>BSUD01000006.1:22057488-22230700 GCA_033239045.1 Fagopyrum esculentum | reverse complement strand
GTGGGTGGATTATCAACCCAACACGAAACTTGCCTCAAGCTTTGGAGAACTTTGCAAGGTACGTTCTCCTACTTCATTTGAATTCCCTATTAATATTTCTGAATTTTTCAGGAATGCACCGGAAAGTTGGAGGTCTCTTCCGAAAGAACCTCCTAAAATCAAGATGAAGTCTTCCTTGAAATTGTTGGAAGAAGAAGCTCCTTGGATTATAAGGAGTGGAGTTTGCAAACACTACACCGCTAAGTCGATGAAGTATCTCTTGTTCAAGTATGGGGTCCCTCGCATGCTCAGGACCCTGTACCATCCCCAAGCTATAGATGGGGAAGCTGCTATGATTCTCGAGAAACTATTTTCTCGATCAAGGAAAGGATGGGACGCAAGGCTAGATTATGTCCCATTGAAGTGCAGGAAGTCTAGAAGGATTCCGGTGAGAATCAAACCGTACAAGCTTGTACGTGGGAGATCTTACCATTTGCCGGTGAAATTAGGAACCGGAACCTCTTTGGAAGAATTTTATGATGGATGTGATGAGCACTCCATGGTGTTCAAGGTACATTGAGTAATTCTATGGAGAATGGTCCAGCTAGCGACCTTAAATCAAGCGCTTCTTGGGAGGCAACCCAAGGTATTGCTTTCTTTCCCGTTTTCTAGTCTAGTTTAGATAGTTTTTTTTGTTTTTGCTTTCCTCTAGACAACAACCAGGTATTCCAAAAGGAAGGATCACAGTTCAGGAGCTACACTAGAAGAACGAAGTTTCGAGAGTTTTCGAAAACGATTTTTGCGTTACTTATCTGGATATGATCTCAGTGAAGATCTTGTTTACTGACTGGTTTTAAATTCTTTATATGTTTGAAATGTTTTATGATATGATTAAGTTGCTAAATGCTTTGTTTGAAATTATTGGCATGTTTAATATTTTGTTTTTATCCAAATTATGTTGAATTTGAAGGTTGACACCGCAGCATAAGTTCTCTCACGTTCTTCTTGGAAAGACCAAGGCAATTCATTCTTCTTCTTCTTCTTCTTCTTGATCATGCTTAGCCCCTCATATACATATTGCCTCCCTTTACCTATCCGGGAATTTGGAAGCAAGCGAAGTGGTGAAAGCAAGTTAAAGTTGAGAAGTGGCTGAAAGTGAAAGTCTTAGAAAGCAATAATAGGTTTGGGGAAGTCAATCATGAAGATGAGTAACTCGGCACCATTCACATAGCCGGGTGTTTGTGTCTTGCCAAAGTCGGATTGAGCGATATTCCTAACGGGTCATGGTATGTGCATCAAGGGTTTGACGCATCTCGAGAAATTGATGATTGCTGATTTCCTAGGCTTCGGTTATTGTGCACCTCTGTCCATGCATCCCAAAAAGTAAAGTAAAAAGAAAAAGTGTGAAATAAGCAAAGCTTATTGGTGGAAGATGTTGCAAGTCAAAGTGAAAGTGAAGTTCATCCTTTTTCCCGGATTCTAGCACCACATTACCTTACATACATCCCTACCCTACACGTTTCTTGACTTTTCTTTTGGGAAGCCCTTGAGACCTTGAGCTTGTTGATTGACTTAGCGGTTTAAATCGGATTATACATGATTAATTTTGATAATTATGATTTATTATGCATTCTATGATTTTATGCAAAGATGAACAACTTTCCTATATTTATAAAATGTTTTGATCATATTGAGTTTTTAATTTCCAGGAAGTACTCTCTTAGAGTGATCTATGATGATTGCACACCATAAAAATATTTTTGAAAGACTTTTCATTGATTTTCTTGACTTATAATCCATTCTATCTTGATTTCTATATGAGGAACTTGCTTAGGGACAAGCAAGGGCTAAGTATGGGGTATTTTGATAGCATGAATTATAGTCTATATTTTGGGGTTTGTTTGGACGTTTTATCTTTCATAATCTGCATGTTTGTATGTACATTATGTGATTTTACTACCATTTCATCTACCTTTGCGAGAATCGAGGTCTACACCTAGTTTCGTTGTAATTGCAGGTAATATGGTACGTTTTGCATCAAAAAGGAGCAAAAGGAGTCAAGAGTCATTTGGAGCTACATTCAGGAAGCACAACCATGGATTAAAGATTTACTTTGGACCAGTTTTGAGAGATTCTACACTCAGTTATGATCACCTCGGTTGCTCAGAGATTCATCTCGACCGAGGCGATCCAGAGACACCGACTCGACCGAGGCGAACACCTAGGACGCGGCGAGAATATTTTATTCTTGGCTGAGATCTTTTAAAATTGGAAAGTGATCTTATATTTTTGGGCTGAGCTTCTAGAAGGAAGGAGATATGCAGAATCATATATTTTACCTATATTTATGGGATAATATCTTCTTAAGATTTATTATCTTTGGAGGTTTATTTTTCCTATAAAAAGGATTGGATTTTCCACAAATCCGATCATGCTTAGAGGCTGCATACACCGCATACGATCTCGATTACAGCGAAGAATACGCAGCAGCCGCATCATACTCCAATTTGGGAGATTCGAAGAACCTTTTTGAAGGTTGAAGGAAGATTTGAAGACTATAGCTTTATAGCTTTTTGGAGGGTTTTGTAAGATTGTCTTCAATTCTTTTCCTTGTTGTCTTGCCTTATTGGATCATTATCCAAGGAACGATTTTTGTGTGATATTTGATTCAGTTATTGAAGTGTTTTCATTAAATTCTTCTTTGTTCAAATATTCACCTTCTTCCCATATATTTAATACTTTCATTATGATGATGAGTGGCTAATTTCCTTGTGTGATTCTAGGGTGATTGGCTGAAGGTTGTGGGAAAAACAATGATAGAATGATCTTAATCACAGTAGGATCCTGAAAGTTCGAGTCTTTAACCTTAACCCTAAGCATCTCGTTCAGTCGATGAACATCTCGGCCGGGGTGGAAACTGGCTGACCGAGGTGGCTTATCCGATCCTTAACTGAGAGTTAATGTGTTAGAGTTTGCCAAATCCTATTCTTATTATACCTTTCTGGTTCAAAGCAAGCTTAGGATGAGACTTACCCGGTAATTCCTTAGTTTGTATACTAACGATCATAAGTTTAGGTAATAAAGGCTTGTCCTTTATTGGGGTTTGAGTGTGCTTCCATCCCATCTTTGTGAGTTAACCTGAGACTTACCCGGTAAAGGTTGATTCTATTCCCTTAGATGGTGTGTTAGTTTGCGGCAATAGTTCTTTATCTTAATTCCTTGAGACTTACCCGGTAATAGGAGTTACGGTTTGGGATTAGTGTGTAGTGAGACTTACCCGGTGATCTACTCCACTTTAGAAACACCTTCCCCATGCAAAAATCTCAGCTTTGTCCACTTATCTATAGATCTTGAGTTGGAACCACAACTAGATGCTTTAATCCCTAGAATTGCATGTTTGCTTATTTGACATCTTATTCATCTTTGATTGTATACTTGCTCTTGTGGTTAGCATCAACACTAGCATACCGTATTGGACTTTGTTTCACTAAGTCCCTGTGATCGACCCCTGGAATTTTCTTGCTTTTACTACGATTGACCCGTACACTGCGGGTTCGCATCCTTGTTTTAAGCTTAAGTCTAGGGTTATAAATTTAAAGCTTGCACACACCGTTTGGAGCGAACAAGTTTTTGGCGCCGTTGCCGGGGACTTGGTCTAGACCGAGCCGGTACGGTTTGCTTTCGGGGCGCTTGCCCCTGTTGCTACTAACTACTCTTTCTATGAGTTTTGTAGTTTTCAGGATTTCTGATGGCTATGTTTGATCCAGCCTGGATAGCAAGACAAAGTGCTAGGGCAGATCATTATGAATACTTGGAGGAGAAGTACTCCTTCTATTGGTTCAACAATGAATGGGAAAGAGAAGAGGCCATTCAACACGAACTTGCAATGTGGGATGAACTTAATGTCCCTAAAAAGACTTATGAGCAACCTCTTGAAGATTCTCTCGAATCTAGGTTGGAGAAGTTAATGAAGAAGGTGACGGAGCTCAAGGAAAGCACCCTATCCTATGCTAAGCCGGAAGAGGAGCATAAGGAAGTGTTGCACGTTTCGAGCATACCTCCAGTCAAACCAGAAGTTTCTCCTGAAGCTTCTGAGGGAGAAGATGTGGAAGATCTCGATCTGACTGTTGAGACCTCGGTCGAGGTAGAAGAGACCTCGGTCGAGATGATGGAAGAATCTGCAGAACCGGAAGAGGCAGATGCAGAAGACTTTAGCCAAATTACTGAGATTATGGTCAAGGTGGAAGAAAGACCAGCAGAACTGAGAGAGATTTCGTGGGTGGATTATCAACCCAACACGAAACTTGCCTCAAGCTTTGGAGAACTTTGCAAGGTACGTTCTCCTACTTCATTTGAATTCCCTATTAATATTTCTGAATTTTTCAGGAATGCACCGGAAAGTTGGAGGTCTCTTCCGAAAGAACCTCCTAAAATCAAGATGAAGTCTTCCTTGAAATTGTTGGAAGAAGAAGCTCCTTGGATTATAAGGAGTGGAGTTTGCAAACACTACACCGCTAAGTCGATGAAGTATCTCTTGTTCAAGTATGGGGTCCCTCGCATGCTCAGGACCCTGTACCATCCCCAAGCTATAGATGGGGAAGCTGCTATGATTCTCGAGAAACTATTTTCTCGATCAAGGAAAGGATGGGACGCAAGGCTAGATTATGTCCCATTGAAGTGCAGGAAGTCTAGAAGGATTCCGGTGAGAATCAAACCGTACAAGCTTGTACGTGGGAGATCTTACCATTTGCCGGTGAAATTAGGAACCGGAACCTCTTTGGAAGAATTTTATGATGGATGTGATGAGCACTCCATGGTGTTCAAGGTACATTGAGTAATTCTATGGAGAATGGTCCAGCTAGCGACCTTAAATCAAGCGCTTCTTGGGAGGCAACCCAAGGTATTGCTTTCTTTCCCGTTTTCTAGTCTAGTTTAGATAGTTTTTTTTGTTTTTGCTTTGCTTTGCTTTGTTTTTGGCGTTCTGGACAGATAACAGGAAGGAGCACTCCAGAAAAGGGAGAAGTTCGAGATTCTGAGAAGAAAGAGGCACCTCGGTCACTGTCAGAACACCTCGACCGAGTTGATTCTTGAAGCAACCGAGGCGACTAGGGTTTCTGCAGAACCGCCTCGGTCCGTACCACCTCGGTCCAGTCGAGACCATCTCGACCGAGGTGACAGCAGATCTCGCGACGGTATAAAAAGCGAAAATTACTTTTCACTTTTTATTTTTCACCCATTTCGACCGCGGCGACAGAGCACCTCGTTCTCCCTCGTTTCTCACTCTTTTTCGACGATTTCTGCTTCAAAACCGCAATTGAGGAGTAGAGGAGTCGATTGCAACTACAGATCTGCAAGAACTCTGAGTGTTTCGACCGAAACGAAGCGAAAAAGGTTCGAAAACCCTAACCGACTCGTTTACCGCTTATTGGGCTTTGGTTGCCCTTGTTTCTGTTGAGGAAATCTATAAGTACCCCTTAGGAAGCAATTGTAGTGATTTTAGGGGGAAAAGAACTGAATTTTCTGAGAATCGAAATCGAACTGTTACGCCTCGGTCCAGTCGGCCTGCACCTCGACCGAGGTGATTTCTGAGATTTGTCAGTCGACCGAGGTGGTCTGACAGACTGTTTTGTGAAGATGAGTTCAGACAGAATACTAGCCCTGAGAGACAGATCTTCACCCTCCCCTTCCCCTTCTTCTTCCCGACCTTACCGCCCGGTCATCCACGAGAGATGTCGGGTAGATTACGAGAGGATAGCGGGCCGTCCGGTTATCGCACCGCGATTTCTGGAGGTATCCGCTTTTGACTGCCTAGGGTTAGAGGCTGACCTTAGGAGGATGATAGCTACAGTCGGGCTGGATCAGTTTTCTGAGATCCGAGCCCCAGCCTACATAGAGCCGACACTAGAGTTCGTCAGCTCCTTCTCCTACCTACCCACAGAGGGATCTGTGAAGTACCGGCTGATGAGCCGGAACTTCATAGTTCCATTAGAGATATTCAGAGAGATTTTCAGCTTTCCTACCCCTACAGCTGTAGACTTCCCCTCCCGATCCGTAGCTAGGGAGTTTTGGGGTCAGATAGCCCACATCACTACACATGCAGACAGATGGCGCCCTGGTGATTCCAGGGAGAAGGTCATCTTCCACCCAGCTTTCAGACTCGCCCACCGGATATTCAGCGAGATGCTTCTGGCGCGTACTGAGACGCCCCAGAAGATCAGACAGGGGGAGCTATTCTCACTATACTGCATGGTCACGGGAGGATACCCTGACTTTGGCTTGATGCTGGCAGAGGATCTGCACAGGATCAAGGCCAAAGGGAAGGGTGATATTTGCTGTGGAGGTCTAGTCACCCACATCGCCTCCTACCACGGGATGGATCTCAGTATCTGCACATTGGCGGCGGCTCCGAAGCCGCTGGGTCTGCAGGAGATGATCACGAGGCGGATTCTTGTTCCTCGTGGGTTGACTACTCCGTATGTTGCCATGCCTTGGGAGCGGACAGCGCCTCAGGGCATCAGATGGTCTGCACAGTTTTCTGTCGCCGACCCGCATTTCTGGCAGGCTGCATGGGTCCCGCTGATGGAGGACTACAGAGAGGGAGCAGCTGCTGCTGCTGCAGCTGCTGAGGAGGCTGAGGAGGCTGATGAGGAGGATGATGACGAGACAGTTGATGAGAGAGGAGGCGGCGTCCCGATGGACACAGGGACAGATACTGCTGGGACGAGCGCGCCTCCCATTATTGATCTTGATGAGGACGAGGAGGACACTGAGCCAGCGCCGGCTGAGACTTCTCCAGTCAGGCCCGCTAGGCGCAGGAGGCAGAGGGTTAGAGACAGAGCAGCACACCGACGGATTGATGACCTGACAGATCAGGTTATCGACACTTATGCTGCACTTTCTTTGGATATCCGGGAGATGCAGGAGCGGCAGCATCATCAGCACATGATGGCTCAGCTACAGTTCGAGCATGTCATGGGCTATCCCTATGACCCTACTTTGTACCCTTACATTCCACCACCACCACCGGATCAGGACTTCTGAGGAGCTGCAGGATTTTATTTATTTTATTTTTATGCAGTTCAGCTTTTTATCCGGTGAGTCCTCCTATCTTTCAGACTTTTATTACACCCACTGGGACAGTGTGTCTCAAGTATGGGGTAGTTGATGTATTATCTGACTTATTTGACTTATGATGTACCGGATATTTTCATATTTTGATAGCATGAATTATAGTCTATATTTTGGGGTTTGTTTGGACGTTTTATCTTTCATAATCTGCATGTTTGTATGTACATTATGTGATTTTACTACCATTTCATCTACCTTTGCGAGAATCGAGGTCTACACCTAGTTTCGTTGTAATTGCAGGTAATATGGTACGTTTTGCATCGAAAAGGAGCAAAAGGAGTCAAGAGTCATTTGGAGCTACATTGAAGAGCAAAAAGGAATCCTTCAGGAAGCATAGCCATGGATTAAAGATTTACTTTGGACCAGTTTTGAGAGATTCTACACTCAGTTATGATCACCTCGGTTGCTCAGAGATTCATCTCGACCGAGGCGATCCAGAGACACCGACTCGACCGAGGCGAACACCTAGGACGCGGCGAGAATATTTTATTCTTGGCTGAGATCTTTTAAAATTGGAAAGTGATCTTATATTTTTGGGCTGAGCTTCTAGAAGGAAGGAGATATGCAGAATCATATATTTTACCTATTTTTATGGGAATATATCTTCTTAAGATTTATTATCTTTGGAGGGTTATTTTTCCTATAAAAAGGGTTGGATTTTCCACAAATCCGATGATGCTTAGAGGCTGCATACACCGCATACGATCCGATTACAGCTGAGGACACGCAGCAGCCGCATCATACTCCAATTTGGGAGAGATTTGAAGAACCTTTTTGAAGGTTGAAGGAAGATTTGAAGACTATAGCTTTATAGCTTTTTGGAGGGTTTTGTAAGATTGTCTTCAATTCCTTTCCTTGTTGTCTTGTCTTATTGGATCATTATCCAAGGAACGATTTTTGTGTGATATTTGATTCAGTTATTGAAGTGTTTTCATTAAATTCTTCTTTTTCAAATATTCACCTTCTTCCCATATATTTAATACTTTCATTATGATGATGAGTGGCTAATTTCCTTGTGTGATTCTAGGGTGATTGGCTGAAGGTTGTGGGAAAAACAATGATAGAATGATCTTAATCACAGTAGGATCCTGAAAGTTCGAGTCTTTAACCTTAACCCTAAGCATCTCGTTCAGTCGATGAACATCTCGGCCGGGGTGGAAACTGGCTGACCGAGGTGGCTTATCCGATCCTTAACTGAGAGTTAATGTGTTAGAGTTTGCCAAATCCTATTCTTATTATACCTTTCTGGTTCAAAGCAAGCTTAGGATGAGACTTACCCGGTAATTCCTTAGTTTGTATACCAACGATCATAAGTTTAGGTAATAAAGGCTTGTCCTTTATTGGGGTTTGAGTGTGCTTCCATCCCATCTTTGTGAGTTAGCCTGAGACTTACCCGGTAAAGGTTGATTCTATTCCCTTAGATGGTGTGTTAGTTTGCGGCAATAGTTCTTTATCTTAATTCCTTGAGACTTACCCGGTAATAGGAGTTACGGTTTGGGATTAGTGTGTAGTGAGACTTACCCGGTGATCTACTCCACTTTAGAAACACCTTCCCCATGCAAAAATCTCAGCTTTGTCCGCTTATCTATAGATCTTGAGTTGGAACCACAACTAGATGCTTTAATCCCTAGAATTGCATGTTTGCTTTATTTGACATCTTATTCATCTTTGATTGTATTACTTGCTCTTGTGGTTAGCATTGACATTAGCATACCGTACTGGACTTTGTTTCACTAAGTCCCTGTGATCGACCCCTGGAATTTTCTTGCTTTTACTACGATTGACCCGTACACTGCGGGTTCGCATCCTTGTTTTAAGCTTAAGTCTAGGGTTATAAATTTAAAGCTTGCACACACCGTTTGGAGCGAACAAGTTTTTGGACGAGGAAGGATTGGTCCATGAAATTAGACGATGCTCTTTGGGCATACAGGACCGCATTCAAGACTCCCATAGGCACCACCCCTTATAACTTGGTGTATGGGAAATCTTGCCATTTGCCCGTTGAGTTGGAGCACAAAGCGTATTGGGCTATCAAATGGTTGAACTTTGACATTAAGGAGGCTGGTGAGAAGCGACTATTGGAACTTAACGAGCTGGAAGAGCTGCGTTTGAACGCCTATGAGAATGCCAAGATCTACAAGGAAAGGACGAAGAGATGGCATGACAAGCGTATCGTTCCAAAGGAGCTTAACGAAGGAGATTTAGTTCTACTCTTCAACTCCCGCCTCCGTCTTTTTCCAGGTAAGTTGAAATCTAGATGGACCGGACCTTACATTGTGAAACATGTTTTCCCTCATGGTGCAGTTGAGATATGGGGCGAAACTAGCGGAAGCTTCAAGGTCAACGGTCATAGACTTAAGAAGTACCAACCGGAAACGCCGGTTGAGGAGGTCGCGCCGATCTACCTCCTTTGAGACGCATCATGGTCCAGCTAGCGACCTTAAATCAAGCGCTTCTTGGGAGGCAACCCAAGGTATTGCTTTCTTTCCCGTTTTCTAGTCTAGCTTAGATAGTTTTTGCTTTTGCTTTGCTTTGCTTTGTTTTTGGCGTTCTGGACAGACAACAGGAAGGAGCACTCCTGGAAAGAGAGAAGTTCGAGATTCTGAGAAGAAAGAGGCACCTCGGTCACTGTCAGAACACCTCGACCGAGTTGATTCTTGAAGCAACCGAGGCGACTAGGGTTTCTGCAGAACCGCCTCGGTCCGTACCACCTCGGTCCAGTCGAGACCATCTCGACCGAGGTGACAGCAGACCTCGTGACAGTATAAAAAGAAAAAAATTACAGTTTTCACTTTTACCCTATTTCGACCGCGGCGACAGCGTACCTCGTTCTCCTCCGTTTCTCGCTCGTTTTCGAAGATTTCTGCTTCCAAAACACGATTAAAGGGTAGAAGAGTCGATTGCAACTACAGATCTGCGAGAAGATTGAGTGTTTTCGACCGAAACGAGGCGCAAAAGGTTCGAAAACCCTAACTCCTCGTTCACTGCTTATTGGGCTTTGGTTGCCCTTGATTTTGCTGAGGAAATCTATAAGTACCCCTTAGGAAGCATTTGTAGTGATTTTTGGGGGAAAAGAACTGAAATTCTGAGAATTGAAATCGCGACTGCTACGCCTCGGTCCGGTCGAACTGCATCTCGACCGAGGTGATTTCTGAGGCTTGTCAGTCAACCGAGGTGGTCTGACAGTGAGTTTGTGAAGATGAGTTCAGACAGAATACTAGCCCTGAGAGACAGATCTTCACCCTCCCCTTCCCCTTCTTCTTCCCGACCTTACCGCCCGGTCATCCACGAGAGATGTCGGGTAGATTACGAGAGGATAGCGGGCCGTCCGGTTATCGCACCGCGATTTCTGGAGGTATCCGCTTTTGACTGCCTAGGGTTAGAGGCTGACCTTAGGAGGATGATAGCTACAGTCGGGCTGGATCAGTTTTCTGAGATCCGAGCCCCAGCCTACATAGAGCCGACACTAGAGTTCGTCAGCTCCTTCTCCTACCTACCCACAGAGGGATCTGTGAAGTACCGGCTGATGAGCCGGAACTTCATAGTTCCATTAGAGATATTCAGAGAGATTTTCAGCTTTCCTACCCCTACAGCTGTAGACTTCCCCTCCCGATCCGTAGCTAGGGAGTTTTGGGGTCAGATAGCCCACATCACCACTCACGCAGACAGATGGCGCCCTGGAGATTCCAGGGAAAAGGTCATCTTCCACCCAGCTTTCAGACTCGCCCACCGGATATTCAGCGAGATGCTTCTGGCGCGTACTGAGACGCCCCAGAAGATCAGACAGGGGGAGCTATTCTCACTATACTGCATGGGTCCCGCTGATGGAGGACTACAGAGAGGGAGCTGCTGCTGCTGCAGCTGCTGAGGAGGCTGAGGAGGCTGATGAGGAGGATGATGACGAGACAGTTGAGGAGAGAGGAGGCGGCGTCCCGATGGACACAGGGACAGATACAGCTGGGACGAGCGCGCCTCCCATTATTGATTTGGATGAGGATGAGGAGGATACTGAGCCTGCACCTGCTGCACCTCCCGTTAGATCTACTAGACGTCGGACACGCCGTCACAGAGATGCAGAGGCTCATCGTCGGATCGACGATTTGACAGAGCAGATGATAGATTCATATGCTGCCCTTACAGTAGACATGCATGAGAGGTTTGCCGCCCAGCACCGACACCTTGACAGCTGGACTCAGCAGATGTTGGAGGGGCAGCACTATCAGCGTAGGATGATGGAGCTACAGTTCCAGCAGACTATGGGCTATCCATTCGATCCGACCCAGTATCCTTATGTACCACCACCACCACCACCGGATCAGGACTTCTGAGGAGCTGCAGGATTTTATCTATTTTATTTTTATGCAGTTCGGCTCTTTATCCGGTGAGTCCTCTTTTCTTTCAGACTTTATTTACACCCACTGGGACAGTGTGTCTCAAGTATGGGGTATTTAGTTGATGTATTATCTGACTTATTCGACTCATGATGTATTATTTGACCTTTGATGTATTATTTACCGGATATTTTCATATTCATGCTTTATCTGCATTTATATGTTTATCTGAGATTGCATGCATACTTACAGGTTATTTGATTGAGAAAAACGTCGAAACCGAAAAAAAAATGTTTTTTTAAAAAAAAAAAATTTTTTGACCTCGACCGGGACAGTTCTGGCAAAACGAGGTGTTTCACCTCGGTTGAACCAAGAACATCTCGACCGAGGTGGGTTAACTGAGAGTTTTCGAAAACGATTTTTGTGTTACTTATCTGGATATGATCTCGGTGAAGATTTTGTTTACCGACTGGATTTAAATTCTTTATATGCTTGAAATGTTTTATGATATGTTTAAGTTGCTAAATGCTTTGTTTGAAATTATTGGCATGTTTAATACTTTATTTTTATCCAAATTATGTTGAATTTGAAGGTTGACACCGCAGCATAAGTTCTCTCACGTTCTTCTTGGAAAGACCAAGGCAATTCATTCTTCTTCTTCTTCTTCTTCTTGATCATGCTTAGCCCCTCATATACATATTGCCTCCCTTTACCTATCCGGGAATTTGGAAGCAAGCGAAGTGGTGAAAGCAAGTCAAAAGTTGAGAAGTGGCTGAAAGTGAAAGTGTTAGAAAGCAATAATAGGTTTGGGGAAGTCAATCATGAAGATGAGTAACTCGGCACCATTCACATAGCCGGGTGTTTGTGTCTTGCCAAAGTCGGATTGAGCGATATTCCTAACGGGTCATGGTATGTGCATCAAGGGTTTGACGCATCTCAAGAAATTGATGATTGCGGATTTCCTAGGCTTCGGTTATTGTGCACCTCTGTCCATGCATCCCAAAAAGTAAAGTAAAAAAGAAAAAGTGTGAGATAAGCAAAGCTTATTGGTGGAAGATGTTGCAAGTCAAAGTGAAAGTAAAGTTCATCCTTTTCCCGGATTCTAGCACCACATTACCTTACATACATCCCTACCCTACACGTTTCTTGACCTTTCTTTTGGGAAGCCCTTGAGACCTTGAGCTTGTTGATTGACTTAGCGGTTTAAATCGGATTATACATGATTAATTTTGATAATTATGATTTATTATGCATTCTATGATTTTATGCAAAGATGAACAACTTTCCTATATTTATAAAATGTTTTGATCATATTGAGTTTTTAATTTCCAGGAAGTACTCTCTTAGAGTGATCTATGATAATTGCACACCATAAAAATGTTTTTGAAAGACTTTTCATTGATTTTCTTGACTTATAATCCATTCTATCTTGATTTCTATATGAGGAACTTGCTTAGGGACAAGCAAGGGCTAAGTATGGGGTATTTTGATAGCATGAATTATAGTCTATATTTTGGGGTTTGTTTGGACGTTTTATCTTTCATAATCTGCATGTTTGTATGTACATTATGTGATTTTACTACCATTTCATCTACCTTTGCGAGAATCGAGGTCTACACCTAGTTTCGTTGTAATTGCAGGTAATATGGTACGTATTGCATCAAAAAGGAGCAAAAGGAGTCAAGAGTCATTTGGAGCTACATTCAGGAAGCACGACCATGGATTAAAGATTTACTTTGGACCAGTTTTGAGAGATTCTACATTCAGTTATGATCACCTCGGTTGCCCAGAGATTCATCTCGACCGAGGCGATCCAGAGACGCCGACTCGACCGAGGCGAACACCTAGGACGCGGCGAGAATATTTTATTCTTGGCTGAGATCTTTTAAAATTGGAAAGTGATCTTATATTTTTGGGCTGAGCTTCTAGAAGGAAGGAGATATGCAGAATCATATATTTTACCTATTTTTATGGGAATATATCTTCTTAAGATTTATTATCTTTGGAGGTTTATTTTTCCTATAAAAAGGATTGGATTTTCCACAAATCCGATCATGCTTAGATGCTTAGAGGCTGCATACACCCGCTATCAGCGCAGCAGCCGCATCCTACTCCAATTTGGGGAGATTCGAAGAACCTTTTTGAAGGTTGAAGGAAGATTTGAAGACTATAGCTTTATAGCTTTTTGGAGGGTTTTGTAAGATTGTCTTCAATTCCTTTCCTTGTTGTCTTGTCTTATTGGATCATTATCCAAGGAACGATTTTGTGTGATATTTGATTCAGTTATTGAAGTGTTTTCATTAAATTCTTCTTTGTTCAAATATTCACCTTCTTCCCATATATTTAATACTTTCATTATGATGATGAGTGGCTAATTTCCTTGTGTGATTCTAGGGTGATTGGCTGAAGGTTGTGGGAAAAACAATGATAGAATGATCTTAATCACAGTAGGATCCTGAAAGTTCGAGTCTTTAACCTTAACCCTAAGCATCTCGTTCAGTCGATGAACATCTCGGCCGGGGTGGAAACTGGCTGACCGAGGTGGCTTATCCGATCCTTAACTGAGAGTTAATGTGTTAGAGTTTGCCAAATCCTATTCTTATTATACCTTTCTGGTTCAAAGCAAGCTTAGGATGAGACTTACCCGGTAATTCCTTAGTTTGTATACTAACGATCATAAGTGTAGGTAATAAAGGCTTGTCCTTTATTGGGGTTTGAGTGTGCTTCCATCCCATCTTTGTGAGTTAGTCTGAGACTTACCCGGTAAAGGTTGATTCTATTCCCTTAGATGGTGTGTTAGTTTGCGGCAATAGTTCTTTATCTTAATTCCTTGAGACTTACCCGGTAATAGGAGTTACGGTTTGGGATTAGTGTGTAGTGAGACTTACCCGGTGATCTACTCCACTTTAGAAACACCTTCCCCATGCAAAAATCTCAGCTTTGTCCGCTTATCTATAGATCTTGAGTTGGAACCACAACTAGATGCTTTAATCCCTAGAATTGCATGTTTGCTTATTTGACATCTTATTCATCTTTGATTGTATACTTGCTCTTGTGGTTAGCATCAACACTAGCATACCGTATTGGACTTTGTTTCACTAAGTCCCTGTGATCGACCCCTGGAATTTTCTTGCTTTTACTACGATTGACCCGTACACTGCGGGTTCGCATCTTTGTGAGTTAGCCTGAGACTTACCCGGTAAAGGTTGATTCTATTCCCTTAGATGGTGTGTTAGTTTGAGGTTATAGTTCTTTATCTTAATTCCTTGAGACTTACCCGGTAATAGGAGTTACGGTTTGGGATTAGTATGTAGTGAGACTTACCCGGTGATCTACTCCACTTTAGAAACACCTTCCCCATGCAAAAATCTCAGCTTTGTCCGCTTATCTATAGATCTTGAGTTGGAACCACAACTAGATGCTTTAATCCCTAGAATTGCATGTTTGCTTTATTTGACATCTTATTCATCTTTGATTGTATACTTGCTCTTGTGGTTAGCATCAACACTAGCATACCGTATTGGACTTTGTTTCACTAAGTCCCTGTGATCGACCCCTGGAATTTTCTTGCTTTTACTACAATTGACCCGTACACTGCGGGTTCGCATCCTTGTTTTAAGCTTAAGTCTAAGGGAATAGAATCAACCTTTACCGGGTAAGTCTCAGGCTAACTCACAAAGATGGGATGGAAGCACACTCAAACCCCAATAAAGGACAAACCTTTATTACCTACACTTATGATCGTTGGTACACAAACTAAGGAATTACCGGTGGTCCGAGCTTGATAGCATGAATTATAGTCTATATTTTAGGGTTTGTTTGGACGTTTTATCTTTCATAATCTGCATGTTTGTATGTACATTATGTGATTTTACTACCATTTCATCTACCTTTGCGAGAATCGAGGTCTACACCTAGTTTCGTTGTAATTGCAGGTAATATGGTACGTTTTGCATCGAAAAGGAGCAAAAGGAGCTATGGAGTCATTTGGAGCTACATTGAGGAGCAAAAAGGAATCCTTCAGGAAGCATAGCCATGGATTAAAGATTTACTTTGGACCAGTTTTGAGAGATTCTACACTCAGTTATGATCACCTCGGTTGCCCAGAGATTCATCTCGACCGAGGCGATCCAGAGACACCGACTCGACCGAGGCGAACACCTAGGACGCGGCGAGAATATTTTATTCTTGGCTGAGATCTTTTAAAATTGGAAAGTGATCTTATATTTTTGGGCTGAGCTTCTAGAAGGAAGGAGATATGCAGAATCATATATTTTACCTATATTTATGGGATAATATCTTTTTAAGATATTTTATCTTTGGAAGATAATTCTCCTATATAAAGGGTTGGATTTTCTACAATTCACCCATCTTCGGATCATCGGCATCCGCTTACAGCTGGGAACCTCGCATACACGCGCAGCAGCCGCATCCTACTCCAATTTGGGAGAGAGTTGAAGAACCTTTTTGAAGGTTGAAGGAAGATTTGAAGACTATAGCTTTATAGCTTTTTGGAGGGTTTTGTAAGATTATCTTCAATTCCTTTCCTTGTTGTCTTGTCTTGTTGGATTATTATCCAAGGAACGATTTTTGTGTGATATTTGATTCAGTTATTGAAGTGTTTTCATTAAATTCTTCTTTGTTCAAATATTCACCTTCTTCCCATATATTTAATACTTTCATTATGATGATGAGTGGCTAATTTCCTTGTGTGATTCTAGGGTGATTAGCTGAAGGTTGTGGGAAAAACAATGATAGAATAATCTTAGATTCCAGTAGGATCCTGAAAGTTCGAGTCTTTAACCTTAACCCTAAGCATCTCGTTCAGTCGATGAACATCTCGGCCGGGGTGGAAACTGGCTGACCGAGGTGACTTATCCGATCCTTAACTGAGAGTTAATGTGTTAGAGTTTGCCAAATCCTATTCTTATTATACCTTTCTGGTTCAAAGCAAGCTTAGGATGAGACTTACCCGGTAATTCCTTAGTTTGTATACTAACGATCATAAGTTTAGGTAATAAAGGCTTGTCCTTTATTGGGGTTTGAGTGTGCTTCCATCCCATCTTTGTGAGTTAACCTGAGACTTACCCGGTAAAGGTTGATTCTATTCCCTTAGATGGTGTGTTAGTTTGCGGCAATAGTTCTTTATCTTAATTCCTTGAGACTTACCCGGTAATAGGAGTTACGGTTTGGGATTAGTGTGTAGTGAGACTTACCCGGTGATCTACTCCACTTTAGAAACACCTTCCCCATGCAAAAATCTCAGCTTTGTCCGCTTATCTATAGATCTTGAGTTGGAACCACAACTAGATGCTTTAATCCCTAGAATTGCATGTTTGCTTTATTTGACATCTTATTCATCTTTGATTGTATTACTTGCTCTTGTGGTCAGCATCAACACTAGCATACCGTATTGGACTTTGTTTCACTAAGTCCCTGTGATCGACCCCTGGAATTTTCTTGCTTTTACTACGATTGACCCGTACACTGCGGGTTCGCATCCTTGTTTTAAGCTTAAGTCTAGGGTTATAAATTTAAAGCTTGCACACACCGTTTGGAGCGAACAAGTTTTTGGCGCCGTTGCCGGGGACAGTTCTGGCAAAACGAGGTGTTTCACCTCGGTTGACCCAAGAACATCTCGACCGAGGTGGGTTAACTGAGAGTTTTCGAAAACGGTTTTTGTGTTACTTATCTGGATATGATCTCAGTGAAGATCTTGTTTACCGACTGGATTTAAATTCTTTATATGTTTGAAATGTTTTATGATATGTTTAAGTTGCTAAATGCTTTGTTTGAAATTATTGGCATGTTTAATACTTTATTTTTATCCAAATTATGTTGAATTTGAAGGTTGACACCGCAGCATAAGTTCTCTCACGTTCTTCTTGGAAAGACCAAGGCAATTCATTCTTCTTCTTCTTCTTCTTCTTGATCATGCTTAGCCCCTCATATACATATTGCCTCCCTTTACCTATCCGGGAATTTGGAAGCAAGCGAAGTGGTGAAAGCAAGTCAAGTTTAAGTTGAGAAGTGGCTGAAGGTGAAAGTGTTAGAAAGTAATTTTAGGTTTGGGGAAGTCAATCATGAAGATGAGTAACTCGGCACCATTCACATAGCCGGGTGTTTGTGTCTTGCCAAAGTCGGATTGAGCGATATTCCTAACGGGTCATGGTATGTGCATCAAGGGTTTGATGCATCTCAAGAAATTGATGATTGCGGATTTCCTAGGCTTCGGTTATTGTGCACCTCTGTCCATGCATCCCAAAAAGTAAAGTAAAAAAGAAAAAGTGTGAAATAAGCAAAGCTTATTGGTGGAAGATGTTGCAAGTCAAAGTGAAAGTGAAGTTCATCCTTTTCCCGGATTCTAGCACCACATTACCTTACATTCATCCCTACCCTACACGTTTCTTGACCTTTTCTTTTGGGAAGCCCTTGAGACCTTGAGCTTGTTGATTGACTTAGCGGTTTAAATCGGATTATACATGATTAATTTTGATAATTATGATTTATTATGCATTCTATGATTTTATGCAAAGATGAACAACTTTCCTATATTTATAAAATGTTTTGATCATATTGAGTTCTTAATTTCCAGGAAGTACTCTCTTAGAGTGATCTATGATAGTTGCACACCATAAAAATATTTTTTGAAAGACTTTTTCATTGATTTTCTTGACTTATAATCCATTCTATCTTGATTTCTATATGAGGAACTTGCTTAGGGACAAGCAAGGGCTAAGTATGGGGTATTTTGATAGCATGAATTATAGTCTATATTTTGGGGTTTGTTTGGACGTTTTATCTTTCATAATCTGCATGTTTGTATGTACATTATGTGATTTTACTACCATTTCATCTACCTTTGCGAGAATCGAGGTCTACACCTAGTTTCGTTGTAATTGCAGGTAATATGGTACGTTTTGCATCGAAAAGGAGCAAAAGGAGTCAAGAGTCATTTGGAGCTACATTGAAGAGCAAAAAGGAATCCTTCAGGAAGCATAGCCATGATTAAAGATTTACTTTGGACCAGTTTTGAGAGATTCTACACTCAGTTATGATCACCTCGGTTGCCCAGAGATTCATCTCGACCGAGGCGATCCAGAGACGCCGACTCGACCGCGGCGAATACCTAGGACGCGGCGAGAATATTTTATTCTTGGCTGAGATCTTTTAAAATTGGAAAGTGATCTTATATTTTTGGGCTGAGCTTCTAGAAGGAAGGAGATATGCAGAATCATATATTTTACCTATATTTATGGGATAATATCTTCTTAAGATTTATTATTTTTGGAGGGTTATTTTTCCTATAAAAAGGGTTGGATTTTCCACAAATCCGACACGCCGCATACGTCGACGGCCGCTTACAGTTAGAAGATCCCGCATACGACGCAGCACATCCGCTATCAGCGCAGCAGCCGCATCCTACTCCAATTTGGGAGATTCGAAGAACCTTTTTGAAGGTTGAAGGAAGATTTGAAGACTATAGCTTTATAGCTTTTTGGAGGGTTTTGTAAGATTGTCTTCAATTCTTTTCCTTGTTGTCTTGCCTTATTGGATCATTATCCAAGGAACGATTTTTGTGTGATATTTGATTCAGTTATTGAAGTGTTTTCATTAAATTCTTTTTTTGTTCAAATATTCACCTTCTTCCCATATATTTAATACTTTCATTATGATGATGAGTGGCTAATTTCCTTGTGTGATTCTAGGGTGATTGGCTGAAGGTTGTGGGAAAAACAATGATAGAATGATCTTAATCACAGTAGGATCCTGAAAGTTCGAGTCTTTAACCTTAACCCTAAGCATCTCGTTCAGTCGATGAACATCTCGGCCGGGGTGGAAACTGGCTGACCGAGGTGGCTTATCCGATCCTTAACTGAGAGTTAATGTGTTAGAGTTTGCCAAATCCTATTCTTATTATACCTTTCTGGTTCAAAGCAAGCTTAGGATGAGACTTACCCGGTAATTCCTTAGTTTGTATACTAACGATCATAAGTTTAGGTAATAAAGGCTTGTCCTTTATTGGGGTTTGAGTGTGCTTCCATCCCATCTTTGTGAGTTAACCTGAGACTTACCCGGTAAAGGTTGATTCTATTCCCTTAGATGGTGTGTTAGTTTGCGGCAATAGTTCTTTATCTTAATTCCTTGAGACTTACCCGGTAATAGGAGTTACGGTTTGGGATTAGTGTGTAGTGAGACTTACCCGGTGATCTACTCCACTTTAGAAACACCTTCCCCATGCAAAAATCTCAGCTTTGTCCGCTTATCTATAGATCTTGAGTTGGAACCACAACTAGATGCTTTAATCCCTAGAATTGCATGTTTGCTTTATTTGACATCTTATTCATCTTTGATTGTATACTTGCTCTTGTGGTTAGCATTAACACTAGCATACCGTACTGGACTTTGTTTCACTAAGTCCCTGTGATCGACCCCTGGAATTTTCTTGCTTTTACTACGATTGACCCGTACACTGCGGGTTCGCATCCTTGTTTTAAGCTTAAGTCTAGGGTTATAAATTTAAAGCTTGCACACACCGTTTGGAGCGAACAAGTTTTTGGCGCCGTTGCCGGGGACTTGGTCTAGACCGAGCCGGTACGGTTTGCTTTCGGGGCGCTTGCCCCTGTTGCTACTAACTACTCTTTCTATGAGTTTTGTAGTTTTCAGGATTTCTGATGGCTATGTTTGATCCAGCCTGGATAGCAAGACAAAGTGCTAGGGCAGATCATTATGAATACTTGGAGGAGAAGTACTCCTTCTATTGGTTCAACAATGAATGGGAAAGAGAAGAGGCCATTCAACACGAACTTGCAATGTGGGATGAACTTAATGTCCCTAAAAAGACTTATGAGCAACCTCTTGAAGATTCTCTCGAATCTAGGTTGGAGAAGTTAATGAAGAAGGTGACGGAGCTCAAGGAAAGCACCCTATCCTATGCTAAGCCGGAAGAGGAGCATAAGGAAGTGTTGCACGTTTCGAGCATACCTCCAGTCAAACCAGAAGTTTCTCCTGAAGCTTCTGAGGGAGAAGATGTGGAAGGTCTCGATCTGACTGTTGAGACCTCGGTCGAGGTAGAAGAGACCTCGGCCGAGATGATGGAAGAATCTGCAGAACCGGAAGAGGCAGATGCAGAAGACTTTAGCCAAATTACTGAGATTATGGTCAAGGTGGAAGAAAGACCAGCAGAACTGAGAGAGATTTCGTGGGTGGATTATCAACCCAACACGAAACTTGCCTCAAGCTTTGGAGAACTTTGCAAGGTACATTCTCCTACTTCATTTGAATTCCCTATTAATATTTCTGAATTTTTCAGGAATGCACCGGAAAGTTGGAGGTCTCTTCCGAAAGAACCTCCTAAGATCAAGATGAAATCTCTCTTGAAATTGTTGGAGGAAGATGCTCCTTGGATTATAAGGAGTGGAGTTTGCAAACACTACACCGCTAAGGCAACGAAGTGTTATTTGTTCAAGTATGGGGTCCCTCGCATGCTCAGGACCCTGTACCATCCCCAAGCTATAGATGGGGAAGCTGCTATGATTCTCGAGAAACTATTTTCTCGATCAAGGAAAGGATGGGACGCAAGGCTAGATTATGTCCCATTGAAGTGCAGGAAGTCTAGAAGGATTCCGGTGAGAATCAAACCGTACAAGCTTGTACGTGGGAGATCTTACCATTTGCCGGTGAAATTAGGAACCGGAACCTCTTTGGAAGAATTTTATGATGGATGTGATGAGCACTCCACGACATTCGAAGTGCATTAAGCAATCACATGCCGTATGGTCCAGCTAGCGACCTTAAATCAAGCGCTTCTTGGGAGGCAACCCAAGGTATTGCTTTCTTTCCCGTTTTCTAGTCTAGTTTAGATAGTTTTTTTTGTTTTTGCTTTGCTTTGCTTTGTTTTTGGCGTTCTGGACAGATAACAGGAAGGAGCACTCCAGAAAAGGGAGAAGTTCGAGATTCTGAGAAGAAAGAGGCACCTCGGTCACTGTCAGAACACCTCGACCGAGGATGATGGAGCTACAGTTCCAGCAGACTATGGGCTATCCATTCGATCCGACCCAGTATCCTTATGTACCACCACCACCACCACCGGATCAGGACTTCTGAGGAGCTGCAGGATTTTATCTATTTTATTTTTATGCAGTTCGGCTCTTTATCCGGTGAGTCCTCTTTTCTTTCAGACTTTATTTACACCCACTGGGACAGTGTGTCTCAAGTATGGGGTATTTAGTTGATGTATTATCTGACTTATTCGACTCATGATGTATTATTTGACCTTTGATGTATTATTTACCGGATATTTTCATATTCATGCTTTATCTGCATTTATATGTTTATCTGAGATTGCATGCATACTTACAGGTTATTTGATTGAGAAAAACGTCGAAACCGAAAAAAAATGGTTTTTTAAAAAAAAAAAATTTTTTGACCTCGACCGGGACAGTTCTGGCAAAACGAGGTGTTTCACCTCGGTTGAACCAAGAACATCTCGACCGAGGTGGGTTAACTGAGAGTTTTCGAAAACGATTTTTGTGTTACTTATCTGGATATGATCTCGGTGAAGATTTTGTTTACCGACTGGATTTAAATTCTTTATATGCTTGAAATGTTTTATGATATGTTTAAGTTGCTAAATGCTTTGTTTGAAATTATTGGCATGTTTAATACTTTATTTTTATCCAAATTATGTTGAATTTGAAGGTTGACACCGCAGCATAAGTTCTCTCACGTTCTTCTTGGAAAGACCAAGGCAATTCATTCTTCTTCTTCTTCTTCTTCTTGATCATGCTTAGCCCCTCATATACATATTGCCTCCCTTTACCTATCCGGGAATTTGGAAGCAAGCGAAGTGGTGAAAGCAAGTCAAAAGTTGAGAAGTGGCTGAAAGTGAAAGTGTTAGAAAGCAATAATAGGTTTGGGGAAGTCAATCATGAAGATGAGTAACTCGGCACCATTCACATAGCCGGGTGTTTGTGTCTTGCCAAAGTCGGATTGAGCGATATTCCTAACGGGTCATGGTATGTGCATCAAGGGTTTGATGCATCTCGAGAAATTGATGATTGCGGATTTCCTAGGCTTCGGTTATTGTGCACCTCTGTCCATGCATCCCAAAAAGTAAAGTAAAAAGAAAAAGTGTGAAATAAGCAAAGCTTATTGGTGGAAGATGTTGCAAGTCAAAGTGAAAGTGAAGTTCATCCTTTTCCCGGATTCTAGCACCACAATACCTTACATACATCCCTACCCTACACGTTTCTTGACCTTTCTTTTGGGAAGCCCTTGAGACCTTGAGCTTGTTGATTGACTTAGCGGTTTAAATCGGATTATACATGATTAATTTTGATAATTATGATTTATTATGCATTCTATGATTTTATGCAAAGATGAACAACTTTCCTATATTTATAAAATGTTTTGATCATATTGAGTTTTTAATTTCCAGGAAGTACTCTCTTAGAGTGATCTATGATAATTGCACACCATAAAAATATTTTTGAAGGACTTTTCATTGATTTTCTTGACTTATAATCCATTCTATCTTGATTTCTATATGAGGAACTTGCTTAGGGACAAGCAAGGGCTAAGTATGGGGTATTTTGATAGCATGAATTATAGTCTATATTTTGGGGTTTGTTTGGACGTTTTATCTTTCATAATCTGCATGTTTGTATGTACATTATGTGATTTTACTACCATTTCATCTACCTTTGCGAGAATCGAGGTCTACACCTAGTTTCGTTGTAATTGCAGGTAATATGGTACGTTTTGCATCGAAAAGGAGCAAAAGGAGTCAAGAGTCATTTGGAGCTACATTCAGGAAGCATAGCCATGGATTAAAGATTTACTTTGGACCAGTTTTGAGAGATTCTACACTCAGTTATGATCACCTCGGTTGCTCAGAGATTCATCTCGACCGAGGCGATCCAGAGACACCGACTCGACCGAGGCGAACACCTAGGACGCGGCGAGAATATTTTATTTTTGGGCTGAGCTTCTAGAAGGAAGGAGATATGCAGAATCATATATTTTACCTATATTTATGGGATAATATCTTCTTAAGATTTATTATCTTTGGAGGTTTATTTTTCCTATAAAAAGGATTGGATTTTCCACAAATCCGATCATGCTTAGAGGCTGCATACACCGCATACGATCTCGATTACAGCGAAGAATACGCAGCAGCCGCATCATACTCCAATTTGGGAGATTCGAAGAACCTTTTTGAAGGTTGAAGGAAGATTTGAAGACTATAGCTTTATAGCTTTTTGGAGGGTTTTGTAAGATTGTCTTCAATTCTTTTCCTTGTTGTCTTGCCTTATTGGATCATTATCCAAGGAACGATTTTTGTGTGATATTTGATTCAGTTATTGAAGTGTTTTCATTAAATTCTTCTTTGTTCAAATATTCACCTTCTTCCCATATATTTAATACTTTCATTATGATGATGAGTGGCTAATTTCCTTGTGTGATTCTAGGGTGATTGGCTGAAGGTTGTGGGAAAAACAATGATAGAATGATCTTAATCACAGTAGGATCCTGAAAGTTCGAGTCTTTAACCTTAACCCTAAGCATCTCGTTCAGTCGATGAACATCTCGGCCGGGGTGGAAACTGGCTGACCGAGGTGGCTTATCCGATCCTTAACTGAGAGTTAATGTGTTAGAGTTTGCCAAATCCTATTCTTATTATACCTTTCTGGTTCAAAGCAAGCTTAGGATGAGACTTACCCGGTAATTCCTTAGTTTGTATACTAACGATCATAAGTTTAGGTAATAAAGGCTTGTCCTTTATTGGGGTTTGAGTGTGCTTCCATCCCATCTTTGTGAGTTAACCTGAGACTTACCCGGTAAAGGTTGATTCTATTCCCTTAGATGGTGTGTTAGTTTGCGGCAATAGTTCTTTATCTTAATTCCTTGAGACTTACCCGGTAATAGGAGTTACGGTTTGGGATTAGTGTGTAGTGAGACTTACCCGGTGATCTACTCCACTTTAGAAACACCTTCCCCATGCAAAAATCTCAGCTTTGTCCGCTTATCTATAGATCTTGAGTTGGAACCACAACTAGATGCTTTAATCCCTAGAATTGCATGTTTGCTTATTTGACATCTTATTCATCTTTGATTGTACACTTGCTCTTGTGGTTAGCATCAACACTAGCATACCGTATTGGACTTTGTTTCACTAAGTCCCTGTGATCGACCCCTGGAATTTTCTTGCTTTTACTACGATTGACCCGTACACTGCGGGTTCGCATCCTTGTTTTAAGCTTAAGTCTAGGGTTATAAATTTAAAGCTTGCACACACCGTTTGGAGCGAACATAGACAGATAACATGAGACATCTAAGGAAGGAGCATAACTGGAAGCACAGAAGTTCGAGAATTCGAGAAGACGAAGTTTGACTGAGACACCTCGGTCCAGTCGAGGCCACCTCGACCGAGTTGATTCTTGAGCAACCGAGGCGACTAGGGTTTTTGCAGAACCACCTCGGTCCGTACCACCTCGGTCCAGTCGAGACCATCTCGACTGAGGTGACAGCAGTTCCAGAAACAGTATAAAAAGGGGGAAATTTTCTTTTTTCACTTTTTAACTATTTCGACTCGACCGCGGCGCTTTCTCACCTCGCTTCCTCGATTCTTGCTCGTTTTCGAAGATTTCCGCTTCCAAACTACGATTGAAGGGTAGAGGATCCCATTGCAAGTACAGATCTGCGAAGAAATCGAACGATTCGGCCGAAATGAGGTAAAAACGAAACCGAACCCTAACTCGTTTATTCGCTTCGATTTGGGCTTTGGTTGCCCTTGCATCTGCTGAGAAAAGGCTTAAGTACCCCATAGGAAGCAGTTGTAGTGATTTTTGGGGGAAAAGAACTGGATTTCTGAGAGTTGAATCGCGAACTGCTTCCGCCTCGGTCCAGTCGAACTGCACCTCGACCGAGGTGATTCTTGAGAGTTGTCAGTGACCGAGGTGATCTGACAGTAGCTGAGAGAAAATGAGTTCTGAACGTCGCCTTGCCCTTAGAGATAGATCCTCACCTTCCCCTTCTTCCTCTTCTTCCCAACCTTACCGCCCGGTGATCCATGAGCGACACCAGGTGGATTATGAGCGTATTTCGGGACGTCCAGTGATTGCACCACGTTTCCTGGACGTGTCCGCTTTTGATTGCCTAGGGGTAGATGGAGACCTTAGGAGGATGATTACTACAGTCGGGCTGGATCAGTTTACTGAGATCCGAGCTCCAGCCTACTTGGAGCCGACCCTAGAGTTCGTTAGCTCCTTCACCTACCTTCCCACAGAGCAGTCTGTGAAGTACCGGTTGATGAACCAGAACTTCTTAGTGCCGCTCGAGATTTGGTGAGAGATTTTCGGCTTTCCTGAGCCCACCGCCACTGACTTCCCCTCCCGATCTGTAGCTAGGGAGTTCTGGGGGCAGATTGCCCATATTATTGAGCATGCAGATAGATGGCGCCTTGGTGATTCCAGGGAGAAGGTCATCTTCCACCTAGCTTTTAGGTTAGCCCACAGGATATTCAACGAGACACTTCTGGCGTGTACTGAGACGCCCCAGAAGATCCGACAGGACGAGCTCTTCAGCTTATACTGCATGGTTACAGGGGGTTTCCCAGACTTTGGCATGATCTTGGCAGAGGACCTGCACAAGATCAAGGCCAAAGCGAAGGGAGACATTTGCTGCGGAGGTCTTGTCACCCACATAGCTGCTTATCATGACATGGACCTCAGTGCTTGTACGATGGTGGCGGCTCCGAAGCCGCTTGGATTGTAGGAGATGATCACTCGGAGGATTCTAGTTCCCCGAGGTCTGACCACTCCATATGTGGCTATGCCGTGGGAGCTGACTGCGCCACAAAGGATCCGATGGTCTGCCCAGTTCACCGTATACGATCCACACTATTGGCAGACCGCCTGGGCTCCACTGATGGAGGATCATAGGGAGGCAGCAGCTGCCCCAGCTGAGGATGAGGAGGAGGATGACGAGGATACAGTGGATGAGAGAGATGGTGGAGTCCCGATGGATACAGGGACAGATACTGCAGGTACGAGCGCGCCACCGATTATAGATCTGGATGATGATGATGAGACTGAGCCTGCACCAGCTGATACTTCTCCGGTTAGGCCTGCTAGACGCAGGAGGCGCAGAGTGAGGGATCCAGATGCTCATAGACGGATCGATGACCTGACGGATCAGGTTATTGATTCGTATGCTGCTTTGTCGCTGGATATCCGCGAGATGCAGGAGCGGCAGCATTATCAACACATCATGGCCCAGCTTCAGTTCGAGCGTATCATGGGTCATCCCTTCGACCCGACTCAGTATCCATACGTGCCACCACCACCACCACCGGATCGCGACTACTGATGAGCTGCAGGACTTTCTTTATTATATTTTTATGCAGTTCAGCTATTTATCCGGTGAGTACTCTTATCTCTAGACTTATATTGACCCACTGGGACAGTGTGTCCCAAGTATGGGGTATTTGTTGTACTTACTTGATGACGATTTGATGTATTTATTCGATGACTTTGATGGTTATTTGATCGGATATTATATATTTATGCTTCACTTCTGCATTTATATGTTTATCTGAGATTGCATGCATATTTACAGGTTATTTGATTGAGAAAAACGTCGAAACTGAAAAAAAAATGGTTTTAAAAAAAAATTTTTGACCTCGACCGAGTCAGTCTTGGCCAAACGAGGCGTTTCACCTCGGTTGACCCAAGAACACCTCGACCGAGGTAGGTTAACTGAGAGTTTTTGAAAACGATTTTTGTGTTACTTATCTGGATATGATCTCAGTGAAGATCTTGTTTACTGACTGGTTTTAAATTCTTTATGTGTTTGAAAGGTTTTATAATATGTTTAAGTTGCTAAATGCTTTGTTTGAAATTATTGGCATGTTTAATACTTTGTTTTATCTAAATTATGTTGAATTTGAAGGTTGACACCGCAGGTTAAGTTCTCTCACTTTCTTCTTGGAAAGACCAAGGCAATTCATTCTTCTCTCTTCTTCTTCTTAATCATGCTTAACCCCTCATATACATTTTGCCTCCCTTTACCTATCCGGGAATTTGGAAGCAAGTGAAGTGGTGAAAGCAAGTGAAGTTTAAGTTGAGAAGTTGGTTGGAAGTGAAAGTGTTAGAAAGTAACTTTAGGTTTGGGGAAGTCAATCATGAAGATGAGTAACTCGGCACCATTCACCTAGCCGGGTGTTTGTGTCTTGCCAAAGTCGGATTGAGCGATATTCCTAACGGGTCATGGTATGTGCATCAAGGGTTTGATGCATCTCAAGAAATTGATGATTGCAGATTTCCTAGGCTTCGGTTATTGTGCACCTCTGTCCATGCATCCCAAAAAGTAAAGTAAAAAAGAAAAAGTGTGAGATAAGCAAAGCTTATTGGTGGAAGATGTTGCAAGTCAAAGTGAAAGTGAAGTTCATCCTTTTCCCGGATTCTAGCACCACATTACCTTACATACATCCCTACCCTACACGTTTCTTGACCTTTTCTTTTGGGAAGCCCTTGAGACCTTGAGCTTATTTACATACATCCCTACCCTACACGTCATAGACTTGATACCTATTTGAAGTTGCTTTCTTCCTATTCCTGTGTGGAAGTGGGAGGATATCTCTATGGACTTTGTGACAGGTTTACGGAATAGTAGGGGTTATGATGCTATTTGGGTCATAGTGGACAGATTGACTAAGACTGCACGTTTCCTTCCGATTAAGGAGACATGGCCGGTGACTAGATTGGCTGACGAGTTTGTCCGCCAAATAGTCAGACTGCGTGGATCACCGAAATCGATAGTGTCTGATCGGGATGGTCGCTTCACCTTGAGATTTTGGGCTCAAGTACATGTGGCACTGGGTACTCGGCTACAATTCACTACAGCTTACCATCCCCAGTCAGATGGACAATCTGAGAGGACCATTCAGACGTTGGAGGATATGTTGAGATCATGTGTTTTAGATTGGGGCAACGTATGGTCAGACTACCTGAGCTTAGTGGAGTTTTCATATAATAATAGTTGGCATGCGTCTATCCAGATGGCCCCATATGAGGCATTGTATGGGAGGAGATGTCAGACTCCTCTATGTTGGGAAGACCTAGCAGACAAGTTATGTGTATCCCCTGACCAGATACAAGAAGACATTGCAAGGGTGGCGTTGATCCGTGAACGGATGTTGACTGCCCAAAGTCGTCAGAAATCCTATGCTGATAGGTGGAGGAGACCACTAGAGTTTGAGGTGGGAGCCCATGATTGGTTGAGAGTCTCCCCTACTCGAGGCGTTCGGCGCTTTGGAGTTAAAGGGAAGTGGAGCCCTAGATATGTCGGTCCGTTTGAGATTTTGGAGATAGTAGGAGAGGTAGCCTATCGCTTGGCACTTCCACCAGCTTTGGAGGCCGTACACCCAGTGTTTCATGTGTCGCAATTGAGACAATATGTTCCTGACCCGAGCCACATATTACATTATGATGAGTTGATGGTGGAGCCATATCACACCTTTGTGGAGAAACCTATAGCGTTTTTAGATCGCCGGACCAAACAATTGCGAAGGAAGCAAATACCGCTTTTGTTAGTCCAATGGTCTCGGCGGGGAGTAGAGGAGGCTACTTGGGAGACTGAGGCGAGCATTCAGGAGAGTTACCCCGATAGCTATATGCGTTTGATTGCGGAACTTGGGTGACTGGTTAGTATCTAAACGCTTGAAACTTTATTTCCGAGAGTTAGCGGTTTTTCATGTTATTTTGTTGGACGTCATAGACTTGATACCTATTTGAAGTTGCTTTCTTGTATGTATGTGAGAGGAGGAAGACAACCTATAGAGCACTTCTTACGTTGTCATACTATGGGTGATCATACTATAGTAGAGTTACATGGTTGCCAGACACGCCTCTTGTTGCAGTAAGGGCCCATTGGGCCCTGTGCATGTGATAAAACCAATAGATTGCTAGGCCCCACCTGGCCATTTACAAACTCATTTCGTTAGGCTCCTTGAGGGCCACTACTCGGTCAAGGATAGGATTATAGGAATATATAATTCTCCGCGACTATTTCTTAAAACTATATACTATATACTTAGTATTAATATTCTTATAATTTTTGTGCTTTGTACACATTTTTTTTAAATTAACGTGAAATTTATTATTATAATTATATTTTTCTACTTTTTATATATATATATATATATATATATATATATATATATATATTATATCTTATCTTATCTTATATCTATTAAAGGAGAAGCCTCTATTGCCACGTGTCAACGTTACATTTCTCGAAGCCCAAAAAATTAATTTAAAAAGTGAATTCTATATGTTAATTTAAATTGATAAGTGATTTCTAAATTTTTATAAAAAAGTTAAACTTAAACAAATTTTATTTCAGTTATAACGACTAAAAGTGAAATTTAAATATATATTTTTAAATTAAAGATCTCAAATGATTTAGTTTCAATAAATATTTTTAAATAATGAAGTAATTTAAAAACTTAGTTTAGTACGTGATTAGATTTCTTCTCAATTATGAGGATTAAAATTGCAGATTTAAAAATACAATTTAAATAGATTTTTCTAAAATTGAAGATTTAAAAAGATTTTGTTTCAATAAATATTTGAATAATGAAGTATTTAAAATTTTTAGTTTTTTTCTACATGATTAAAATTGTATCAAGAAAGCTACAAATTTGTTTTTATATGAAAGTTAAGGTAGTTTTATTAAAAAGAAAATTATTTTGTTACCTATATCTTTACATTTTCTTTTATGAGATTTTAGGATAAGTTATGATAGCAAGTTATTTCTCTTAGGAGATTTTAGGAGAACTTAAAATTTTAAAAATACAAATTTTTTTGAATCTTTATTTTGATTAGTAAGACCCTAATGGTACTAACATATATTATAAAGCACTCAACCATGTAAGTTATGATAACAAATTATGTGTTTTATTTGATCAATACCTTATTCGTTAGTACTTATTTTATTTTAATGTAACTACTATCAATCAATTTAAAACCCCAAAACTAAATAAAAAAGTTAAAATAGTTTTTTTTCATTTTAAAATATAAAAACCTAATCTTATACATATTAAACAAGAGATATTACTAAGTTCGATCTCTAATTTAAAAAACTCCAATAACTTTATGAAAAAAAATAAATGAGAATTGAAATAGGAAATGTAATTTTATCCACCATCATTTTATCTTCAAAAATATATATTAATTCATAAATATTAACAACTTATTAAATTCAATCTCGCACAAAGTGTGGGTAATATACTAGTATACTATATACTATATACTATATACTATCAATATATACTACTAAAGTAGAGTTCTAACCTGCTGACGTGGCATTCCCTAGTGTGAATATTTTAAAATCGAACACTCTCATTAAAAGCCACAAAAACCTTTTTTAAATTACCTAAATAAATTTTTTAAAACTAATCACCTACAATATCTCTTTAACAAATCTCTTCTTTTTTCTTTTTGAAGTATCTATAATTTTTATTTATTCAATGTATTTCGAATAAAATTATAAATATTTTCAATTTAAAAAACAAAAATATAGAAAACAAATACATAAATATTAAATCAAAATAAAATTATAATTATTTTCAATTAAATAAAAAATTAAAAAAATATCTTGAAATAAATTATAATTATTTTCACAACTTTTTTTTAACTATTTTACATTACAATTAAATTTTTTAAAATAATTTTTTATATATTTTATTTGCATTATATAACTTTCCTATTTCGAATAAAAATTTTGTAACTTACTTCGATATTCGATATTAAAAATGTAATTACTTATCTTATTTTATTTATTGATTTTATAAAATTAATCATCTTAATATATCATATTTTATGTTTTACGTTTTTATATATTTTATTTGCATTATAATTTCATATTTCGAATATAAATTTTTTACAAATTTTGATTTAAAAATTGTGATTTTTTTTTATCTTATTTCGATTATGTATTGTATAAAAAATAATAATCATAATATATCATATTATATACTATTTCACCCTTATAATTTTTTTAACTTATTCCGATTATTTATAACAACTATAATAATCTCAACCGAATTTAAACCAAATTCACCCTTTTTTTTTCTTTTACAAGTATAACAAATCAAAGTATTTTGTTAAGAAATTTTTTTTATTTTTTTTCTTAATTTATTTTTGAAGGATTATAAGCTCAATCTATTTACGTTAAATATTTTCAAAATTTTGCTATCCTACATCGATTATCAAGTAAGACGAATAGTTTGATAGCTTATATAAATATAGGGTTTGAAGATTAAACAAATCACACATTTCTTGGCCTTCTTGGCTAAGTTGAAGTACAACTTTTATTTATAATATGTATTTGTGAGTTGTTGACTTACAATTTTGTAAGCCGTTGACCTAATGTTTTGTGGGTTGATAAATATTAAACAAATCAAACATTTCTTGACCTTCTAGGTAAGTTGAAGTACAATTTTTACTCATAATGAATTAATATGAGCTTTGTGGGTCGTTGTCCTACTACTTTGTGGGCAGTTGACCTAATGTTTTGGGAGTTGCTAAATATTTTCAATCTCACATCGATTATCAATTAAGACTGATAGTTTGATAACTTGTATAAATTGAGGGTTTGAAGATTAAACAAATCAAATATTTCTTAGCCTTCTCGCTAAGTTGAAGTATAATTTTTATTCATAACGGATTAACATCAGCTTTGTGGGTCGTTGACCTAATGTTTTGTGGGTTGTTAAATATTTTCAATCTCACGTCGATTATCAAGTAAAGCTGATAGTTTGATAACATTTCTTGCTCTTTTGGTTAAGTTGAAGTATAGTTTTTATTCATAATTGATTAATATCTACTTTCTTGGTCGTTGACCTACTGCTTTATGGGTCGTTGACCAAATGTTTTGTGGGTTTATTGGTTGTTGACTTAATGGTTTGTGGGCTGTTAAATATTTTCAATTCCATATCGATTATCAAGTAACACTGATAATTTGATAAATTGTATAAATAGAGGGTTTGAAGATTGAACAAAAAATACATTTCTTGGCCTTATTTTCAATCCACATCGATTATCAAGTAAGACAAATAGTTTGATAACTTGTATAAAGGGTTTGAAGATTAATCAAATCAACATTTATTGGCCTCCTAACTAAGTTGAAGTATAATTTTATTCATAACTGAATTTTTTTTTTTCCTGCTTTGTGGGTCGTTGACTACTGCTTTGTGGGTTATTGACCTAATGGTTTGTAGGCTGCTAAATATTTTCAATCCACATCGATTATCAAGTATGAATGATAGTTTGATAAATTATATAAATAGAGGGTTTGAAAATTAAACAAATCATACATTTTTTTAGTCTTTTGGCTAAGTTGAAGTATAATGTTTAGTTTGATGAATTAGGTTCCGTGTTTCTTTTGAAAGCAACCCGATCATAATTTTTCAATATATACTTTCTATTTTAACTAACGGTTTTAATTTTTATCAATTGCTGAATGAAATTTGTTTATTTTTAAATTTTAAACTCGGTTAAAAATAAATCTCTTTCTCTCTATATATTTCTTATAAAGTTCGTATATTCTTTTTTTTTTCTTATGGAAAATAATAAAAGTTTTTAATCTAAATTGATGACTATTATTTTTATGAAAATTAAATTGGTAATTTTTTTTCCGAAACCGTATCGGTAGAAGATAAGAATGTAATCAAATTAATTTTAATCTTCTCAAATCTCTCCTGTTGATTATGAACGTTGAGTATATAATTGGATACGAGTCAACCACTTAATTATTGTTTTTATATTGTACATTAAATAGTTATATGGTAATTAATACTCGACGTATATTGACGTATATTATCAATATACTCAAAATTAGTATATATTTTTAAATACCCGTGCAAGACACGGGTCCTAAACTAGTATGTATTAAAGGAGAGCCTTTTTTGCCACATGTCGCAACCATGTTTATCGAAGCCCCAATTTTTTTTTATAAAAAGTAAATATTAATTGGTTTATAGTTAGTTAATTTAAAATCATCATCAAAAAAAATAATATCCGGTATAATATTATTTGTAAATAAATAAGTTAAAATAGGAAAAACCTATTTTTTTTATTAATAACGACTTTTAGATAAACTAGTTTAGGACCCGTGCCCTGCACGGGTATTTTAAAAAAATAATATTTTTGAACTATTTGATATTTTATAAGTAGTTAAGTACCAATGATATGAGTTAAAATTACAAAACAAATCAATATATAAATTATCACCTATATATAAATTTAAATTTCCATCTCAAATATTATAAGTTGTTAAGGAAGTTTTTTATAAAAAAAAAAAAGACCTACAATACACTTGTAAATTCACATATCCATCCAATATATTATATGTTGTTAAGAAAATAAGAAAACATTACACCTAAAATAAATTTAATCTTAAGACAATAAGTGTGACTCATAAAAAATCAATGTCGCTCATTACGAATGCCCACCAATCCTAAAAAATCGCAAAGGCATCATAAAATTTGAATTTTATGAAACTCAAGGAACAACATTGATAAATATAATAAATAAATTAATAAATATTAAAATAACAATGTAACTATAGTACAACCGCAATAAAAAAATAATTATAATAATAATATGCATATTAGTTAATATTAATCTAATATCCTTGCATAAGTCAACAGACTGATTAATGTTTCTTATCAACGTAAAATTATTTTTAACATGGTTTATGATATACAATACATTAATAATAAGTATATGCTTACGAAACATCCTTAATCTGAAAGGATCAGTTTACCCTTCAGTTATGTCTTTTACTTCGAATGACAACATAACATTATTTTGAACACGGGATATATGATCAATCTCACCGACAACATCTACGTTTAAATAGTAGACAAAACGAAATATTAAATTGATAATGTTGAATTTCAAAAAAATTAAAATAAAATATAGATCTTAAAACTTACCTACTAAGTATCTATCACGTGGTACTTTGTTTTAAAATTACGATCAAAGTCAAAAACTTTATCCAAAAAGTTGGGATTTGATCAAATATGCCATGCTTCAGTATTATACTGATGGCACCCGATTTACAATTTTGCCTTGGCTAATATGTTTGAAATGGTAAGAAACAATAATAAAGAAATTACATAGCCAAAATAAACCTACACATCTTTAAAACTATCGTTCAACATTAATAAATCTTAAGGTTTATAATTTACATCAACTATGCCCTAATTCAACCCAAATTTAACCTGATTCTAGATCCTTTTTTCATCAATTTCACGATAAATTAATAACAAAAACCACGAGCAACACCACTTAACTTATCAGTTGACACATATTCCCGATTATAACACCACATATATGTGGTTGCCACATCTTCCCAATCGCATGCCTAAGCAAATCACTTTATTGATCTCTAGAGCTTCCATGAATTGTATAGCCTTATGCATGCCTTCCAGTTTTTGCCTATTCTTCGATTTGAATACAATTGTTGTATATGCCCCATTAGTTGATGCTTATGCCTCCTTGCACATCAATATATGACACCTTCAAACCATATTTACACATGTAGAAAGCAAGTTCATATCTCAAAATAAAGAAATACATTGATATTATCTTAGAATATAAGCTTGTACCGGTGTTTGTAGCTGGCAAATATTAGTTACTTTTAGTGATGGGTATGTAAGGGTAGGAGATAATAAGGTCCCACGTCGAAAGATGGAGAAACTTCGAGCTAGTATATAAGGTTGGTGGGCTATTCCTCCTATTGTTAATTGGTTGAATGAAACCTCGCCGGGTTTATGTGCTGGGCTTGAACCTAATACGCATGTTCGCTGGTATGCACACGACCCCTGCTCTACCGGTCCGTCTCCATCAGAGCAGTTAGCCTCAATTCGGCTCGCAATCCTAACCTTTGGACAAGTGCAACTCGGTCTATATTCCTCTAGCTGTATATGTGGGGTGTGTTGTAGATAATAAGGTCCCACTTCAAAAGATGGTCTATATCACGAATTTTATTTATAAAATTAAAATTAAATCATAAATTCACCGTATACATCTCATTAGTTGAAAAAAAAAATTTTAATTGAAAATCTTTTTTTTTTCTTAAATGTTAATATTCTAACAAAAAAATGGAGATAATTATAATAGTTGTAAAAACACTTAAAAAAAATTTTTTGTATAGAAACACTTGTTTTCAATGGAAATAATATACACGCAGAGATAATATATATTGGTGTAGTAGAGCCCCTATTACTCAATTTTTTTAAACTTAATTTATCAAAACTCAAATTGCTCTTATCTAATTGGTTAAAGTTAAAACACTTTTTCTTTTCCTTTTAAAAGTCAATCTCATTGGTATCATATTTAAAGTATTCCATTGAAAATTCAAACTTATATCAAGTTTTTGGAGGAATGAAAAATCGGTTTAAATTTATATATTAGAAGGATTATTTACGCTGAAGGTAAAAAAAAAATAACGTAGATCAAAAGAGATATGGAAGCAAGTTTATCAATTTGTTATTAAATTTTAAACGGAAGAAAATTTAGATTGGATTGCTGATGAAAACAGATACAACAGCAAGTTAATCGACTTGTTTTCAACTTTTTTGTTACGAATAAAACATAAATATGGATCTGGTTATAAAATTGTTTAAACAGATATGATTTTGTTTTATTTAAAGAGATATGACAGCCGTTTAATTATTATAAACTTATATTGGTAATTTTAAAAAAATTAAATTTAAGTAGAGATGAATTTCAAAATAATAACGTATAACACCGCATCAACAAATACAACAATAGACCATTGGCGATTAAATCGAAAGCGGAGCAACAACAAATACAACAATAGACAAATTACCAGGAATAGGATAATTCAGATCGGCGGCTTTCTGAAGCAAATTATCTTGATCATTCTCCTCAAGAACCATCTGAATCGGGGACGATCCGAGACCATCGGCAATTGCGAGCATGTTCTTACTTACGAATCTCAGATCGTAAGTCGACTCGGTCAAGTGATCGTCGTCGAAGCTCTCAAAAACTGAGAGTACAACTTGGTAAGCTGCTCAGGCACGGTGGCAAAGTGGAGTCCAAAGTGCGACTCAATCAATCACATCGATTCGATCGCCTTGCGGAGCTCAGACCGAGAAAGCACATGGTCTTTGTTCAGATCTAGCTTTGTGAACTGTGACTATGAAAGACGATAAACATGCAAATCTAAGGTATGAACAACCAACAGTGCAACACGATACTAACTATCAAAAATATTTACGATTGAATTGAATAGGTACAAGCAACCAAAATAACCAATAAGACTATCTACCGGCAACACATACTGAACAATCATTCGATTGACTCTGTACTATATAAGGTTTCATTATAGGATTTTGTTAGGAAAGAATCCTCGGAAAAAAGATATCGATAATGAATAAGGTATATATGTAGGTCCGGATACGCTTTATATAATCAACTTGAGAAAAAGCAAAACAAATATATATAAACTGACTGAGATTACGTTTAGATATGGGATAATAATTGGATAATTTGGTTTGAATTTATAGTTGTTATAAATAGTTTTAATTTGGTAATTTAAAAATAAAAGGTTTTATAATTTTAATTCTCTATTTTGAAATTCTTGAATATGAGAATGCCACGTCATCATAAGAGAACTCTACTTTTAGTAGTATTTTGGTTTGAATTTATGGTTGTTATAAATAATTAAAATTTGATAATTTAAAAATAAAAGGTTTTATAGCTTTAATTCTCTATTTTGAAATTCTTGAATCTAAGAATGTCACGTCATCATAAGAGAACTAGTAGTATATATTGATATTGATTATTCTAAAATCCAAATAATTAAATAAAAAAAATCTTACGTGGGAAGATATTTTCAACAGGGATTTGTTTTGAAAAAAATCAACAATTAGGGAAGCTTTTAACTCAAAATTAGGGTAGAGATTTTTTAGAAAACAAGCGTATCTTTTGATTTAAAATATAAAAAGAAAGTTTGACATTTTCAACAACTTTCTTAGATAACCAACAAATATTTTAAAAAATTAATATTTTTGATATTTAAAATCGTAATTTATTGATCAGAAAACAAATTCGAACTAGTGTAATACCCGTGCCTTGCACGGGATTTTGAACATCTTTTTATCTAGAAATTGTTTTACTCATATTATTTAAAGAATTTGATACAATTTTTTATTTAATAATTATTTATACTGTGTATGTATTTAATATATATTATATAAGATTAATATTAGTGATAGTGTATAAAACTAAGACAATTCATTGATTAAGTATATTTTAATTAATATTGATTAATTAGGTGTGTTATTGGTTTATCTAGTTAAATAGTTTTTTAATAAATATTCTAATAGTTAATAAATATGGTTAGTACTTAGTATTAAACCATCAATTACTTTATTTGTAGTAATTATTAAAAGAATACAACTATGAATTTGGCAAGTTTTAATTTGTGAGGCCCAATTATACAAAAAAATTTATAGTGAAAACATTACATGTTCCTTTAATTATGACACATAAAAAATTTTCATTACCGATACTTCACATAGAACCCAAAATGCCATCAAACAAACAACTTCTTCCTGAGAATCGAAAGGGCTCATTTTTGGATGAAGGTCTATGGCATAACTGGTGGGTTAAAGAATAAAAGAAGACATCCGGTTGATAAGGATCGAATGAGACATCCGATTGATATGGATGACGAAATGGTTCGGGGTTGAAGTCGTCGAAGAATATTGTATCAAGTTATCGTTTTCGGTGCAAAGCTGAATCGTGTCGGGTATGATTCCGAATCACCTATACTATATTCAATAATCCAATTGTTGACGAACCGTAGAGCGAGGTCCAAATAATACTTCGGTTACTACATTGGAAAGGAAATGCAAATATTAAATGAATGTTACCAATGGAAAAGCACTGGAGTTAACATGTTATAATATAACTTGAAATCATTTATATTATGATTTCTTTGAAAAATTTATATTTAAATATCAACTTCATATTAATTACATTCATTCATCATTAATATAATATAAGATACATGTAATATATATATATATATATATATATATATATATATATATATATATATATATATATATATTTGTTTGTTCCCATAATGAGCTTTGTAGGATCTAATTATATAATTTTTAATATGTGAAAAATTGATATAAATGCATGTTTATATTTATGAATTATAGTATTCTAAAAATTAAAGCATGATTTATTATAATATGTCTATAAGAAATAACATTATCTTACATTAAAATTTATAATAAAGCATGGAAACAATAAACATATGAAATACAAAATTAAGATATTCTGAAAGACTATGATATAAAAAAACTGAACATCTAGCTTCAATTTATATACCCTACACGTATTCTTATATATATTATCAATAAAAATACTATTAGTGTGAAAAAATCTGAAAATTAGCATAGACTAAAATGAATGTTAGCTTATCATCCATTAGTATCATGAAAATGTAATTACCATGAATAGGTGTATTTATATGACATAAACAAATTATCCGTACTTTAATAGACCAACTAAACAACTTGGCCTTTGATATGGATTAGGGATGGTAATTTCTCCTGGTGCAAATCTAAAAGTGATTGCTTAAGTTTAAAACAAACATAAAAAATTACAATTAATATTTTACTAAAATGAATGAGCAAGTGTAAACATACCGAAAACACTTGTATGCTTGACATGTCCATCTCCTAGTGTAAATCTGAAAGTGATAAGAAAAGATATTTATATAGACGTTTCACAAAATATTTCTGTTGAGAAAAACTCGAAGTTAACAGTAAATATCAAAATTAAAAAAGTTCTACTTTAAGCATATCATGATGTTCAAGATATTGTTAAAATTTAAATTATTATATAAAAAATAAAAGGATTAGAAGTTGTTAACTTTAAGCATATCATGATGTTCAAGATATTGTTAAAATTTAAATTATTATATAAAAAATAAAAGGATTAGAAGTTGTTAAACTCATAGATATTGAAGGCTACGTACAAATTTAAATTTTTATCAAGTTTTTATTTTGTATTGTTTTTTGAATTTATCAATTTAAACTTTTTTAAATTCATTGATATATGTTAACAAATTAAAGTAGATTCATTTTCTATCACCGTTAACACTATCAGATTGATATAAGTAATATACACATTCGAAACAATATTTACAAACTACATGAACCTATATATATATATATATATATATATATATATATATATATATATATATATATATATATATATATATATATATATATATATATATATATATATATTGCGGATAAACATATACGATGTTTTATCTTCCAAATTCTAACATTATCAAAGTTTGACTAACAATGCATACAACTACCCAAACACATGTTTATTTTCATAAAGCCTAACATTATAACGTTTTTTTTATATCACAAAACATGAATCATCCTCCAACTAATCCACATATAACAAAGTATAAAAAGCTTCAGCAGGCAAAAACCTCGTACTAAATCTAACAGGTGCAGTAGGCCTTCTTGCAACCATCCAATGTGCCGCTTGATTTCCTTGTTTTCGAACAAAACTTCGTCTACACTCGGTGAAACCTACAGCCTTCCGACGCATTTGACTAACAATGGCCCTAACATCACCACACAGAGCACACACAATATAGTAGATGCAAAGTCCGAGTCACACACGATCCTATCCCAACTAAATCGTCGCTAGAATGTAACGCCCAACCACGCCATGCAACGTCTTAACAGTCGCTAGAAGAACTCTATTATTGTCATCGCTAGCCAAGACCCCGATTCCACAACCCCTCTAGGGTAGAGAGAAGAGAGAAGCATTACAGTTAAGTTTCACTATCCAGTCTATCCCCACCGAACGCTTGATCCATTTAGACATTTGAGGACACACTTCTCCACTTGAGGGCCATGCACGTTTAGACACGCCAGCTCTTGAAGTTGTTGATTATGTGTATTAATAGCTTCACAAATATACTCAGTGGGCGTGACTTTGCCTTCAAAAATACTAACATTTTCAGCTTTCCAAATGTGCTACACGATAAGCATCCACAATTGCACAGTGCTTAAAGAGCTAGTGACACCTGTTGATCAAACCATAGGTGAAAAAACACACCTTATTAGCACCAGAAAATAAGAAGGGGAAACTTCATAATCACATTTGGAACTGCATCTGCACCTGTTGATCAAACCATAGATGCAAAGTCCAAGAGTAACATAAATTTGTCATATTAATACCTGGAAAAAATTCCTCCTAACCGTCCAACCAAAATTTGGAACTGCATCTGCAACTCTGCCTTCTGCAATTCAATCAATTTGAATTACCAAATTTTTTAAAAAAAAATACCTCCTAGGAGTCTCGAATCTCTTTTTTTGTTCATAGACGGTACCACCACTTCAAATCTCTTCCTCTTCTTGTAAAACTTCATAATCACATTATATTTCAAGCTCTGCATAACTGTACATTATCCAATCTCAAACTTGAGCAACGATCTCGCCACGTACAAACCGTATGAGAGCAAAGAGAAAACGTAATAAGACCGTCGTCCGTCATAACCATCGGAGAATTAGGGATCCAACACAGGAATTCAACAAATTCCGGAGACCAACAAAAAAAATGATAATTTCTCAAAGATCTATGCAACACATTGCTCGATCAAGTGATAGAACAAAAGAGACGACAATGGTAATCTTGCGTGCATAGGCGGAAGAGGAGACGGAGATTTGTGAATGAGAGTAGGAGCATTGCACATAGTTGGAAGAGGTGGCAACGGTGATTTAGTTGTATTAGGAGGTTCATATATATATATATATGAATAGCGGAGGGTTAACGCAGCTAGGTATTGTTTCTCCGAGAAGATTTTTCGAATGAAGCTTGATACTTCACAAAACCAAATCTTTTACGTTAGAATAAAGATTATTTCACAAGTTTTATTTTATTGATATTATCCACAAGTTTTTATTAATTTTTTTAGTTCAGAATTTAGGTTATAATAGAGCTTCTCCTGCAAGTTTTAATACATGTTGAATTTAGATTTTAACCGGGCTAAATCTTTTTAATAAATAAGGAAATTTTTAGTTTATTTTATAGAAAAAAGTTGAGAATTTTCGACTGAATATTAGGAGGTTACGTTAAAAGATAACCGGTCAAATTTTTTTTAATAATTATTTATTATTAATTTTGATTAATTTTGATATTATCTAGAACTTTTTATTTAAAAATTTAAAAAATCCAGCAGGATCATCTGTTATGATTTTTACTAAGGACTACCATAACGATTTAAAAAAATATTTTCAAAATATTTTGACATTAAATAACCAATTTCAAAAATATTTTTTTTTATTAATTTTGACCTTTAAAAACCACTTTCGAAAATTATTTGTTTATAAATTTTTTTTTCTTTATCAATAAACATTTTTTTAATTTTTATTTTCTTTATAGCCTTTGGAAGAGATAATTAAATAAAATATATATTTAAATTGCAGTTGTAAACAAATTAGAAAACGTCAGAAAATAAACTAAAATAATTATCATTTAAATACTCTAATTAAAAGTGTAGAATTTTTTTTAATTGCCGGATTCGGTGGTTCCTCAGATCTTTAGGGGGGGAAAATATTAAATTCTAAAATTTAAGAAAATTAATTAAAAATTTTGTTGGCTAATTTAAATTAACTATTTATAATCCAATTAATAATTTACTTTTTAAAAACATTTGTGGGGTTTCGAGAAAGGTGGTTGCGACACGTGGCAAAAAGAGTCTCTCCTTTAATACATATAAGATTTTGTTAAAGTTCTACGAATATTCAAATTTAGTTTTAAAAGAGAGACCTTTTTTCAATTAAAACTAATATTAATTGGTTTATAGTTAGGTAAATTAAAAAATGAATTCTAAATGTTATTATAAATTAAAAATTAAAAATTAAAAAAACGTATAAAAATAAAAATTTAAAGTAGATATTGTAGTTGTAACAAACCTAATAAAAATATCTACAAATGAAAAAGAATATATAGAAAATTTTAATATAGATATGCATGTATTTATAATTTTTTTAAATTTTTTTTTAAAGTTTGTTAACACAGTTAATTTAAGCTGATAAAAAATGATTTTTTTTAAAATGAAACACAATTAATTGTGATATTATACCATCAAATTTGTCCGACAATTTTTTAAATACCTTTTAATTTATCTTATCAATCTAAAATTCCATAGCTCTTAACATATCTCATCTAAATGCTAACTCTAAATTGATCATTTTTGTTTATTTTCATTTAACTACTTCAAAACACTAATTAATTTAAAATAGTTTTGTGAGCCCATCATATATTTATAACTGAACAAAAACGTATTGATTAACATCAATTATAATTAAAAATACGTATGTTTTAACCAAAAAAGCCCATCATATTTATAATTTAAATGGCAAAATTATTTTTTTATCTAATTTTAAAAATGGAATTGAAAATTGCTGAAATTCTCAAAATATATAGATAACAAAATATTTTTGTTTAATTGGCAAAACTATTTTTTTTAATCTACTTTTAAAATTGAATTGTTGAAACCCTCGAAAAAAGATCACGTAAAGATATGGATAACAAAATATTATATTTCGGTAATTTTTTCTTGGTCAAATTAATTAAAAATCTCAACAACCAACTAGACTTAGAAAAACAAATTATTAGTTAGTGTTAAGTGTAATAACCGAAAATTTTAATGTCCGTTAAACCTGAATATAACCAAATTCCGATACGTCAATCTAAAATAAAATAAAACGAGTTAAATTCTATCATTTTATGTGACCTTGATTCACATAAAATGATGAACCTATGTAACCGGAAATAAATTACGTACCTCTAAAATAAGATAAGAAATTAAATTATACGGAATTTAATTCCGTAATTATTCCCGCAAATTACCTACCGATCCGTACGAGTAACGGGTTTCGTTTCTACTTATTTCTTAAAGGAAGAATAGACCCATTTTACGGGCCCATCAGCCCATCAGCCATCTACTTAAACTAATCCTAACCCTAAACTAATTAATTTAACCTAATCTAATCCTATTCTACCCACTGCTGTGTGCCGCTACCCATCTCCTCCCTTACCTTCTGAAGAGCGTCAATGTAACACCCCAATTTTTTTTTGGCGTGTTTGCGTTATTTATCTTTACGGATGTTATTGGTATTTTTAATACCTTGAGTATGTTTCACGAGTATTTTAAGTCGTAAATTTATTTTCTTACGAGTTTATGTATATATTAATATATTAACGGTATTTTAATTATTATTTAAATCTCGTTATTTATTTACGAGATTGATTTCTATGTCGCAAAGTATATTTTGCGGATTTACCTAGATATTCAATCCATGTATATATATATATATATATATATATATATATATATATATATATATATATATATATATATATATATATATATATATATATATATATATATATATATATTCGGACATTAGTGTCGGAAAAGTCGGAAATGTTTTCCAATTCGAAATACCGTTCCGGACGCATTCGACCGAGTCTATTCCTTTTTCTTTTTCTTTCTCCTTTTCTTTTTATTTTTCCCTTGTTTCCTTTTCCTAGCCTTGTCTAGGAGGTGTGCCGCCTACTCTACTCTCGGCCTTGCAACGCCTATCCCCACAGCTACTACACATCCCTCACACTCCTCTATCCTCACCCTTCTTCTCCTTCCTGGCCTCCTCACCGGAGCTAGTGCAACCACCGAAAGATCCTCCATCAATGCCCTGTTTTCCTTCACCCCCTTCTCTCGGCAACAAAAACCTGCAATCCCCACTCCCGCTGTCACCACCCAGCCTCCTCCTGACCTCTCCCGCAGTTCTTCCTCTGGATCGAGCCAACACCAAAGAAGCCCCTGCTATCGTCGTCGCTGGAGGTCGCCGCCACTGCTACCGCCGGAGAAGTAAACCCGCCAGACGATGCCCGAGAGTTCCGTTTTCCTCACCTCACCTCGCTTGTGTTGCCGGTGCCTTGCGCAGTCAGGCCTCTCCCGCCCTGCCTCCTGTTCTGGCGCCACCAAGTCCCTTTCCAGCGCCATCTTGTTCTCCCGGCATATCGACCTTCCTCTGCAAGCTGGGTGTGAAAGCAGTAGGTGAGTTTTACAGTATTGATTTTGAGGTTAGGGGATATTTGTGATTTAATCCTATTTAATGATGAGTACCAGTGATGAAGTATGGATTTGTAGGGCTTTCAATGTTGAAGATCCGCCGAGTATTGTTAGGTGTGTTGTAATCGAAGTGGCGGGAATGTATGTGACTTGTGCTTTGGAAGTAGATATGTTTGTCTATAGCGAGTTGTTATGAAGGATACGTTGGTATGTGAGATGAATGTTGTTCATATGGATGGTATGAAGGTAATAGATGAATGCATTTAGGCTAATGATGAGGACGAGTTGTACAAGGTAATAGTGAGAATATCAAGTAGTGGTTTGGACTATAAGTGAGTTTTGAGGATTTATGGTGGTTCTAAGGCTTGAATTGGGTGGTTATCTTGTGATGATTGTTAAGGATTTGTGTTATATGGTTGATCTTGTGAATGACTTGAATAAGTCAAGTTTGATCGAGCTATGCATGGAGTTGGACCAATGAATTATTTATACGAGGAGTTTGTTGGAAATGTTTTGTTTGTATGATCATATTTAGTTGATTGAAAGTTATAATGTCCCAAAGTCGGAAGTTGGACAATTTATATAAGAGTGGAGATTTGGCTAAGTATGTGAGGTTTTGTATCCACTTTTGGATTTTTCTATAGGATTAGTAGTTGATTTTTTTTGGATTTCCTAGTCCTAGTGATGGGAGCGTATATCATAGAGGGATTAGATATTTTCCTTAAAATTTCGGGATTTTTGTTATGAGAGTTTTAAGTTTAAACAAAGTGAGACCTTAGTGAGATTTTCATGGAAGTTAAGAAATTGGAAAATCTTTCAGCTTAGTAATATCTTTCCATTGAGTGTTGGATGGTGGTTTTGGGTTCCAAAGGATGTTTCGGAAGTATTCTAGGAATTTGTTTGGGTTTTCTAGACCTAAGGTTAGAATCGTCTTTTGTACTCTTATAAGGGTAAAATGGTAATTTTATTTAAGATTACATTTAGTATCTTAGAAGTTGGAAACTTCTACGAGGTTGGGACATATTGTTGACCTACTTTCCTTTTATATCAGGTAATTGAGTTCCTATGTTTCGGATTGAATTCTTTTGAGTTATCAAGAGTTGTGACTTGGTACAGGTAAGTCTTCGGACTTACTTAGCTCGTATTCTCTGTATTAGTTTCAATGCGTGTTTGGTGGTGTGTGTTTATTGTTTATGTGTGTGTTTATTGCTTATGTTATAACATCTAAACCGGTAATAGGACCACCGACTTTATATGTTTATATTTGGCCCAAGTGTATGATAACGGGCGGTGACCGCTTGTCCAGTCCAAAATGGGGATGACTGGGAGGTGCCTTGCGACCAGCCCATCGGGTGATGCTGATCCGCATCAAGTACAAACCCGTATGGTGAAAGGGGACAAGGGCGAGATCTTTAAGATTCTCGTGTCACAAAAGAAGTTGAATTAGAACGGGATATGACCTAATAATAAAAAGATAATAAACCGGATTGTGTGTTTTGGAACATGTTGTGTGTTTATGATGCCTTATGTGTGTGTGTGCCAATACCATGATTCTAATGCCTTGAATGCTAGCTAACGGTTTTATACCGATATTGTTGTAGTTGCCTTGCAGGTTAGGGGCGCGGCCGAGAGATCCGGAAGAGTGGGCAGCCGGGGTCCGTACATTTTAGGATGGGTTTTGGGGGTTGTTTTTATGTATTTTTTAGGGTATTATGTATGTTGTGTGTATGGCGGTTGCCTTTAGCGTTGTATCTCGGCTGAAGTCTTTCGTTGTTTTCTTTTGGGGTTCATATCATTGCATTAAAATGAATTTCGGTTTTGCCTTTATTTGTGTCTTGTTGTAAGATCTAGTGAAATTGTTGTCAGGCTAAGGGTCGGGACCCATTGTGAGGTCCCAACCCGTAGCATCCCGAGTCCCGCGGATTCGGGGTGTTACAAAAGTGGTATCAGAGCCCTAGGTTGACAACAATGACACTCACAATCTTCTAAAGGCCGAATAAGGAATAAACAGAACCCCACGGGTTCTGAGTTTTCGTTTTTAAAATCACATGCATGAGTCGGGGTAAAATGTACGGACCACCACTCCTTCCGCAGATCTCGGCAGCTTAGCTTATTAGATTTTGATATGTATATATATAAATATGATACATAGGGATATGAGGTTTGTAGTTATGCATGATAGATTTGATGTGTCTTTGTGTGATTTCATGTTGCATGATGAACTGAGTATATGTGTATAGTTATATATGTGGACGGTTATATGTTTTGGGACCTGATATTGTGGATGAAATGCTGGATGTGTTATATTGGTAGTGATATGGACTTAGGATTTGTATATTTATGTATAATATCATCACCTTTAAGGTGAAGTTGTTGGCCTGAGATAGCGTTTATACGAGGAGAAATTTGCTCAAGTATCGAGTTGAGTTTTTCGTGCTAACGAATGCCATGGCGTTTCTCGTATTCCTTTAAAAGGATTTCGAAGAGGATGAGTAGAGATGACGTAAACGAACAACAACCATGTAAAAGAAAATTCGAAACAACTTAAAAAGAAATTGAGATGGAAGCAATGCAAGTAAAGGAGCAACATTAAGGTATAGAAGAGGTTCAAAAGAAACCTTGATTGAACGACAACGCGACCAATAGATATAACGAGTTTAAATTCTTCTAGAAGACACGTGGACAACTAAAGATGCGAATCGAGGAGGAGATGGGTACGTTCTAGCAAGGTTCATGATGGTATTCTATTAAGATGTGAAGTTTTCTTTTGACACTCCTAAGCCTTGGAGTCAAGATGAGAAGAGTGATCGAACTAATTGCGAAAGATTTAAGATACCGTAAGTTAAGCTTACGCATAACCAATAAGTGAAGTGTCAACATTACTAGAGTTATGAGAAGAAGGGCATGGTGGGGATTCACGTGGAGTCGACCGGGTTCTGTTATGATGATAAGGCTAAGAAATGCCAAGAAGGAGGAAGTGTGTATAGATGATGATCCTAAGAAGATGAAAGACAAAACAAGGAGCTTTGATCGAAAGACTTAAGTTACCAACCAAGAGAAGAGAGAGTGGTTACTAATGGTAGAGGTGTGGGGAAGATGCACTTATAAGATATTATGAAGAACGGTTAAGCCTATGAAGTTGGGTCATATGACACGAAAGAGTTGGGGAGGTATAGTTATCTTACAGAAGCGGAAGGAAGAAGGGAGCTTAATAGGAGCCAACGGAGTTGGAAGTAGAGTAAAATGAGCTAGTGAAGTTTAAGACAGAGTACCCCAAGAAGGTATCATTCAGGAGTATGGTAACATAAGAAGTTTAGTAGAATAATAAGTCGTTGACTTCGGAGAAGGTTGGATACAGGTCAATCGGTGACAACTGAGAACGCACAAGTGCGGGTTGTCTGTTGGTGAGTGTAGAGGGGATGAGTAAACAAGACTATGAGCATGATACGCCCCCGGATGGCGATGCCATCCGTGTTTCCGGCTAGAAGGACCCGCACATTTTGAAGACGTTTATTATTATTCGGCTATTTAATAATAAGTCTTTTTGTATTCGGAACTTTAATTCCGGAACTTAATTCCGTGAATTAAATTTCGACCTTTCATATGTTAGGCTTTTCATATTCGGAACTTAATTCCGACTTTAATTCCGTCATTTATGTTAAGACTCTTTGTATGGCCTCCATCCACTATATAAGGATGGCTTGGCTCATTTGTAAGATCATGTCTAAGTTGAATACTAAGTATTGAGAAGGAAAACCCTCTTACTTAGTTTAGGCATCATCTCTTCTTCCATCCTCTTAAAGTTCTATCTTGGATCTAGTCTTTGATCCAAACCTTCATACTCGAGGATCCTTTTGAAGGATCAACCAAACGCTTCCGCCACCCAAATTCATAGTTTGATCCATCACAAACAATCAAGAAGGAGTAGTTGAAGTTTTTCTTCGATCTAGATCGCCCGTATTTCTATCATTGGTATCAGAGCTCGGGATCGAGGTCAAGTTTTTTACTTGTGTTCTTGATTGTTCTTCATCAAAATTTTTTTCTCTTCAGTGTTCTTGAAGATCTTCAAGTGTTCTTTGAAGATCTTCAACCGTTCTTCAGTGTTCTTCGAAGATATTCAAGAGTTCTTTGAAGATCTTCATCGTTCATCATGTTTTATGACGATGATGATCAATTTGATATATATGGAGAATGGTTGCCTTCTCCTCAGGAACTAAAGCTCAAAACGGCCCGACAACTCTCCCGGAGGTACCGACGGAGACAATATTTTGAGGAGGAGGAGTGGTTGCCTCCTCCAAATCCTCCGGACCCACCACGACCGACTTTTTCCATGGATGGGCACCACCGATATCCACATGAACGCCAACAACGTGCTGCCGTCTTAGCCAAAGAAAATGACGCTCTAAAGCGTGAGTTAGAAGCTTTGAAGGCACAAATGGCTTCCCTCATGACGGCCGCCCAACAAGAAGAACCTCAAGCGGTGTCACAACCACGGTGTGAGTTGGTGGTCCAACCGTTGTGTGACGAAGTTGCAAACAAGGAAGATGTCGTCATTCAAACTTGTGCCCCGATTATTCCTATTCATTTGGTCAATCCGTTACATGGAAAGTTCTTTGGAGATGACAAAGACGAGGCCATTTTTGAGAGGGAAAAAGAATCCAAACCCGACAACGGTACCATTTTGTTGATGGAAAACCAACTTGAGCCGGACGATTCGAGGTTTGTCTTCATAATGCCAACTAACTTCCAACTTGGCTTGTCATTCAACATTTTCAGCATGCCTCCGTCGTTCAAAGTCAAGACCATTTATGGCATGATAGACAAACTCCACAGCACCGCCACCTTGAGGGATTACATATTCAACAAACGCCGTAAAGCCACAATGTTGAAGGACTACAAGTCCAAGCCGCCCGACAATGTGCATTCGGTGTTGATTTTCAAGGGTCTTGTTCCTCAAGTGGCTCCTTCATTTCTTTTTTTACGGTGAAACGAGGACGTTTCACATTTAAGAGGAGGAGAATGATACGCCCCCGGATGGCGATGCCATCCGTGTTCCGGCTAGAAGGACCCGCACATTTTGGAAGACCGTTATTATTATTCGGCTATTTAATAATAAGTCTTTTTGTATTCGGAACTTTAATTCCGGAACTTAATTCCGTGAATTAAATTCCGACCTTTCATATTTTAGGCTTTTCATATTCGGAACTTAATTCCGACTTTAATTCCGTCATTTATGTTAAGACTCTTTGTATGGCCTCCATCCACTATATAAGGATGGCTTGGCTCATTTGTAAAGATATGTCTAAGTTGAATACTAAGTATTGAGAAGGAAAACCCTCTTACTTAGTTTAGGCATCATCTCTTCTTCCATCCTCTTAAAGTTCTATCTTGGATCTAGTCTTTGATCCAAGCCTTCATACTCGAGGATCCTTTTGAAGGATCAACCAAACGCTTCCGCCACCCAAATTCATAGTTTGATCCATCACAAACAATCAAGAAGGAGTAGTTGAAGTTTTTCTTCGATCTAGATCACCCAAATTCATAGAAATACGGGCGATCTAGATCGAAGAAAAACTTCAACTACTCCTTCTTGATTGTTTGTGATGGATCAAACTATGAATTTGGGTGGCGGAAGCGTTTGGTTGATCCTTCAAAAGGATCCTCGAGTATGAAGGCTTGGATCAAAGACTAGATCCAAGATAGAACTTTAAGAGGATGGAAGAAGAGATGATGCCTAAACTAAGTAAGAGGGTTTTCCTTCTCAATACTTAGTATTCAACTTAGACATGATCTTACAAATGAGCCAAGCCATCCTTATATAGTGGATGGAGGCCATACAAAGAGTCTTAACATAAATGACGGAATTAAAGTCGGAATTAAGTTCCGAATATGAAAAGCCTAACATATGAAAGGTCGAAATTTAATTCACGGAATTAAGTTCCGGAATTAAAGTTCCGAATACAAAAAGACTTATTATTAAATAGCCGAATAATAATAAACGTCTTCAAAATGTGCGGGTCCTTCTAGCCGGAAACACGGATGGCATCGCCATCCGGGGGCGTATCATTCTCCTCCTCTTAAATGTGAAACGTCCTCGTTTCACCGTAAAAAAAGAAAGGAGTCACATGAGGAACAAGACCCTTGAAAATCAACACCGAATGCACATTGTCGGGAGGCTTGGACTTGTAGTCCTTCAACATTGTGGCTTTGCGGCTTTTGTTGAATATGTAATCCCTCAAGGTGGCGGTGCTATGGAGTTTGTCCATCATGCCATAAATGGTCTTGACTTTGAATGGCGGAGGCATGCTGAAAATATTGAAGGACAAGCCAAGTTGGAAGTCAGTTGGCAATGTAAAGACAAACCTCGGATCATACGACTCGGATTTGTATTCCATCAACACGATTGTGCCGTTGTCGGAGTCGATGAGTTCTTCTTTCTCAATGAGGGCTTCATCTTTGTCATCTTGAAAGTACTCTCCACATAGCGGATTGACAAGATGAATTGTAATGATCGGGGATACCTCGGGAATGATGATTTCTTCCTTGGCCTCTTCTAATGGATCATCACACAACGGTTGTTCTTGTTGGGCGGCCGTCATGAGGGAAGCCATTTGTGCTTTCAAAGCTTCTATCTCATGCTTTAGAGCGACATTCTCTTTGGCTAAGACGGCAACACGTTGTCGGTGTTCATGTGGATACCCATGGATGCTCTGTTTAGGCCTTGGTGGATCCGGAGGAGGCAACCACTCCTCTCGGAAACTAGGACGCCGACGGTGGGGCCGTGGTGGGTCCGGAGGATTTGGAGGAGGCAACCACTCCTCATCCTCAAAGTATTCTCTCCGTTGGTACCTCCGGGTGGTTTTCTTGGCCTTCGGTGGATATGGAGGAGGTAACCATTCATCTTCCTCATCATAAGAATCATAATCATCAAAGAACATGATGAACGATGAAGAACACTTGAAGAACGGTTGAAGATCTTCGAAGAACGGTTGAAGATCTTCGAAGAACGGTTGAAGATCTTCGAAGAACACCGAAGAACTGTTGAAGATCTTTGAAGAACTCCGGAGAACAGTTGAAGATCTTCGAATAACACCAAAGAACGCTTGAAGATCTTCAATGAACACCAAAGAGAGAAAAAAAATTTGATGAAGAACAATCAAGAACTTTAGTAAAGAACTTGACCTCGATCCCGAGCTCTGATACCAATGATAGAAATACGGGCGATCTAGATCGAAGAAAAACTTCAACTACTCCTTCTTGATTGTTTGTGATGGATCAAACTATGAATTTGGGTGGCGGAAGCGTTTGGTTGATCCTTCAAAAGGATCCTCGAGTATGAAGGCTTGAATCAAAGACTAGATCCAAGATAGAACTTTAAGAGGATGGAAGAAGAGATGATGCCTAAACTTAGTAAGAGGGTTTTCCTTCTCAATACTTAGTACTCAACTTAGACATGATCTTACAAATGAGCCAAGCCATCCTTATATAGTGGATGGAGGCCATACAAAGAGTCTTAACATAAATGACGGAATTAAAGTCGGAATTACTAAAGTTCTTGATTGTTCTTCATCAAATTTTTTTTCTCTCTTTGGTGTTCATTGAAGATCTTCAAGCGTTCTTTGGTGTTATTCGAAGATCTTCAACTGTTCTCCGGAGTTCTTCAAAGATCTTCAACAGTTCTTCGGTGTTCTTCGAAGATCTTCAACCGTTCTTCGAAGATCTTCAACCGTTCTTCGAAGATCTTCAACCGTTCTTCAAGTGTTCTTCATCGTTCATCATGTTCTTTGATGATTATGATTCTTATGATGAGGAAGATGAATGGTTACCTCCTCCATATCCACCGAAGGCCAAGAAAACCACCCGGAGGTACCAACGGAGAGAATACTTTGAGGATGAGGAGTGGTTGCCTCCTCCAAATCCTCCGGACCCACCACGGCCCCACCGTCGGCGTCCTAGTTTCCGAGAGGAGTGGTTGCCTCCTCCGGATCCACCAAGGCCTAAACAGAGCATCCATGGGTATCCACATGAACACCGACAACGTGTTGCCGTCTTAGCCAAAGAGAATGTCGCTCTAAAGCATGAGATAGAAGCTTTGAAAGCACAAATGGCTTCCCTCATGACGGCCGCCCAACAAGAACAACCGTTGTGTGATGATCCATTAGAAGAGGCCAAGGAAGAAATCATCATTCCCGAGGTATCCCCGATCATTACAATTCATCTTGTCAATCCGCTATGTGGAGAGTACTTTCAAGATGACAAAGATGAAGCCCTCATTGAGAAAGAAGAACTCATCGACTCCGACAACGGCACAATCGTGTTGATGGAATACAAATCCGAGTCGTATGATCCGAGGTTTGTCTTTACATTGCCAACTGACTTCCAACTTGGCTTGTCCTTCAATATTTTCAGCATGCCTCCGCCATTCAAAGTCAAGACCATTTATGGCATGATGGACAAACTCCATAGCACCGCCACCTTGAGGGATTACATATTCAACAAAAGCCGCAAAGCCACAATGTTGAAGGACTACAAGTCCAAGCCTCCCGACAATGTGCATTCGGTGTTGATTTTCAAGGGTCTTGTTCCTCATGTGACTCCTTTCCTTTTTTACGGTGAAACGAGGACGTTTCACATTTAAGATCATGTCTAAGTTGAATACTAAGTATTGAGAAGGAAAACCCTCTTACTTAGTTTAGGCATCACTTCCTCTTCCATCATCTTAAAGTTCTATCTTGGATCTAGTCTTTGATCCAAGCCTTCATACTCGAGGATCCTTTTGAAGGATCAACCAAACGCTTCCGCCACCCAAATTCATAGTTTGATCCATCACAAACAATCAAGAAGGAGTAGTTGAAGTTTTCTCCTCGATCTAGATCGCCCGTATTTCTATCATTGGTATCAGAGCTCGGGATCGAGGTCAAGTTCTTTACTAAAGTTCTTGATTGTTCTTCATCAAATTTTTTTTCTCTCTTTGGTGTTCATTGAAGATCTTCAAGCGTTCTTTGGTGTTATTCGAAGATCTTCAACTGTTCTCCGGAGTTCTTCAAAGATCTTCAACAGTTCTTCGGTGTTCTTCGAAGATCTTCAACCGTTCTTCGAAGATCTTCAACCGTTCTTCGAAGATCTTCAACCGTTCTTCAAGTGTTCTTCATCGTTCATCATGTTCTTTGATGATTATGATTCTTATGATGAGGAAGATGAATGGTTACCTCCTCCATATCCACCGAAGGCCAAGAAAACCACCCGGAGGTACCAACGGAGAGAATACTTTGAGGATGAGGAGTGGTTGCCTCCTCCAAATCCTCCGGACCCACCACGGCCCCACCGTCGGCGTCCTAGTTTCCGAGAGGAGTGGTTGCCTCCTCCGGATCCACCAAGGCCTAAACAGAGCATCCATGGGTATCCACATGAACACCGACAATGTGTTGCCGTCTTAGCCAAAGAGAATGTCGCTCTAAAGCATGAGATAGAAGCTTTGAAAGCACAAATGGCTTCCCTCATGACGGCCGCCCAACAAGAACAACCGTTGTGTGATGATCCATTAGAAGAGGCCAAGGAAGAAATCATCATTCCCGAGGTATCCCCGATCATTACAATTCATCTTGTCAATCCGCTATGTGGAGAGTACTTTCAAGATGACAAAGATGAAGCCCTCATTGAGAAAGAAGAACTCATCGACTCCGACAACGGCACAATCGTGTTGATGGAATACAAATCCGAGTCGTATGATCCGAGGTTTGTCTTTACATTGCCAACTGACTTCCAACTTGGCTTGTCCTTCAATATTTTCAGCATGCCTCCGCCATTCAAAGTCAAGACCATTTATGGCATGATGGACAAACTCCATAGCACCGCCACCTTGAGGGATTACATATTCAACAAAAGCCGCAAAGCCACAATGTTGAAGGACTACAAGTCCAAGCCTCCCGACAATGTGCATTCGGTGTTGATTTTCAAGGGTCTTGTTCCTCATGTGACTCCTTTCTTTTTTTACGGTGAAACGAGGACGTTTCACATTTAAGAGGAGGAGAATGATACGCCCCCGGATGGCGATGCCATCCGTGTTTCCGGCTAGAAGGACCCGCACATTTTAAAGACGTTTATTATTATTCGGCTATTTAATAATAAGTCTTTTTGTATTCGGAACTTTAATTCCGGAACTTAATTCCGTGAATTAAATTTCGACCTTTCATATGTTAGGCTTTTCATATTCGGAACTTAATTCCGACTTTAATTCCGTCATTTATGTTAAGACTCTTTGTATGGCCTCCATCCACTATATAAGGATGGCTTGGCTCATTTGTAAGATCATGTCTAAGTTGAATACTAAGTATTGAGAAGGAAAACCCTCTTACTTAGTTTAGGCATCATCTCTTCTTCCATCCTCTTAAAGTTCTATCTTGGATCTAGTCTTTGATCCAAGCCTTCATACTCGAGGATCCTTTTGAAGGATCAACCAAACGCTTCCGCCACCCAAATTCATAGTTTGATCCATCACAAACAATCAAGAAGGAGTAGTTGAAGTTTTTCTTCGATCTAGATCGCCCGTATTTCTATCAGAGCATATAGAGGATCGTCAACAAGAGCTTAAAGTATTCGCGGTGGATCAATGTCAATGGTAAGGAAGTACGTCAACGAAAGTGCATTTGTCTTAAATCAAATAATGTTGAATGAGTTCAAGCAAGTAGCTGTTACAAACCTCCTAGGGGAGGATGGATATGTTCCTTTATGATCTTCTTAGGTCATGAGAATGGCATATGGGAGAATGACCCGGATTAGAAGTTTTAAGGTTTGATCATGGTAAAGGAAACTAGTATATCAAGAGGAAGGTGAGGTTTTCATTGTTTGTGGTGCGTAGGCGGGAGTATTATAAAAGGATGCATAGTATGCTCGTTCTAATGAAATGTATGGTATGTTTTTGCGAGCAAAATCCGAGTCAGATGTTTCAGACTCACACGGGAGAGCCATGGTGGCTATGGCTTGAAAGAGAGGACTTAGATAAGGGCAATATTGCGAGCTTAGACTTTATGATGTGAGTGCTTGGTGAAGTAATGAGTGGACCTTGCGTTCTCCACAGGGCATACTAGTACGGTTGTGAACGTTGTTCATGGAATACCAATAGATGCATAAGGTGACCAACAAGAGTAAGAGAAGACCGAACTTTTGAAGTTTGTTGTCAACATGAGAATGAAGTGAATTCTACAACTGCTTGAAGAAAATATGTTTATAATGCAAGCTTACATAAATGCATGGAGCGTTTCCCTTATGTTGGGGGATAAAGTGGAAAGTGAAGAAGATGAGGTCAATTATTTTGAAGCACAATTAAGTCCTGTAATTTGGACTCTTATGGCTGCACATAAGTGAGAAACTTTAGAAGATTTTTACAATCATGTCATCAAAGTTAAAGAATGAGATTAAGCTAAAGGAGTACTTCAATAATGCTACAAGAGTTAGAAGACTCGAGCAAGTCCCTTGAGCTCAAGAGATGAAGAATCTCTAAAAGGGAACGGTAAGCATTGTAGTTAAAGATGGAGCAATACACGTGCTTAAAGGACGTCACCCCAACAGGTCGGGGTAGGTCATTAGTATCATGACCACTTGTAAAGTGATAAGACAAGATTGTGTCGGTTATTACGATAGGTGACGGGGAGAGAAAAGATGGAACTGAGATATCACGGATTCCAATACGTCAGAATGTGGAATTTTCCACTAAGGTCGAGCTTGATTCAATTCCAATGTCTAAGACACCGTATGGAGTAACACTTGTGCAGAGACATGAGTTGTGGAAGCACTTGAATGAGAAATGGCAAGAACTTAGTGATAAGATTTCACTAGAATTAGTGATATGCCATAGAGAACACCAGACGTTATCTTACACTCTTGGTTTAGAGTTCTTATGGAGAACACCAATTTGCGAAAGAGAGACGGTTATCTCCGTTTGTACATCAATTACAATGAGTTGAACAAAATAACAATGAAGAACAAGTATCTCGTACCACGGATAGATGATCTACTCGACCGGTTGCAAGGGTCGGTAGTCTCTTCTAAGAATGATTTAAGGTTTGTTTGTCACAAATTGAGAATTTGAGATGTGGATATTGCAAATAGGACATTCCAAATGAACCATGAACACTACGAGTTGTAGAGATTCCTTATGGGCTTACTAACGCCCAGATAAGATGTTTTGGTCTAATCTCAAGGAAGAGAGAAATTGTATGACAAGTTGTCTCGGGATGACAACCCCCGGATGATGTGGAAGGAGCTACAATTTTTCTCGGAGGTGTTGGTCATTACCGGATTTGTGGAGAGATTCCCCGAAATAACACCATCTATGACTAACCTAATCCGGATGACAATGAAGTTTTGAGTGAAACGAGAATTGACAATGGAGTTGTTGAGAGTTAAGAGGGAATTCATTGGTGCAACTATTTTGAGATTGCCTCGAGGAATGGTGAGCTTGAAGTGTACAAGCGAGTTTCTAAGACAAGGGCTCGATTGGGTATTGAGAAACGATGTAAAAATAATAGCATATGTGTCTCGAATAGTAGAAGCGGTGTGAGGTAAAATACTTTCCTCACTACGTGGAACTTGCAACAGGAATTGAGGAAACGTAACATACAAGTTCGGCTTGACAAGGACCGAAGCCAAAGTGTAAATTGGAATTTTGATCTTCTTTGTTAGAGACAGCAAAAAAAAGAAACATATGGAAATGATGTATAGAAAAAGATCCGAAAAGGAAGTTAAGTTTCCATTTTACGAACCTTTTTGAGAGATGAGGACAAGTAGGATGTTTTTACAGATTGGTGTTGCCACCAAGAGTGGAGAGTATTTTCTGATGTTTCCATCGTACCAGTCAGGCGAGTATATACATTACTCGAGTTATGATGTTAGTCGTGATGATCTAGTGAAAGACGAGGAGCCGATGAGGCTACCGGGAGGACATGGTATAGTATTTTAGGCTGCGTTTTACGTTGATCTAGTAGCATCGATAGAATCGACGGGTTAGCCCTAGTTCTTTCCTTAGTTGGGTTCTGTATATGTGTGATGTTATATGTGGTTTTGTGCCCCGGGCGGGAATGTGTCTATGACCGGTTATATATATTGCAATGGTGGTTGGACTAGTTTGTGTTCATAGATTAGAAGGTCTAAGTCTTCCTAGTTGTGAGTTTATACCTCGGCCTTAGGGACCGAGAAGTTTGCGTGTGGCAAGTTTCGGGACGAAACTTGTTTTAGGGAGATCTGATGTAACACCCCAATTTTTTTTTTGGCGTGTTTGCGTTATTTATCTTTACGGATGTTATTGGTATTTTTAATACCTTAAGTATGTTTCACGAGTATTTTAAGTCGTAAATTTATTTTTTTACGAGTTTATGTATATATTAATATATTAACGGTATTTTAATTATTATTTAAATCTCGTTATTTATTTACGAGATTGATTTCTATGTCGCAAAGTATATTTTGCGGATTTACCTAGATATTCAATCCATGTATATATATATATATATATATTCGGACATTAGTGTCGGAAAAGTCGGAAATGTTTTCCAATTCGAAATACCGTTCCGGACGCATTCGACCGAGTCTATTCCTTTTTCTTTTTCTTTCTCCTTTTCTTTTTATTTTTCCCTTGTTTCCTTTTCCTAGCCTTGTCTAGGAGGTGTGCCGCCTACTCTACTCTCGGCCTTGCAGCGCCTATCCCCACAACTACTACACATCCCTCACACTCCTCTATCCTCACCCTTCTTCGCCTTCCTGGCCTCCTCACCGGAGCTAGTGCAACCACCGAAAGATCCTCCATCAATGTCCTGTTTTCCTTCACCCCCTTCTCTCGGCAACAAAAACCTGCAATCCCCATTCCCGCTGTCACCACCCAGCCTCCTCCTGACCTCTCCCGCAGTTCTTCCTCTGGATCGAGCCAACACCAAAGAAGCCCCTGCTATCGTCGTCGCTGGAGGTCGCCGCCACTGCTACCGCCGGAGAAGTAAACCCGCCAGACGATGCCCGAGAGTTCCGTTTTCCTCACCTCACCTCGCTTGTGTTGCCGGTGCCTTGCGCAGTCAGGCCTCTCCCGCCCTGCCTCCTGTTCTGGCGCCACCAAGTCCCTTTCCAGCGCCATCTTGTTCTCCCGGCATATCGACCTTCCTCTGCAAGCTGGGTGTGAAAGCAGTAGGTGAGTTTTACAGTATTGATTTTGAGGTTAGGGGATATTTGTGATTTAATCCTATTTAATGATGAGTATCAGTGATGAAGTATGGATTTGTAGGGCTTTCAATGTTGAAGATCCGCCGAGTATTGTTAGGTGTGTTGTAATCGAAGTGGCGGGAATGTATGTGACTTGTGCTTTGGAAGTAGATATGTTTGTCTATAGCGAGTTGTTATGAAGGATACGTTGGTATGTGAGATGAATGTTGTTCATATGGATGGTATGAAGGTAATAGATGAATGCATTTAGGCTAATGATGAGGACGAGTTGTACAAGGTAATAGTGAGAATATCAAGTAGTGGTTTGGACTATAAGTGAGTTTTGAGGATTTATGGTGGTTCTAAGGCTTGAATTGGGTGGTTATCTTGTGATGATTGTTAAGGATTTGTGTTATATGGTTGATCTTGTGAATGACTTGAATAAGTCAAGTTTGATCGAGCTATGCATGGAGTTGGACCAATGAATTATTTGTACGAGGAGTTTGTTGGAAATGTTTTGTTTGTATGATCATATTTAGTTGATTGAAAGTTATAATGTCCCAAAGTCGGAAGTTGGACAATTTATATAAGAGTGGAGATTTGGCTAAGTATGTGAGGTTTTGTATCCACTTTTGGATTTTTCTATAGGATTAGTAGTTGATTTTTTTTGGATTTCCTAGTCCTAGTGATGGGAGCGTATATCATAGAGGGATTAGATATTTTCCTTAAAATTTCGGGATTTTTGTTATGAGAGTTTTAAGTTTAAACAAAGTGAGACCTTAGTGAGATTTTCATGGAAGTTAAGAAATTGGAAAATCTTTCAGCTTAGTAATATCTTTCCATTGAGTGTTGGATGGTGGTTTTGGGTTCCAAAGGATGTTTCGGAAGTATTCTAGGAATTTGTTTGGGTTTTCTAGACCTAAGGTTAGAATCGTCTTTTGTACTCTTATAAGGGTAAAATGGTAATTTTATTTAAGATTACATTTAGTATCTTAGAAGTTGGAAACTTCTACGAGGTTGGGACATATTGTTGACCCACTTTCCTTTTATATCAGGTAATTGAGTTCCTATGTTTCGGATTGAATTCTTTTGAGTTATCAAGAGTTGTGACTTGGTACAGGTAAGTCTTCGGACTTACTTAGCTCGTATTCTCTGTATTAGTTTCAATACGTGTTTGGTGGTGTGTGTTTATTGTTTATGTGTGTGTTTATTGCTTATGTTATAACATCTAAACCGGTAATAGGACCACCGACTTTATATGTTTATATTTTGCCCAAGTGTATGATAACGGGCGGTGACCGCTTGTCCAGTCCAAAATGGGGATGACTGGGAGGTGCCTTGCGACCAGCCCATCGGGTGATGCTGATCCGCATCAAGTACAAACCCGTATGGTGAAAGGGGACAAGGGCGAGATCTTTAAGATTCTCGTGTCACAAAAGAAGTTGAATTAGAACGGGATATGACCTAATAATAAAAAGATAATAAACCGGATTGTGTGTTTTGGAACATGTTGTGTGTTTATGATGCCTTATGTGTGTGTGTGCCAATACCATGATTCTAATGCCTCGAATGCTAGCTAACGGTTTTATACCGATATTGTTGTAGTTGCCTTGCAGGTTAGGGGCGCGGCCGAGAGATCCGGAAGAGTGGGTAGCCGGGGTCCGTACATTTTAGGATGGGTTTTGGGGGTTGTTTTTATGTATTGTTTAGGGTATTATGTATGTTGTGTGTATGGCGGTTGCCTTTAGCGTTGTATCTCGGCTGAAGTCTTTCGTTGTTTTCTTTTGGGGTTCATATCATTGCATTAAAATGAATTTCGGTTTTGCCTTTATTTGTGTCTTGTTGTAAGATCCAGTGAAATTGTTGTCAGGCTAAGGGTCGGGACCCATTGTGAGGTCCCAACCCGTAGCATCCCGAGTCCCGCGGATTCGGGGTGTTACAGTCAACCAGCAGCCCTCTTCCGCTTCAACCGGAGACGACGACGCCACTGCACCTCGTCCGCCTTCCCTGTTCGCCGGCGACGTCGACCCTAGGTAAGCGAACTTCCCGGCCCAATCTCTCCCCTGTCTCTCTTCTCCTCGAATTACAGCAGCAATTGACGCGATTTCGCACAGCAGCAGCGGCTTCCCTCGCCTTGCGGTCACTGCGACGAACAGCGCCTCCCTCGCCCTTGTTGCCGCCGCCTCGAGCCAAACATAACCGTCGAAGCAACGCCGCCCTCTCTTGCTGCAGCGGATCGACAAACGCAGCAGCCAGGTTCATCCGTTACGCCGGTAAGTCCTCGTCGCCCTCTGCTGTTTTCGTTCCCTGTACCGACCCTCACTCGAACTACAGACTGCAGGAGTGCCTCCTCTAGCCGGAACTGTGTGACGAGCCGCTGCACGCCTCGCCGGAAAACAGTCCCCTGCCTGCACCTGTTAGAACAAGGCACCAGCGAGCCACTGTCGGTGCGTGGAGATTGCTGCTAATACCGAGTACAGTACAGCGTTGGATCCGTCACTGCTGACCCAAGCGAGACGCGGGTTAGTGTACTGTCTGTTGAAAATGTTAGTTGAGTTGGAGATATATACATCTGTAATGTGAAATGTGGTAATATGATAGTGTATGTATGTATACATTAACATGGAGGTGGAAAGAGAAGAGTTGTGTACGGATGTATATATATACATATATATTAGACATTAGAGTGAGGTACCGCAGTAGAGATATATACTTATATATATAGATACGTAAATGCACAGTAATACGAATAGATATATATATATATATATATATATATATATATATATATATATATATATATATATATATATATATATATATATATATATATATAGAGGTATAAGTGAGTGTATGAGTAAACTAAATAAAAGCATAGAATTAATAGGAATTTAATTTTTATATAAGAATATAATTATAAGCATAAATGTAGATTATATAAATATATGAGTTAATACATAAATACGAGTGGGGAGTTAGGAAATTATGTAAAAATAAATGAGTTGAGGAGAAAGGTTAAAACATGTTTGACGGTATAATATATGTAGTAGCGTAATTAGTAACCGGAGAGAAGGAGTGTTGTCCTTCTTCGAGTTGTCTCGAGTTTGACCTTATAACCTATAAGTAGCTACCCGAGAGACATAATCTATGAAAAACAAGATAAGAAAGAAATTAGTAGAATTCAAGAATAAACTTTGAGAATTTCCGACATTAAGGGTAAAATGGTCTTTTACCGTAAGAGAGCTTTTTCCGTAATTTCTTCGCATGAGGTTGGACATCTAGATGTGATTCTGATCCACATGCCTTATTTGGCAGGCGTTTAAGTTACCACGAGTACGGATTGTTTTGAGACGTGTTAGAGTGTGTTTTGACTCAGGTAAGTCCTTGCGACTTACTTAGCCAGTTTCTGGATATTAGTTGAGTGATAGTTGTTGGGTGTGCTATGTGCGTGATTTTAATAATAATAACTTGCTAGGACGACCGTTATTATTCGTTTAAGGCTCAAGTGTATGTATAACGGGCCGTGACATCACTGCCCAACTCTGACAAGAGACTGGGAGGTTCTCTATACCCAAACCAGGCAGGTACAAGGTGAGATGCATCGGATCCATTCCTGATAGTTACACGGGGGCGGAGGCGAGGTTTGGGAATCCCTCGTGTCACAAAAATAAGTATCATTAGCGTGAACGAGTAACTTAACTTAAGATAATAAAAGGACTTGTTTAAAAGCATGATGGGTGTTTATTATTTTATGTGTGTATGTGTGCTATTATTGTTCTTCTAATGTTTAGATAACTAGCTAATGGTTTCTCTTGTTGTGTTTTTAGATTTACCGCAGGTTAGACCAGCAGCTGAGTGATCCGGAAGTAGTGGTCAGCCGGGTCTCCGTACTCCTTAGAGTGGGGGTTGGGGTGGTGTTGGTCATTCTTTCTTTTGTTAAGACAGTTGTTCGTTTTCCCCTTGTTTAAGTACTTTAGGCTGCTAGACCGTGTTGCATTCATTACCTTAAAATATTATTTTATGAATTTCGGTTTTCCTTATTTGTGTCTTGTTGCAAGATCCTAGTAATATTGTTGTCAAACTGAGGTCGGGACCCATTGTGAGGTCCTAACCAGTAATGTCCCGAGTTCTGAGAATTCGGGGTGTTACATTAAGTTAATAAAAAAAAACATATATTTTGCAATTTTTGTGAATGTGAACTAACTAATCCTAGAATCTCTCATAAGATCGTGCCCGACCTCTATAAATTCAGTCCAACCTTTTCATGAGCTCATTGGCTTTACTTCTTCCTCTAAAATTGTTTGCGTTTTTATGGTTTAGCTGTTATAATTTTTAGTTGTTTCTATGAAGTTTAATAAACTTTTATAATCTTTTCTGTCTGATTCTTTTAGTTTGCACCAGGGAGGAGAATACAAACATTCTTTGTACATATTGAATTAAAAGATTTTTCGTAGTAATGTCTATAGGTTCAATTACGAAAGAGAGAATGCACAACTTTGTGATGTCCGTCACCGCCGAGCTGCTCATGTTTGATCTTGAGAGTAAGGTTGAATCCCAAATTGGCCGATGAAATTATCGCATGGTTTGGAGATTTGATTCAAAGAATGATAGTCGACGTCCGATTAAATCATCTGTTTTTAGTTGCCAATGTATCTTAGTGTGTTATAGTAATATATTCTCTTGGTTATATTTTGTTTATTCTTAGGTAGATTTGAAGTTGTATTTATTTATACACATTAAATTACATATATGTATTTGACTCAAATTTTAGGATGTTATAGCAAATCACCGTTCTTTCAAAAAAAAAAAAATAGTAGCAAATCGCCATGTAACGCCGGTGTCAGCTCCTTCTATCCCTACATTGCCTTTGCTACTTACAAACTCTACACAAGTAAGAAGAGTGAATTGTTGGTTTCCCAATCAACTATTGACATGTGTATGATAATAATTTTATTAAGATTATTTTAAAACGTTAAATTTTACAACATATTGATAAAAGGAAATAAATAATGGCTTCATCTTCCCTTATTCTGAAAAAGATTTTTTCCTTCTTCTATACTTGGCACATGAGGGCTTAAAATTCTCCATTTCAAATTTTACCTACACCGGCCAACATAAACATGGATTCTTTTTACTTCCAATAAGTCTGGAAGAACCCAACGATAAATTTTTTATATAAGTCCTTCTCAATTGATCGAAATTAGAATTCCTTCGTATGAAAGAAATAAACTTTCGTCTACTGTCATGGAAGAAGTATTAGTGGATAAATTGTTGTATGATCAAATTAATCGAAATTAAAATTCTTTATCCGCCGCTATGTAACAAGAAAACCTTTATGAAAAAAATAAGAATAAATAGTAAAAAATTAACATTTTAACTTTTAGTCTTAATCAATTTAAATATTATACACACAAGGTATTAGTTGATTAGTGGTCCGTTAGGATATTAAAAAAGTGCTTACCTAAATCCTTTTTCACTTATTTTTTAGGTAGTTTAAAAAAAAAAAAGTTTAAATAACAACTTAATCTATATTTTAAAAAAATTGTTTCAAAATATGGATATAATCTTCTCAGAAATTTTTGCCAGGTGTCCTAACAACTAATTTTTAGTTGTATGTATTATTTTTATGAGTATTGATGAAAATATAAAATGAATATACTTTATTTTCTTATTATGTATGAATTAAAAAATATTTTAAATTGATGATATTATAAAACAATTTATAATAAAAGCTAAACTTTTTAAGATATCAAACATATTACTTTTTTAGTTATTACATTTTTAATTAAACATAATATATTGTATAACACAAATATTTTAAAAAACACTCGTGCAGTGTACGGATAATACACTAATTAGTTAATTATAAAGGTGAATTTTTAAATTAACCTTTACATGTCTGTGTGAGATCATTTTCTTTCTATGTAGGCGATAATATTCATAATATTCAAGGGTAAACAAGAATTTCAGTTTTTATTTCCTCTTTCTTTCTATTTAAGTGACAATTTCAGTTTGAAACATAAAATACTACTACTCATTACTCGAATAGTAATGACCGTGTTGACAACTTATTGGAAATCATAGAAAATTCAAAGAATTGAAGGTGTTTATTGTAGTTTGTTTGATGGTGTTTATTGTAGTATGTTGTTGACCAATACTCGGTTGGTCTACTGGGATGTGGTGCTAGACTTCTTATCCTCCTGGCAGCATGGAAAAACTGATATTTGGAGGTGTCCCCCAACAATGGGCCACGATTTACAATCCTTGTTGACAACTTTTAGAATGTCGACAATAATTTTATGACAGTTCATTAACAATCCGAAGAAGAAGAAGTTTAAAATCATTTTTAATTAAGTGGTTAAAAACCAAAACTTAAAAAGTTGGTTGTTACTTTCTCAATTAGCTATTTTAGATTGGTTAGTCTACCAAAATTTGTTCGTATTATAGAGGTATTATAATGTAAATTTTGATAATTTAAAAACTATATTATAAATAATATATACTCAATTGATTATATTAGGAACTGAATACATGAAGGGTTTTTTTGTGTCAAAATTGAATGTATTTAGAAGATAAAAATATCGGTTAATGAAAGAGATAATAACTTAAAAATACCAGCTAATGAAAGAGATATAATTAGTCATTAGGAGAGATATGATAAATAAACAAATAATAATTAGTAAACTGAAAAAGTGTGAAAAAATGACGCGTGTCATCCGATGTATATAAAAATGACAGATGACTTCAAGAACTTATGTTTTAATATAGTATATAGATATAGATTTATATACTACTATTAAATTCAAAATCGGTCTTGCCACATGTCACTCTCTTACATAACATTTTTACATAATTTTTATTTTTCTAAATATCTACATTTGACAACTTAGGTACTAAAATCACTAAATCACATAATACATAATATTTGCTTACCAAACTTTTTTCTTCTCTAAATAGTCATTGATGTGCATCATTGCATCACTGGTAGTGCCAACAATGAAACAAAAATAAACGTCACCCTAATATATCATACGACACTAGTTAATCAAGGTAATTGATATGAATTTACCTTCATGGTTGAATAACCACAATTTCCGGCAAATGAAAACAACTTATCATTCTATCTTCTATCAGCATAATCTTGTAGTTTATTGTCGTTGTTGGTTATCTTATAGTTATCTACTTATCTCTAAAAAAAAGTCAATATCTTGCTCTTAACTTTGATATTGTTGAGTTTATCAAGTATTTCAATTGACATTGCAACTCCGGAACAACTATTAGATTATCAATTCTCATTGCAGCTCGTGGGAGCTATTAGATCATTTGAAGCACACAAATTAGAGTATCAATTCTCATTGCAACTTCTGGGTGCTATTAGATCATTTGAAGCACGCAAAACCATTCAAACGTGAAAATATGCGCCATTTAATATTTGATTAGGCGGATAGGAAAATAAAACTCACAATCTCCGACCAAAGATAAAATATTGTAGATTTCTTGAAATATCTTATTCATATTGGCTTCCATTGGTTGCAGGATACTCGTATTAGGCTTTGGAAAAGAAATTGAAGCAATACTATATTTTTTAGCCTCAAAGAAAAACAAGCCTGCTGAAACAAGGGGGTATAGAAAATCATTATCGAGAAACCAAAAGCAAATCAAAGAAGTAGCTCTTTACGAATAGCTTAAAAGCTGGAGAAGGATATTTTTTTTTGTTGTCCAAATTATATGCCAATCATCAACTATTTGTCAACTCCATTACACCATTGTTTTTTCTAACTTTTGCAAGACCTCTAAAGTTTTTTTCCCTAACTTTTGCAAGACCTCTAAAGTTTTAGGATACAAACATTAGGTCAATTTCATGTTGTAGCTTTCACTTAGCAAGTGTGCTTGTGTGTTTAAGCTGGATAAGTGTTTGACAAGTGGAATTACCAATGGTTATGTAAACCTTTTTGTCGGAGTAAGTATGGTTGTAATGGCAATAGAATTGCATAGATGAGTTTATAAATATTTTTGTAGCTAGGGAATTTGCTTACAACTTTTACAAAGAAAATCACAAGAATCTGATCTTCTATGTTTCAAATATTGAGCAAATAACTTGGCTTTATACATAGTTTTTGAAGATCCACAACATTTGATTTTAGTATTACTTTCGACAGATATTCGATTAAATCGCGTGTGTGTGTTACACGCACGGCTCAACTAATTACTACAAATGAGTTTGAATAAAACAAAATCCTGATGAAAAATCTTGTAAGGCAAGACATCTAAAAGGATAACCCCGGAATTTATGCCTTCGCTTGGCAACCAATATCTAATCTAATACCTCCATTATTTAGAAAGAGGAAGGTAATAAAGGAAGATTGCGTGAAAAGGCCTCTTATATCTCCACCCAATTATCTTCCACCAGGTAATGATTGGGTATATTTTTTAGTTTTTTGTTTTGTCCCTAACTTTTATAATATTACAAGTTTTAGCCACACTTTTATATATTGCACAAATTTATCCGAATTGAAACACTTAGTTAACTGTATGGACTTTATGTGGTACTTGCTACCATAATTTACTAACTATATTATGAATAATAAATTTTCTATGATCACATGTCCACCATGATCCGTAATTAAGAAATTTAAATGAGAGAGTTTTGACCGATACCTGGACTTAGTATCACTGGACCACCGGTGTTCTTGTAGCTTCCGGCTTTCTAGGGGTTTCTAATCCTCAACCAAGACTACTTTAGCCCAAGGACATCACAAATATGTTTCGTTTCCTACCTCTGACCGTAGTCTCTCACTCAAATCTCTCTTTTATGAGGATGAAGGGAATGTAATCACGAAAATAGATTATTCAAAACATAGCTTTCAATTAAGTAGCTTTCCCTTACTTAAAAACAAACTTTTATTGAATTTGGAAGAGGATTACAAGCACTCAAACACACTGAAAAAGACTCAACTCACTTCAAACACTTCAAGCTAGAATGATCCATCGAAATATTTTGATCTTAGAGAGAGGAGGATCCACTACTCTATAAGCTCAAACTCAATTCTCTTTCTCTTTCTAGTTTTTGGTGTTTCTCACTCTTAGACTCTGGCTTTTCCGATGCTTTACAATGACTCACAAGAGGTCTATTTATAGAGTTGGAGAGACATTGGATGCCCTTGCTCTATTACCATTTTACCCCCGACATTATTACTGACTCTGACTCTCTTCACATGGCCAACAGTGCCAACGTTCAATAATTCAAAAAGCAAAAGAAAAAGTTAAAAGAAAGTGACAAACTCTGACACAACACTCACGAGATTTCTTCACGCTTGTGAAAATGATGTTTCTGACTAATCCATGCAATGATTGATGTTGTGCATCCCCTCTTCTCCGATGTTATCTTCATAATCTTCAACAACATCCTCATTAAGGGCTTCATAAATGTTTTTTGTGTATTCATCGTCCCAACTTAAGAGGGTGTCATAGAAAAAATCTTGGCACTCTGTAGACATGAATTTTCCCAATTCTAAGTCTCTAATGTAGTCGGAAATTGAATCTGAGAATTCGATAGCTTCTGAGAAGTATGGTTTTAAGGTTTCAGGGATTACGACTGTAATAAAGCCAACCTTGAAGATAATACTGTTCTTGTCTTTCTGATGTTGCTTGATATACTCGTAAATGTAGAAAAATCCATTTGCCTTGGCCTGATATGATTCTGGATGTTAGGTTGATTTACTATAATTGGATCTCTAGAGAATTAATCTGTTATTCTTTTAAATATGATCAAATAATGTGGCGCTCTAGATCTTCCTTCTCCAACTTTCATATTTGTTGGGTGAATATAGCACAATAGGTTCCCACTTCCCATTTCCTTCCCACTTCTTGACTCTATTGAACACATAGTTTTGAAACTTCGTGAAATGCTGCCTGATTGGACTCCACGGCGTTGGAAAACCTCCAAATAGTCCTTGACACATTCCATAATCCCATGCATATAGAATATTATCTTCTCTTGATGGGTTCGCTGGTAAGCTTGCTGCCTTCATTCCAGATTTGTTGAATCGCTGCACCAAAAGACTCCAATCATGATAGATATCATAATAGGGACACTTTATTCCGCTCATCACATATGAATACCAATCGGGAAACACTTTGTACTTCCAATAGCCTTTCATCTTCTCTTGGACATTAAAAGGAAGGGAAAACATAAACTAAACTAACCCCAGCTCTAGAATTCTTCGAGTCATTCTGTCGCAGGATAGAATTAAAACCGTTTCTTGATCTTTTTTCTGAAAATTTTTATAAAAGATTAACATAGTAGTAACTAAGAGGTGATACCCATCTTAGATGATACTTTGTTTCCTCTTTATACTTTTGTTTGTCTGGCTCCTCTACCGTTATGTAGAGGGTAGATTGTACCATTTCATCCAATTCTTCTTTCTCGACTGTCGTGAATGGGGAGTGATATAGCTTTCCTATTGCCTTCTTTATTTTTGGTCTGCTGGAAGATGCCATCGATTGTTTGGAAATGCTCGTACGCAAGCTCTTGAGTTAGGCTATCTGCTAGACAGTTTTTTTATCCATGTAAATGTTCAATATCAAAGGAATATTGATTTAGTGTGAGTTGCCAACGCAGGAGCCTCCCTTGCACTTTCATGTTACTCAAATTATTTCGAACAAAGCCTAATATTCCTCTGCAATCAGTTCTGACAGTTTAAATGTTTTGGAGCAAGAAAAATTATAAATTTATCAATCCCTTTTTAGGATAGCAAGTATTTCTTTCTCCATAGTAGTGTAATTGCATTCGGCCTTATTAAAACTTCCACTACTATACCTGCAAAGCTTATTATCTTTTTTGATTTTTAAGATAGCTCTCCAATGGTAGTTGCATAAGTTTCAAGTACTAGATCATCATCCACATTTGGTAAAGCTAAGACTAGTAACTTTATACAACGTTTCTTAAGATCTTGAACTATCTAAGTATCCAGATTGGTCCAAGTCCAAGTTTGTTCCCTTTTCAGCTTAACTTGTAAAGGCTTTCTAAGCTTAGGTAAATCCTTAATAAAATCTGATGCATACGTGAGACATCCTAGAAACCTTTCTAGTAGTTTTCTATATTCTATTTTATCTGGAAATTATTCTATCTTTTCTAGGACATGCTTTTGCAATACAATTTCTCCAACTTTTATTTTTAATCCAAGAAACTCTATTTCTTGTTCTGCATATATGCACTTCTTTTATCCTAGGATGATGCCATGTTTATGCATTCTTGTGTTACAACTTTAAGATCATGCATATGTTGTTCTAGTGTTTTTGAGAAGATTAAGATATCATCAATGTATACTAGACAACAATGTTTCAAGTTTTCAAATATCTTATCCATTCTTCTTTGAAATATCTGAGGTGTATTTTTTAATCCAAATGGCATAACTAACCATTCATAATGTCCATGTGGTGCACTAAAAGCTGTTAACAGAATACTATCTTTATCCATCTTAACTTGACAATATCCACTTTTGCAGTCCATTTTAGAGAACCAAGTGGCTCCTTGGATTCTATTAAATAAGACTGTTTTATTAGGGATATAATAGCCATCAAAGACAGTATTATCGGTTAACTTATTGTAATTAATCACCATTCTAGCTTTACCTCTTTTTTCTTCAGCATGATTTCTAACCATAAATGCAGGACTAGAATGAGGACTCTTACTTTCTCTAATTAGATTCTTTTTCAGTAACTCATCTATCTGTTCCTTGAATTCTTGTTGATCTTTATAAGTGTAAATCATTCGCTTAACTCTAATAACCAATTTAGGTTCTTTTAACTCTATTTGTAGCAAATGATTTATCCTTATCCCAAAATTTCAAGGGGTTTTCAGAATATAACTCTTTGCACAACTCTTTTTGTTGGTCTATTATATGTTCTTTCAGAGTTACTTAATTTATAGTGTAATGCCCGTAAAATTTTAATTTCCGTTTAATACCCGATCAAACCAGTTTCCGATTCGCCGTTTTTTTTATTCTTTTAAATAAAATAAAATAATATTTAATTTCTATCATTTTATGTGACCTTAATTCACATAAAATGATAAATTATGTAACCGAAATAATTCCGTACATTTTAAAAACCGAAGAGCGGTTCCGTGTGAAACGATTTATTCATTCAGCTCATACTTTAACTAGAGAACAAGCCCAATAGATCCGGCCCAGTGACCTTTCAGCCCAACCCATAATTAAATTTAAACCTAATCAGCTTTACCCTAATTGATGATAATTAACCTAATCTTACGTTATCCTAATCTAATTAACCTACGCTCCATCTCCTACGCTCCATTTCCTACGTATCCCCTCACACGTTCGACCTCCATAACAGCGGCCAACTGCTCTGCGCCGGAACCGACTCGAAGACAGCACACTAGACGACCTCCCTCTACGACCGGATCTGCCCGTCTACATCGGTCAGTCGCCACCACCTTTGGGACGGACACGTTGCTGGGACGTCGTTCGTCTTTGCCGGGAATCCGAAGGGAAACAACACAACCAACCACGCCTAGGGGGGAGACGCCGGACGCTGCACTCAGCCTTCTGCACTCGACGCCCAGCCTGCTGCACGCCTCCAGTGGGAACCAAACAGGGGCCGATCGATCGCTCAGCCTGCCGTAGAGGGTCGGCCCTCCAGTAGACTCCGAACAGTGATTAAACGGGCTTATCACCTTCGACCTTCTGTATACACGAGAAATCTGCACACCGGACCCCTCGCAAGACACCATCGAAGTCGTCTCTGTCGCCGCTGGAGTCGAACGGTCGGGACCTTACTACCGCCGCAATAGAAGTGGTAACAGGTGACGATCTGCTTATTACCGCCGCAATATATAAATGTATGTATATTAATAGGTATTTAACCTTCCCGTCTCGCCGCAGGACCGGAACGGACCGCTGCTGCAGTAGGCGAGCCAACCTCTGCACACCGCCTTCCTCTATCCGTCTGTAAGGAACTGTCACGATCTTGATCGGAGAAGGCCGGTTGGGTGAGCGTACACTACCATCTCCTATTTCCCTGTTATTTTGTTCTAAGACTTCAGCAGCCAAGAGTGAATGGGGGTAGAGTTATGGGCTTTTTGCAGCAGTGCCGTGTATACACATATGTGTACTTTGAAGTGGGATTTGAAGGAGAGAAGTTTATAAACTTATAGATACCCTCAGTGTACCTTTACGTGTTCATAGTTGTGAGTGGAGAATGGTGAATATAGTTATATATATATATGAATAAGCAGTGGACATATATATATACACATAGATACATAAGTTTGGATAGGTGTAAGTTCATATAAAAATAATAGTAGTATGCTTATATAATTAAGTATATATATATAGACACATATCTCCAAGTATAAGTATGGTATATATAAATATATATGTAAGTATGTATATGTATAGGTATGAGTGTAAGTTATATATAAATGTATGTATATTAATAGGTAGAGTGTATAAATATTCATAAGTATATATACATAGACGGGTAAGAGTAACAGAATATACGTACACACACATAGGTATTAAAGTAGAATAACCGGAGAAGGGATAATGTAGTTCTCTTTGACGAGTGTTTGAAATTGACCTTATAACCTCTAAGTAAGCTATCCGTGAGAACCAAAATTTTGGAAACAAGTTCTAAATGTGAATGTTAGATTTTAATGATAAACTTTGATAATTTCTGAGATCAAGGGTAAATTAATCTTTTACCTTAAGAATTTGTAGTTGTCTAAATTCTTCTCATGAGATCGAACCTCTTAGAAGTTTATAACTTCTAAGAGTATGGGATGTGATTTTGATTCTCATGCCTTGATTGACAGGCGTTTGAGTTACCACGAGTACGGACCGAGTTGAGATTGTTAGAGTGGGATTTGATTCAGGTAAGTCCTTGCGACTTACTTAGCTGGTTTCTGGATAATAGTTGGGTGATAATGGTCGTGTGTGTGCAATGTGTGTTATAATTAAAATAACAACTTGTTAGGACGACCGTGGTTATTATGTTTTAAGGCCCAAGTGTATGTATAACGGGTCGTGACATCACTGCCCAGCTTTGTCAGGAGACTAGGAGGTTCTCTATACCTAGACCATACAGGTACACGGCGAGATGCATCGGATCCACTCCTGATGGGTACACGGGGGCGGAGGCGAGGTTTGGGAATCCCTCGTGTCACAAATTAAGTATCATTATGTAGCATCCGGTTTCGACTTTTCCCCTCTCGCGTACTTCTATCGATATTTTATTAGATTAAATATTTTATTTAAAGTATTTTTACGACTTAAAAATAGCTTTCCGAGTACATTGATAATTTTTTTTGTTAACTTTCGGAAATGTTCGAAAAATCTTTCCGACTCGAAAATCACGTTCCAATTATTTTAGATCGAGTTATTTTATCATATTTTATTTCTCTTTCCCCTTCATTTTTTTTTCTTTCTTCCTGGCGTGTTCCTTATACTTTTGCAGCCCACCTAGAGGCTACCTCTGATTTCTCTGGCTGGTGAAGAGCCGCAACACGCATTCTCGCTTTGGACCTCTGCAACCGTCCTCTTGACCTCACCCGACCTCTCGTTTCTGCAGCCTCTGTACAAGGCCCTCTGTTGTGCCCTATCTCCCTCTTTCTCACGCCAGCCCAGCCCTCACTCTCTCCTTCACGCAGTCTTGCTCCCATCTCCCCATTTCCCCTCTATTGCAGCCCCTGGAAACCGATTGAAAAGCTGTACCATGCCGGAGAAGACGCTGTGCCACCAGGACCTGCCGGAACGAAGGGGAAACGCCTCCACACCGCCTCCTCGAACCAATTGGAGCACCAACAGGCCCGCCATCTTTGTTATTCCCCTGCTCTTGTCCTTTATGTCGCAAGGTGTGGGGCAACCGCCCCGCCGGAGTTTGGGCCGCTCTGCTGCCGCAGCTTCGCCGCCTCCGTCACTAGGGCCGCGTAGTGCCGCCGGCTCGTCACCATCCCTCTTCCTCTGCAACGCCACTGTCCATCCTCTGCCGCGTATGAATTCAAGGTTGAAGAAGGCCCTTTTACAATATTGCAAATTGGGCCCTTAATTTTATTATAATTACAAGATGCGTCCGTCTTTTAATTATTACAGATTTGTACTCCAGTTTCTGATTTATTGCAAACATACCCCTGCAGAATTAATTTTGGAAAAATGGCCAAGTTTCTTGAATATGTATTTTACGGTTTTGACCAAAAGTTATTTTTGGAAATGGATTAAGTTCTTGAGTCCGTGTTTACGGCCCGGAAAGTTGAATTGCGGTTTTGACCCATGTTATAAAAATTGTATGGTTTGCCCGGAAAAATGTAAGTACGGTTTTTAACCTTGAGTTTTAGTTACGAGATATTCTTATATCTTTATACACGGGTATATTATGTCTTTGTTGGATTTAATTATGGCTCGAGGTTTTAATTGCGGCTTACGACCAAGTTCGTTTATTTATATATTTTTCCCCGAAGAGATTATTTATGAACGATGGCATTTGGAAAACGAGTTTTACCTTTGAGTTATATTATATATATATATATATATATATATATATATATATATATATATATATATATATATATATATATATATATATATTTAAAATCAATTTAGCATATAAGCTGAATTCGCGTAGCTTTGGTCTTAGGTCCGGAAGCGCCCGACAAAGACCAACAAACCCATTCTCGATATTCGTAAATCGTCTTTCGCCTTTGACCTCGCGTGAGTATCTTCTCCCTCGTTCTAGTTATGCTTAGTGGTAGAATCATGCTAGGTTGGATCTAGCATAACTTAGAGTGAATGCCACTTAGTGGTTGTGGACTTTAGGTGAGGATTTGAGGATGATTTGAACGTTCTAATGATTGAGGTGTGTATGTTATCATGTGAGCTTTGTTGAGGTTGTGAGTATGAGTTTGTTAAGATTGTGGAGTTAGGATGGAAATATCCTAGCATGTGGTTATAGTTGAGATCTCGTGAGTTTATGAGGGCTAGGAGCATATCCTAGATTATGAGAGTGTATGGCCTAATAAGAATATAATATTAGAAGTCTAAGAACTTCTAGCTTGCGTGAGTAGTTGTTGATTATCGTGCCTTGTCTTGAACAAACTTTGGTTATATTCCTTCGGAGAGTGTTATCGGTTTCGGGTAGCTTTGAGACGAGGTAAGTCCTCGGACTTACTTAGCCGCTTCTATGCCTTATTTAGATGTATATGGTGGTGTTTGTTTACCGCTTTTAAGCATGAAAATGGATTAGAATTTACTTGATCTTATTTATTGGCCCATTGTTACTACTATTATTATTGGGCGGTGACATCACCGCTCAGTTTCCCGAGGGAGACTGGGGGGATCTCTGCGACCAGGCCATACACGGTATACGAGCGGACTTCTTCATCACTCCCTCAGGGTATACGGGTTGGGCGCCGCCACACTCTTGTTGTTTACACGGGGACAGAGGCGAGAGTTATAAGACTCTCGTGTCACACTTGAACGAATGGATTAGATATGGAATAACCTAAAAAGATAATAAGTAACGAATGTGTATGTTTATGAGCATGTGGTGTGTTTGTGTTCCTATGTGTGTTTGTGCCATATTATTCTTATAATGCCTAGAATGTGAGCTAACGGTTTTATACCGATTGTTGTAGTTGATGTGCAGGTTAGAAGTGGCCGAGTGATCCGGAGGAGTGGGCAGCCGGGGTTCCGTACATCTTAGGTTGTTTTGGGTTTTGGAGTCTTTGTGTTGTTGTTATTGTATATTATGTTGATGTTGTTGTAAGGACGGCTGAAGTCTTTCCTTTCTTTTATTCTCGGGTTTCATAACATTGCATAAAAATGTATTTCGGTTTTGGCCTTTATTTGTGCCTTGTTGCAAGATCCGGTGAAATTGTTGTCAGGCTAAGGGTCGGGACCCATTGTGAGGCCCCAACCCGTAGCATCCCGAGTCCCGCGGATTCGGGGTGTTACAAAAGTGGTATCAGAGCCCTAGGTTGACAACAATGGCACTCGCAATCTTCTAAAGGCCGAATAAAAATAAACAGAACCCTCAAGGGTTCTGAGTTTTAAAGAAATGAATTTCGTTTTCAAATCATGTGCATGAGTCAGTTGGGGTAGAATGTACGGGACCACCACTTCCTCCGCAGATCTCGGCGACGTAGTTATTGATTATTATATTATGTATATATATGTGTATATATGTATGTAGATATGTATATGTGGACTTAGGATGTTTTGGACTATACTTGTATGTTGAATTGTAAATTGTTCATGGACTGATTATATTTATAGTAGTAGCTTGACGTTTATATCTTTATATCTTTATATATTTATATATTTATATATAAACATATGGTATGTTAATATCATATTAGTGATAGAGGACCCTATAGCTAAGATGATACAAAGCTATCCTCGCCCTATGGACAACGCCTTTTGGCTTAGGATAGTATACATACGAAGATGAGTATGCTCAAGTTATCGAGTTGAGCATCAAGTGTTCGCAAGCACCCCGGTGATTTCCCGTTTTTTTAAGAGGACGTCGAAGAAGAAGACTAGAGATGAAGTAACCAAAGGACAAACAAATAAAAGAGAACATTGTACCGACTTAAGCGAAACCAAGATGGAGACTATACCAATATAAAAGCAAACATGAAGGTATGAAGTGATATGAACTTATGAAGAAGCCATGATGGAGCATCAATGAAGCAACTAGAGACAGCGACCTTAAATTTCTTCCAAGTACGGTGCCGATGAACTGAAGGTGTGAATCAAGTAAAAAGGACTACATTCTCGGTCGAGAATAAAAGTGGCGTTTTAAGTAAGACGAGTTTTCGATAGGCGCTCCTAACTATGGGAGTAAAGATGAAAAGAGTGGTCCAAGAATTTAGAAAGATTGACGAGAACCGGAAGTTAAGCTTTGAGACGAGGTACCGGAGGGTGTAGTGACGATATTTGTGAGATTCTAAGCGAGTGATTTATTCAGAAGTTGAGACTTACGAGGAGGATCACATGGTGAAAATTCACATAGTGGAATTACCGTGAGAGTCAATCGATTCCCGTCATTGTGATGAGACTAATCAACACTAAGAACGAGGAAGTGTGTGAGGAGGATGATCTTCAGAAGATGAAAGAGGAAACAAGGAGCTGGATGGAAAAACTTAAGTTATCAACCAAGAAGGATGCTAGTGGAGGCTAATAAATGTCAGAATATTTGAAGAGTGCATTTGCTAAACATTATGAAGAGCGGTTAAGCCTATAAAGGCGAGACATATGAGACGAGAGTATTGGGTAGGTATGGTTATCTTACAGAAGCGGAGGGAAGAAAGGAGCGTAGAAAGAGTTAACGGAGTTGAAGCAGAATAAAATAAGCTAGTGAAGTTAAGATAAAGTACCCCGAGAGGGTATCCTTTCAGGAGTATGGTAGCATGGAAGTATGGTAGAAGGGTAAGTCGTTAACTTCGGAGAAGCTCAGATACAAGTTAGTCAGTGAAAACTGAGAACGCACAAGTACGGGTTGTCTATTGAGGTGTGTAGATGGGAAGAGAAAACAAGATTATGGGAACATATAGGATCGGGAACAAGAGTTTGGAGTATTCGCGGTGGATCAATGTCAATAGTAAGGAGTTACATCAATGGACGCGCAATTGCCTGAAATCAAATAATGTTGAACGAGTTCAAGCAAGTAGTTATAACAAGACCTCCGAGGAGGAGATTGTAACGATCTTACGCGACCTTCTTAGGTCATGGAATTGACATATGGGGGAACGCCACAGGTTACAACTTTTAAGGCTTGATCATGGTAAGGAAAGCTAGTGGATCAACCGTAAGATGAGACTTCCATTGTAGTTGTACATAGAATACCGATAAATACATAAGGTGACCAACAATAGTAAGAGAAGACTGAAGTTTCGAAGTTTGAAGTCGATGTGAGATGTACAAGAAGTACATGAAAGATTGAGGATGGAACCTCTACGGTTGATTGGACATTACATAAGGAAAGGGAGTAAGTTTTACACCTACTCGAAGTAATGATGCAAGCTTTGGTAGGATCCGAAGAAGGTAATACTAATATATTAGAAGGCGTGATTAAGTCTTGCACTTTGGACCTTCATGACTTCACATAAGTGTGAAACCTTAAAAAGATTATTAGAGCAATTCTCCCGAGTTTTGGAGATAAAGGAGCTTTGAAAGAGAACGGTGAACATTACAGCTAAAGAAGTATTAAACCACGTGTTCGATGGACGTCACCTCAACAGATCGGGGTGGACCACTTGACCAATGTTAAGACAAGATTGTGTCGACATTTTACGATATGTGATAGAAAAAAAGAAAAGAAAAGCTGGAACTAGAGATACAATGGATTCCAATGCATCGGGAGGTGGATTTACCATTTAGAAGATTTGAAGTTCACGTTGGAAGTGTATCTTGAACTCTCGATTTGAAGTTCATGTTGGGAGTGTATCTTGAACTCTTGATTTGAAGTTGTTTTGGAGAATAGTGGTTTACGAAATGAGAGACGGTTATCTCCGTTTGTACATTGATTACCATAAGTCAAACAAGATGACAATGAAAAACAAGTATCCATTACCATAGATAGATGATCTACTCGACCGATTGCAAGGGTCGGTAGTCTCTTCTAGAATGATTTATGGTTTGTTGTCACCAATTGAGAATTCGAGACTAGGATATTGATAATTACGGCATTTCGAACCAACCAGGGTTACTACGAGTTGTAGTTACTCCATATGGGCTTACTGATGCCCGGAGGAGATATTTTGGGTCTACTCTTGAAAAAGAGAGAAGATGTTTGACAAGTTGTCTCGGGATGACAAACCCCGAAAGATGTGAAAGAAGTTACAAGTTATCTTAGAAGTGCTGAGCTTTACCAGATATGTGAAGGGAGAAGTTGTGTAAGACCTTTTATGGTAGCCTACTACGGATGATAATGAAGTATTGAATGAGACGAAGAATTGACTATAGAGTTGCTGAGAGTTAGGAGGGGATTTATTGGTGCAACTGTTTCGATTTACCGTGAGGTATTATGATTTTGAAGTGGACAAGTGATTCTCCAAGACAAGGTCTTGATTGGGTATTGAGGAGTGATGTAAAAGTAAGAGCATAATGGTATCGTTAGTAGAAGCGGTGCGAAGAAAGGTACTTCCTTCATTACTTGGAATTGCCACAAGAATTTAGGAAACGTAACATCAAAGTTTGGTTTGACAAAAACCAAAGAGAAGCAAAATGAAAATGCTGCATTGAGAGAGACCCGAGAAGGAAGTTAAGTTCTGGTATATCGACCTTTTTGAAATCTTAGAGCGAGTGGGGAAAGTGGTTTTACATGTTGGCGTGACCATAGAGAGTAGAGGGTATTCACCCGGAGTTCACGTGTATCAGTCGAGGGAGTGCATACATGACTCGAGGCGGATGGTCGTCGTGATGATCTAGTGGCAGACGAGGAACTGATGAGGCTAACTAGAAGACGTAGGATAGTATTTTTGGTCGAGTTTTACGCAGATTTAGCGACATCTATAGGTCCGTCGGGTTAGTCCCGAGATCTTTCCTTGACTATGCTTATGCGATTTGTGACATGATGTGTTTATGTGTGTTTCGTATGTGTATATCTTGCGAGTCTTTGTGTGTCTAGGCGAGTAGACTTTGGATTAGAGGGCCGTAGTTGCCACGTTATAATATTCCGTGAGGTTATCGAGACGAGGTCGTTTGAGAGTTTCACGTTTAGCAAGTTTCGGGACGAAACTTGTTTTTAGGGGGACCTAATGTAGCATCCGGTTTCGACTTTTCCCCTCTCGCGTACTTCTATCGATATTTTATTAGATTAAATATTTTATTTAAAGTATTTTTACGACTTTAAAATAGCTTTCCGAGTACATTGATAATTTTTTTTGTTAACTTTCGGAAATGTTCGAAAAATCTTTCCGACTCGAAAATCACGTTCCAATTATTTTAGATCGAATTATTTTATCATATTTTATTTCTCTTTCCCCTTCATTTTTTTTTCTTTCTTCCTGGCGTGTTCCTTATACTTTCGCATCCCACCTAGAGGCTACCTCTGATTTCTCTGGCTGGTGAAGAGCCGCAGCACGCATTCTCGCTTTGGACCTCTACAACCGTATCTTGACCTCACCCGACCTCTCGTTTCTGCGGCCTCTGTACAAGGCCCTCTGTTGTTCCCTATCTCCCTCTTCCTCACGCAAGCCCAGCCCTCACTCTCTCCTTCACGCAGTCTTGCTCCCTTCTCCCCATTTCCCCTCTATTGCAGCCCTTGGAAACCGATTGAAAAGCTGCACCACACCGGAGAAGACGCTGTGCCACCAGGACCTGCCGGAACGAAGGGGAAACGCCTCCACACCGCCTCCTCGAACCAATTGGAGCACCAACAGGCCCGCCATCTTTGTTATTCCCCTGCTCTTGTCCTTTCTGTCGCAAGGTGTGGGGCAACCGCCCCGCCGGAGTTTGGGCCGCTCTGCTGCCGCAGCTTCGCCGCCTCCGTCACTAGGGCCGCGTAGTGCCGCCGGCTCGTCACCATCCCTCTTCCTCTGCAGCGCCGCTGCCCATCCTCTGTCGCGTATGAATTCAAGGTTGAAGAAGGCCCTTTTACAATATTGCAAATTGGGCCCTTAATTTTGTTATAATTGCAAGATGCGTCCGTCTTTTAATTATTACAGATTTGTACTCCAGTTTCTAGTTTATTGCAAACATACCCCTGCAGAATTAATTTTGGAAAAATGGCCAAGTTTCTTGAATATGTATTTTACGGTTTTGACCAAAAGTTATTTTCGAAAATGGATTAAGTTCTTGAGTCCGTGTTTACGGCCCGGAAAGTTGAATTGCGGTTTTGACCCATGTTATAAAAATTGTATGGTTTGCCCGGAAAAATGTAAGTATGGTTTTTAACCTTGAGTTTTAGTTACGAGATATTCTTATATCTTTATACACGGTATATTATGTCTTTGTTGGGTTTAATTATGGCTCGAGGTTTTAATTGCGGCTTACGACCAAGTTCGTGAATTTATATTTTTTTTCCCCGAAGAGATTACTTATGGGTTTTAACGATGGCATTTGGAAAACGAGCTTTACCTTTGAGTTATATAATATATATATATTTAAAATCAATTTAGCATATAAGCTGAATTCGCGTAGCTTTGGTCTTAGGTCCGGAAGCGCCCGACAAAGACCAACAAACCCATTCTCGATATCCGTAAATCGTCTTTTGCCTTTGACCTCGCGTGAGTATCTTCTCCCTCGTTCTAGTTATGCTTAGTGGTAGAATCATGCTAGGTTGGATCTAGCATAACTTTGAGTGAATGCCACTTAGTGGTTGTGAACTTTAGGTGAGGATTTGAGGATGATTTGAACGTTCTAATGATTGAGGTGTGTATGTTATCATGTGAGCTTTGTTGAGGTTGTGAGTATGAGTTTGTTAAGATTGTGGAGTTAGGATGGAAATATCCTAGCATGTGGTTATAGTTGAGATCTCGTGAGTTTATGAGGGCTAGGAGCATATCCTAGATTATGAGAGTGTATGGCCTAATAAGAATATAATATTAGAAGTCTAAGAACTTCTAGCTTGCGTGAGTAGTTGTTGATTATCGTGCCTTGTCTTGAACAGACTTTGGTTATATTCCTTCGGAGAGTGTTATCGGTTTCGGGTAGCTTTGAGACGAGGTAAGTCCTCGGACTTACTTAGCCGCTTTTATGCCTTATTTGGATGTATATGGTGGTGTTTGTTTACCGCTTTTAAGCATGAAAATGGATTAGGATTTACTTGATCTTATTTATTGGCCCATTGTTACTACTATTATTATTGGGCGGTGACATCACCGCTCAGTTTCCCGAGGGAGACTGGGGGGATCTCTGCGACCAGGCCATACACGGTATACGGGCGGGCTTCTTCATCACTCTCTTAGGGTATACGGGTTGGGCGCCGCCACACTCCTGTTGTTTACACGGGACAGAGGCGAGAGTTATAAGACTCTCGTGTCACACTTGAACGAATGGATTAGATATGGAATAACCTAAAAAGATAATAAGTAACAAATGTGTATGTTTATGAGCATGTGGTGTGTTTGTGTTCCTATGTGTGTTTGTGCCATATTATTCTTATAATGCCTAGAATGTGAGCTAACGGTTTTATACCGATTGTTGTAGTTGATGTGCAGGTTAGGATGTGGCCGAGTGATCCGGAGGAGTGGGCAGCCGGGGTTCCGTACATCTTAGGTTGTTTTGGGTTTTGGAGTCCTTGTGTTGTTGTTATTGTATATTATGTTGATGTTGTTGTAAGGACGGCTGAAGTCTTTCCTTTCTTTTATTCTCGGGTTTCATAACATTGCATAAAAATGTATTTCGGTTTTGGCCTTTATTTGTGCCTTGTTGCAAGATCTGGTGAAATTGTTGTCAGGCTAAGGGTCGGGACCCATTGTGAGGCCCCAACCCGTAGCATCCCGAGTCCCGCGGATTCGAGGTGTTACACATTAGTAAGAGTGAATCACCTAAGCAAAGATAATAAATGGATTGTTTGAGAGCATGATGAGTGTTTATTATTTTATGTGTGTGTGCTATTATTATTCTCCTAATGTTTAGATAACTAGCTAATGGTTGTTGTGTTGTGTTTTTAGATTTACCGCAGGTTAGAACAGCAAATGAGTGATCCGGAAGTAGTGGTCAGCCGGGTCTCCGTACTCCTTAGAGTGGGGTTTGGGTTGTTGCTTTGTCGTTCTTTCCTTTTGTTAAGACAGTTAGTCTTTTTTCTTTGTTTAAGTACTATAGGCTGTTAGACCTTGTTGCATTCATCCTCTTAAAATACATCTTTATAAATTTCGGTTTTTCTTATTTGTGTCTTGTTGCAAGATCCTAGTAATATTGTTGTCCAACTAAGGTCGGGACCCATTGTGAGGTACTAACCAGTAACGTCCCGAGTTCTGAGAATTCGGGGTGTTACATATTGCAAGTGCAAAATTTTTTTTGAGTAGGAACAATATATTCCCCACCACGCTTACTGCGTGTAAATTCAATAGTTTGGTGAGTGTAGGCTTCTTTCATCTTTTTTACTAAAGCTTTTTCTCCATTTATAGTGAATATCATTTCATCTAGACTTTGAGTGCATGGAGAATATAATCTTTGGAAGTTATTTCCTATTATCATGTCATGTGATGTTTGCTCGGTAGCCCAAAGTATAACAATTATGCAAAGATAACCTCTTATCGTGATGGGTAAATCCCGAATAACCTCAGAATGTGTCATGATGCTATTATCAGCTATCCTAACCTGAATTGGTTTAGATGCAGTTTTCCACATGAATGCAGGAAATAAAATTTTCTTTTCAAAGCAAACAGAACAACCACTATCATCAAATGCACATAAATCATAATTATTAAAACCTTCAATGCATATGGTGATAGGAATGTAAATGTTGTTTGGATTAGTAATCCTTAAACATACTTCTATTTGCAAATTAAGTTCTTCATCATCTTCAAACACAAGTTGACTAATTGTTTTTATTTTATACCCTATTAATTTTTTTAGAACTTGAGACTTCTCCTTGTGTTTGTGATGTATTTATTAGATTGCTAGGTCATGGACTTTTCAGATGTGGCCTATAGTTAGATCCAGTGTTTCCCAAATCTATACTATATCTAGCAGGTTCCCTAATACTTTTTTTTCAAGTTATTGACCTCTAATTTTCTGTTTAGGGTTGCTAACAGGCTCGCAATTTCGTCATCTACTTTAAAGAAGGTTCTTCTCTAAGATTTCTAGTTTGAAGACTTACTTGATTTTGTGGAGGCAAGTTGAAATGAGGATTACCCTTATAACTTTGACTTCTAGAAAGACTTCTATTTATTGGAGGTGGATGAAAATTCGTGTGAATTCTCCGTTCTTCATCAACGGTTAAAATACTTCATTGGTTGGGACTAGAAGGATTTTTGAAGGCATTGATATACACTGTCTTTAAACTTATATGGTCTGGCCTTACTTTGACTGGTACAACTTTTTGTCTTGGTTCAACTACTTCATATTTATCAACTTCTACCATTTGAGTTCTAGCAGGTGGATTGGTAGTATTTTCTAGTTTGTAGACGACCTTCCATTTCAGTTGTAAAGGGCAAGTCCCTTTGTGCATACTAATTCCTTCAGTTACAATTTTAATGCTAAGAATTTATGCACAAACTGATCTTCTAAGCTTACATAATAATTTGGTCTGCATACCCATGATACTGGTCCTTGACTTAAATTGCATATTACTCCACTAATCGTTTGATCACTAAATTTTTTGTGCCTAGTGTCACAGACAAAGTTATTGCAATGCACATTCTTACCAAAATCTTGTAATGGAGTAATGATGACCTGAATTGCACAAACATAAATGTACTTATATTTTTTTGTCTTTATTGTGTTTTTGGATATTTTTCCAATTAATCATTTTATCTCAGTAGCTTGATTTTCATTATTTTTTACTATGATATCTCCAGTCAATTCTTCACATACGAACTTTGAGAAAATTGGAATGAACGTTCTTTTAAAGAACTGTTCTTTAGCAATGATCGGGAATTCAGCCCCTGATCTATGCATTTTTTCCAATTGCTCTTCGTCGATGGAAGTATGAACTTCTTGCAATTGGGCTAGAGTAGTTGTTTCTTCTGAAGAAAATATTTTTTCCATTTTTCTTTGAGCTTCACTATCCTCTCTTTGCATCATTTCACATACTTCCTCATAATCTGAACATTCAGATTCTTCTCCTTCCTCTACTACTTCTACAATTCCTTTATTATTATTTAAGGCTAGTTCAAGAGCTTCTTCTTCTTCTTCTTCTGTTATTTCAATATAAACTAAGCTCCTTAAAGCTTCAGCAAGTTTATTATTCTTTCTATTTTTGCATTCATTAGCATAATGACCTATTTCTCCGCATGCCCAACATTTGCAACTCTTTTTCTTCTCGGGACAGTAAGAGGCTTTTCTAAAAAATCTTCTTTTCTTAACAAAGAGTTTTCGATAATATTTTTTCTGATATTTTCCCCCTCTTTGTTTATTAAAACTTTTTTTTCCTATAATACTTTCTTCCATAACCAATTTTCTGATTATCTCTTCGGTTACATCCCCATTCTCCATGAAGATCCCAACAGTTTAGAAATTGTCTTTTCATATGTTGTGTTCCCTTAACTTCTCGACATTTTTTCTCTACCCATCTTCTAATGAACCTTAGTCTTTTTCCTAGGGTATCCCTTGAATTGAATTTTTCTATCCATTCTTGGTACCCTTCACTAATTTCTTCATTTATGAGTCTAGCGAGTTTATCGAATAGCATTTGAAGGTTTATCCCGTTTTCTCCCACCTTATAGTAATAGTACTCAAATTCTGAAAGATAATTTTCCAAATATCTCATAATACAGATTTCAAGAGTGTTTAATTTTCTTTGCCATTAGATTAATTTTTTTATCTTTATCATCTCTGTCGTCAATAAACTCAGATTATAAGGCTTTGTAGCATTGCCTGAACATAACATATGGTGGTTCTACTGCTCTTAAGATTTCTTTAATTTCTTCATCGATTGATTCATACCAATCTGCCACAATTCCATACAAACTATGTTCGATATAATTTAGGAAATTTGCAGATCTCCATTCAGCGTTCATGTTTAAGACACTCATCATACTTTTCTTCCAAAAGTCTAGCACATCTTCTCGGTTTCTTACTCCATCTAGATTAAGCTTATATCCGGTTTCACTGATGGATTCAAGCAAAAGTTCTCTTTTGTTAGGTATGTGGTTTGGCATAATCCTAACTCCGAATTTAGCTGTTTTTTCTAAAAATTCTTTGGGTTTTAGATTAACTCTTTGTTGACTCGTTGACCCTTGTTCATATTCTCGATAACAAGATCTAGTGGCTTTGTTAACTTCTTGTTCTGGAACTATTTCTTCTTCCACTTCATTAACATCCACAACTCTTTTTCCCATCTTTTTTATCTAGTTTTCTTTTAACTTCACTTAAGGGAATAGTTTCTAGGTCTTTAAGTTTAATTAATCCCATTTGCTGATACATTTCTTCCTCATTAGTGTAGTAACTAGATTCGTCACTACCAAAAGAACTCATTTTTTTGTCAGACATATCAAGTGTCTCCTTGATTTTCTAACTTTTCTTCTTGTTCTTCTTTCGTTTCGGGTTTTTTAGTTAAACTTGGTACTGAGAACTTCTTTTGGGGATTTTCGTTTTGAAAAGGATACTTATAAGAAAAACCGACTGACTTTTTTGTTGGAGGGTTTAAGAAAGGTGTTGCACCAAGATGTCTAACTTCGTTGGTAATTCAAGAACTAATTTTTTGTTTTCTTCTCTGATAGATAATAGAGTAGGAGATATTTATTCTCTGTATTTTGTAAGGGTTGTTCTTAATTTAATTAGGCTTACTTTTAAATCTGCAATATCGTCGGTTATAGTATTTAAAATAGCTTCGTGATGACCTTGTCCATCGTTTAAATGTTTTGCATGTGGTGCTAATTTATGTGGACAATTTTCGGAAACCTCCAGTTTTACATAATTTTTTTATTTTGATTTTTTAAGTTTACTTAATCACTTGGCTCTGATACCAAATGACAGGAACACACAAAATTACAAAATACGACTTGAATTTACAAACAAGGATATAAAAGCAACTTATTATAAACTAGATACCTTAAATATAGATTTTTGAAAGTTTTGGCTAAAAAGAAAAATAAAAAGAAAATAGAATAATGATTTAGGGGTGGATGGATGTGATGCTTAATGGGTGAAATTATAATGGGTGCGTGAAAATTTAGTCATCTGGCAAATGTTTAAATTTAGTCATGTGGCAAATGTTTTGGCCAAACTCCGTCCAGGATGGGGTTTGATGCACGCGAAGATCTAATAGGTGGTGGAATCGGGGTTCCGGGCTTCTCTCATTTTGTGGGTCGAGTATCATCCATTCATCAACTATTGGCGATTACAAGAGACCTAGAAGATCCGATTACGAACCGCTTAAAAAAGAGGAGGATAAGAGACATGTCACAAAATCGAAGAAGGGTTGAATAAAGGAATAAGGAACGATGAATCACACCCGTTGGATGACAACATGGATGACCGATGATGGAAACTCGAATAGGAGAATGTGTTGTCTAATCTAAGACATGGTCTAAACAAAGGATGAAGCATGGAATGATGGAGCCCGACGAAGATAACGATTAACGAGACTAGACTAATAATGACCAAATTGGAGAGCTCTCGTGGTGGGAAAATGTGGTAATAGAACCAACGAAATTGACATGTAACGGGGTGGAAGGAGAGGTTTATGACACGAAATAAAAGATAGAACTTGATAAATTAATAAGGGTATAAAGAAAATTGAGCTAAATATTACATTTAGGTATTTGTGGTTGCACGAAACCTTCCAACCGTGTTTCTATCATCCCAATTTACTGGTTTGGAAATTAACGTTTCTTACTTGTTATTTTGAGAATTATTTTGCTTTTTTTACTTCAGGGTAAAAATCCGGTATTATGTGCATTATTTAATATCATAATGGTCTTTCCAAAAAAAAAAAAAAAGTTAAAATGGTGAGTCAGCAGCAGACAAGTAACCATAGTTATTAGTAGACTGGCGGAGTTGGATTTAGGGCTTTTCTTCTTCTCTCAATTGTGTGCCTCCTCTCTCTCTCTCCTGACGCTGTCGTTTCTCCAGAGGACTATAGGAGATTAAGAGGCAGACGTTCCTGGTATTGCTTTCTCCCTTGGCTATCCTCAATACCTGATTACTTGCTCTTCGTCTAATTCCACTTTGTTGCTTCTATTTCAAGATCAGTTTGGGACTGAGTTCTCGATTGATTTACGCAATTTATGAGTTATACCTTTTTGTTTGTTTTCGATTAATCGTTCTCAGAGTCGTGGATCGGAATTTGTTTTATTCAATCTTAAGGAGATTCCTTGGCTGTTTGCATCTACTGATATGCCACCAACAAGACCGGATTAATTTGAAGCAGTAACAAGATTAGCTGATTTAGATATTTTTAAAATATTAAGCTGGTAGATGATTGTTCTTCAGAGAGCCTTATCCTGTCTGAATATTATAAAGCCGGGGAAAGAAGGACGAACCAAAAATGGGAGTCGGAACCACGTATTACCGTAACTATTGGACGCCGGAGGGGCACATATGACTTGAGATATCGTTACCGCGTTACCACGTTATCGTGAGTTGAGAGAGAGGATACATCATGACATTGCATTCATAAACATACATGAGCATCATAAGCATAATATCATTTGTTTTTTATTCAGAACATTTGCGAAGTAACATATATTTGAGAATTGCCTTAAAGGATGTTTGCAGGTTATACGCTCCCTTCTTGAGGGATGTTGGTAATGAAACAATCATGAGTATAATGCAAGAGCATGTTTACATTTTTATCTTACTTTTCTATCTACATTCTATCCATGCAGAGTCTGTTCTTAGGGCTTGGCCCTAGTTTTGGGAACGCTAGCTAACGTGTTTCTTCCCGACGTTACCGTGCAGCTTGATAGTGTTCAGCCGGATTTCCGAGGTCCTTAGGACCTGGGATGTTTATGCTTGTTAGACTTTGAGTAGACGTTTGCTTCTTTAAGCAGACTACGTCTTTCTTTGGTAACCTTCTTTAAGGCTATTGAGTTTCTTGGGTTCTTCTATATTGTTGCATGCACTAGTTTTCTTTCGCTATTTTACTTAATAATCAGGTTGGATGTTGTTGTTGTTAGGCTATTATCGATGATTCCATTGTGAGAATCAAACCTAGTAGCGTCCTAGTTATCTTAAAATTGGGGCGTTACAATCTCCCGGGGAGCTGCAACCCTTTTGAGCAATGAACTCAGATCTGCACCCCGAAAAGTCTTCTATCACTCTTTCTACGCCTGATTTTGGAGCTTCAAGGTAAGCCACTTGATTCCTCCTAAACTCTAAACCCTAAACCCCTGTTATCGTTGTCAAATCCTTTAATGCTAATTGCATTCTTTGTTACTTATTCGAGTTTTAACATCTTCAGGGTTTCAATGCATTGGTGATTAGCGTCTGGTAGTTCTATTGGTTTGAGTTCCTTCGTTTTCGCGCAGCATTATTGGTTTCCCAAATAGAGGAAGATGGCTTATAGGCGTAGTCTGTCAATTCGTGCTACGCTGGTCGCTCGTAGACTCAACCCCTCGTTTATTTACAATTCTCACGGCAATGATCGTAGTATCCAGCAAGAGGTGCAACCATCTGGATCGAAGATCGACAATTATTTATCCCAGACGAGGTCTTTTGGAAGTTATGTCAACCCTAATTCAGCTCAGTTCACCGGCGCATTTCATCGAACAGGTTCTTGTGTTTTCGGGGTTGGGGCTGAGATAGGTTTGAATAGGTACATGTCAACCTCGACTGGGGAGGCTTATAATCTCACGGATATTGCGCCTGTTATCCAGTCTGATGCTCCCATGGAGGCTATAGTCACACAGGTCGTCTCACATGCCCCAGCTGTGAGTGAGGTTGCCATTGCAGCTGCTGATTCAGCATTTCCTGTGGCTGCCTTGCAGTACCTGATTGACAGTGTTCATACATTTACGGGTTGTGAGTGGTACGATACTTTCTGATATTGAAATCCCCACCCCACCCCCACACGATGACATAATTTTGTAGATGAATATTTTGTAAAATGCCATCTTTCATGTACATGTTCAGCATCACAGGACAATTTTGGGGACAAAATGTTTAACACTTCTTTTATGTTGCTTTGGATAGGTGGGCGTGCATTGTTCTTACCACTTTGCTGATTCGTGGAGCTACCATCCCGTTCCTCATTAGTCAATTTAAGGACTCTTTTAAGCTCATGGTACAATTTTTATATCTTCCTTCTGACATCTTTGGAAAGTTCATATTTTTTACTTTCTCGTTCAGGAGATACTAGCCATGTTTTGGTCAAATTTAAGGACTCTTTTAGCTGCCTTTTTGGAACTATTTTTCAGTTTAGTGTTCAATATTTTTTGTTGAAAATCAAGCAAAGTATAGTTGTATGAGTTCCTAGTCATTATTGGAAGTTGGAACTAGCTTAATTCCATCAAATCGTGTTGCAGTTAATGAGGCCACACTTACAGGAGATCAAGGAGAAAATACAAGCAGCGGTAATGTATCTAGTTCTTTCTCCTACTTGATAGTATAGTCTTTGTTCTATGCCAATTACAATTGGAGCTTAGAGTGGTAAAAACTAGAATCTTTAACTTCTATGTTTGATCAGAGGCAGCTTGGCTGTTATACTGATTCTGGGAGTAGTGTAGACTGTAGATCCATAAAAAAGATAAATATACTTTAGTTTCTGATAATGTCAACTTGTCCTATGCTATATTATTTCCTCAGATTATGCTGATGTTTAAAATTTGAATCTATTAAAAGGCATATAGTTATCTTGGGTTGCGACAATCACTTATTGAGCTTGATGAAAATGTAGATTCTTCCTCACTGTGTATTTTTTGGGACATTTATTGTGTTCATCCATGCATATTTTTTGGGACACTGTACTGCTGATGCCTTCCTTTGGAATACCTATTCTCCAACATGATAGAATTGATGGCACATAACATTTTGAGCTGCTGCTTCATCCATTTTGACAATTGTAGTCTATTTGTCACGAGCAAGCTGATATTTTTTTACTATGTATGTTTCTCATTGAAAGCCATATAACATGATTTACTCGTGTTTGACAGGGTATGGAGCCTCAGGCTGTCACTGATGCGCAAAAGAAGATGACGGAGCTTTTTGAAAGGTAAGTTTCTCTATTGTTTTTGCTACGTTTTTCACAAATCTTAGTTTTCAAGTGTGAAATATAGTCCATGATCAAATTCACAGGATTCCTTTCTTTAGGTCAATTTTCTGTCTGTTTCTATCTTCTGACATAATGATATAATATCTGGGGCTGTAGGTACGGTGTGACTCCATTTACTCCAATAAAGGGATTACTTATCCAAGGCCCTGTCTTCATCAGTTTTTTCCTTGCCGTAGGTTCAACATAATTCTTTCATCTGTCTTTTCCTACCCATTGTTAAGTTAAAGTTTGCTAGATAAATTTCAAATTTTAGTGTTTAGATAGTTACCTTTTGCTCATTATATTTTGTCTTACGTTCAGATCTCAAACATGGTCGAAAAGGTTCCATCACTCAAAACCGGAGGAGCATTCTGGTTTACAGATCTCACCTCTCCAGATTCTATGTATATCTTTCCTGTTGTGACGGCTCTGACTTTTTTGGCTTCAGTGGAGGTATAGCTTACTTTGATCATTTTTTTTCCTTTTCTTTTATTACTTTGACCATTTTAGGCATTAGATTTGAAAGCAGAGCTTGCCATGTATATGTTTTCATGGCTTTTGTGGTTATAAACATGTCTTGCGACTAATTGGCATGCAATAGTTTATGAGGTTAGAATAATGTAGACCCGTTAAAGAATGTTAAGGTGGATGGAAACTTAGTGGGTAAAAATATATGATGATTTTCGATAAACAAATAAGGAATTATACTAGCAAGTCTGTTTGTCTGAACTGTTATAGTCCCTAATAATTTGATCCAAAAATTGTGATCTGAAGTCTGAACTTCCTTGAATTTAATTTCTGAACCTCTTGAAAAGTTCTTTGACATAGTGTTGATAAGAAGTTAAGTGCTCCATTTTCTTGTGGTTTTGTTTCTGTGACCTGCTTCTCCTCTCCCACTCTCTATGTTTTGCTTTACCCTGGTCTATGCCTCTCCGTGCTTTGCCTTTATTACCTTGTTTTCTGATTTGCTCTGTTATACAGCTCAATATGCAAGGGGCTCTTGAAGGAAATTCAGATGCTGGCACAATGAAGAACTGTTTAAGGGGTATAGCTGTTCTTGCAGTTCCATTGACTATAAATGTCCCTCAGGTATTATTCTGCTCATATCGATAGATTTGATATTGAAGGGCATTAAAACAAGCCTCCTCCGTGACCCCAAATGGCCTGCTTATGCATGAAGTTAAATTTATGTGCTCCTTCAGAACTGTTGATGAAATGAAATGACACTGGGTTTTTATTCTCTACGTTAGTTTTGTAAACTTGAATCCTAATATTCTTTCTAAAGCTAAAGGTTCTTCGTATGTGTAGGCTATATTCTGCTACTGGTTTACCTCAAATTTGTTCTCCTTCTCTTATGGCTTGGGTAAGTGCTGATTCTTTTGTCATTTTTGCAACATCACAAAGTTGCAAATCCTCTTTTATTTGTATCAATCTCACAGCTTCCCGTTTCATGTTTTGTTCTTGAATTTTCAGTCCTCAGAATGCCAGGAGTGAAAAAAGCTATGAGCGCACAAATTCTAGTCCCACCACCCTCTTCAAAAAACGTGCAATCATCATCCTTTAACTTTTTTGAAGCTCTAAAACAAGCCTCCGTGACCCCAAAGGCTCCTGCTACGATATCTGCTCCCGTTGAAGAATCGAAAACCCTCGATAAAAAAGCATCACCTACTGCCGCTCTCAGCCAACGGCTTAGAACCCTGGAGAAACAAGTGGAACAAAGGAAGCGAATCAAGAAGAGGTGAGAGGGGTGATTTTGGTAGTTAGCGGTTAGCATATCAAAATAACATCTATAAAAGTAGATGCAAGTTCTATCTCATAGTCATCAACCATTTTTTACTTGGAATATGGCAAGTATGACGCACTAGTATGATAGAAAGTATAGATACTAACAAACACATAAAGAGTTTGACTCAATGTGTTTATATTAGAAGAGAGGCAAAAAAAGGCACATAAGAGATTAAGAAGAGAGTTTTACATACATCGCACTTGAGAAAACTGGATCGAGAGTTAGCCGGTTAGGGTTAAGGCTCGACATTAACAAATTTCGGGTGATTTAGGGAAATCTCGGGCGAGATTTAGGTATGAACAGGCCGAGATCTATCAAACGGTAACGTTTTGGTAATGTAAACTGGTTTAGGCTTGGGGTAAGCTTCATTTTGGTTGCCTTGTTATATATCGTTGTTGGATAATAGATAATAGATAAAAATCTCAATAAAATATATCCAAATATCTCTTCCTTTCCTTTGTAATTTGATTTTGATATAAGATATCTTCCAAATATAACTTTGGACCTGATTGGATTTGGCAAGAATAATCACGATCTTTCGGTTACAGAAAGCTCGGGTTATCTTCAGGAATCTCGGCCGAGTTTTTAGGCCAGGATTGTCTCTGCAATGAAATCTCGTGAGAGGTTCTAAGGGTTTTAGGGTAAGGGTTTGCTTTTGTTTGGCTAAGCTTTCTCTCTTTGTAGTAGACACAAGACCACGCACGTTAAGCTCAAATAATCTCTCAAAAGAGATGACAAACACAAAAGACTCTATTTTTTTGTGACTCAAAGAAGACTCGAATAAAGATCAAACCTATGGTGGATGTTCGGACTTCAATCAGTTAGCTCTTATACCACTTTGATGCAGGGTGAAAGCCGTAGTTTCCCGGTCTAGATTGAAAGTCCTCAAATCGACAACAAAAGGAAAATTCTAGATGAATCAAAAGAAAACTCGGCCGAGATTTACTCAAGAACAACCCGAGATTTGTTAGAACTCAAAATGCAGAATAATGGATGATATGGAAAGATAAGAAGATGATAATATGGAATGATATACCTTTCACCCTTAACAAAGAAATACATTGACCTAAATTGGATCAAAACCCTTAACAAAGAAATACCTTTCACCCTTCCTTCTTTAACTTTAAATAAGTCTTCTAGATAAGACAAGCAGAAGGAGATACCAATTTGACTTGCAACACCAACCTTCGAAAAGATTAACACACACAAGAACAATCTAGCAAATACTCACAACTTTTTAATCAAAAACTCTCCTTTTGATTGAATAGAAATGATCAAATGCAAACCCCGTGAGCGAAGTCACAAATATCTCACAATAATGTGGAATTCAATAATCACAACTAAGCAATCTAACAACGTAGGGAGTGTATGCGTCGGTATGCCCACCGTAGTATCCACTACGAATAAAAGCATCCTCATTCTGATTAGAATTTGACAATATTCCCTCTAAGTCTATTTATAAGGGATATCTGTAAGACCCCAGCTTTCGCCTTCACCACCCCTGCGGTGAAGGAGGCCACCCCAGCGGCCTTGGTGTGTGTCACCGCCCACGGTGACAAGGGGCCGCCCCTGCGGCACATGCAATCCGTCCCTGCGGATTTGCCACAGATCGCAAAGATCTTCTTTCCTTTTCGGTTTTATCTTTTCCCATCTTAGAAGATCCGATTATCTTATCTTTGGGCCGGCATTCCTTGGATCTTCTAACCCTCGACGTCCTTCCTTCTATCTTTCCCACCTCTCCTATATATTCCCGTCTTTTCCTCCTTTTTCTCGTTTCTTGCATTCGTCTTCAACGCTGAGAGCTGCATCCGTTTTCTTGCTTCTCTGTGATCTTGCTGAACGTGTAAGTTCATCATTCTCTGTTCTTCCTTACACTCTTTTACTGCAGCATGTTTCCTTCTTTTTGTTCATTTTCTTCATCTTTCTCTCCTTTTCTTCTTCTCCAAGAATCAAGTTTGAACCTTGATTCTTGTTGGCTTCTCGTGTTGATGTATCATTGTTCTCGGGCTCTTTGGAGTTGAGTCTTGACGTGGTTGAGCCAAAGGTTCGAGCTTTGGTTTCCCTTGCTGTGAGTTCTGTCAAAGAGAAGCCCGACAGTGCTTCTGTCACGCAGCCGCCCCGCGCTTGCACATCCCCTCCCTTGCGCCTTGTCCAGCCGCCCCTGTGGTTTCCTCTACAGTAGTTACCGTCTTTGGTGAGATGCTTCCTTCCTTGCTTTCCGCGTTCCTTTCCTGGTTTCTTATGGTTGTCCCTTGCCCCCGAGTATGTTGTAAGACTGAGGTTGAGCCCTTAGGTTGTGGAGATCTCTTAGAGATCATGGAAACTAGAAGTTATAGACTTCTAGCAACCGTTTCGTTCCTTATTCGTGATGCTTGTACGAACAGGCTTTCCTTGCTCCTTCCCTGAGGGAAACTGAGTTGTCTCTGAGTTGTGTGTTGATCTTTGAGTTGCCTTCGATTGAGGTAAGTCCCTTGGACTTACTTAGCTTCATTCCGTATATTGGTTTGAGTGTTTGGGCTTGTTTGTGTTTTATTCATGTTTATAACGGATAACCGGAATAGTATTCACCCTTTATAACCTTTATTGTCCCAAATGTATGATAATCGGGTGGTGACCACTTGTCTAGTTCTTCAGGAGACTAGAATGTGCTCTTGCAACCCAGACCCGTAGGTAACGGATAGTACTGATCTATTCCTGTTGGTAGACGGAGACGAGTTTCGGGAGATTCTCGTGTGACAAAAGAAGTTGAATTAGTAACGGATAACTTAATAAAAGATAATAACTGGTTGAGTGTGAGCATGTTATGTGTTTTCTTTACCTTATGTGTGTTTGTGCATTTACGCTCTTGCTAATATCTAGAATATTAGCTAACGGTTTATACCGTCGTTGTAGATGTTCCATAGGTTCAAGATGCTGCTGAGTGATCCGGATGGTGTGGTCACCCAGGGTTTCCGTACATTATAGGACGGGATCGGGTTTATGTTTACGTTGTTGTTTCCCTTTTGGTTTTGAACTCGGCTGCTAGTCTTTTACGCTTTCCTTTGTTTAAGTCTTTGGTTTTATATTGAGTGTTGGTTTTCATTTGTCTGTACCTTATTGTAAGATCCGTTGTGTTGTTGCTACTCTGAGGGTCGGGACCCATTGTGCGGTCCTAGCCTGTAGCGCTTCGAGTTCCCAGAACTTGGGGTGTTACATATCAATGTATGAAAACTAAGAAAGATATGTTTTTAAAGATAATCTAGAAAATATATCTTTAAGATATAAAAATAATAGTCCAAAAATAGGATCAAAACTAACAATTTTCTTAGGATAGTTCGAGAGTTTTAAGGAAATAAAATATAAAAGATAGTTGTCAAAATTAAAAGATATTTGGCCGGATCTTCAAGCACGCGTCAGGGACGAAATGTTGGATGAAATCTCGGCCGATATTCCTGAGTGTTGGCCAAGATTTTGTATATGTCATGCAATCTTCCACTCCCTTGATTCCTCTCATGTAGCTCATAAGGGACCTTTCCTTAAGTTTATCTCGCTCCTAGATTAGTGAATGCTCCATGTAGTGTAGGTGTAGATAATATCAAAGATGGTCCCACATTATTACATTTTCTCCTTATGCCCCTTTAATTAATTATTTTTAGATTTTAAAATTTCATGAGAACAATAGAGGGGTCTAGTTTGTATCAACAATACAAAAAGGCTTTAGTAACTCATTATTCTCAATAAAGAATTATAACGAGTTGTTCTTAAAATTTTATTTTTTGAGTAAAGTACACAAAACCACCACTTATCCCACTTTTCATCTAACCATCTCTTATTAATTTTATTTGGGCAATTTTGGTAACTAGGCCTTTTTGAAAAACTATAGTAGTAACTAGGCTTTTCAATGTTTCAATTAAGTAAATATATCCCAACTTTTTTGAAAAACTATAGTAGTAACACAAAATTAGAAAAAGCCTAGTAAACCAAATTGTTTCATTTTATTTTTCATTTAACCGCCTATAATTACTATTACTTATTTATCCCACTTTTCATTTAACCACCACTTATTGAATCAAACTACGGATTCCTCACGAAAGCCGGTGTTGTAAACAATGAGTCTTCCCCGAACTTGAGGTTCTTCATATTCTCGGAAATAAATTTCTACCGTGCCTAATCTAGGAATTATTTCATTTTTTATATTATTTTGGGGAAAAAAAATCCATAAATAGGTATGTAATTTTTTTCTACAGAATCATTTTGTCTAATCAAGGCAATAATCTTATTTTCGAGCACTTTTCGATGACATATCATCTTGACCGAAATATATGTATCATGGTTTGTTATTTAGTTTAATATTTTTTTTTGTAAAAATCTTTTTTTTTCTACCAATTGATGGGGTTTTTATATAAAAAATCATTATTTATATTTTGTAAAATTAAATAAATGAGTATAATATATGTATAATGAAAATATATCAAAGTGATATTATATTTGAATTGGGTAATATCTTGGAATGGATGATACTCACATTTAATTTATTGAATCAAGTTATTTTTTCGAGTTGGAATGAATCATTCCATGGAATCATTTCCATTCCGATTCAAAGTCTTACCAAACACGGAGTATGTGTATGACTCATTCCGATTTCCGATCTATGAAAATCATACCAAGCGAGCCCTTAACTTCTCTCATTAACTTCTTTCAAATTCAAGAGATCGTCTTTTTTCAACTTCATTCAGGTCGATTTCAAGGAAAAATATTAATTTCATCGTGTCGAATCAAACACGTTGTCAAAAATGGAAAAAACAATCAGGTTTAAAGATATGAAATCTTTCAATTTAGGATTTCAGATTAATTATATTGGTTTTTGCTCATATTTGATTTGTAATTAGGTTTAAGTTTGTGTTCAATTTGATTTATATTGTTGAAAGTAGTAGAATAATTGATTTTCATAGTGTTGTTTTATCGATTGTTGAATGATTCGGGTTATAATCATTCTACGATGTTTTATTTGCTTTATGTTGTTGATAGTGGTTAAATTAGTATGTTGATAAAACTATAAAAAAAATTATTTACTCGTTTTTTGATATATGTGTTGTTATTGACATCGCCAATATCGGTTGTTTGGCGCTTTTGGTTGGTGTTGTTGACAACACAATCACCTCTGCTTGAGGGTTTATTGTGTTGTTTACATCATATAACATCACTTATTCTTTATTTTTGTATTCTTGACAATACTTAAACACTATATATTGCTGCTTTGAAGATGATGACAACACATAATCACACTAATTTGTTATTCTAGTGTTATCGACAACAATTAAATTGAGGTGTTCGAGTGTTTGTTGTATTGGGTGTGGAGGTTGGAGCATATATCATGGACAACTTTTAACAAATGAGAACACACGAGGTTGTTTTGCGTAAATTTCATAATATAAAAAATAATTAAGGGCATGTTTGATATTGGATAGAGATTAGTATATTATTCTAGGTGAAGATTAATCTCCGATAATCTTATGTGAGAAGATTATTGTTGGAGATTAATCTCCGATAATCTTGTGGTGAGAAGATTATTGAATGAGTTGGCTAAGTAGGTAGTTTATGTAAAATGTAGTATAAACTATACACTTTTTGTTATGTGTAGACAAACTAAGCACTTATTTTCAAAAACAAAATTATTTGAAAATAATTAAAGATACTACCTAATTTGTCATCCTTTTCTCTCCTATTTAATTTTGATATTCTGCCTAATTAAAGATGCTAATCAATATCCAAAACCGTCAAATAAGAAAGTAATCTATAAATAATCCGGATATCTTGGTCTGTGATATTCTCATCATTTTTTACGAAAATAAGAAATTCAAACTAGACACTTCCGTTTGTTTATGCCATATGTACACAAATCTATCATTCACACAATGTTTGGTTACACAAGTATGTTATTTACACAAAGTTTGGTTACACAAATTCATTTGTTATGTCAATTTATGTAGTTAACACATTCGATCGTTTTATAATTACACAAGTTTTGTTTGTCTATGTCATGTACACAAGCATGTCATTTACATAAAGTTTGGTTATACAAGTTTGTCATTTACAAAATGTTTTGTTACAAGTCCGTCAAATTACGCAATGTTTGGTTACACAAGTCTTTTATGCATTAACATTGTGTAATTGAAATTGTGTATGAACATTGTGTAATTGAAATTATGTATTAACATTGTGTATTAGTAATGTGTATCATCAAAAGAATACACAAAGTTTGATTAGTTCAATTGGTATAAGGTTGGGAGGGCTAATTCATCTGAAGTTCGAATCCTATATTTGACATAGTTTTTTTATTTATTATAATTAAGAATTCTATTTTTGTAGACCTAAACATATATCCAATACCAAACACCTACCATAAATAATCTCATCCATTTAGGGCCCGTTTGGTTTTAACATCGAAATCGAAAACGGAACGGAAACGAATCTATTCCATACGTATAGGGAAACAAAAACGGAATGGAATCGATAACATATATCTAATACCAAACACCTACCCTTGTTAGTTTTTGGAATCATTCCTTATGGTTTTAAGCAATTGGAGTAGAGTTTGATTACTTTTAATACCCTATAGGGAAACAAAATATGGGGAAGCAAGTGCATTATACATTAAATCATAAGAAATAATTCCATAAAATTTCATGAAGAAATATATACATATGGACTAAATTCGTTTCTATTGTGTTTCCGTTTCCGGAGTTAGAACCAAACGAACCCTTAATCTTAATAAATCCAATAATCTAATACCAAATGAGCCTAAATGTAGACCTAGACATATGTTGTAGGTGCTGAAGTGCCGAGGAAAGAACCGTGACTCATCCATTGATAATCTCCCGGGAGTTGCAACCTTTTTGAGCACTGAACTCAGATCTGCAACCCGACAAATTTTCTATCACTCTTTTGACGCCTGATTTTGGAGCTTCAAAGGTAAGCCACTTGATTCCTCCTAAACTCTAAACCCTAAACCCCTTTCATCGTTGTCAAATGCTTTAATGCTAATTGCATTCTTTGTTACTTATTCGAGTTTGAACATCTTCAGGGTGTCAACGTATTGGTGATTAGCGTCCGGTAGTTCTATTGGTTTGAGTACCTTCCTTTTCGCCCAGTATTATTGGTTTCTCAGATAGAGAAAGATTGCTTATAGGCGTAGTCTGTCAATTCGTCCTACGCTGCTCGCTCGTAGATTCAACCCCTCATTTATTTACTCCTTGAGCGTATGAGGCTCAAATAATGAGATTTCTTCCATGGCCAATAAGAATTGCTTTTTTCAGTTTGTGAAACTAATGTTCTAACTCGTAACTGGAAGCATGGCTCACATGTTTGCCTTCATGTCTTTTCCTCTCGGGCTCTATTGGTAGCTCCTCCATGTCCATTTCCTGAAGCTCCTATATACAAGTGAATATAGTTTTGATATTTCAAAAGAGGAAATCTAAGGAAAAGTACTCAACTCCATCTCCTCTACCATTGACTGCCATTTAAGTGGAAGATGTGAGATGGATCAACCTGCGCTCTATCAAGCGGTTGCTGTAAAGAGAATGTGGTATAACTACAAGAATGAGCTTTCTAAGACAGATGAGATCCGCAAAGTTTATGTAGTATTATTATGCTATCAAACAGTTATATATCAAAAAGAAAGATCGACACACAAGTTGATTACGCAGTTCAGGTGTTAAAATCCTACATCTGCGGAACCTCAAGAGGGGAGATCCGATCCCGGTTTTTACTAGGCATTCAAGACGATTACAATATAGGTTCGATTACAAAGGTGCACGCAAGATCAACATGTAAAAGACCTGTATCTAGAAACGAGCAAGAACAAGGGAGATACGAAGAACAAGGTATAGAAATAGCCCCTGTGAGGCTAAGCAAAGCTTTCTATCAAGCTTTGCTATCTTCAATCGGAAGATCTTCTTCTGGAGAGGTGTAGGTGAGGATGAACGTCTCAGACCCTAGCGAACCACCTCCGACTTCTCTTCGAACGATCTCTCTCTTTCTCAGAGGAACTCTCTCTCTCTCTTTTCTTCTCTCAACGGCAAGGGCTGCAAAACTCGCTTAGGGTTAGGAGAGGTAGGGTGTTGCTTATATACCTCCTCTTCAAAGCCCAAACGCATCGTTTCATTTAAGCGGTTCCGAACCAAGCCAAACATCTAGGATAAACTTCACAACACGAACCCGGTCCAATCACATAACACAAGCTGTTGCCCAGAAGGCACCATCTCATGCAACAAGGCCACCTTCACATATCAAATATAAGGAAACAACACGTGCCACAACTTCCTAGTGAGTCCAAGCCACTAGGGTCCAATGAACCGGCAACGAGTACTACACTAGTCAGCTACAACAAGCATCAATAACCTTATCCTAATCAAACTAGACTTAGGAGCTATTATAAGTCAATTCCATTGCGTGCACTTATGTAATCTATCCTATACAAACATGAATCACAAAGTTAACAATTGCCCTCTTGATTCATGTTAACACATCGTCTTGATTACCAGTAGTAAATTAGGGAAGCACTCCCGTCCGTCATTAGTTCAGTACTCATTATCTTTAGGGTACATCCCATAAGTGAAGGGAATTCTTGCAAAAGATAAATTTGTCAACAGGGACAATTTTTGTACCAAAAACAGCAAGATTTATATCTCCTCTAATTTTCTTGACCTCAAAGTGCTTCTTTTCTATCTCATCCCTAACAAAATGATATCTAACATCAATGTGTTTAGACCTTTCATGATATACAGGATCTTTACAAAGATACAAAGCACTTTGGCTGTCAATGTTCAAAACAAGAGTACATGTTTTATGTTGTATTTCAGTAATTAATCCTTTTAACCAAATGGCTTCTTTTGATGCTTCAACTGCAGTTATGTATTCAACTTCAGTTGATGACAAAGCTACAATAGATTGTTGTTGTGACTTCCATGAAACACAGTTATTAGTCCAAGTGTAGTAGTAAGCCGTAGTGGATTTTCTAGTATCCTTATTACTAGCATAATCAGAATCTATAAAACCAATAACATCATTATCCACAAAATGTTCAGCAAAGCACAAACTCAACTTTTTAGTTCCAACAAGATATCTTAAGCAATATTTCATAGCAGTCCAATGTTCCAATCCAGGGTTAGACATGAACCTACTTAGAACACTTATAGCAAAAGATAGGTCAGGTCTAGTGCACAACATAGCATACATTACAGAACCAACAGCCACATCATAAGGGATATTAGACATCTTTTTCAACTCACTGGGAGAATCAGGACAATGCTTCTTGGTCAGATCTAAGTGCCCTTCTAAGGGCATAGGTGTAGGTTTGGAATTTCCCATATTAAACCTATCCAGAACTTTCTGTATATAGTCAAGTTGAGAAAGCCACATTTTCTTTTTAACCCTATTTCTTATGATCTGTATACCAAGTATTTTCTGTGCAGCACCAAGATCTTTCATGTCAAAATGCATTTTAAGGTCTCTTTTTACATTACTAATGATGACTTTAGATTTACACATAATCAGAATGTCATCCACATATAAGAGGATATAAAGAGCATTTGGAGTAGAAAGATTCTTAAAATATAAGCAATAATCATATTTGCTTCTCATGAAGCCCAGATTCTTCATACAAATGTCAAACTTAATGTTCCATTGTCTAGGTGATTGTTTTAAACCATACAAAGATTTCTTAAGCAAATAAACATGCTCAGATTTATTTTTATTAACAAAGCTTAGGTTGACTCATGTAAATGGTTTCATTCAGATCACCATGCAAGAAAGCAGTTTTAACATCCATTTGTTCAATGTCCTAGTCATACACAATAGCCATAGCAAGCAATAATCTCAAGGTTTTATACTTAACTACAGGAGCAAAGATGTCTGTGTAATCTATACCCTCTCTTTGAGTAAAGCCTTTGGCAACCAGCCTGGCTTTGTACCTAGGAGGATCACTATGTTTTATACCTTCTTTTAGTTTGTACAACCACCTACATTGAACTAGTTTCACATTTTCTGGCCTAGGTATCAGGATCCAAGTATTATTAGAATTCATGGACTCAATCTCCTCATTCATAGCTTGGTTCCAGTGTTTGGCATTAGGACAATTTTATAGTTTGTTCATATGTGTCAGAGGTGTAGAAATTATCTATCACATCAGCTGTCAAGAAGGCATAATCAACAATATTCACCTCATCAGTTAGCATGATATACTCAACATTATTAGCATATTTTTTATTAGGAATTTTCAGTCTTGGGGCCCTGTCCCTGGTTAATTGGTAGTGACCATGAAAATCCGAACGACTCAGGTCTTCATGTCTATCATTTGACTGGAGTTGGTTTGAAATTCCCTCCTCATTATCAGCACTGTGGGCACTGGTACCCGAGTCGTCCGGATTTCCATGGTCACAGCCATTGCCAGATTCAAGGTTCGTCGGGTTTTTATTAGGAGTTTCAATACTTTCCTCATTATTTTTCTCCCCTAATTGTTGAGTATTATCATCATTATTATTTTCATCCTCATTTATGTCTAATTGAGGGGTGTTAGCATTACTGGAGCTTTCAGTTTGATAATGTCATATGTCAAACTCTTCTTCATCATTTTGATTTATGTGAGGTTGTTCATTATGATTATAGAAAGTTCTTGACGTGCTAGGAATATCTATACCATTATTCTCCTCAAGACTATGGGTTACAGCAGTATCAATTTTAGATTTAAAATGAAATTCTTCTTCATTAAAGGTTACACTTCTAGAGTTAATAACTTGATATCCATGGGGTTGTAATAGGAGGAGTTTGTATCCCTTAACACCTTCTGGATACCCTAGCATAACAGCTTTTAAGGCTCTAGGGTTTAACTTTCCTTGAGAAATCTGGGAGTAGGCAGTACAACCAAAAGGTTTTAAATGAGTTAAGTTTGGTTTCTTACCAGTCCACATTTCCTGAGGGGTTTTAAATTCTATAACTGAGGAAGGGGATCTATTTATGAGGTAGGTAGCAGTCACTATGACTTCCCCCCACATAGAGTGTTTCATCCCTGAACTAATGAGCATACATCTAGTCTTTTCAAGAAGGGTTCTATTCATTCTTTCTACTGTTCCATTTTGTTGTGGAGTTCCAGGTACAGTAAGGTGTCTTTTAATTCCTTGATCTTTGCAGTAATTATTAAACTCAGAGTTGCAAAATTTAAGCCCATTATCTGTTCTAAGGCATTTTAGGGTATAACCAGATTGATTTTCTACAACTTGTTTCCATTCTTTAAAGTACTCAAAAGCTTCATTTTTTTTAAGGAGATAAGTCCAAACTTTCCTAGAATAATGATCTATGAAAGAGATAAAATATCTCTTTCCTCCTATGGTGTCCACCTGTGCAGGTCCCCATAGGTCAGAGTGAACATATTCTAAAGGTTTTTGAGCTTTATAGGATGTTATAGCTGTGTTTATTCTTTTTTCCTAAGATGCAGTTTTCACAAAGAACAATATCTACAGGTTCTTTGTCTAAAATACCTTATTTATACAGATTTTTAAGGCCAGTATTTCCAATATGTCCAAGTCTATTGTGTCAGATTTTAGTGTGACTTAAGGTCATTTTAGTATTAGTAGTGGTAAGGATCAAATTAGATGCAGTGATAACTTGGTATAGCCCACCCTTTTTGATGCTTTTTATAAGAGTAGTTCCATTTCTTATTACTTCCCTTATCCCATTACTAGTATTAATTTGACAGTTTAGGTCATCTAAGGCAGATTCACTCATTAAATTCCTTCTAAGTTGTGGAACCCATCTAACATTCTGAAGAACTCTAATTTTTCCATCAAACATGCATATAGGTACATTTCCTACCCCTCTAATAGCCAAGACAGTATTATCCCCTAACATAACTTCTCCACCATCAAATTCATGCAGAGAGCTAAATAAGGATTTATCAAATGAAGCATGCATGGTACAACCAGAGTCCAAAATCCACACATTAGAATTTAAGGAATCATGCTCAGAGCACATAAGCAATTCACAAGGATATTCAATTTGAATTTTTTCAAACAAAGACACTTTTCCATCAAGATTTTTATTATTCTTAGCATCATCTCTCTTTTTCTTCCTACATTCATTTGCATAATGTCCAGGTTTCTCACAGTAATAACATTTCTTGTTATTTTTGTCAAAGTCAGAAGATCCAGATTTATCTTTATCATATTTTTCCTTCTTCTTGTTTTTAAAATGTTTAGAATTTCCTTTGGCCATAAGAACTTCAGGTTTAACATCTGATTTCTTTTCAGTTTTACTTTTAAAAACTTTTAAGGTATCATTCTTTTCAGTTATAGCCTCTATTATCTTTTCTTGAGTAATATTATCTAAGATATACTGAATGACATCTCTCAAAGTATCAAACTGAGTAGGTAAAGATCCTAATAACAAGACAACAAGGTGGGTTTTTTTTATTTCATCATCACATCTAGCCAAGTCCTGATTCATTCTTAAGAACCTATCTAAATTTTCATTAAGTGTCAGGTTAGTGTCCATTTTGAAGGTAAAGTCTAGAGTTGTAATATGAGACAAGCTACTCGGGCTCGGCTCGGGCTCGGCTCGTCAAAAGCTCTGCTCGAGCTCGTTCATTTTCTAAATGAGCCAAGCTTGAGCACAATTTAAAGCTCGTACAAATTTTAGGCTCGGCTCGGGCTCGGCTCGTTTATAAACGAGCCGAGCTTGAGCATGTCAATGCTCGGTTCGTTCGGGTAAAGCTCGGCTCGTTCAGCTAAAATAACACTATAGGAGCATTATTTTAGCCGAGCTACTCGGACTCGGCTCGTCAAAAGCTCGGCTCGAGCTCGTTCATTTTCTAAACGAGCCAAGCTTGAGCACATTTTAAAGCTCGTATAAATTTTGGGCTCGGCTCGGGCTCGGCTCGTTTATAAACGAGCCAAGCTTGAGCATGCCGATGCTCGGCTCGTTCGGCTCGTATTACACCCCTAGGTAAAGAGTCTATGCAGTAAAGAGATCCTAGAAGGCAAAGATTTTTTCAAGTATAATTTTTCTAGGGCATCCCAAAGAGATTTAGCAGAGGTGTAACTTACAACCTGACGAGCCACGTCGTCAGTTAACAAAATCATGATCTCAGCATGGGCCTGTTCACTCATCTCCTTTTTCTTTTCTTTGGATGTCATGCCTAGGTAGTCTCCTGTGATGGCTTTGATGCATTTCTCTTTGGTGAGAACAACCCTCATCTTCACCTGCCACATGGTGAAGTCACCACTCCCATCGAATGGCTTCATCCTTATTGTGGAGTCTGTCATGTTTCACCCTGTAAAGAACCACAAACAAAGCAGGTTAGTATCTATACAAATGGGGAAACCAAAAACAGGCAGATCTCACACACAAAGGGATAACTGAATACACTAGTAAAAGCAACCAAGGAACAAATGAGTGTAAAACCAGATCTTTCAACACAAAGAAAGACAATACAGCGGAAGACAAGATCAGATACACATAACAAACAACACGAATCGATTTTTCAAAGAAAAAGAATATCACAGATGCTCTGATACCAATCAGTAGTATTATTATTATGCTATCAAACAGTTATATATCAAAAAGAAAGATCGACACACAAGTTGATTACGTAGTTCAGGTGTTAAAACCCTACATCTGCGGAACCTCAAGAGGGGAGATCCGATCCCGGTTTTTACTAGGCATTCAAGACGATTACAATATAGGTTCGATTACAAAGGTGCACGCAAGATCAACATGTAAAAGACCTATATCTAGAAACGAGCAAGAACAAGGGAGATACGAAGAACAAGGTATAGAAATAGCCCCTGTGAGGCTAAGCAAAGCTTTCTGTCAAGCTTTGCTATCTTCAATCGGAAGATCTTCTTCTGGAGAGGTGTAGGTGAGGATGAACGTCTCAGACCCTAGCGAACCACCTCCGATTTCTCTTCGAACGATCTCTCTCTTTCTCAGAGGAACTCTCTCTCTTTTCTTCTCTCAGCGGCAAGGGCTGCAAAACTCACTTAGGGTTAGGAGAGGTAGGGTGCTGCTTATATATCTCCTCTTCAAAGCCCAAACGCATCGTTTCATTTAAGCGGTTCCGAACCAAGCCAAACTTCTAGGATAAACATCACAGCTCAAACCTGGTCCAATCACATAACACAAGCTGTTGCCCAGAAGGCACCATCTCATGCAACAAGGCCACCTTCACATATCAAATATAAGGAAGCAACACGTGCCACAACTTCCTAGTGAGTCCAAGCCACCAGGGTCCAATGAACCGGCAACGAGTACTACACTAGTCAGCTACAACAAGCATCAATAACCTTATCCTAATCAAACTAGACTTAGGAGCTATTACAAGTCAATTCCATTGCGTGCACTTATGTAATCTATCCTATACAAACATGAATCACAAAGTTAACAGTTTACACACATGCAATATACAGGAAAGAACTTGATGTACAATCTCCCGATTGAAAAACGACAACACCGATCTGGTAATGATGTAATAAATCAAGTGAATAACCAAAGAATGTGCCGTTCGCAACAAAGAACCATCACCCAATTATTCTTTTAACAACAATAGTAGGGTTGCACATGTTCAGACTGAACCGGAGATTATGGTCCGGTCAGTTCGGTCCTGGACCGTAATTCTAAAATCCGGTCCGGTCCGGTCCATAATATTACGGTCCGGACCGTTAATATAAACTTGATATATATTTTTTAACAGGAAGAGCATCTGATCCAGTCTAAACTCGGACCGGCCGGATTTAATCCATACAATTTATTTTAAAAAAATTAAAACGGTCTGGACCGGACCGTAATGGTCCGATCTGTGAGTTTACGTCCGGTCCGGACCGTTTGGACCTCCCTAAACAATAGTCAATAGATTCCACAAATGCGATTTTCAACACCCAGTTAACAGCTACTAACTTCCACTTTCATGAAAGTATGCAGTGACAGGATACATTGAAGGATAAGAGTACAGTTCCTCAAACTCCTGAGACAATGCCTGCATTCCCAGTTGTGGTATTGTAGGGGACCAAAACAGTAGAGTAAATTCAGTTTTCATGCTAAGCGAGGGCTCTAGCATCTGAGCTGCATCCCCTTGATGATTACTCTTAACAATTTGATCTATACAAAAGAATTCGGTTTTTTGGCAGCCTAACATATTGGCTGTTCAGTCATTCCATTCAATACGGTACAATTTACATACCACTAAAATGTCACATTCATCTGGCATTGTTTTAACTAACAAAGACCACCAGTTTGATTGATCGTGCCTACGTTACATTTTGCTTACATTTTGGGGAAATTAGTATGCCAAACCAGATGTTTTATTTGCAGATACTCTCCTTTTCTTTGTAAAAGAAAGAAAGGTGGTTTTATGTCAAATCCTCTTTTTGTTTCTATCTGTTTTTTTTAGGCCTTACAGATCTACTTATCATTCAACCATAGTAAGTCCTTCAAAATATGTAAGCACTCAACCATATTTTTTTATTAAGGTTTTGGCATATAAAATGCAATATCATAACCTGTAAATAAGGAGTTTGCAGAAAATGGAAACCAAAAGCAAAATAAATAGCAAATAGGCGAACAAAAATAGTAGCACTAGTTTAAATAGGAGAGAGGAGCGGAGGAAGAAGAAGACGACGACGACTACGACATTGAATTGAATATTGAAGGGCATCCACGAGTGCCCCGTGTTTTTGTCTCCCCCTTCTTTATCTCTACCTTCATTCCATTTTCTCTCCATTTCTTTTCTTAAAGCTTTAATCTTTCGTCATATACAGACCCCCTTGGGGTTCTTCACAATTCTACCCTGCTCACACCCACATCACATCCCCATTGAAGGGGGTGTGAGAAGAGAAGAGAGAGAATTTCCTCCTTGAGATCCCAAATTGGGAATTCTCTCTCTTCTTCCCATTTCCATCCACCTTTTTGGAAATAGATAAGATTTCCCCAATTTTGCTCGCATTTGGGTTCTCGCTCTTTCTAGCAGCTAGCAAGTGGGTTGCACTTCTTCATTTGCCCAATTTCGATTTGAGTCTGTCTTGTTGAGTTTATGTGATACTATGATCTGTGCAATATTGGTTATATATCGTTTACATACATCTGTCAAATTTCCGATTAACAGCTTCCTTTGTTTTAATCTTGCTTTATCTGTTCTTCCAATGTGACGCGATTAACTTTGTCTGCTACTTTCCTGGATATATTTTCCATTGGTGGTTTCTTCAAATTTTAGTTCTCATTGTAACTTTGTGAATCTAGTGAGTTCTAAGATTAGACAGGTCAATTGATTGCATTGCCTTAAGACACGGATCTAGACCTTCTTCTGTCAAATCTGTTTCTTCTCCTTGTCATTATTGAATAAACATATCATTAAGTTCAAAGGAAGGTGATGGCTCTTTGCATCTTTGGATTGATGTGCTGTCCTGGCCACCTATGTGTTTGTTTCTGGACCTGAACAGTGTAATTGATTTGATTGAGCTTTCAGATCATTTTCTACCTTATTATTGCTTTAATTTCATGAAATCATAGTTTGAACATACCCTTATTTTACTACTTGTGTGGAATTTCTTGTAGTAATGACGGCTTCACTGTCAATTTACTGATTATAAATAGACTTTCTTGAGTTGGATTTTAAAAAAATGTTGGATAATGATCTATTCAGTTATATTTATATGAGATAGGCTTTAATTGGACTCATTCAACATCATTATAATATGAAATAGTTGCTCAGTAGATTACCATTCGTAATTTTAGTAGGATAGAGGGTCACATACATGATGAAATGCTTAGTTTACAAATCAAATGGACTGATTATATCTAAGTAGAGAGTAATTGATTCATATGCTGGAAAGGAAGATAGAGTATGCAACATCACAACGCCATTTTTTAAGTTCCGTTACAGTTTTTTGCTGATGATCTGCAAATTAAATGTATTGTCTTTGTTCCTTCTGTCCCCGGGACTGATTACTCTTTTTTGTGTGTTTTTTGCAGATTTTTGAATCTCTGCTTGTGGATATTTGACATTCGTATAAATAGAGATGAAATCGGGTTCAAAGAACACATGGAAATCAATTGTACCTCCACAATTCAGGGGCAAATCAGAGACAAAATTTTGCTGTTTGCCTAAAGCAAAGTCCTCCAGCTTAAGTCCTGGGACCGGCCAAGCACCCGTTTATCTAAATGTGTATGACTTGACACCTATGAACAGATACCTATATTGGGCTGGTCTCGGCATCTTCCATTCCGGCGTGGAAGGTATAGATATAACATACGTTCTGTCTAAATTACGTATTTGATTGGTACTCATTAGTTATTACACCTTAAGATTTAGTAATTTCTTAATCTTCTTTTTAACTAGAGGGTTCTATGTGCTGTCAGTTCATGGTGTAGAGTATGCTTACGGAGCTCATGATTTCTCCACGAGTGGAGTCTTTGAGGTAGAACCGCGACAATGCCCAGGCTTCACGTTTAGAAAGTCGATATATATTGGAAACACAAACTTAGACCCTAAACAGGTTAGAGAGTTCATGGAAATGCAAGCCTCTGGCTACAGTGGGGATAGCTATCATTTGATTGTTAAGAACTGCAATCACTTCTGCAGAGATGTGTGCCACAAATTGACAGAAAGGAGGATACCGAAATGGGTTAACCGGCTTGCTAAAATAGGTGTGGATGTTGCTAACACAAATTAAACTATTCATAAGCATCCATGGTGTTTTTTCACTAAATGGGTTTATTGGTTAATAGGTTCAGCATGCAACTGTATACTACCGGAAACACTGAAGGTGACGACGGTTGAGAAAGACGGGAATGTAGTTGTTCATGAGAGTGAGAAGAAACACCTCACAAACAGTTCGAATTGCCTGTCTTCCATCCCCATGAGACAAAGACATTCATCTATGTCTTCCCTGTTTCTTAGATCACCATTTAAGTGTTGTTTGCCTTCAATTGAGCATTAACAGTTGAAGAAGCAAGCATTGTCCACGAGGTAACGGAGTCCGATTATACCGATCTAGATTCTTCTCCCTAATTCAGTCTGCAGTTTCAGAATCATCTGTTAGGTGTTAACAACATCCCCTGATTAGCATTCTTGGGGCTAGAATGTGGGCTGTGTAATATATTTTTCACCCTTTTATTTTATGTACCTAGGGATTCCACTTCTGGTTCTGGGCTTCTTTATAATGTTGTAAAATGTAAGACCCAATCAATCCAATGAGGTTGTCGCCTCCACTTTTTTTCTTTTTTTTTTTTGAAAACGAAAACCAGTTAGGAAGCACGATCTTCTAGAGATAGTCTATACTAAAGCATCCTTGCGGATGAGAATACCAGAAAGCTATAGCCTATAAGCTGATTGAATGTTCTTGAATGGAACAATAATCTTCAATCTTGTCGAAGCTGATATTTATCTCAAGACCCTGAATCTTCAATCTCGTGCAGTCATCACAAGGAACTCCAAGTCTCCAACAGTAAAAATAATGACACTCAAAGAATAAGGAATGTGTAGACCATATATAGTTGTAGTATCTTTTTTGCCTCAGTTAGCTCTTGTAGATGAGAAATATCATACAAACTATTTACAAATACAAACCTGTATTGTTAGCTTTGAGATTAAAAAACCCTGCAGGGAACAGAAACAGAGACTTCAGAGTACAGATGTGGCAACTCACATCATTCATACATAGACCAGAGAGAGTTGAAACAAATCTATACTTGATGCTTGAAAAGCAAGGAAAAAGGGGATCTTGGTCATAATTTTAGCAACATATTGTACAAGAAATTTCTACAAGGCGAGAGAATCGTCAGAAAGAAGTAAATTTGAGTAAGTTAGCTGCAATTATAGATCCCACGATGAATGCTGGGAAGTTTACATGAAATCTGAACTAGCAGGAGGACTAGGTGACATTTGAGGGGAGGGCTCATGAATAAATCAATCGGCTTTCGGACGCAAACCACTAGGCATGTGATTATTACCATTGAGAGCAGCATGATATATACGCTTCTCCGCCAATCCAATATCAGACAACGCCAAATTTCCCTACACGTCAAAAACAGAGATACCAGCTGAAGATAAGTTACATGAAAGCTTAAACATGTGTTGTACATTTCCAGGAAACACCTTCAAAATGCCAGCAAACGTAGCCGGAAGGCTATTATAAGACCACCCTAAAGTTGGTTTTGAGACACCAAACTTCTAAGTAGAAACAAATAACTGTTTGTAGATACCTCAGGATGTGATATTTCAAGCATAGACTAAAATCTTACAGTACCCTATCTGAACAAGTGTTTTACTGTCATTAGCAACATGTGCGCTCTGCACACCAAATACTATATTTTACTTGCCATATATCGAAGGCAACTGTTTTGGGCTATGTTTGGCAGCCAGCTTAATGAAAGTGACTCGGAGATTTTAAGAGATTATTCTTCTGGAGACAAAAGCCACCCAAGATTTAATCCTAAACTCCTAAAAGTGCTAGAAGCTCCAACTTTAGCTTATTGTCCAAACGCTGAATAAACTAGAGTGCCTTTAGACTTGAAAGTAGTCGTGACAAAACAAGAAATAACAAATATGTCAATCAAATATTGTTTAGCTGTGTATTACTTCATGTGGATCTAGCTTTCATCACCGCCACCACATAAAACAACATAAGAGTGATTCATCCAGGCTAATACATCATATATAATATAATTTAAGTGTAAAATAATTATGTGAATTATAACACAAAATACAAATAAGAGGGCTGACGCAATTATATACCTCACTAGCCATTACTCTTCGAACATTTTTGGCATATAGTTTTGGATCATCTTTCTCTTCCTTTGAAGGGTAATACACAGGTAACCTTGTCACCTCAATGTAATTTGCAAATTGACACAAAAGAAGAATAACATGTCTGGCCTGCAAGATTCGAACCGAAGTTAAGAGCATAGATATGTGAAAAAAATTACATAATTGAATATACCACCACTTAAAAATACGTCATGATGCAATTAACATATTTCACCAACATACCAAAGAACAAGTTAATCAATAAATGTAGGCAGAGAAACGATACACAATTAAAGTCTCTGCTATTAATTATCGTGTATTTCACAAGTAGAGCTTCTACAAATGTTACAAATGTGCTTAACTTATAAAAAAAATTGCTGACAAACTATACAATCAACTGTCAGCATAATCTCAATATTTTCCCAATCCAAAGGTGGTGTGTTGATGCATTTTAAGTTCTAAGGGATAGCTTTATCAACTATTGTCTTAAATGATTATACAAAGCGATTAATCATAGTCAATGCTTCTTCCACTCATTTAGCACGTGCCTTATCACGTTCAACTTCATAGAATATAGAGTGTTTGTTGCATCCAAATATTGTCTACTATCAAAGGTGAAGTTAAGAAACTTACTCCCGCCATGGAATCCCATGCAGGACTAAATCTTCGGTACGGGTATCTTAGGATCACGGGAAGAACGGGCACTCTTGCTAAGAAAGCACCTGTTTTGAATGGGAGGAGGAAATCTCCATTTGTAGTAGTGCCCTCTGAAGTTGAATTTTCAATATGCAAATGAAATTAGGGAGTTAGGCTGATTATGAACAGAATTTTCTACTAAAACTAATGTTGGAAAAAGTTTACCATGCACAAAATTCATTGGATCCAAATCATATTATATATACAATAGGATGAAAGGATTAGAACCTGGAAAAAGCATCATATATGGGGCTTGTTTATTCTCATGTGCCTCTTTAACTCTTTCTGTCACAACACCTTCAAATGACAAAAAGGAATCAGAATACAAGATTTACATATCCTTTTACAGTTTAATGAACATTACTTCAAATGAAATTTTTTTAACACCTTGCAAATAAGCAATGACACTACCATTTCAAAAAGGACTCAATGCTGTTGATGTTAACCAAAATCGAAGGTCATCAAACAAAAGGGAAAATTAAATTGAAGGCAATATAATGTAAATTATCAGCATTTGATGGATAAATACAGAAGATATAATTTAATGGGACTATTGAAAAAGTGAATACCTGAAACGCCTTGGAAGTCAGATGATTTGTGTTCCCGCTGCACAAAAACGCAACCAAGGCACTTGCTGCAGAGTACAGAAATTCTATTATCAGATTTATTGAACAACAAGGTGAAAGAAACCTTGAAATGACCAACTAAACAGAGATGGGAGCTCAACTCATTCAATTTACAAAACTTTGATGGTAAACAAACAAAGCAAAAGCAGCAGTAGAATCAGTCTTGTGTAGGCTACTGAACCAAGTTCAAACCAGATGGTTATGCATCCTTGAACTGACAACAATAACATCAATCCATAACCAATTGACCATATTTTACTGATGTATGTCCACGAATTACCTTCACTGCCAAATATTGCAGTAGAAGGATAAGTAAGCTTCTTATTGAGATATCAAGACATTTTTTTCCTAGACTTAACCCCCTTCTTAGCATGATGCAGGTAACAAGTGTATGTACACGAAAGCAAAAATGAATTTACGCGTCAACACAAGGTTAAAATATACATGAACTATAGTGCAAAAGAGTAATGACAGCTACTTATGCAGAGGCAGAGCTAAACCAGTATGCACCAAATAAATAAGGATTATTAGTGACTAACCTGATCAGACCAACTAGAGGAAGTTTCGAAACTGATTTCTTCAACACATCAACAAAGTACAAAATGGCATTAGAACAGAAGCTGACCATAAATTAAAATGGAAAAAATTGAAATCAATTTGAAAGAATAAGTAACCAACCTTGGCCACAAAACTTGGAAATGACGATGACATGTGATACAAAATATCCAAATATGAAACATGATTTGATATTATTGCACCCGGTCTCTGCGACCCTTCTTCGGATTGGTCTTTGTTCTGAACCAAAAAAAACCCTGGTAGTTGTTAGGCACAGGTCCAATAATTACCGATCAGAGCATTCAGAAGTCATGCCAACCTTACACTCCATCGTATATAATACAAATGAAACTGTCATATGGACTCATACAGTTACAAGAGAAGCTTACTATCATGATGCACAGCCATGATCATGCTAGAAATATTTTCCATTTTCCGGTTGAAATAGTGGAAAGATAAAGTTAAAAGAAACAAATCTAGTTCACTTCTAATTCGTTGGTCATAAATTTTAACCTCAGCTCACTCTCCATATTTTCCAAACAAAATTCTTTCATTCGGTTCTACTTCATTCCTGATAGTTTGAAAGCACGGGAATAACATTAATTACACTCTCCTTTTCATCTTAACCGTTCCTCTCAATTACCATCATTTTGAACCAAATGCGTACCTACTCCCAAAGTTCTTTTGAACTAATGCACTTATACCCTACACGAGACAAAAGCTTCACATTCTGAACGACAAACTAAACCTATTGGTAAATCACAAACTCGCTTCATTCACCTGCAGTATGAGTGATTACCTAGATGCTCTAATATTAAATCACATCATACAAAAGACCAAAAATCATTCAAAATTTACAACAATAATTTACAGCAAACGATGAACGGCCTTTACCTCCTCTTTCATCAACCCATCAGCAGTATTCTTACTACAAGGATCTCGATTGGTTTCGCGAATCCAATAAAACCCAAATATAAACAACAACATCCTGGAGAAAAACCTGCCACTGCTAACAATCACATATCTTCTCCACCCAAGGAGGTGAGCATAATGCTCTTGGTGATCACCCTCCCGATTAGGGGCTAAGAAGAGCGTACAAACCCTACAAATCAAGTAATAAACCACTAATATAGCCATCGCCAGAACAACTCTGATCGGAACCAGAGTCACCAAAGCCAATCCAAGCAAGAATTTTTCCGTCAACGGCAATGGACCTCGACCCATAGGACCATAAATATCATGGCGAACATAGGCGGCGTACTTCTTCTCCATCTCTTCCAATTCCTCAGCGGTGACGACAACGGGAGCAGAGGGACTGGAGGGAGAATCAGGAGACTGTTCGTGGTCGTTGGAATTGAGAAGAGGGCGATTGCAATCATCGTTAGTGGGGTAATGGCGGCTGTTGCTGTTGGGTTTTTGTGGAATTTGAAGATCTTTGATATCAGTGGCCATTGTAGGTAGAAGGATAGCAGATTGCGGGGTGGTATATAATTGAAAATTTGTCAAAAGAAGTTTTGAGATTATAGCTTGATGGATTGGATAAACGCTGAAAAGGGATGAAAACGTGACATTGGATCTAAAATTGGCAAAAAGAGATCTATCGAAAGTCGATTGTCAGGCTTAGGGTTGTAGTCAGTTGATTGAGGACGGGTGATCGTGTTTGGATTCACAGGGTTGCGTGGCCGTGCAAGGGATTGGATTCTCCAGGACTGGGTTTTTGGAAGATTTCTTTTTTTTGGTAGGACTTTGAAAATATTTCTTCTTTTTTTTTTTTTGAAGATTTCTTGGTGGACTTTCTAAAGATCGATTATTCTTTTGGATTTGTGTTTAGTGGTATCCAGTCACTTCCAGTGCGCTTTAGAGATTTTTATAGTATATATTAAGCATTTTAGCTTAGAAATGTTAGTTCATAATCAATTTTATTTATAAATAAATTTAATTAATATATTAAAAATTATTAAACGATAAACTTTCATAACCAACTTTATTAATTATAATCTATTTTTACGCTGTTGAAATTTTTCTATAAATTTCATTCTCAATCGCCCTCCTTAACCCCATAAACTACCTCTACCGGACAGTCTTAGACCATGCACAATGGTTGGTTTTTAAACCACATTTCTTAAAATTCTCTTTCCACCACATCGGCATATAAAACTCTATCTACTTTTTCTCCACATCCATGGTTTCTTAACTCTCATCTCTTAACTTCATATTTATTTACACAAACATATTTATATACTTTTAAAATTTTGATACTATTAATTTTATTTTCAAAAATTATATAATAAATGTATAAACAGTTAATAAAAATGAAATTTTTAATAAATACTTTATTAAAAATTACAAACATACAAAAACGTTAAAATAATAACTACAAAATTAAGATGCAAAACATAAAAATACAAATACACCAAAATATTAATTTTTATGTGTAATATACTAATTTCAGGTAAATGTTCAGGTACGGCCCTTTTATTGCGGTACGGTCGTACGGCCGTACCGCAGGGCGACACGTGTCCCGAAAAAAATTTTTTTTTTTTTTATTTACGGAAACTAATGAAAATTTATTTGAACTACCATGTTATAATTTATGCACTATTATCCTATAAACTTTGAACTATTCCTATATAATTCATGAACTATTACTTTTTAATATAATCCATGAACTATTCTATTATAACTCATGAACTATCCCATAATAAGTTTTGAACTATTACTTTCACTTCTTTATAAATTTTTGCACTTTAAACTATTCTATTATAATTCATGAACTATTCTATTATAATTCATGAACTATCCCATAATAAGTTTTGAACTATTACTTTCACTCCTTTATAAATTTTGCACTATGAACTATTCTATTATAATTCATGAACTATCCTTTTAGAAGTTATGAACTATTACTTAATAAGTTTTGAACTATTACTTTCAATCCTTTATAAATTTTACACTATGAACTATTCTATTATAATTCATGAACTATCCTTTTATAAGTTATGAACTATTCCATAATAAGTTTTGAACTATTATTTTTACTCGTTAAAAAAAAAAAAAAATCCGGGACACGTGTCGGCCGTACAGACGGCCGCACGGCCTTACCGGAATAATGGGCCTTACTTGAATAATACTCACTAATTTCATGTGTCAAAGTTATTAATTTTATAATAAATATTAAATATCATCATTAATTAATACATTACTTATGCTAATTATTTTTAGTTAAAATTATTATATATTTTAAATATAACTAATATTCTTTTTCATGTATGCCTTTTAATGTAGTAGTTTTATATTACTTATTTTTAATATAAAAAAATATTTTAAAAATATCCAATATTATACTCTATGGATAGAGGAAATAAAATTATAAATATTAAAAATATAAAATTTATCAAAATATATTTATATTAATCATAATAGTTAATTATTACAAACTAACACTATACAAAAATAAAAAAAAATGAGGATTAATGTATAGTTGACACAGGACCAATAAAAAATCATAGAGATTTCTCTCTCTTTGTATCCTACTTAGATATCTCATAATAGTTTTGGTCTTCTTTTGTTAGATATTTAATATAAACAATGGTTAGAAACCTCCATTGTGGAAGGTCTTATGTCACTCGCAGACCTTTTCATATCTAGGCTCATGCCGAGTTCAGGCCAAATTTTATAAAATATTAAGCCCGGTTATCCGGACCCGGGCCGGGTCGAGCCCGACTATTGAGCTTGAAATGTTTGTCACACCCGTCCGGGCGGGTGGGCCGGGTATACGTACATTTTTCATTATTTTAAAATATATTTTTTTAATATTATTTTTCAAAAAATAAATAAATTATATGTAAGATATTTTATATAAAATATATTAAATTTATTATAATTATACTAAATATTTATATTTATACGTAATATTTATAATAAAAGAAATATTTTTTTTATTTTTTTGAAGCTTTACAACGGCGACATTCAAAAATATTTACATATCAAATCTGAGTGCCAAAAGCTGAGAAAAAAATATTTTTTAAAAAATGGGCGTCGGCGTCATCGATCAACGCTCAATGTAAGTGTCGGTGCCTTGCGACAAAAGTCAGCAGCAAGTAAAATGAGTGTTGTGTATATATCACGCCCTTTTTTTTCTTCTCTAACGAATATTTTTCCGTTCAAAATTGTTGTACATGTCGTTTCAATTTTTTTGTTTTGTTAATATATTGTACTAAAGGTTCATACATTTTTACAAATTTGTTTTCGTAAGTTCAACATAATGTATGAACTAATAATATAAAATATGTTCGAACTAATAGAACATTCTATTTTAGTTAATAGTATAAAAATTTTACAACTTTCTTTTTAAAATTTTCTTTTGCTAACATACACTTTTTAAAAAAAGTTTTTACATTTCATTCAAAATTTTATTTTGTTGGTTCAAATCATATTGTATTGATGGTGCATATATTTTTACAATTTTTTCCCCTAAGTTTAAAATAATGAATCAACTAATATTATAAAATATTTAAACTAAGATAACACTTGATTTGAACCGATAGTATAAAAGTTTGAATTAATAAATATTATAATAAAAGTGTACTAATAACTATAACTATAAAACTTTGAACTTTTTATAATATTATTTCAAATTTCGGGTATCATTAGTTCAAACATTGTGTATGTAAGCTAAAACATTGTGTTTTATTGATTCAAACATTGTATTTTATTATAATAATAAGTTTATTATTAAAAAAAAAGTTTATGAGAATATGTGGATTTACTATGGTCCATATGGTTGTCTGTTAGTAGTATGGGAGATCGACTTATGGTGGCGTGATTAGGGTATTTAGGTGCTTTATTTTTCTACTCATCATGTGATGATCAAAATATTTGAAACGACTCGTAATAACTGATATGCTCTTGCTTGAATTTATGGATGGCCGGAATGTGGTAATAAGGTTAAAACATGTGACTTGATTTTCATATTATGTCGCGAATTTTACCTTGATCAACTTATTTCCTTCTCTGGTAGTAGAATGCTTCCCCAAATACGCTTTTGACCATAGTCTAATTTATACAAAGAGTGAAAATCATTCTCGTAACCTTGATTTGAAACTTGGTGGCTTGAGCGTCAGGACTGCAGCATGGTTGTTGAAAACACATGTGACTACTCAATAAGCAATGTTACTAAATATCGATTGGGTTGTGTTCTATCTTATTTGTCTGATTAGTTTGAGTTGGAAAAAGATTCGATGAATGTTCAAAGACGCCCTCCATCAGAGGGTTTGCTAGCAAAAGAAGTACGGATCTCAACAAAATTAGGCTTACATAGAGAGAATAAATCATATTGGCACATACGAGCAAGATCCAATGCTTTACGCGGTGGTGAGAAAAACACAGCGTATTTTCACCATATGTCCAATATAAGACACCGGAAAAATCACATTAACAAGATAAAATATAGTGTGGGAATTTGGCACTCTTCAGAGCAAGGGATAGAGCGGGTGGTGACTCAAATTTACGACACACTATTTCGTAGATCGAATGTTTAGAATTTCATGAAACAATGGCTTTACTTAATGAGACAATCACAATAGAAATGAATGTTTCGTTTCTTGCAATACCAACAATGGAAGAGGTTTGGCCCGTAGTAAAACACATGCACCCTAGAAAGACCCTATGCATTGATGGGTTACATGCTATATTTTTTTAAAAAATATTGGGATGTGATTGAGTCTGAGGCGATGACGTTTATTATGCGATGGTGACAGGGTGATATGTGTATTTACAAAATTCATGAGAGTTTGATTTCCTTAATTCTAAGGTAAACACGCCTCATGTTATGTCTGATTTTATATTAAATCCATTAGTCTATATAATGTTCTTGACAAGATTGTATAAAAGGTTTTGGCCAACATGTTGGGTATTATCCTCTCGGATATTATCAACAAGGAGAAATGTGTTTTTATGAAGAGATGCGTGATATCGGATAATTCTAGAGTTTCTTTGGGAGTCCTGCATCACATGAATAATAAGTGAGTTGGTAAGGGTGAGATGCCTTTAAAACTTGATATGGGCAAAGCCTATGATCGAATTGAGTGAGCTTTTTTGAGTTTGTCATGAAAAAGTTAGGATTCCATGTCAGATGGGTAGGGAAGGTAATGGAGTGTGTGGGGTCAGTCAATTTTACGTTCAATATTAAAGAAAAACTAAGGGGTTGGTGATGCCTTCGCGTGGTATTCATCAAGGGATCATCTCTGTCTTTGTCTCTCTCTCACCATATATGTTTGTTATTTGCATTGAGGTTTTCCTTGTCTTATTCAACGTAAGGTGAATGAGGGTCATCTCAACGGTATTAGGGTTTGCTATAGGACACCCACTTTATCTCACCTATTTTTAACAAATGATATGTTCTTTTTATGCATGTAAAAGAGGAATGCTTGCAATTGAAGGAGTCTATTCAACGGTATGAGCGAGCTTCGGGTCAACAGGTGAACCTTCATAAATCAGAAGTCGCGTTTTACAATAATGTACCTATTTGTGTGCATGAAGAGCTAGCATCATTGTTGGGAGTGTCCCGTGTGGAAAAACATGTAAAGTATCTCGGCTTGTCTACTATTTTCGGTAGATCAAAGCGGCGAATTTTTGAATCATTGGTAGACCAAGTGAGAAACAAGCTTCAAGTTTGGAAGGAAAACTACTCTCTCGAACAGGGAAAGAGGTTGTCTTGAAAGCGGTAATACAATCTATCCCTACTTATCTTATGGGGGTGTTGAAAATTCCATATGATATTCTCGAAGAAATTTAGACTTATGGCTAAATTCTAGTGAGATATACAATTGATAAAAATAGAATACGAAATTCATAGTCACTAGAAGTCCTCTCGTTTCTCGTTGATAGCTTGGAGATGACACTCGTCCCATGGGTTGTAGCTAGGGTTGATATTATTCGGGTTCGGACCGGATTTGGACCAGGTTTCTTCTTATTTTTTTTTATCCGGATGTCCGGACCAAATCCGGGTTAACCCCGGATCCTGCATGTCCGTACCCGTCCACCAAGCCGGAGCGGGCTGTCCGCTGGATACCCAAATTCATTTTGTTCCTATCTAGAAAAATGCATTCAAGTTGTTCATTATCTATAGTGGAGAGGACTCGAGGGTGATCCATATCTAGAGCGTTTGAGACTGAGGAGACAAATTTGTGGAGAGGATCTTTATATTTGAGTATATATAGAGAAATCGTTCATTTGTATATGTAAAATCTGGTCATCGTCTACATTTAATTTTTTTTCATTTTTTGTCTATTTAGTGAATCCGATATATATATATAGAGAGAATCTGAATATCTAATCTTTGTGAAGCTGAATATACTTACCGAAGTGGATTCGAGAGCGGAGATGACTCAAGGGAAAGAGACTCAACGAGGGAAAGAAGACTCAGCGAGAGCGAGAGCGAGGACTCGAGTCGATAGTCAACTCAACGGGGGAGAAAACTCGAATAGAGTGATGTTGCTTAGAGACTGAGAGGGAGGTTGGGAGGCTATTTGAGGTTCACTCATCCAGCAAAATATTATTTGGGCTAGGCTCATTTCTTTTATACATTACATAGATACATATTAGTTATAATATATTTATATAAAAAAATCCAGACCGGGCAAGTAGCCCGATCGGGATTCGTACTCAATCCGGACTCAGCGTAGTTTTCCGGTAGGGTCAGGCTTTTCACCATGTCCATATCTGCCCGTTTTTCCGGACGGACCAACCCGGGATGTATCCGCTTTAGTTGTAGCCGATGACTACATATCACGATTCACAAACAATGGATACTCTTACCTCCTACCCGTGTATGTTGCACAAGCGCCTCATGTAGATCGACCACCACTTGTCCACATCTCAGATACCGGGAATAAAATTTCATTGATATACTTAATCATTACATATACCTACATTATCGTGTTCTAATTAGTTTATTTCTTTCAAAAATGCCTGCATGTACTTGTTGGTAGCATTCGAGACATCTTATGTACAGATCGTGATGATACAACGATGGCGGCAATGATAGGGAGCTTTGACATATTGTTGATGAATCCGTGGGTCGGTTCCCCAACTTTATCCTTTAGAGGTCCGAGGATCCCAACAATGACCTTGTACTTATCTATCTTATTGGTTTTTTTTGGGTCTTATTGTATTTTGGATGTTATTTAGGCTTGTATTTTGGATGTTAGTTAGACTTGTATTTTTGATGTTATTTATCACTAAATCAAGTACATTTTCATTGTTTATTTGTGGATGTTATTATTAACTATTTATAAATTAATAGAGTGTATAGTCAAAAACATAAATACTAAATTATGCAAATAAGTAGGTTATCGTTACCAAACACAAACGTTCTACAATCATACAGATAAGTACTATATTGTACACATAAGTATGTAAACGTACAAATCCTACTACTTGGATATGTATTGTCGGGTTTTAGGACGGGAGGTCATTCGTTCTTGGTGTTTGTGATCCCAAAAATCTCAAGCAAAGACATTTTTATACGTAAATTGAACCGTGAAAGAAAATAATAATAAACTTGACTAAAATTTTATGTAATACATATTTAATTTAACTGAAAGTTTAAAACTTACACGTTGGTTTTGTATGTCGTATCCATGACATGACATATGCAAATATGTTCAACAAATGTCTGGAATAACGATGAGAGAGGAACATAATAAAGATTTTAGCTGTAGAAGGACATTTCCTAATATGGACGTAGTAATCTCGTCCGCTCATAAAATAGAGTGTTTGTTGGAGTGATCATCGACCTTCAGCAATCCCCTTTCCTCGTCTTCATTCGTTATTGTAGATTTGTCGAATATTCGTGATGGTGTGTGGTTCATCCATCTTCAAGGTTTCCAACATGTTTCTCGGTTTGATACCCGGACCGAGTTCACGACACACCTTTTGATATCGTGAAGTGTCGACCGACGGGAAAGTACATGCCTCTTCAAGTGCGCGCTCAGGGAGGTTGTGTACATTGTTGAAATGTAAGGAATAAAATGTTCCACATCGATAACACAGTAAGTTGTAAGTCAAGGATATAAGTCCATGGGTTACTCCTCTTATTGCCAATTAGCTTTAAGATGGAACCTCGTGTGCTTATACGTGTGGCTCACCAGACATGTGCCCTCCATGTCCCAGGACATATAAAAAAGATGAAATTAATATGGTATCAGAGCAGATCCGATCCGGGTCTGTCTTACTAACTTCGAGAATAGATAAAAAGAGGATGAGATGTGAAACCCGTCGGAAAAAAAATGTGGGAGTAGTTAACACTTGAGAGTGAGTGTAGAGATATAAGAGATGAAATGCCCCATATCGATAACACAATACGTTGTGAGCCTAATATATAAGTCCATGGGTTACTCCTCTTATTGCCAACTGGTTTTAGAATGAGACCTCGTGTGCTTATGTATGCGGCTTACTAGACATGTGTCCTCCATGTCTAAGGTCCCGAGACAGATAAAAAATAAAATTAAAAGATATGAACTTCATATATCACCCTCAAAGTCCACATCCATTACCGTTTTGCAAATCCTCTAGGTGACACCGACACCCGACGACCCAATGATTCTTGTCATCGGATTATTAACACCCCGCTCTCCAAGTGACTCACTCAAAAGGGAAAAAGCATGACTTCCTTTAGGATAGAGACCGTGGGGTGTTGGTCAACCGTAAAGTAGAAGGCACTTTGATGCTCATTGGTTCACAAATATTGTTGTCTAGAAGAAGTATCAATTGCAATTGTGGAAACCAAGACAAATGAGACACTATGGTGAGACGTAAAAACACCCGATCCCATTCCGACCTCGATATGTGGAATCATCTTGTGTCATATGTATTGAGATTGTTCAAGAGATTGTGCTTCGTCCTATGGGGGTTCTAAAGTAGATGTTTTGCGAACTAATTAGCTTTTGTAAAATTTGGAAGGCTCATTCCCACTGTCTAACTTCAATGATGGGAACAACCTCAGCACTTCAATGACATAAAGGGCCCGCCCGCCCACCCTTTACCCCTACAATCCCGAAGGACTCCTCTATATTAGCTCGGCTATTTGATGGCTCAACTTCTTGACCAATGATGACATAAATTATGTGTTATCATATTCATGCATATTGCGAGTATTTCCCTTCAATTTTACATACATTTGGCAAGAATTCGATAACCTTTAAGCTTATATTCATATGCATTGCAAGAATAGAGGTCTACACGAGTTCTTGTTGTAATTGCAGATAAAATGGTGAAGTTTGGATGCGGAAATGGATCAATACCGGACTAAGCAGCATGATGGATCACTAAGGAGCCCAAAAGATAGGATAAGATATCATAAAGAAAGATAGAAGATGGAGCTAAAAGATAACACGCCTCAGAGAAGAAAAATCGGATCAACAAGGAAGAATTTCGGCCGATTTTTCCTATGTCGTCCGAGATTTGTCAAGAAATCGTCCAAAGATAAAGTTTAAAAACCCTAACTTTCTTCTATAAATAAGGGACATCTAGCAACACTTAGAGATCATCCAGAATCATTCAGAAGCCTTAGAAGACAAGCATTACACTCAGAGGAAGAGCATCATCATTCAAGATTCAAGAAGATAGTGAAGTTCTTTAAAAATACTTAGTTTTTAGTTTCTTTTGCTTTGAAACACAAGATCGGATCTTCATTATTACTTTCATTCAGTTTTGGATATTGAAGACAAGTTGCTAAGCATTTCTTACCTTTCTTTTATTTTTATTAAGTTTTTTGGTTTCTTTATTTCATATTTCATTCTTGATTTGATAATGTGTGTTATTGGCTAAAACCCTTTGCGGTTTTGGGGTGATTGTTTGATGGTTGTGGTTTAGATGATGATAGACTGAGCCTTTACGTTTAGATTGGATCTTGAGAGTTGTTTTTACCTTCGCATAGAAGAAAAATCGGTATGTTCTTGGGAAAAATCGGTCAAGATTTATTCAAGAACTGCTCGGGTTTTCTTCTGGCGTGCCTTTGATGTTATATTCTTAAGCCTAGGTTGAAGATTGCTTAAACCCTAGCCTTATTGAACCTTTCGAGCTTATATCAAAGGTTGGGAAGAGACTTAATATAGGACTCAACACCCTTTATTAGGCTTGAGTGTGCCTTTCCTTTACCTTTGTGAGTTAACCTGAGACTTATCCGGTGATGGTTAGTTATATTTCTTAGGTTGAGTGGTTGATTTGAGATTATAGTTCCTTTTCTTAGATCCTTGAGACTTATCCGGTAGGACCTTTGGTTTGGGATAGCGGATAGTGAGACCTCCCCCGTGATCTATCATACCTTAGAAACAACTTTCCTTTGCAATCTCACCTCTGTCCATAGATCTTTAGAAGTCTTAAATCGAAAACCACAATTGGATACCTTGATCTCTAGAATTTGCGCTTTCCCCATATTTACATACATTTTTGTCTTTGATTTTGTTCGACTTTGAAATACTTGCTTTTATTGCGATTGATCCGTACAATGCGGGTTCGCTATTTGTTTTTATTCTTGGTATACATTTAAGCTATTTTCCTTCATATACATACCCGTTTTGGAGTGAACAACCAACATTTTTCTTCTTCCTAGATTTCCCATAACGTTAACATGTTAAGCGAAACATACAAAACCCACGATTATTTAGCCATGATGATTTCGTAACTAACGTCATATTCTTTGTCCTTACCATAAACCGAGTCCAGTGCACTAAATTCTTTCTACCGTTAAAATACTCATGAAGTTGAAACATAGTTGAATAACTTGTATCAGCATCGCACTGATAGACCAATAGACCTTATTTTAAATAAATTAACTACTATTGGTTTCTACATGAGACAATTGATAATTTCCGGGATATTAACAAATTAACTACTATTCATATCTACCCTATTTCAAACAAATCAAGTAATAGCAAACTTACTTGGTTGCGACGAACAAACTCATTGAGATCACTATATTTGCAATCATCGAATGAATATGTGACTTCTTCTTCACTTTGTGACATCTTCAATAAACTCAAATTATTTTGGATGAAATATGAAACATGTAAGATATTAACCATTTTGGTTGTATCTATAATGTTTGTGAACTACAACGTTTGAATCCAATGTTTATATTTATTGAATATGTTAGGATCTTTATGTACATATATAGTTTGAGATATTACCTTTCCCTTGTTTAGCCTCTTTAAGTCTTTAAACTAGCTGCATATCTTCTTTCTTTGAATATTTCTCATGTATAAATTCTTTTCTCTTTTCTGAATAATACAAGTCAATACATTCTTCATGGTATCAGCCTAAAATACAATCCAAAATTCTACCTTCTTTCTCTCTACTCTATCTCCTTTACTCTCTTCACAATCGCTCTAAAGCTCTATCTATGGCTGCTGAAGCTCTTACTCCTACCTTTGATTTCTATCTTCACCCTTCTGATCACCCTGGCCTTAATATATGCTAGTTGCTTCTCACGGAAAATAATTATTCTGAATGGAAGGTCTCTCTTAACAATGCGTTCTCTGCGAAACGCAAAGAAGGGTTCCTTGATGGTACTATTTCTAAGCCTGCTGAAACATCTATTGAAGCTAAATATTGGAAGAGTGTTAATTCTATGTTAAACAGTTGGATTTTCAACTCCATTGATAAATCTCTCCGTCCTTCGATTCCAATTCGATCAACTGTTAAAGAGGTCTGGAACCACATTACTGAGAGGTTTTCTCTTCGCAATGGTCCGCACCTCTTACAGAATCGTTCCGCTCTTGCTCGATGCACTCAAGAGAAGGATTCAGTTATTGTGTATTTTGGCCGTCTTCAACGCTTATGGGAGGATCATGACTCTCAGTTGGCAGGCGATCAATGCAAGTGTCCTTGTACTTGTGGTAACACTATTTCGGCCAAAGATACTGAACGAGTTCATCAATTCTTGATGGGACTCGATGATGCCGTTTACTCTACGCTCCGATCCAGTCTTATCTCTCAGGAGCCACTATTGACGCTTAACAAATGCTACTCGTTAACCATACAAGAAGAACAGGTAAAAACTATGTCAACCAATTCTTCTAATGGTCTTGAATCCTTTGCTTTTGCTGCTCACAGAACAAATCGTGTTCCATCCTCAAAACCAAAATCATCGATTATCTGCACCAACTATAAGAAAATAGTTATGGTTGTTGGGAAACATTCATATGCAATGACTATATTATGATGTTCATCGATGCCATTCAACGTTGAGGTTGAAGTATTTCAACGCAATCGCTCGGCGCTAAAGTTGAAATTTTCTCAACACAATCGTTCAACGCTGAAGTTGAAAATGTTCAGCGCTATTCCTCGACATTAAGCTGAGCAATTTATGAATTAGACATCGTTCTTTTAGCTTTTTGGTTTAAAAATATTTAGATATTAAGTACAAAGGAGGATATGTAAATAATTCTTACTCCTTGTTCACATTTGTACCTTGGTCTATTACAATAAATGTCAGTTAGGTTTACCTTGTTTGTTTAGGTGCTTAGGAAGAGACGAAGAGTAATAGTGGTTTTGCCGTGTTTGTGGTTGTTATTTGAAGCGGGGCACACGTCGAGTGAACCACATATACAAACACACGGGATTCCATCCTAAAACCAGTTGGCAATAGGAGGACTAGGTCAGATACTTGTATAATACTATCACCTGATTGTGTTATCGATGTGGGATACTTTTTCCTACTTCCCAACAACAGTGGCCGGTCAACAAGATAACTTGTGTATTTTATGCCGTGTCTTATGTGACATATGTTACGTTGACGTTTTATTTATATTAGATATTAGATATAGAACCCATTGTGCCCTTCTTTGCTAGTGATGTCTCGAATTTTAATTTTAATTCTAATTCATAAGAGATCGCGAAACTTGTAAAATATACGAAGAGATCTCCTAATATTTATCATATTTTCATGGGGTGTTATTCAAGTAAGGCACATTATTCCGGTACGGCCGTGCGGCCGACACGTGTCCCGAATTTTTTTTTTTCGCTGAACGAGTTTTTTTTAAAAAAAAACGAGTAAAAGTAATAGTTCAAAACTTATTATGGAATAGTTCATAACTTATAAAAGGATATTTCATGAATTATAATAGAATAGTTCATAGTGCAAAATTTATGAAGAAATGAAAGTAATAGTTCAAAACATATTAAGGAATAGTTCATAACTTCTAAAAGGATAGTTCATGAATTATAATAGAATAGTTCATAGTGCAAAATTTATAAAGGAGTGAAAGTAATAGTTCAAAACTTATTATGAGATAGTTCATGAATTATAGAATAGTTCATGAATTATAGAATAGTTCATAAATTATAGAATAGTTCATGAATTATAATAGAATAGTTCAAAGTGCAAAATTTATAAAGGAGTGAAAGTAATAGTTCAAAACTTATTATGGGATAGGTCATGAATTATAATAGAATAGTTCATGAATTATAATAGAATAGTTCAAAGTGCAAAATTTATGAAGGATAGTGCATAACTTATAAAATGATAGTTCATGAATTACAATTGAATATTTCATAACATATAAACGATTAATTTATGAATAATTTGATAAAATATATTAAAAAGTAATAGTTCATGGATTATATGGGAATAGTTCAAAGTTTATAGGAGAATAATGCATAAATTATAAAATGCTAGTTCAAACAAATTTTCATTCGATTATGGGAAAAAGAAAAAAAAATTCGGGACACGTGTCGGCCGTACGGGCGGCCGTACGACCGTACCGTATTAATTGAACCGTACTTGAACAAAAGCCTATTTTCATGAAGTAAAACTTATTCTTCATCCTTTGCAGTTACTGAACTGAGTAAATATCTAATATGTAGTTAAACTTTAGTTTTGTTAAACAAATTAAATTCGAATTTTTAAATTTATAAATTTATTCTAAAAAATAATTAATAATATTTAGTTTTATGGATTTATTAAATAAACACTTATATATTATATTATAATATGTAATGTGATAAACAATAATAAAAGGATATTTTTAGAATTAAAGTTTCCATAAACTCCTATAAGTTTGTCATGACAAGCTTATAAAAATCATCATTTCATAAGCAGCTGGACACACAAACACTTATTAAATTTGTACAGTAAAAACATAAGCTCTAATAAGCTTCAATAAGCTCCTATAAGCTTGCTCCTATAAGCTTGCTCCCAATCGCTACCATAATTATCTTTCACATAAGCGGAAAAGTCTAAACTCAGATTAAGACCCAATTATCATAAAATTCATCAGTTAGTTTACCTGACATTGACAACACACGATGATGATAAAGAAAATGAAATGCCCCTAAACCAAACAACAGAAAAGAAAGCTATGTTGAACGACAAGATATAATCTGTCTGGACAACTTCATAATTATAACCAACCAGCATTATTTGCTTGTAATTATACGCAACAACCAAATGTATAGGGAATGAGCCTGAACAAACCCTATCAATAACAAAACATCAATTCAACTTGACACAAGTTAAGGATGAACAACCAATACCAATTCAATTGTTTAGTGGTGAACTGGGCAAAAATTCAAATTTGAATCTTGTGACAGTATACATAGAGGATCTGCTATTAAGAGGGTCTCACCGAATGGGATCACAGAGTACTGGTCCGGACATAGAACGACATTAATCAAAGATAAGAAAAATTAGAGGATGAACAAGTCCAATTGAATGAAATATAAGCTTGGTGTTTGCACATCATTGACACTTACAATTACTTCATGTTCAAACAATATATAAACCAGCTAAGACAATTCAATACTTCTAATGGAAACTTAACTCCTAGCTAGACCCCATGATTTAAGGAGTCAACTTCTTCTTGTAAATACCTCAACCACAAATATCTACAGGTAAAGCTTGTGAGTAAAATTCAAGCTTCCCTAAATCCCAATAAGGTATAGCCATAAATCATGAATGAAAACAGCCAAGGAGAGGAAGCAGAATTACAGAAAATGATTTATGTGCTCTCCGGCAGCGAAAAATTTGAGTCTGTGACCTGATGAAATGAAAGCTTACGGCCTAGCCTTGCCACTTCCAAGCGTAAGTTCAAGGTCATCCATCCCAACATCATGGATCTTTTCTCCTTCCCAAGGCGTAACCTTCACATTCTCAGGCTCTGAAACTCCAGCCTCCATCGGATCATTGAGGGACATTTGAGTAGCCATGGGTTTCACAAGGCAAAAGGTAGGAGAGGATGGAACAGGTGGCCTTGCAAATCTTTTAAAGCTAATCCATTGGCCAGATGCAGAATCAATAGTAGAGCAGTCAGATTCATCACATTCAAATATGGTTGGAGGTGCCATGTTTCGACAACGAGTAGGGCTTGACGGAGCTGATTCAGCGAATAGAGGATAGTTTAAAGCCGAAATTGATTCCTTAGCAATTGAATCGAAATTGAAATTTTGTTTGGGTGCTTTAGAAGTTGGTGATGAAAGAAGCGGTGTCACAGGTGCACTGTTTGATATTCGAAGAGGAGGAAGATTTGAAGGAACTGAGTTGCAAAGGAATGAGAATGGATGAGCTGCAGCGGTTATATCGTTGTGAGTGGGGCTTTGAAGGGCTGATGAAGAGGGACTTGGCTGGTAGGAAGGAATTGGGCTTTGGAATGCAGAAGACAGAGGACTAAGGTTAATGCTGTTGGAACTGCCCGCCACTTCACGTGGAGGTGGCCTGCAACCCTGAAGAACAGAATGATCACGGCATTACATTGCAAGAAGTTTACCAAAAATGGAGAGTGGTCAAGAATCCAATTACAAACTTTAATTGCTCATTATAGACTAGGTCAAAGCAGTTCCTCAAGATATGCAAATTTTAGTTATAATAAAAACATTATTAGGATTTAGGAAGCATCAAGGTGGATGCTGAAATTGGCACCAAAGCATTTTTAAACATGCAGATTTTCACTCCCAAGTCACAAAGCTAGCAAAGAAACTTCAACATTTAGCTGAATTGGGAAATTTCAAGCTTCGGTAAATCTAGATAAGCTCTATTTTCGGTCAAGAAGGCCAACTTAAATTCATCAGAACATCCCCTCCCTAGAAATTAGCTAAAAAGAAATCGTCAGGCCCAGAACTTTAATTAAGCATGTAAATCGACTCTAACAAAGCTCAATTGCTTGTTTTAGACCTATTATCTGATAAAACAAATCATTCAACTTCCTAAATTTGACTTAGAAGACCGATTTCAGCTCTAAGTTAGTAACCTAGATCTGGAAAGCACAGAACCAGAAAACTTGGCAATTAATCCAAAAAAAAAAAAAAAAGTGGCAAAAGGTGATTCACCTTGCGATAAGTGGTGCCATCAGGCTCAACGATCCAACCAGCTTCATTACAAAGAGCCTTCAAGACCTCATTATTGTCGCAATGCTTAGGGAGATTGTAATTCCCTTGAGCTCTAAGTCCGTAGAATATTTTTGCGGCGATCGCCCTCCTCCTCCTCTCTCTCCTCCGATTGTTCTCTCTCTCCCTCCATGACGGCTTCCTCCTACCTGCTCCAGCCGAGTCTCCTCCGTCCTCCATAGCCACCGCGCCCTCTCCTACACCTCTCTCTCTCTCTAATCTCTATGTGAACGCTAGCTCAGGAAGGAGAAGGTTGAAAAGAGAAGAAAGCAAATCAATTTATTTATTTTATTGAAATTTTGTTTAATGCTTTGGCTCCGATGAACGATGTGTCTCTCCTCACATTAAAAACCTCTAATTATTTTCTTCTTTCCAAATGATTCTCTGCGCGGGGGTGCAGGTTGTGGTGGTGGCCCACCTGCTCGGAGAGGGCGTTTTGACTGACACTTATTATCTGAGGAAAACAATTATAGCGGCCAACGGAATTGAACGGACGGCTGTGATTTGAACGAAGGTGGTGGGCCATGGATATTTCCTCTTTTAGGGTCTGACGATAGTGGGTTAGTGCACGCTAAAAGTTAGAGCCGCGGAGCAGCGTATGAGTGATGTTCAATAAAGATGCCACGTCGAGGATTAAAAATGTGAGGTAATTTCGTCTGATACCCTCCAGATTTTACATATTTCAGGTTCTGGATTAAACTTTTTACATTTTTTGATATTATCCCAACATTCTACCTTTTATTGTCCCGTGCCTATCCCATTAAAAAACCCCAACAATCGTTAAAATTTGTATAAAATTTATTTTGCCTCCCAATTTTTTTTGGTTTTAATGGGCTATTAATCAGTCATGTTTTACGAGGACCTACAGAATCATCACTGTCTCTAATTTTTATGATAGATGTGCAATTAATTTGGTCTAATGTATAAGCAATGTTTATGTTTGTATAATTTCGCTCTTGTTAGAATATGATTTCATAAACTCAAGAGCTGAAGAGGTTGCATTTCGACTTCGGGTAGGGAATGAAACGATTGTTGGCATAGTTCACGAAGCCAAAGAAAAGTTGAAGTTTGCAAAAATGTAAATACTTTGGTCTGCCGCGTGAATAATGTGAAAGTTGAGGATACCATCCGAATTACCGAAAAATAAATTTCACCTCTGCAGAAAAGGGGGGGAAATGGGTAGGCTGCTACTAGGCAGGTAGAGTAATTTGTACTGTGTTGACCTCACGAATTCTCACGCCGAACGGTGATTTATTATGGGTTAATTTTTATTTTATTTTTTACCCCGTGACTGACTGTGACCGTTAAGGTACTCTATTCTGTTACGTCGACGACTTCCTTCGTGGCACAGGTTGAGTAATTTGTAGACAGATCATCTCTCAAGTCTCAATACCCATGCAACCAAACACACTTCACGTGCAGCTCACGTGACTTGTTAAAAAATAGTAACGGAGCCATGAGTATTACCACAAGTAGTCAACTGATGTTGTTCATCATGTGTTTGTTCAGAGTGATTGCATTTTTAAGCTCTCTTAGTCAACTGTGATATAAATTACTGGTAAGTGGCCCTTAAAAGCACAATTAAGCAGCAGTCGGTCTCTTAGCAGGAGACGATTCACCGGAAATCAAATCGGCATTGCAATGCCAAATCTGATATCAAAATCTTTAGGTGGGTCTAAATTGTTGATATCTACAGAAGAACAAAATGCAAATCAAAAGACATCGTTACATAATTCAGCAAACCAAAATCTTATCCATGGTCACCAAATCAACCAAAAACAAGAAGAGGGTGCAAAGGATAAGCTAAAAAAATGCGATTTTCGCCGTTGCCGGGGATCGAACCCGGGTCACCCGCGTGACAGGCGGGAATACTTACCACTATACTACAACGACTTTGATGTAAATTTTCCAAGTAAAATAAATATTATAACAATAAAAGTGCAGCAGCTTAATATAAAAACGAACATCTTATTCACTGTAGTTGCCGCACATTATATCTTTGGTATAAAGTTCCAACACAGATGCATCCTAATAAGGGGCTCTTTTTATTAGTTCTCGGTTTCTTGGAGCTTATTATTATGGCCATGGCGACGTTGTCGACGATGATGAGAATGGTGGTCAATGCCGCTGGAGAATTCAACGGTAACACCAGGATCATTGCTACTAAAAGTAGCACTAAGCATGATAGAATTGTTGACTGCCTGGAAATTGCTATTTACCAAAGTCCCCATATCCTCTTGATCGTCTTCTGCTTCATCTTCATCACCTTCCCCTGCATCCTTAACTCCCTGCTGATGATTCTGATGATGATGACTCCGGCTGGGATCAGTGCTCAGATCGCTCTTGAGGGTGGCACCGGTGTTGGTTCCGGCAAGGGTGATGATTCGGACGCCACCGTCTTCTTCTTCCTGGTCATCGGAATCCCGAGACTGCTGGAGCTGACCGAGGCGAGAGCTGAGCTGTGTGATCATGTCTTTGAGTTCACGATCAAGTTGTGTTTGAGAGGATGAATCGTTGGATTCGGTTGACATAATGTGTTGGGTGTTGGAGGCTTGCGGCTATGAAGGCAATGAAGGTGGTGGGTGATGTTTAAAAAGGGACTGGGTTGATGAGAAAGGTAGGCAAAGTAAGGTATATTTGGAAGAGTAAACAAAAGGCATAGGCATATCTCTATTGAAAGATATAGCCTCTTTCTTTCTCTAAAGTTGATCCTCTTGATTCAACCTTTCATGTTAGAGAAGGAATTGTGTCCACCTCCATTACACTAACGTGTTCATTATGCCTACTTAATATTTGCTTTTACCAGAATTATCATTTGTCAGATACACTTACTTTTATTTCTTCTATATAAGAATTATGTTTACATAAGAAATAATTACGTACAATAGACTAATACGATCGTAGGTCAAGTGTCGACGAAGAGTTCTATTTTATGGGCCTTGACTCATAAGTAGCCCAATATGGTTACAACGGAACAGCAATGCCCATTTATGATCACTACTTAGTACGTGGCTACGTGCCATAGACCCATATATAATAATGCAACCCATAGAATCTACCAAAAAAGATGTACTTGTGGGTACGAAATTCTGAGTATTGCTTCAAAACAAGTCAAGGACGAATTAATAGATTTTTAGTGTCGTTTGATTAGAGAGGTGAAGTAAAAACGAAATCATGATGATTAAATGTAAACAAAATGAAATAAAAATGGTTATGAAGTATTGTTGATAGTCGGTAATATTTTATTTTCGAAAATAATTTTTTCCAATTCCAAACAACTTTTAAAATACACAACATTCAAACAATGGTATGTTACACCGTTACAAGACTTTTAACACATACATACTTATTAATAAAACTACATTCATATATATATATATACGAATTCCCATTTATTTGGTTTACCATAATTTAGTAATTACAAAAGTTAATGTAATATCCAAAAAAATTTATTTCCGTTTAAAACCCGATCAAATCAGATTTTAATCCGCTAACCTCTCATCTTTCTAGAGAATGTTTTACTTTTAAAAATTTTATCAAAATTCTATCATTTTATGTAACTTAAGTCACATAAAATGATAAATACGTAAACCGTATAACAATCCCGCATGATTAAAACTCGAAGAGTAGTTCCGTACAAGTTAATGTTTCACTTTTTAGTCCATCATATAACTGGATGAGCAGGCCCATCGGATTAGGCCCAATAACCTTACCGGCCCAGCTTCTACCTTTACCCTAATTGTCTTTTAACCTAATTATCTAATCAGCCTAATCTAATCAGCCTAATCAACCCTAACCTAATCTACGACTTCACGTTTCGGAAGAAACTCAACCGTCCCGTTGTGTATGCGCAGCCTCACCACCGGAGCGAATACACCGCTGGGACGCCACCACAATTTCGCCGGGAACCAGGAGCTGCACTCGCCGCCGCCGCTAGACAGACCGGACCTGCTGCGCCGCTGCTTTGCCCCTCTCATACGCATCTCCCCATCTTTCTGTCTTCGCCAAAAGGTTACCTGCCGCAGCCCTCTGCAAACGGGAAGGACGCCAACGAGCCAAGTTGAAGGGAGGGACCTCGCGGTGCCAGCCTGCTGTCGCCTTCCGTGCGCCTACCCCAGCGGCTAACCACCCCCTTCCTAGCGATGACTCGGTGGTTCAGTAACCAGGTAAATCAGATTCATTCCCCTATCGGTGCGGCTCTATGCTATCTCGACCTAATCCGAATTGACAGCAGGAAATCGGATTGAGTTGGGACTCACAGCCACTGCAACAGTGCAACCAGACTGAGCCAGCAACCCCGGAGGTGGTGTGTCGATCGACACCCTAAGCGGCGAACCGTCTTCCTTGTTGTAGTCCGGTAGGAACCTAAGCCACATCTTTTACGATGTTTATGGTTTTATGCTACAGAGGGAGAGTTACACTAGAAGTAGAGTAGGTGGTTTGTTTTTTAATGGAATAGATGGTAATCAGTGGGTTTCGAACTGAAGACCTGCTGAGCATGATAAATAGGAGGGAACTGATGGAGGTGAGACTCGAACTTAGGACCTGCTGCACACTTTATCTTTCAGCTTTGACCTGCTAACTTTAAGACCTAACTTCTATAACTTAAATCGAGAATCCACCGTTGAATTTTTGATATATTGTAGATAGAAATATGTAGTTTACTGTGGTAAAATTTGGGAGAAAGTTAACGGTCGGATTAGAACTTATAAGGACTCAAAGTAGGATATATGGGCTGTTTTTTTCAGCAAAGGGAAAATTGACTAAGTATGGAAAATTTCAGCTTGTACCTCAACTTTGAAGATTTATGAAAGGACTATGGTTAAATATTTTGGAGAGATCTTTACCCCTATGTTTAGTATGTATACCATAGAGAAGCTAGGATTTATCTCGGAATTTTATACCCTTATCAAAGCCGTGTATATGAACCCAAAGTCGAACCGTAACGACTTTTGTGTAAACTAAGAATGTTGGGTAACTCTTATGAATCCTTACTAAACTTTTCAATGAGAACTAAATTATGGACATAAGTTCTAAAAGAGAATATTAGAACTAAATGATAGACTTCTTGGGAATTTTCGGGACCAAGGGTAAAATAGTCTTTTTACCTTAAGAGAGCTTTTTCCGTAATTCCTTTGCATGAGGTTGGACATCTGGATGTGATTTTGATCCACATGCCTTATTTGACAGGCGTTTGAGTTACCACGGGTTCGGACTGAGTTGAGATTTGAGAAAGCGATTTTTGATCAAGGTAAGTCCTTGTGACTTACTTAGCCGGTTTCTGGATATTAGTTGGGTGATAATGGTTGTGTGTGTGCAATGGGTGTTATAATAAAAATAACTTGTTAGGACGACTGTGGTTATTATGTGTAAGGCTCAAGTGTATGTATAACGGGCCGTGACATCACTGCCCAGCTCTGCCAGAAGACTGAGAGGTTCTCTATACCCAGACCATCTAGGTACACGGTGAGATGCATCGGATCCACTCCTGATGGGTACACGGGGGCGGAGGCGAGGTTTGGGAATCCCTCGTGTCACAAAATAAGTATCATTAGAGTGAATGACTTAAATGAAGATAATAAATGGATTGTTTGAAAGCATGATGAGTGTTTATTATTTTATGTGTGTGTGTGCTATTATTATTCTCCTAATGTTTAGATATCTAGCTAATGGTTGTTTTGTTGTGTTTTTTTTTAGATTTACCGCAGGTTAGAACAGCAGCTGAGTGATCCGGAAGTAGTGGTCAGCCGGGTCTCCGTACTCCTTAGAGTGGGGTTGGGTGTTTACCTTGTGGTTTCTTTCTTCTTGTTAAAGACAGTTAGTCTTTTTGTGGTTTAAGTACTTTAGGCTGTTAGACGTTGTGCATTCATCTCTCTAAAATACTATTTTATAAATTTCGATTTTTCTTATTTGTGTCTTGTTGCAAGATCCTAGTAAAATTGTTGTCAAACTGAGGTCGGGACCCATTGTGAGGTCCTAACCAGTAACGTCCCGAGTTCCGAGAATTCGGGGTGTTACAGTTAAACGGCAATTGCATAGACTTTGAAGTGAATGAGACGGGGAAACACGAGGTGATGCAAATTGTGGTCATATTTTTTTGTAACCTCCACTATCAACAATACTGTATTATTTCTATAGTTGTTAATACCTTGAAACTACAAATTAAGCATTTGTAGTTAATTACAAACTTGATGCCATACCTTCCTGCCTGCCTCTTGTGTTTAAGGCTGTTGAAATATAAAATGAAATCTGTTACATCTTGGGACCCATGATAAGAATATGAATTTAATTGTCCTTAATAGCATTACAAGTGTCTTCATACTTCCTTTAACACTCGGAAGAAGTCAAAGCAGCGAGCTTGCATGCAAACCGTGCTGTTGTCGCATTATAATATAAGGATAACCGAATTTGTAGGTAAGGTCGGCGAGTTCTCCTTCTAACGTCAACAGGTTTCGGGAAGAATTTCATTGGTTTTATGTTTTGAGTTGAGTTATTCAACACATATGTGCATTTGAACGTATGACAAAACTCGCGTGATTTTTGATCCACTTAAATTTCACAAAGACTAAATAGTGATTCACCGTGATTTGTCTCGATACCTTGACCTTAGCCAGCTCTAGCTAGGATTGTTAGGGGTTCCTAACCACAACATAAGCTCGAATGAGAGATGGACAAGACCTGCAAGGGGGTCATCAAACTTAACACTTATGCGACTATCATGGGTTGGGAGCTTTGTTCCGCGTCCATAATAGATGCATTATGTCGACAACGGTGTGTAGGCTTATGGTCTCGTCGGAACCTTTGGTGTTGGAATATTGTGTTGTTTGACAACACAACTAATTATCAGATGTGAATAAACCTTATATATATATATATATATATATATATATATATATATATATATATATATATATATATATATATATATATATTGTAACTTAAATTTATATGTCCTAAAAAATTGTTCAAATTATAAAATTAAGAGATGTACTAGAATAATATCTTTTCTAAATTACTTTATTGCATTTAAAGATCTTCTAGTTGAGGTAAACTTAATTAGGGGTTTGTTTACCAAAGGTTTATAAACCTTTCATTTAGTTTATAAACTCGGGTTTATTTTTTGGTAGGTGTTTACTTGTGATCGGGTTTTTTTTATGGATGTGTTTATTTTTTTCTATATACCCGAAATTGCCCTCGTTCGCATCTTTACAAATCCGACCATAACATTTACACCCGTGAAGTTCCTCTCCTTCAAGCAACCACATCATTGTCGTCGATATTGGATTCTTCGATTACCCTCCGATTCATATCTAGATTGGATTATTCTTTATTTTTTAAGGGTAAAATTGTATTTTGCACTAAAATAAACCCAAAAAAAAAACCTCAAGTAAACATCCTTATCAGAACAATATATAAACTTAATGGGTTTATAAACCTGAAAATAAACTATACACTCGTATAAACTCGTATAAACTCATTTAGGCTGTGTTTGGCATGACCTTTACACTAGTGTACAAGAGTGTATACGAGTGTTTTAATTTTTAAACTGTGTTTGGCATGGTATAAAACACTAGTTTTTAGGGTTTCTGAGAGTTTTTTTAAAACCCTTATCGGATGGAGGGTTTTGGCTGATGCACTAGTTTATGGTGTTCAAAAGTACTATATTGCCCCTATCAATTAACGATATTTACAAATTCTACCGGGTATAATATAAACTTTCTCTCACCTGTCATCGTTATCCAGAGCCGTCGGAGGTGGAGAGAAGTCGAACGGCGAACGAAACGCAAACACAGCCCAGTGAGAAGAACATCGGAAGTGGTCTACACTGGTTTGTCGTCTGTCCTCCGTCTCCTAATTTCTGTATATATGTTCCGATTCATCATGTTCTCTACAAAAAAATTATAATATTAGGGTTAGGGTTCTTCCTGAACTAAGGTTTTTTTGTTGATGATATCCTCAGTGAGCAATCGATTGGTCACTACACATTTTTTCTGAGAGTTATGTGTGGTTATGCTTGCGAATGTTTCGATTATACTATTATGCAGGATTGAGGGAATGTGACTGTAAGGATGTATGGTAGGGTTAGAATGTTTCAAGTCATTGCCATTTTCAATTGTGAGACATATCGAAATGTAGTAATGATTCGATCGACTGTGAGAATGTTTGAAGTCATTGCCATTTTCAAGTATCATGTTATGCATCTCATATGGAACCAACAACTAATCCTCAATTCTCATCCTCTGTTCACTTGGACGTGGATGACCCTCCTGCTCCAAAAACTTGCCCTTGATTGTTTTCCTTTTCATAAGGTTCAACCGTTTATGCTTGACCACCATTGATTGAATTTAGGATAGGAGAAATCGTTGTGATTGTAATGTGACTGTTGTGTTATTCTTATGGGTTTATGTGATTGCTACTTGAAAATGTCTAGGTTGAGAGTACTTGGTATTTAGGAATCAACAAGAAATTACTAGTGCACTATAGGTGTTTGACAAAATGCCTATGAGAATTTGTCTGCCTTATGAGAATTTGTCTGTCTGTCTGAGTTTGTCTGTCTGAGTACTCGATATATGCAGTTATACTCGATGATATATATGCAATTGACTGTGAGAATGTTCTCATATATACTCGATATATGCAATTGTCTGTCATTTATAGGCCAATTGACTATGAGAATGTTTCAATCTCATTCACTGCAAATATGCAATTGTCTTTCATTCATACTCGATATATGAAATTGACTGTGAGAATGTTGTCATATATATATACTCGATATATGCACTTGTCTTTCATTTATATGCCAATTGACTGTGAGAATGTTTCAATCTCATTCACTGCAAATATGCAATTGTCTTTCATTTATACTCGATATATGAAATTGTCTCAAAGAGTTATGTTGTCATACATATATACTCGATATATGCACTTGTCTTTCATTTATATGCCAATTGACTGTGAGAATGTTTCAATCTCATTCACTGCAAATATGAAATTGACTGTTGTCATATATATATATAATCGATTGGTCACTACACATTCATATGCAGGTTTAATATTATTATATGCAGATTGTATTAACTCCTAAATTTATGCATAGGTGATACTAAAGCTCTTTGTTACAGATTGTGACAGTGTAGAAATATCATGAGCAGAGTTTTTTGTAATGACATTTGTGGCTACTTATCAGTGTATTCATTGTTTTAAAGGCTGTGTTTGACAAGTCATGGCAAATTTGTAATGACAGTTGTGGCTATGTTATGACAGTGTATAAATGTTATAAAATATCTTTGTTACAGATTGTGAGATGCATGAATAATCCTTTTCACATTGTGGCTATTTAATTCTTAAGACTATGACAATAATGTTTTAAGTTATTTTTAATAAATCTGGATTTCATGAACATAAACTAAATGATAAATCTATTGTAGATTCTACACATGGATGACAATAACGTTTCCCAAAATCGAACTAGGGGTCCAAATTTTAACTGGACTGATGAGCTTTTGAGGCTCCTAGTGACGATTTTACTTGAATACCAAAGGAAAAATGGAAGCAAACAAGCGTACAATTGGAAGGTTATTACTCCCACATTTATCAGTAAGTGTGGGAAGAATGGAGGCAAAGATTTTTGTAGGAATAAATTCGAGTCAATGAAAAAAGAATACAAGGCGTGGAAAACTCTTAGAAATTCAGAGACAGGTTTAGGTTGGGACGAAAATACTCGGATGATCTCTGCTTCTAATGAATGGTGGGAAAGGAAGATAAAGGTATTTGGTTTGTATTTGTATATATTTTTTTCTCATAAATTGACATGTGAATATTTAGTAATAATTGATGTCTTTTTATGTGTTGTAGGAAGACGTAAACTGTAAGAAATACAGGAATAAGGGAATGGATGCGGACTATGAAGAGTTATTGAGTTCCCTTTTTGCTGGAAGTGTAGCAACTGGTCGTCTGGCCATGTCTTCTGGAATGGTTCGTGAGCCAAGTCCGGATCATTTGTCACTTGCAGATGACGATGATGTCGCTTTAGGTGAAGGGGAAGGAGATGGTGATGATTTCTTCCGTAATTTTGTTGGTACGGTTAATGAAGGTGGAGGATCTAGCTACTCTGGAATTGCAGCTGACGTGAATGTTGAGCCGGAACATTCAGCAGAACCTCCACCACCAAGTAAGGGTAAGACAGACAAGGGTCCTTTGAAGAGAAAAAGAAGACAGTCTATAGGGTCATCAAAGTTGGAAGCCTTTCTAGACCGCTCACAGGAGAACAGTGATAAGTTGATCACACTCTTTCAGGACGAGGTTAATTCTAAGGCGAAAGAGAACGAGATAATGCTTCAGAAGGTGTTAGCAATTGTTGATAGGATGGTGCAGAACAACTTGATCGTGGATGGAAGTCCGTTGTGGTGTTTCACAATGTCTAAGACCAACTCATGGAAAGCTATGCAGCTAATCGTGAATTTGGGGGATGATCAGAAAAGATACAATTGGTTGAAATGGGAGCATGAGCAGAGTTTAATGTGATTGTACTTTTATGTTATTTTCGGATTCTAACCTTAAGGATTTTAATGTTTTTATGCACTTAATTTCTCTTGTTTGTTTGGTCATTTCAGTGTCCGGATGTTAATTGTTAAGGATGTTATTTGTCTATGCAATGAATTTCATTTCTTTGGTTTGTAATTTCATTTGTTTGATTTGTATATATTTTCAGGTTTATTATCAAGTTCAAAAATGTCAAGTTCAACAACTAGTAGTGATAGTGATGGTAGTGAGAAGGACTTGAGGTCCAGACAGACACGTGCTCTAAAATTATTGTCAGCTCACCAACAATTGCAAAGACAGTACGCAGCTGCCGCCGATCACTTCTACAAGCACATGTATAAGGAGCCTTGTTACACTGGGTATGACCGAGGAAGATTATGGATGGAGGAGATCTTAAGTGGTCATCACATTCGCACTGTCAATATGTTCCGAATGGATGCCGAGGTTTTCTTGCGTCTATGCAACGATTTAGAGCATAGTTACGGGCTAACCCCATCTAGAGAGGTATCGGTCATTGAAAAAGTTGGGTTGTTCTTATACACTCTTGCACAAGGGTGTTCTGTTCGTGTTGTCGCTGAGCACTTTCAAAGGTCCACCGAGACTGTCCATCGTGCATTCCACAGTGTTTTAAATTCTATTACTGGTCGTGGACATGAAGGGTGCGGACTTGCAGGAGATATTATCCGACCACGAAATCCAAATTTTCCAAGAACCCCTACACACATTGCTGCTGACCCAAGATACAGGGATTACTTTAAGGTAAACAGATCAACACTTTTTACATTATTGTTACACTAATGAATACTAAACATACATTATTCTCAGGATTGCATTGGGTGCCTTGATGGTACTCATATAAGTGCATGCATAGAAGAAGTCTCGCAAGTTCCTTATGTCGGCCGGAAACATGTAGTCACTTTCAATGTCCTTGCTGTGTGTGATTTTAATATGTTGTTTACTTTTGTGCTGTCTGGATGGGAAGGGTCCGCTCATGATGCAAAGGTTCTCGATAATGCCATATGCAACCCCAATCTCAACTTTCCACATCCACCACCAGAGAAGTATTATCTATGTGACAAGGGTTATCCAGATAGACCGGGATTTCTAGTGCCGTATTCGAAGGTGCGCTATCACCTTAACCAATTTGACACCGAGCCACCAAGCAACAAAAAGGAAGCATTTAACCAGGCACACTCTTCTCTAAGAAGCTGTATCGAACGATGTTTTGGAATCTTAAAGAAGAGATGGAAGTTGTTATCTGCTATGCCATGTTATCCGGACTACACACAAGTTGACATTCATCTTGCTTGTTTTGCCTTGCATAATTTCATTCGATTATACTCAGGATATGATGATTTATCAGAAGATGACGAGGAGTTGGCAAGTACGAGCCATAACGACGTAGAGGAAGTGGAGGACATCAATGTCAGTGGTAGAGGAATGAGCTCCATTCGAGACCGTATTGCTTCGGCTATTTGGAATGCAACAAGGAATATGTAAACTTTTATCAGTAATTGACATTATTGTTTCTCACTATTATATATATGTAATTTATTTTCGAGACAGTTGGTCATTTCTTTCTGTTGTGTAAACTTTTATTGGAAGACATCAATGTCAGTGTGTTTCATGTTGGTGTTTTGGAAATGATTCATATTTATTATGACATATGAAAGGAAAAGTAAAGAAAATCTGCATTGCAATACATAGCCAAATTGGTACATTGTCAATATTAAAATAGAACAACAATAGTACATTACGCACGAAACAGGTACTAATCTGGTAGCTACTAGTACATTACATAACAAACAACTGCCATTCCGATAAGTAAGCCCCAAACAAATGCTTTAACACAATTTTCCCTCTTAATCATCTTGGTCATTTCTTTCTGTTCAGTAAGTTCACCTCTCAATGACTCAACAGTAGCATCACTCTCCCTTTCCCTCACGCGTAGCAAACGACATTCGTATCTCAATCTTCTCTTGTCTGTACGTAGCCCTTCCACAAAGTCCCTTAAACTTTCTGACGCCCCACAATCACCAAAGGCAATGTCTAACATCTCATTTTCGATGGGATCAGGATCTTCCATATATAACCCCTCCCCCCAGTTGTAGTACTCCGGATCACCGCTGTCATAACTTGAATCCTCGTCCATTGTTACCTATCAAAAACACACAAGATTGTAACAGATAATAGTACCATGAATTGTTATGCGGAATCATGTCAGTACCATGAATTGTTATGCAGAATCATGGGCAGAATCATGTACAAGCAAGCAGAAAATGAGATGTTAGACATTGCCTAAAATTAAAAATCGAATGCCACTGTGGTTCAAACAGATGTACAAGCAAGCAGAAAGAAAGAAAAGATCGAATGCCACTGTGGTTCATCAACTGCTGTACACTACCTTCCCTAAAATCATGAACACACACTCATGAACTACTTGCATACAATAGTGAACACTCGCTAGATGAGAACCGGCTCTAAACCTCATAGCTACTCAGAGCAAATCCCCATACAACTCAGTGAACTTGTTAGTGAATCATTAGACATATTGAACTGAAGACGAGTTAACTCATGAACCAAACAGTGTTACTGATTAATCTCCATACAACTCAGTGAACTTGACCTTTCTAGTTTATGGGTTGCTACCATTCAAAGCGAGTTCGACGAGCACCTGGATACGAAGATCCTAAACTACTTGCTAATCCAGCATTCAGAAATGAACATTTTGACTTTATCCAGTCACTGTGAATGAATCAATACCTAAACATATGAACCTTGTACACTACAACAGCACACATGTCATGGAAACTTCAAAATTGGACGACCTGAAATTTAAATTAGAATATCTACAACAAAATCTACCATTTTACCATAATTGTTGTTTCCCTGTAAGATCCCCACAACCAAAACATATGAACCTGAGAATCGAAATTGCAGAGATCAAGGAAGGAAGAACAACCTGAGAATCAATTTAGCAGAGATCAAGGAACGTGAGGACCAAATAAATCTACTCAACACATCAAAATACAGCAGAGAATCAATACCTAAACATATGAACGTGAGGACCAAATAAATCTACTCAACACATCAAAATACAGCAGAGATCAAGGAAGGAAGAACAAATTTACAAGCTGAGAATCGAAATTGCAATAACTAACCAAATAAATTAGATAGCACCTTGCTAAATTTCCTAGAGAACTGATATAAGAAACATTTCCGTCAAAACAAATTTCAAGCCAACAAGCACAGCAGCCAAAGAAGACCAAGTCGATCGCACGCTTCGTAGCAAGAGATCAATTCATATAGTTGAAAAAGATCAGATTTACGAGAAAGCTAAATAGATTCCTGATTCAGAAAAGCAAGAAGCAGAACAAGCATTGTGAAATCGAGAGGGAATTGATGAGTGAACAAACACACATTTCGAATCCCTAACCTGGAGATGAGGAGAAGCGAGAGGTTGCAGAATCTGAATAGCAGTAGAATCTGAAGAAGAAGAGAAGCGGGATAATGCCTTCTTTCTCTCTCTCGACTCGCCCAACAAACCGGAAGAGAATCGAGAGTTGGAGTCGCCCTGTCGCCCAACAAACCAGAAGAAGAACGAAGAAGATGTGTTTTGGGTAAAATTGGTAACCCTTACCCCTCGCTCTGTCCGTAAACTAGTGTTTACGAGATAAAAATGCCAAACATTGTTTAGTGTTTCTGAACACTAAAAACAAGTGTTTCACCAAACTAGTTTCCTTTACACTAGTTATTACTTTGCACTAGTTTAAAAGTTGGCATGCCAAACACAGCCTTATTTTATAAACCCGAAAAACACAAACTATTGATAAAGATGCCCTAGGTTATTTGGTTTATCAATATCCACGTGATATCACACATGATGATGATTCCTCAACCCACTCTCACCTCCACCCTAACCCCTTTAATCACCTCCACCCAATGGCTCAATCGTCTGCCCCTATCATCACCGTATCACCTGCATGATTCAACTCATCCAAGTTTAACAATCTACTCCATTATCGCCATGTCAGATGCTATCTCTTTCAAATGGAAGCTTGACCCTATCAATAGCAAATTAACTGAACCATCGTCAACATTACAAGATCATCCTTACTAGCAACGTGTCAATTCCATGCTAGTGGGATGGATAATAGCTGCAATCAATCCAGCTCTTCGATCATACGTCATGTATCTCTCACCGTGAAAGTAGTATGGAACGATTTGAAGCAAAGGTTCAATGTCGGCAACAGAACAAAGGGCGAAGAAGATGAAAAGATTTATCAATTCTTTATTACATCTCTTCGCTGCAACACTGTCGCTTAAAACTCATTGTCTCGTATGAATAAGATATATTTATTGACAAGTTAACATGAGTTACATGAACGTCTGAAAACAAATGCTCGTGACATGCAGAACGGCGTCTATTGATTACCTTGGTCATCTTTCTCTGTTTTTACCTAGATCTTTAAATGTTAGTCCGTGTGAGATTCACCTTGTTTCTTGAATATGCTAGCCGAACTTGCGACTAAGACTCTTAGTCCTTTTCTGTTTGGTTTTCATTTGTCCAAACTCAAAGTTGTTCAATCCCCACCTCTGACTAGAGTGGTATTAAGAGACGTATTATTTACTATTAGAATAATATATTTTCTATATTACATCATTAATTATAGGGAAATTCCGGATGGTACTCTCGTGGTTTGAGATTTTTCGGATTTTACCCGACAGTTTTTTCGAGTTCGGATGGTACCCTTAAGTTTACGTTGTTTTCCGAATTTTGCCCAAATTTATTAAAAAATTTCAAATTTATTAAAAAATATATAAAAATAAAGTAAATTTGAAAATTAAATAAAATATAAATACTGATTTATTTATTTTAATAATAAATTAAAACAGTGTTTTTTTTAAATTTTTTTTAAAAGAATCATTATTTTATTTATTTTTTTAAAATAAAGTATAACATGTTTTTAGATTTTGTTAAAAAAGTACTAATCCAATTTATTTATTTTTAAAATAAAATACAACACTGATTTTTTTAATTTTATAAAAATTATCTGATTTATTTATTTTTAAATTAATATAAATTTTTTTTTTTACTGTTTACTTTATTTTTAAAATAAATATAGCATTCTTTCTATTTTAGTTTATTTTTCAATTTTACTTTATTTTCTTTTGTATTTTTTAATGGAATTTGAAATTTTTTAATAAATTTGGGCAAAATCCGAAAAATAACGAAAATTTAAGGGTACATCCGAACTCGAAAAAACTGTTGGGCAAAATCCGGAAAACCCCAAACCACGAGGGTACCTATCTTATGATTGAAGTAGGTCATAATCTTTTATGTTTAAACATTACAAGTTAATGAATAAACTAAGACTTTCGGATCATCAACCTCTACACATTTTTGTGAACGGTAAGTTGCGAGATCATAAAAAATCATTTTAAATTTTTTTTAAAGAACTTTATTTGCACGTCCGTACCGAAAAAAAACAACTACACAAACATTAGCCTAATTTGCCTAAACAATGAGTTAATATTTACGATTTAAAAATACAGTTTCAGATTTAAAACTTCTTCCATTCACATGCATGCTTGAACAGCACAAGTACATTTTTTTTTTAATATTTCCTTTCAAAATGTAAGTTTGAATTGCATTTCTTGGAATTTGAAATAAAAAAGATATTAGTTTTTACTTATTCAGTGTATATACATTAATAAATTTGTTTGGTTATATGCAAGAATATTATGGAACTTTATATGAAATTATTATTATGTTTTTACTTATTCGTCTTTAAATAAAAAAAGAGAGGAAGCTATTAATCTAAATAAAGTGGGTTGAAAGATGAAAATAATGTTCAAGAAAACTTTAGCTCTTCTATATGTAATTCTTGTTGAGCATCTAAACTAGTGAAACCTGACTTTTTAACCTTTATTTCTATCACTTTAATCATGTTCAATAGAAGGAAATTATCAGGGTTATCATTTATCAAAGATTACAATATTAATAGATTATTCTGAAAAATTATTGTAATTTTTTTAATCCAATTCAACTTGGGTTATTAGGATTATTAGAATTATTGCGAGGATTATATCCCCTAGAATAATCTCGTCCCTCTATCAAATGTGTCCCATCACCTTTAAGAATTTATAATGTAATTATCATCGTTGCTTGGAGAATATACTTCAAATGATATTATCAACAAAATAAAAAATACAACTTACCTAAATGTGATATTCGAGACACATTATATTGCGTCGTGAATAAAGAAGGATGGTACTCCACTAAATCTACTATGTAAATGATCTAAAACGAGAAATGGGTGTTACAACGGACAAAACTATAAAATGGGAGATTAACATTATGTCAAAAACAAGAATTTCCTTTGGAAATTGTCCCTTGATGGCATCTTAGCGAAAGAAAACCTGGACAAACAGAGAATCAGTTATGATGCATTGCGAATTTTGCAATCATCATACAAAAAGTGTCAAACACATTTTCTTTGGGTGCTCATACAACATGTGAAATATTAATAACACTAAAATTTCATCGAATATACATGAATATGATATAACAAATATGAAAATTAACGATATGCTACTTGATCTTTAAGAAAAATTAATTCATAAGAGCTAAGATAACTAAAGTTGATCTGATGGAATGTCTGGATAACAAGGAATCGGATTGTTTTCAATCAAAAGAAGGCACCACAAAATTTGAAACATATGGCACTAAGTTAAATTAATGAGTGGGAAATAACAAACACAAAAGTCGATACAAATAGCTTGCTACTGGATTTGGAATATGCGATGTTGATTCTACACTGGAAGTAGAAGCGTTCGCTCTTCGCAAAATGTCCGCAGGTATTGGTGTTTCATTCATACAGACAGAAGGGGACATATCTACCATGATATATGAATTTGAGCGGTACAACACTCATTACATTTTTTATTAAATCAACATTGTGGCTAGCATGCTTACAATACATAGTCACTCACCAGTGGGATCGAACATGGGATGATTTGGATGTTATGGGAAGACCTATTTCTAAAAACTGGCTATACTTTTGCTTACCTTTGTACTAAAAAAAATCACGCTAAAACAAAAACTAGTTGGAGCGACAAAATAAAATAAACACACTCGTTATGTTTTCTTTGAGTATTTAATCAATGTGTTATTGTATAAAAAAAAAAAAAGTAAAGTGGGATAAATACAAATAGTGATCTTATTCATTAGTGTGATTGATCATTGTTAGATATAGGTTATTGGGTAAATTTAAGTGGAGTTTTGAAAAGGAAAAAAAAATAAGTTAAAAATGTTTGATAATGGTTGATTATTTGGGGCTTGTTTAAACCTTTAATCAATAAGTGTTCATTTATAAACGAAAGAAAGAAAGAAAAGGGGAGACAAATGAAATTACTAGACGATTAGACTATTCATGAAAGAGGAAATGGTGGTGGTGAGATGAGAAAAGATCGGACAGTTAGGAAAGAAGCCAAAGTGTGAACTCAACGGCTGATAATGAAGAATACTTTTGGCGGGAAATAGCAAAAATAGTAGTTGAGGGGTGGCTTGCCTCTTGGCATGTTGGTTCCCACTTGACCCTTCATTTCATTCTCCACCTAACCATACATTATTATTATTATTTAAATTTTATGGTATAATAATATGATATATGAATGAAGTAGAGGATTTTGCGACATAGGCATAAAATGACATGAAATATAGTCTGGGGTAGAAGATTGCAGGCGCATATAGGCGAGTTGGGAAGCTGCAATTTCCAAAGAGAAATTTAGACTGATGAAGCCTAGCCTGGATGGTCATCTATGAAGGTGACTACAAGGACGAAGACAATAGACACGACAAAAGTGAGTTCTGTTATCCAATTTCAACACAAGACATCCTTCGATTGTCGGTAGCCTCGTACTTATATATTACCTAAATTTACATACACAATTTTAATTATTTAATTTCGTATACTCAAATTCATTTATTCAACTTTAAAGTCACAATTTTAATGACCCAAGTAGTTATTTAATTCAATTACTCAATTTCATTTACACATTAGTTACCCAACTTCTATTACGCAATTTAGTTACTCAATTTCAGTCATCCAATTCATTTACTCTATTTTAATTATCCGATTCGATTGATTATCAGATTTCGTTACCTAATTTCATTACCTGATTCACTTTTTCCCCTTTCTTCCTAGAATTATCTATTTTCTTGTGCACTCTTTATAAGATAAGTAACTAATATTTAATTATCTTTTTTCTTCTTCTTGGTATAATAAGACTCATAAAAATAACATTTTTTAAATCTCAAAAGTGCAAACATAGTCTACATAATAAAATTTGAGAGCATACTTAGTCAACGTGATAGAAAAAGTACCTTGTATTTTTTTAAAACAATAAATTTTAATATTTCATTTGATTTTTCAATCAAAATTTTTTTTCACAATGTAATAAACATTATAAGTTGGTAAAATAATTAAAAAGAGTTACAAATTTTAAATATTAATATATATAATTGCAAAAATAATATAATATGAATTTTTCTTTATTTTCTATTCTACTTGCATTGACCGAATAAAAATAGGGTACAAACGGAAAGTGATTGAACCTAAAGGACACCAAGTGGAGAAAACAAACTCGACGAAATTAATTGGAAAAAACCAAACATGATGGACATCAAACGGGAAAAAAAATCAATATTGAAGGTCACAAAAAAGATAATGGTCACCAATATAAACAAACCTTGAGGACACCAAACATAACCTTATATAAATTTAGTACATGACACAATATATTAAGGGGGTGTATTCAATCCAGACTTTTAAAGATTTTGATTGATTCTTAAATTTGCTGATTTTGTGGGATATTTTAATTCTATATAGAGTTAATACATATTCTGTGGAAATCTTATATGTTTGGGGAAGATTTCTATGGAGTTTAGGGATGTATAAAAGTAATGAAGAATCCTACAAAATCAAAGAAATAATAGATTCTTTTAAATACCATTAACTTTTAAATACCATAGGAATTTTATGGAAAATTTTAAATCCTAATTTAATACCTATAGATTTATATGGACATTTAAAAATCAATATTAAATACCCATAGACTTTTAAACTCCAAAAAAATTCCTGTAAAGTTTTAATTGAATACACCCCTGTTAAATATACGCAAATGAGAATATGTATATATAGTCTATTTCGTCAATTACTAGAAATTTTGTTGTAATATTATGTGTAAATGGGTCCATGTTATATTCACGGTGGCGAAGTTACTAAATATCACCATGTTGTTCACTGAGATTGCGCATCAATGCACGGTGATATCAGACTTGTCTTTGTCACTCAGTGATACTACACATTTGCACTCTGTTAGAGTATTGGGTTTGTCTCTTAGAGCATTGGGCTTATCTCTTATTATTGGACTTATCTTTTGCTATTAGTTTATTGTTTTATCTATTTATGTTTCCCTATATAAACATTACATGATCAATGAAATAAAAAAGCTTTCGATTCACAAATCTCTTCATGGTATCAGAGCACTTTCCTTAACCTACCACCTTTTGCCGTTTTTGCGGTATCAAGGAATACTTTGGCCGTCGGTATCAGGGAATATTTTGGCCGTCGGTATCAGGGAAATACTTTGGCCGTCGGTATCAGAGAAATACTTCGGCCGTCGGTATCATAAAATACTTTGGCCGCGAGTATCAGAAACGACTTTGGCCGCCGGTATCAGAAAACGATTTTGGTCCCCGGTATCAGAAAATACTTTGGCCGCCAGTATCAGAAACGACTTTGGCTGGTATCATGACCGCCACAATTATTGGGGCAGCGGGAAAAGCTAACTCCACATACCCCTTCTCTATTCCCTTTAGCTTTGAGGACCGTAAAGACATTGGTCTTACAATTAATGATACTCAATGGAATACTCTCATATCTGCTTTGAACTCCTACCGTTCAAATTCGTTCCCTTGAATTCTTGATTCGGGGAATTCTTTTCATATAGCAGGTGATCGTTCATTACTTTCATCGCTCAATCCGGTCATTACATGCCGAATTAAACTCCCTAATGGAGCTTTAGTATCCGCTGAACACGCAGGCACCTTGCGACTCAATAACTCCCTTCACTTGCCCCAAGTATTATATGTTATAGGACTTGATTGTCATCTACATTCTCTAAATCAGTTAACTACGGATTTGAATTGTGTTTTTATGATAACTAATAAACTTTGTTTTATACAGGACCGTACTTCGAGGACAGTGGTTGGAGTGGGTGAAGCTCGTGATGGAATTTACTTGCTTCGCTGGATGACAAACGCTTCTCCGCTCCCTTCATGCCTTACAACTATTGACAATACCACCCACCATAACCGCCTTGGTCATCCTTCCATCCCCAAAACTACCCTTCCATATGACATATGTCTCCGGGCCAAACTACCTAGATCATCTTTTCCGGTTAGCAGTTGTAACACCCCGAATCCGCGGGACTCGGAGTGTCACATTGGGCTAGGATCTCACAGTGAATCCTTAACCTAGCTTGACAACAAGTTCACTGGACCTTACAACATGACACTGACATATATAAAACAAATACATAAAACTGTATAAACAATACAACTCAAAGGTAAAGACAACGTAGCCGAGTATAAAAAAACATCCTCACATAGGAGGGGAAACAAGACATCATCCTCACGCAGGAGGGAAAACAAGACATCCCAAACCAACCACCTAATGTACAAGAGTCCTCGGCCTGTCACCTTGCCAAATCACTCAGCAGTGTCTAACCTGCAAACATCTACAACACGGTATGAAATCGTTAGCTAGCCATACATATATAAGGTAATGCATAAGCACAAGCGCAATCATGAAAGATAAACACATCAGCATGCTATCACACATTTCCCCATTTATTATCTTTATATAATAGTCATTCACTCAAATCGTGTATATATAGATAGATGAAACTATGTGACACGAGGACCGTATCATCCCCGCCTTTTAGTGCTATGTCCAGCTGTACGAGTATCGGTCACACAATCCGTGTACCCTATGGGAGTGGATTGCGCCCTTCCTGTAAACCAGTGTGGCCTGACGTCAAAGAACCTCCCAGACTCCATGGCAGGAGGAAAGGGAAAGGTTATCACAACCACGCAACGGGGCATTCAATAAAACATAGGTCATTATAAATGATACATCATGCTATCATAGCAAACATGTAACACTAACCACTCATGCAAACACCCAATATAAGGATGATAGCTAAGTAAGTCCTACGGACTTACCTCAACCTCGTACAAACTCAACCACGATAACCTCTACACTGGAGGGACAACACGGCCTATAAACAAGGCATAAAGAGATATATCAACCTCTATTCATCAAAGGGGTCACACCTAGACCCAAAGGGATCCATGAGGATCATACTCAATCTATAAGCCTCAGAACAAACTAAACCTCAATATCTCAACATAACTCACGATTCCTCAAATCTCAAGGTAGTATCTAATCGACATTCCTCAATCTCAACTCTAATCCTAATTTAATTAATTAAGCATTAATTAATTAATTAGATTTCGCCAGAATAACGTTTTGCCCGCATGCAATTTCGAAACCCACCTGTCATCAGATGTCATCAAACAAACTACCCATAATCACCAGAATAATATAACGACCATAATGAAATTTCTAATTGTCCTATTTGACAATCCTAAAGTCAATTTAAGCCAAATCGTAAATTCATAACTTATTTGTTACTAACCTGATTGACGATCTGAAAGAAGATTCGGAATCACAACGACGCAGGCTACGCATGGACAACATCAAATTCACCGGAATCTGAGCGACAAAACCGTCCTGGTGACATATATGCTCGACCAACCCTCCATATACTCGGAAATGCAGAAACTCGGTACCGATATGAAGAGAATGAAGAGAGGAATCCAGAAACTCAAACGGAATTGAAATCGGATTAGAAACGGAGAGTAGATTTGAGTTTGAAGGTTGAGAGAAATCAGAGCTTTTACGAGGAAACGTGAAAGGAAATGAATTAATAAAGGATTTTTCGCTATTTATAGTGAAGACGATAATTATCCTTTAGCGAAGTCGATAATTATCCTTTAACCGATCCAGAGGCGGGTCAAACCTCCTTCTCCAAACTTCTCAAGATTGGAATAATAAATCTGAAATATTGTAGGGATAATTATTCCACAATTGCCTCGAAAAACGTGTATTCCTAAGCCGTATTTCTTAGTTGTTAAGAAACGAATGAGCGACTCTTTTGGCCGTTTGGCCTCTCCATGTTATTTCATATCTAGGACATATCCGATGTCCTGATCATTTCTCTCAACTGCATTTTTATTAATTGGAGCTCCCAAATGCTCCAAATAACACCGGAGGGTAAAATAATTACCCGGAGGAAAAAGTAAAAATTTCCCCAAACGTCCAAAATTACGCTGGGAACATAACGGTGGGACTCATACTCATCACTTGCGAAATCTTCGCGAGTTATATGTCAATTACTATCAACGATTAAGTTAATCAACATTAGTTAGAATTCGGAAATCCTAGCTATTACATCACACACCCCTCTCGAAACTTGAACAATTCCCAAATACTCTCGGACCCATGCGCCGAGGTATAAACACTGTCTCTATCGGAGATATCACATCTCCGTTCAAAGGTATCAACCTATAACAATCTATAACCTCAAAACATAAGCATGGAGGAATCATCAACTCCAGAAAATAGGATCATAACGCTATCCCAAAGGCATGGAGGTAAAACATCTCCAACAGTTTAATCCTATCCCAAAGGTACAGAGGTAAAACATCTCTGACAACTATATCCTTAATCACACCGTGGAGGAAAACATCTCCAAGAACTACAATCACTATAACAGTATGGAGGAAATACACCTTCAACTGACTCACATCACAAGGGCATGGAGGAAAAACATCTCCAACTACCAACTCATCATCAAGGAGGAAACACATCTCCAAAACACAAATGACCGTATGGAGGAAGAACATCTCCAGAAATCTCTATACCTAAATCCCAAACATGGAGGTAATATCATCTCCAACTAAACCTAATCTCATTCTACAACATGAAGGTAGAACCATCTCCAGCTGACCTACACACGATGGTATGGAGGTAGAACTTCTCCAATGGTAAAATCATTGCTCGAGGGCTTGGAGGTAAAACTTCTCCAGCTATAAATAACTCGCCCTAACATAACAAGATCCACTAGGATCACCAATATCTAGCACGGAAGAGAACATCACATATCACATAATCACATAATCACATCATCCTATATCTCATATATACCACCACGGCTTGCTCAACAAGTCTACGGTGCAACCTTCTCTGCATAAACTCGGATTAGTTCCTATGGATACTATCCTCAATAACTCAGGTGGCCTCGTCTTGGTAACTATACTCTCATCATCAGAATGGTTTTTAAGCATAAACGTCTTATACCTCATTCTAAGACTGCAACGGGATATTAAGCAAACATGTGGTCTGCCTCGACCACTAAAATCATCTTGACTCACAGTGTGTCTCGGTTTTGGTATATACTCCCTTAGCCGAGACACTTGAACAACATGGTGAATACCCTCTAACCTCGGAGGCAAAGCTACTATGTATGCTGCCTTCCCAACTCTATCCAGTATCTAGAAAGGACCGACATATCGGGGACTCAACTTCCCCCCTTATGCCAAAACGTCTGACGCCTCGCGTCAGAGATACTCTCAACCAGACATGAGCTCCTATTTTGAACGCTAGAGGTCGGCGCCTCTTGTCTACATACGACTTCTGGCGACTCTGTGCCACCAACATCCTCTTTCTAAACAGTGCTACTCGAGCCATAGCATCTTGAATCTTCTTTGGTGCTATCCCACCGGTACTTCTAGGCTCATCCTATCATAAAGGTGTACGACATCTACGCCCATATAGTGCCTCGTAAGGGGCCATCCCAATAGATGTATGACAGCTGTTGTTGTATGAGAACTTAACCAATGGGAGGTAATTTGATCATCCTTGTCCCAATCCAACACACCAGCTCGCAACATATCCTCAAGGGACTGGATGGTCCTCTCTAACTGACCATCGGTTTGGGGTAAAACGCAGTCGTGAAGTGTAGACTTGTCCCCAAAGCAGTCTGAATTTGTTGTCGAAATCTCGAGGTCAAAATCCTAGGTTAGCTCAAACCATCTACGCTGGCGGTTATTCAATTCCACTGCGTAAAACTATACTTCAGACTCTTATGGTCTGTGAAGATCTCGCATGTAGCACCATACAGGTAATGTCTTCAAATCTTCAAAGCATGAACTACCGCTGCTAACTCCAGATCATGAGTCGGGTAGTTCTCCTCATACATCTTCAACTAGCGAGACGCATATGCAATCACTCTGCCCTTCTGCATCAAAACACATCTTAGCCAAGATTGAAACATCATCATACTACACGAAACCACCAATGCCCTATGGCCGTGCTAATACAGGAGTAGAAGTTCATCTTCCTTCCGTTCCTCAATCGATAAGAACACGGCTCAAACTATACAAATCAAATAGTCTTCTCAACAGACTGATACACGATCGGGCTATCATATAAAATCCTCCACAGATAGCGATAATATTTGGTTACTCCGAAAAGGCTACTTCAAAAAGTTACGAACTTCATCGACATTCGTCGGTATTGTTCCAACTACAAAGTTATAATCCTTCTCGAATCAATCTAGATTCCTTCAACAAGTCACACGATCTCAAAAGGTTTGGTCACATATTCAAACTCGTACTTAACATACAACTCTTAATCTTACAAGACTCATAAAATATTCTCCAATGTTCTACGTGTCCCTCTCAACTTTGAGAGTACACTAGGATATCATCTACAAAAACTCACTACTGCGGATCCATTAAGTCAATAAAACTTCGTTCCTCTTCGTGAGTCCGAATGACATCACTACAACTCGTAGTGGCCATACCGAGTCCGAAATGCCGTTTTGGGCACATCCTATTCGCTCATTCTCATCCGGTGATATCCAGGTCTCCAGTCTTATCTAGAAAACTTAGAAGCTCCTTGCAACAAAGCTATCAATTCATCCCGGTGGGGTAATGAACACTCGTTCTTAATAATCATCTTACTTATTCTCGAAAATTCACGCACAACCATCATTCCTTCCTCCATACAAAAACATGGATATATTCAAAATTATTCAGATGCTCCAGCTCTAACTTTATGCCGGAATCCACGCTCTTCCATACCGTAGACTAGATGATATATCAAACATACTCACAAATCCTCGTATTACCAAGACTCTTGTATTCCTCATTACATACATCAGAAGACCTCATAGGCTCACACAATCAGCCTCGTTATTGATAACAGTTCACATCCTTCAAGATCTCTATCACAAGAAAGGTCATAATCTAATCCATTATAACAGTGGTCAATATGGTCCATCTATCATAGTTCAAACTACACTTATAGCGATCTACTCGATCCACTACTTCCTCACGTTCAAAGACATAACAAAGAAGTCTACATGAGAAAATCACAAGTCCCGATATAACTGGGCTAGACACATCTCGCGGGTACCTCTGACCCCAAAACAACTAAGTAACCCTAAGTAAAGGGTACTCCCTATATCACATCTAAACCCACGTTCAACACATACATCAAAACGAGGGCATAACACCAACACTAAAAGAACTCAAAAAGGTAAACCATTAACAAGAATGGTACCTGTAACAACTAACGCCAGAAGCTCCACTGCATATCATCACTCAACCTCAGACCTATGCTCCTCAGGTATCATTGAGGTCATCGTCATAACCTCCACTTCCACTCTTTCTGCACCGGAAGGAGACAGGTCTTGCTGAGAAGAAACACTACCTTGATGACAAAAAGGGGCAAGATGGCCTAGTTCATCACAGGTGAAACAAGCTATCTGTGCCAAAGGGCACTCAGAACGCAAATGATCTGGATAGCCACAGTTGAAACATAATCGTCCCATTCTTGCAACTTGTGAGACTAAAGGGTAACTCGATTTTCGTCGTCCACCTTGAATGATCTTATTCCGGGAGGGAACTTGTAAAGGCAGCGCTGTTACGCTAAAAAGTGTGCACGCAATAAGCCTTAAATTTATACTCGTTATATTTATCCTAACTTTTAGCGCACCCGCAGTGTACGGGTCGTTTTTAGTATGGATAGTATTCCGAGGTCGAACACAAAGACTAAGGTGAAATTGATTCAAGTTGTGATTGAGTTTAGCAAAGATCTAAGTCTAAGGAAAAGAAAGAAATAAAGAAAGGAAAATCTCAATTGTTTTTGGTTGGTTTTTGGTGATCAATCAAAGATCACCATTCATGCAAGGTAAACAATCAAACTAACTAAAAATAAGCACAAATGGACAACTAAACAAGATAATGATCAAGGAAAGAAAAGACGGATTCTAGGGGTCGGAAATTCCGGTTATGGCATAGAACTCAAGTTATCTATTCATTCTTAGGATTTCACTATGATATGTTGGGATTAAGTGTTTCTAAATTGGGATCAATTACCGGGTAGGTCTCATGGTCCAACTAGTCCACACCTAAGGTCTCATTACCGGTTAAGTCTCTAAGAACCTAAGGTTAGGAATTCTACACAAACCGGATTTGTTAATTAGGGATCTAACCTATCCTTACCGGGTAAGTCTTGGAAAGGGAGATCCTAAGCAACTATCCTAGCACATCTAATCCAATGGCGGCTTATTAGGCTCACCACTACCTAAGGGTTGCTATTTTAAATTCTAAGGGCAAGGATCACCGGGTAAGTCTCTCCTAACACTTAGTCACTACACTAGGTCACCCTAGGGTAGGTTAAACTTTAGCAAACTCCTAGGGTTTCAACATTTTATAGGTCTAAGGCAAGATCCTTCGAACCAGGGAGAATCACGGTTTGTTCTACCTAAACCACGGCCGTGGTTCTTCAAGAACTACCCGTGATTTCTAACAACAGGTACGTTTATAAACAAAAGTCATCCAAAGGTAAATCTAAGTCCGTCCTATCATAGCTCTAGCCATAACCATCCTTTCCTTACCCTAGAACCACATCAATTTAGCCTACAACATTCATAATGGAAATCAAAGCAAACAAACATAAAATCATAACATCCATTGTAAGATAATGAAAGAAAAGAGATGAACAAGTGAACTTCAAAAACAAACCAATCTGAAAATGGAATTAGAACAACTTACAACCCTTCCAAAAGAAGGTTCAAGGGTTCACAAAACTCTAGAAATAGAATCCGAAATACAAGAAAGCTATGGTGTGTGTTCTTCTCTCCTCTTCAATGGAACCTTTCTTCTTCTCTTTGGCACTTTCCTTCCTAGAAAAAAATCTTCTTCTTTGGAGAATATATTTGTTAGAGAGAAATGGATAATGGATGAGCTGCTCCCAAACTACCCAGCTGCTCCTCACAATCCATGAAGGACCACTTTTATAACAAACTTGCATGAGCTGTCCATGAGAATCGTGGCACAGCTGTCACGAGAATCTGGCAAAATCCACGGTCATTTCCACGGCCGTGGTTCGTCAGAGAACCGTGATTTTATGCAGTATCTTCGCCTTGGATCATTAAGCTGTGATTTGGTGCATGACTAGTGTTGGTAAGGCTCCATGAGTCCTCCTCAGCCCTTGGCTTGTGTCCTAATGCGTCCGGGAGTGTGTCATCTAAATGAGCGATCCTTAAACGCATCGTTTTAGCTCCAAACTTCCCGAAATACCTACAAAACGCACACAAGTCCGTGTAGACGTCTATCTCGACAAAGTACATGATTTGAGTGCAAAACGTCTTGAACTAATGCTAAACCGTGCATGAATGAGTGAGAAATCTACCTAAATGACTACTTAAATCTAGATCATAAATCGTGTTATCAAAATACCCCATACTTAAGGTTTGCTCGTCCCCGAGCAAATGCTCAACTATGAAATACAAGATAGCATGATTTAGGCATGCAGAAAAACGGCCAAATCTTTTTGGGTTTGTGCTTCTACTATTGGATCACCTTCATAGTCATGTTTCATGGCAATTGGACAAGCAATTATGTATCAAACAAATGAAGGCATGGAAAGACAATTGTACTTAACTTAAAGACATGCATGAGATGTAAAGATAAAGAAGTCAAGAAGATCAAGAGTATATCCAATCTAGATTACTAAGTCTTACAAACATGCAAGTAGGTCATAAGGTCTTGTGAAATAAAAGGCCAAGAAACGTTGCAATTGGGTGGGGAATTCTCTAGGTTATGTGATGCTAATCCGGGAATGGAACTAACTCCACATCCTTGTCCTCGATCAACTTCCCCCAAATGTATATTTTTCCTTATCTTGCTTTCTTTTCTTTTTCTTGACTTGTTTTTGAGACAATGGCATTGGTGTACAATAGCCGAAACCTCGGTGATTAGCCATCCTCGGGCTTTTTCTATTTTTTTCGAGGTGCATCCACACCGGGCACACATACCAAAACTCGTTAGGGCTATTTATTCATTTGACTTTGGCAAGGCACCAACACCCGATTATGTGAAGTGTACCGAGTTACTTGTCATTTGAAACAACGCCCCCAAACCTATATTGTCGGTTATACTTCCACAATAATTTCAGCATTTTCATTCATGACATTCCTTTCATCAATATCTTTACCCCACACTTGCTTTTCGCACACTTAAATATACTAGCATGCTCCTATTCCCGGATGGGTTAAAAGAGGTCAATTTTATATCAATTGAGGTGCTTAAGCAATCATGATCAAGATGAGAAGTAGAGAAAGATGAAATGCCTCATTCATTCCTAGATGGTATGCAAGAACTATCATGTAATTTCGACTTTCAAATACTCCATCCATTCTAGGCAAACATCATAATCACAAGTCATTCATGGAATTCAAGGAAAGTAGTTCAAGTCCACATATGCATTTATCAATTCAACACATAAGGCCATTCATAGCCAATTCACAAGACAAGATTTCATCATTAGGATCATATCCAAGCCTAGAAAGCAAAAAAATTTTTAAATTTTCTGATTTTTATGGGATTTTCGATTTAAGTATGTACAATGCAAGACATGTGCGAATTTTAAGCTATCCTAGATGCTCATCATGCAAGGGATCATGCGAACCCCACCCCATACTTAGAAACACATTGTCCCCAATATGGTATACAAGTAAAGAGAGTGAAAGAAGGTTCTCACAATGTAAAAAATGTTTGCTATGGTATTCGGGATTGTTCAAGTGAATTGACGTTGGATGATCCTATCAACCATGGTAGAGAGCTCTTAAGCATCCTTCAAAGCTTCGGGACCCGCGCTAGGCACCGCTAGCCGTCCAAGTTCCGCGTCCGCTCCACCCATAATTGGTGAGGGGTTCATCATCATCATTCATATGTCAAGAAAGGCTTCCAATGCCACTAATGCTCTAGCACACACACGAAACACAAAACACGCAAAGCACACAAAAACAGAAAAATCTAAGCAAAAATGAAAAATGAAAAGGGAAAAATGTTACCAATGGGTTGCCTCCCACCAAGCGCTTCTTTAAGGTCATTAGCTTGACCAAACTCGGGAGCGTCTAGTCAAGGTGAAGCGGGGCAATCATGTCTACCGGGGCTCCCGGTATATACTTCTTCAAGCGGTGCCCATTCACTTTGAAATTTCCACAATGCTCCCCTCCTATCTCAATAGCTCCGTGGGGAAAGATCTTCTTCACCACATATGGCCCGGTCCATCTTGATTTGAGCTTGCCGGGAAAGAGCCTTAGCCTCGAGTTGAAGAGAAGGACAAGATCTCCTTCACTCAACTCCTTGGGGATAATCCTCTTGTCATGCCATCTTTTGGTTCTCTCCTTGTAGATCCGGGCATTCTCATAGGCTTCCAACCGGAGCTCCTCAAGGGCGTTTATATCAAGCAACCTCTTTTCTCCCGCTTCCTTGAGGTCAAAATTTAGCCACTTAATGGCCCAATAAGCTCTATGCTCCATTTCCACCGGAAGATGGCAAGACTTGCCATAGACTAACTTGTAAGGAGTGGTGCCAATTGGTGTCTTGAAGGCGGTTCTATATGCCCATAGTGCGTCATTGAGCTTCATAGCCCAATCCTTTCTAGTTCTAGACACCGTCTTCTTGAGGATGGCCTTTATCTCTCGGTTGGAGATCTCCACTTGGCCACTAGTTTGGGGGTGGTAAGGTGTTGCCACCTTATGAGTCACCCCATACTTAGCCAAAAGTGCCCCAAAATTCCTATTTGTGAAGTGCTTCCCTCCATCACTAATGATCACCCTTGGTGTTCCAAACCTAGGGAAGATCACTCGGTTGAAGAACCGCACCACCACCTTGGCATCATTTGTAGGAGAGGCGATTGCCTCCACCCATCTTGACACATAGTCCACCGCCAATAGGATGTAGAGATTGCCACATGAAGAAGGGAATGGTCCCATGAAGTCTACACCCCACACATCAAAAATTTCAACTTCTTGGATGTTGTTCAAGGGTATTTCATTCCTCCTTGAGATGTTGCCCGTCCTTTGGCAAGCATCAGATGCCGCTACAAAACCTTGCACATCTCTAAACAAGTTAGGCCAATAAAAACCGGATTGCAATACCTTTGCACACGTCTTGTGTGAGCTAGCATGGCCTCCGCATGGTAAGGAGTGACAATGCCGGATCACACTCTCCACTTCGTCTTCCGGTATGCATCTTCTAAGCACCCCATCCGGGCCTCTCTTGAATAGAAGTGGCTCACTCCAATAGTAATGCCTCACATCGTTGAAGAACTTTTTCCTTTGTGCATATGTTAATCCGGGAGGCACTTCCTCACACACTAAGTAGTTCACGATGTCGGCGTACCATGGCTCACTTCCTCTAGCCACTTGGAACAAGCATTCCTCCACCATTTGCAATTGTTCATCCCGGAATGAATCATCTATCGGGATGTTGTCTTTCCCAAGCTCCAATGGTGGGAGTCTACTAAGGTGATCCGCCACGGAGTTCTCGGATCCTTTCTTATCTCGTATCTTCAAATCAAACTCTTGAAGAAGAAGGATCCACCGAATCAACCTTGGTTTGGCATCCTTCTTGGTAAGTAGATAACGGATCGCAGCATGATCCGTATAAACTATGACCTTCGCTCCAACAAGGTACGAGCGGAACTTCTCAAATGCATACACCACCGCCAACAACTCCTTCTCGGTGGTAGCATAATTTAGTTGGGCATCATCTAGCGTCTTGCTAGCATAGTAAATAGCATGAGTACGCCCTTCTTTCCTTTGCCCTAAAACGGCCCCAACGGCCACATCACTTGCATCGCACATGATTTCGAATGGTAGACTCCAATCCGGAGGTTGCATGATAGGTGCGGAGATCAAGGCGTTCTTCAACCTACAAAACGCTTCAAGACAATCTTTGGAAAAGACAAAATCAACATCTTTCATTAGTAGGTTAGTGAGAGGCTTAGAAATTTTAGAGAAATCTTGAATGAACCTCCGGTAAAAACCGGCATGCCCTAAGAAACTCCTTACCCCCTTCACCGAGGTAGGTGGTGGCAACTTCTCTATCGTTTCAATCTTAGCCCTATCAACCTCAATGCCACGGTTAGACACCAAGTGTCCTAACACAATCCCTTCACTTACCATGAAGTGGCATTTTTCCCAATTTAAGACAAGATTTGTCTCCTCACATCTTTGCAACACTAATGACAAGTTAGCCAAGCAATCATCGAAAGAAGAACCATAAGCAGAGAAATCATCCATGAACACTTCCATGATATTTTCTATATATTCCGAAAAGATGGCCATCATACACCTTTGAAAGGTGGCGGGTGCATTACACAACCCAAATGGCATTCTCCTATATGCAAAGGTACCCCATGGACACGTAAAAGTTGTTTTCTCTTGGTCATCGGGGTGGATAGGGATTTGGAAGAATCCACTATATCCATCTAGATAGCAAAAGTGAGAGTGTTGAGCTAACCTTTCTAGCATTTGGTCAATGAAGGGGAGGGGGAAGTGATCTTTCCTAGAGGCCATGTTCAATTTCCTATAATCAATGCACATCCTCCACCCCGTAACCGTCCTAGTCGGTATTAGTTCATTGTTCTCATTAGTTACTACCGTCATTCCACCCTTCTTAGGCACTACATGAACGGGGCTAACCCACTTACTATCCGAGATAGGGTAGATAATTCCCGCATCTAGCAACTTAATGATTTCCTTTTTGACCACCTCTTTCATTATAGGATTCAATCTCCTTTGATGTTCAATAGAGGGTTTGTGGTTATCTTCCATCATTATCTTATGCATGCACAAAGATGGCTTAATGCCAACCAAATCATCAATAGTATAACCAATGGCCTTCCTATGCAATCTTAGTTCATGCAGCAATTTAGCAAGTTCATCATCACTCAAGCATGCATTAACAATCACAGGATATGTAGAATTGTCACCAAGAAATGCATACTTTAAATGAGAGGGGAGGGGTTTAAGTTCAAGTGAGGGAGGACCTTTATCGGTTGAAGACGATCCAAATAAGGTTGGATGAGATGAATCCAAAGCAAATGAAGACTCCCCATGGCTCCTAGAAGCTTGATCATCATCAAGAGCTGATTCAGGGAAAACCACGGTTGAAAACACGGGTTGCTCATTTTCCACGACCGTGGTTTTTGCCAAGTTTGTTTCTCGGAGTTGTCCAGAAAGTTTGACGGCCGTGGTTTGTAAATCTCGACCGTGGAACTTGCAGCTGTTCAACACTTCTTCGTGGCTTTCAAATCCAACTCTTGGCTCCTCCTCCAATGCATCCAAGGCTTTGATCTCTTCATTGCAAGCCTCCTCATCATCTTCCTCCGTCATGCTTAAGGTAAGAACCTTTTCCAAGGGATCCTTGATCAAGATCGAGCTCACAACTTCTCTAGATTCTTCTTGCTCGATTATGTTGAAGACATCTTCATCAAGGGTTGGCCCTTTCATCATGGTGGACAACTTGAACTTGATGTTCTCTTCTCCAATGTTGAAGGAGAGAGTTCCGTTCTTGCAATCCACTAAGCATCCGGAAGTGGCTAGGAAAGGTCTTCCTAAGATGATAGGAACCGGATAATCCGCCGGAATGTCCAACACTACAAAATCAATAGTCACGTAGAATCCTCCTAGCTGCACCGGAATGTCCTCTAGAATCCCAACCGGATGAGTGATAGAACGATCCGCCATATAGAGGGTCATCTTGACCGGCTTTGGCTCTCCTAGCCCGACCTTGTTGCAAAGTGCAAGCGGTATGATGCTTACACTCGCCCCAAGATCACAAAGGGCCTCGTACTTCACGTCTCCTACTCCAATTGGAACGCAAAAAGAGCCCGGATCTCTTAGCTTGGGAGGCGTTTCCTCCTTCATCGTTTGGATCAACTCCGAGGATCTCTTGGTCATTCTTATCTCCCCATACTCCTCCAACTTCCTTTTGTTGGAGAGTATTTCTTTCAAAAACTTGCCATACGCCGGCATTCCTAAGATGGCATCCATGAACGGAATGTTAATATGTAACTTGGACATTAGTTCAAGGAACTTACCAAAATGATTGTCTAAACGAGCTCTCGCTCTTGATTGTGGGAATGGTAGTGGTGGCTTGTATGGAGGCGGTGCCACATAGGTTGGCTCTACATCCTTGCTCTTGCCTCCATCTTCTTGCTTTCTTCCCTCTTCTACCACTACTTGCTTTCCCTTAGCTTGGTCCTTGGGCAAAGGACCCTTCATACTCAACCCACTCCTTGTTGTGATAGCCAACACTTGGCCCCTTGGGTTGTCTTCGGTTCTTCCGGGAAGCTTTCCCGGATCTCTATGTGCTTCACCCGCCTTTTGAAAGACTTGTGCTTACAAGACCTTTTGAGCCTTAGAAATTGAAGTCACGGTGCTCTCGAGTCCACTCAACCTTCCTAGCAATTGCTCAAACATGACTTCGGTCCTATCCTTTGAAGGTTGAGAAAAACCGGGTGGAGGTTCTTGTGAAGCTCTTTGTGGTGGAGTTGTGCTTGTGGAGGCGGGAGGGTTCAAGGCTCCATCCGGATTAGAGTAAGAAAATCCGGGGTGGTTGTGGTTTGGCTGGTAGTTGTTGAATTGCCGGTTGTTGGTGAAACTCCTTGGGCCTTGATAATTGTTGAAGTTGCCCCTTCCCATATAATTCACATCCTCCTCCTTGGAAGACAAGTTAGCTTGTGGAAGCACTTGAGGAGTTGCTTGGCTCTTCAAGGTGATAGTACACAACTCTCTCAAGGATTTCAACTCGTTGTTGATGGCGTCAAGCTTGAAATTGCTCATGGTGACTTCGCTCACCTCATATGCTCCCGCCTTTCTTCCTTCACTCTTCCTATGAGAGTACTTCTCAATCACTAGAGCTTGCTTCTCCACAAACTCCCAAGCATCATCTACATGTTTCTCCATAAATGTCCCACCGGAAAGAGATTGAAGCTTGAATTGGCTATCTTCATCAAGCCCTTTGAAATAGATCTCTAATAGCTCAATCTTCGGTATGCCATGGTGCGGACAATCTAGGAGAAGGTCTTTGAATCTCTCCCAAGACTTGAACAAACTTTCTCTATCCCTCATCACGAAGGCATTGATCTTCCCTCTTAATTCGGTGGTCTTGGAAGGTGGGATGAACTTGGTCAAGAACTCGGTTGTCATCTCCTCCCAAGTACCAACTCACCCTTGTGGAATAGATTGATACCAAGCCAAGGCTTTATCCTTAAGAGAGAAGGAAAAGGCCCTTAGCTTATGGTTGTTGCTTTCCAATCTTGGCGGTCTAAGAGTCTCCATCAAAATCTCATAGTTCATCAAGTGTTGATGAGGAGATTCTCCTTCCATCCCTCCAAATTGATTATGCCGGATCATTTGAAGAACTTGAGGGCGGAGCTCATAGTTGTGGGTTGCGGGATCTCCTAGATTCACACCCGGTCGGTGTGCTCTTTGTGCCGGATCCATACGTCTCCCTAGGGTTTGTGGCTCTTCAATGGCAATGGGAACAACCCTAACATTGGCCGCCGGCTGCGGTTGTGGTGGAGGAGGTGGAGGTTGTCGGCGATTAAGCTCTCCTTGAACAAGGGCTTGCCTAATCTCTTCAATCTCCCTCCTAGTTTCCTCTTGCCTCTCATTGGCAAGTCTCCTTTCTTCCTCCAAGAGTTCATCTCTTAGCCTTATTTGTTCTAAGGCTTCATCCAACTCAGCTTGAAGATTTCTACCGGCCATCTCTTTCTCTTTTCGGATGTTCTTGGATCTAGATCGAAGGGTTTTCTCCGGTTCGGGATCGAATGGAGCTAAATCCTTGCCACGAGATCTTCGCATACACCTAAAGAGTAATAGATGTCCTGAAAAGCAAAGACACCAACCAAAGAGAGATCAAAAGCTACAAGAAAGATCTACACTAGAAACAATCACAAAATAGACTCAATCTAGACCTAGTCCCCGGCAACGGCGACAAAAACTTGTTACGCTAAAAAGTGTGCACGCAATAAGCCTCAAATTTATACTCGTTATATTTATCCTAACTTTTAGCGCACCCGCAGTGTACGGGTCGTTTTTAGTATGGATAGTATTCCGAGGTCGAACACAAAGACTAAGGTGAAATTGATTCAAGTTGTGATTGAGTTTAGCAAAGATCTAAGTCTAAGGAAAAGAAAGAAATAAAGAAAGGAAAATCTCAATTGTTTTTGGTTGGTTTTTGGTGATCAATCAAAGATCACCATTCATGCAAGGTAAACAATCAAACTAACTAAAAATAAGCACAAATGGACAACTAAACAAGATAATGATCAAGGAAAGAAAAGACGGATTCTAGGGGTCGGAAATTCCGGTTATGGCATAGAACTCAAGTTATCTATTCATTCTTTGGATTTCACTATGATATGTTGGGGTTAAGTGTTTCTAAATTGGGATCAATTATCGGGTAGGTCTCATGGTCAAACTAGTCCACACCTAAGGTCTCATTACCGGTTAAGTCTCTAAGAACCTAAGGTTAGGAATTCTACACAAATCGGATTTGTTAATTAGGGATCTAACCTATCCTTACCGGGTAAGTCTTGGAAAGGGAGATCCTAAGCAACTATCCTAGCACATCTAATCCAATGGCGGCTTATTAGGCTCACCACTACCTAAGGGTTTCTATTTTAAATTCTAAGGGCAAGGATCACCGGGTAAGTCTCTCCTAACACTTAGTCACTACACTAGGTCACCCTAGGGTAGGTTAAACTTTAGCAAACACCTAGGGTTTCAACATTTTATAGGTCTAAGGCAAGATCCTTCGAACCAGGGAGAATCACGGTTTGTTCTACCTAAACCACGGCCGTGGTTCTTCAAGAACTACCCGTGATTTCTAACAGCAGGTACGTTTATAAACAAAAGTCATCCAAAGGTAAATCTAAGTCCGTCCTATCATAACTCTAGCCATAACCATCCTTTCCTTACCCTATAACCACATCAATTTAGCCTACAACATTCATAATGGAAATCAAAGCAAACAAACATAAAATCATAACATCCATTGCAAGATAATGAAAGAAAAGAGATGAACAAGTGAACTTCAAAAACAAACCAATCTGAAAATGGAATTAGAACAACTTACAACCCTTCCAAAAGAAGGTTCAAGGGTTCACAAAACTCTAGAAATAGAATCCGAAATACAAGAAAGCTATGGTGTGTGTTCTTCTCTCCTCTTCAATGGAACCTTTCTTCTTCTCTTTGGCACTTTCCTTCCTAGAAAAAATCTTCTTCTTTGGAGAATATATTTGTTAGAGAGAAATGGATAATGGATGAGCTGCTCCCAAACTACCCAGCTGCTCCTCACAATCCATGAAGGACCACTTTTATAACAAACTTGCATGAGCTGTCCATGAGAATCGTGGCACAGCTGTCACGAGAATCTGGCAAAATCCACGGTCATTTCCACGGCCGTGGTTCGTCAGAGAACCGTGATTTTATGCAGAAACTTCGCCTTGGATCATTAAGTTGTGATTTGGTGCATGGCTAGTGTTGGTAAGGCTCCATGAGTCCTCCTCAGCCCTTGGCTTGTGTCCTAATGCGTCCGGGAGTGTGTCATCTAAATGAGCGATCCTTAAACGCATCGTTTTAGCTCCAAACTTCCCGAAATACCTACAAAACGCACACAAGTCCGTGTAGACGTCTATCTCGACAAAGTACATGATTTGAGTGCAAAACGTCTTGAACTAATGCTAATCCGTGCATGAATGAGTGAGAAATCTACCTAAATGACTACTTAAATCTAGATCATAAATCGTGTTATCAAACGCCTTGTCCTGTCGACAAAACGCTCTATGTCCTGCTTTACCACACGTAAAGCATATTATTGGCGCCCTTGGGCACACAGCTCGCCAGTGTCCAAACTTCCCGCAATTAAAACACTGTAGTTCCTTGCCAGTCGTCTTCATGGCCAAAGGACCACTTGATTGTCCAGATATCTGACTTGGTCCAACATTCATCATCTTCACTTCTCCACTAGCTGATTTAGTCCGTTGCTTCTTCTCTGATCCAGAAGCTTCAATTGATCTCACATATATTGGTAAATCTGGTGTTGGTCTACCCGCTCTTACAACCTCATATACTTGGCGCATATACTCTTGAAACTCGAATCTACTCATGGAAACATGATCAGCCTCTTCAAACTCGTTCTCTGCCATAGGCGAAACAACAACGGAAATTGGTCCCTGACTTATCACCACTGGAGGAAGAGGGGGTGTACCCCTACCTCGTCCTACTACAGACATTGCTCTAGTCTGAGCCATCTGTAGGATATACACACCTAATCTTATAAGGCTATATATATGCCATATGTATCAATATATATATATATATATATATATATATATATATATATATATATATATATATATATATATATATATATATATATATATATAACACATCCACATAATCCATAGTACACACATATATATATATTCATATCTACGCTGCAGAGATCCATGGCAGAGGTGACGACTTCTCGTACATTCTATCCCAAAACCACACTTAAAACCAAACCTTTGAAAACGTCAGATCCCATGTAGGCTCTGTTTATTTTACCTATCAAACCTCATTGCAGGTAGCAAGTGTCATTGTTGTCAACCTAAGGCTCTGATACCAACTCTGTAACACTCCGAATCCGCGGGACTCGGAGTGTCACATTGGTTTAGGATTTCACAATGGATCCTAACCCTAGCCTGACAACAAGTTCACTGGACCTTACAACATGGCACTGGCAGATATAAAACAAATACATAAAACTGTATAAACAATACAACTCAAAGATAAAGACAACGTAGCCGAGTATAAAAAACATCCTCACACAGGAGGGGAAACAAGACATCGTCCTCACGCAGTAGGGAAAACAAGACATCCCAAACCAACTACCTAATGTACAAGAGTCCTCGGCCTGTCACCCTACCAGATCACTCAGCAGTGTCTAACCTGCAAACATCTACAACACGGTATGAAACCGTAAGCTAACCATACATATATAAGGTAATGCATAAGCACAAGCACAATCATGAAAGATAAACACATCAGCATGCTATCACACATTTACCCATTTATTATCTTTATATAATAGTCATTCACTCAAATCTATATAGATAGATGAAACTATGTGACACGAGGACCGTATCTTCCCCGCCTCTGAGTGTTATGTCCAGTTGTACGAGTATCGGTCACACAATCCGTGTACCCTGTGGGAGTGGATTGCGCCCTTCCTGTAAACCAGTCTGGCCTGACGTCAGAGAACCTCCCAGACTACATGGCAGGATGAAAGGGAAAGGTTATCACAACCACGCAACGGGGCAGTCAATAAAACATAGATCTGTATAAACGATACATCATGCTATCATAGCAAACATGTAACACACACCACTCATGCAAACACCCAATATAAGGATGGTAGCTAAGTAAGTCCTACGAACTTACCTCAACCTCGTACAAACTCAACCACGATCACCTCTACACTGGAGGGACAACACGGCCTATAAACAAGGCATAAAGAGATATATCAACCTCTATTCATCAAAGGGGTCACACCTAGACCCAAAGGGATCCATAAGGATCATACTCAATCTATAAGCCTCACAACAAACTAAACCTCAATATCTCAACATAACTCACGATTCCTCAAATCTTAAGGTAGTATCTAATCGAAATTCCTCAATCTCAATTCTAATCCTAATTTAATTAATTAACCTTTAATTAATTAGTTAAATTTCGCCAGAATAATGTTTTGCCCGCAGACAATTTCGAAACCCACCTGTCATCAGATGTCATCAAACAAACTACCCATAATCACCAGAATAAAATATAACGACCATAATGGAATTTATAATTGTCCTATTTGACAAGCCTAAAGTCAATTTAGGCCAAATCGCATTACGGAAAACGAATAAATTCATAACTTATTCGTTACTAACCCGATTGACGATCTGAAAGAAGATTCGGAATCACAACGACGCAGGCTGCGCATGGACAATATCAAATTCACCAGAATATGAGCAAATGAACCGTCCCGGTGACATATATGCTCGACCAGCCCTCCATATACTCGGAAATGCAGAAACTCGGTACCGATATGAAGAGAATGAAGAGACGAATCCAGAAACTCAAACATAATTGAAATCGGATTAAAACCAGAGAGTAGATATGAGTTTGAAGGTTGAGAGAAATCAGAGCTTTTACGAGAAAACGTGAAAGGAAATGAATTAATAAAGGATTTTCCGCTATTTATAGTGAAGACGATAATTATCCTTTAACGAAATTGATAATTATCCTTTAACCGATCCAAAGGCGGGTCAAACCTCCTTCTCAAAACTTCTCAAGATTGAAATAATAAATCTGGAATATTGTAGGGATAATTATTTCACAACTGCCTCGAAAAACGTGTATTCCTAATCCGTATTTCTTAGCTGTTAAGAAACGAAAGAGCGACTCTTTTGGCCGTTTGGCCTCTCCATGTTATTTCATATCTAGGACATATACGATGTCCTGATCATTTCTCTCAACTGCATTTTTATTAATTGGAGCTCCCAAATGCTCCAAATAACACCGGAGGGTAAAAATAATTACACGGAGGAAAAAGTAAAAATTTCCCCAAACGTCCAAAATTACGCTGGGAACATAACGGTGGGACTCATACTCATCACTTGCGAATCTTCGCGAGTTATATGTCAATTACTATCAACGATTAAGTTAATCAACATTAATTAGAATTCGGAAATCCTAGCTATTGTGGTAGTTCTCATGCTTTGTCGTTATTTGAATTAGTCCACTTAGATATTTGGGGTCCTTATCGCACCCTTTCTACTTCCAGTTGTTACTACTTTCTTACCATTTTAGATGATTACTCCCATTGCACTTGAGTTTATTTAACAAAGGGAAAATCCGAAGTCGCCACTTTAATTAGAGATTTTTGTGTCATGGTTGAGACTCAATTCCACACTTGTGTCAAAACCTTTTGCAGTGACAATGTTAAGGAATTTATCTCCCTTCGACCTTTTCTTAAAGGTAAGGATATCCATTTAGAAACCTGTTGTACCTACACACCACAACAAAATGGGAGGGTAGAACGCAAACACCGCCATATCCTTAATGTTGCTAGATCCATAATGTTTCAAGCAAATCTACCCGTCTCGCTTTGGGGAGAATGTGTTCTTATGGCATGTTATCTTATCAATCCCACCCCTACTCCCATCCTCCATCACAAAACTCCTTATGAGCTTCTTCATGGCTCTCCACCAAATCTTGACCATCTTTGGGTGTTTGGTTGTCTTGCTTATTGTTCCTTTATACCTCGGTCTTCGGATAAATTTCGACCTTGAGGTCGAAAATGCATTTTTATAGGATATACACCTTCACAAAAGGCTTGAAAAATGTTGGATCTTGATACCAAAGAAGTTTTTACAACACGGGATGCTTACGAGAATATTTTTCCGTTCTCCGAACCGAAAAATTCTCCTAAGCCTACAGAGTCCATAGCAGATCCCACTGATTTTCCCCCCGACTATTACCAAGAAACCCCCCGAACAACAACCCCCACTCAAGAAAACCTCCCACAAATTCCCCTTGACATGAATCCCCCAACTATACCTACTACGCCCCC
>BSUD01000006.1:22035180-22057220 GCA_033239045.1 Fagopyrum esculentum | reverse complement strand
TTCCACCTACCGCGGGCTCCCCTGTCATCTCTCCCCTACCTGAAGTTGATGCCCCCTACCCCTCCACACTAAACCCCTCCCCAATTTCTATAACCACCTCTCCAGCGTGTCCCCCCACCTCTCTCTACTAATCCACGTACTTCTACCCCTCTTCCCCTGGGCACCGAAATCCCTCAACCCATCATTCCTACCCCACCACCCGTTACTGCTGCTCCGACCAAAAACCCACCCGTCGCAGCTCCCGTACTTCAAAACCATCTATCCTTTTACGAGACTATGTTTGTCAAAAGGCAAGTCATGTTGATTCTAAATTGAGTGAAACTTCTCCTCCACTGAAATTAGGTACCCGGTATTCCATAAAGAATTCTTTATCATATGAACATTTTTCTCTTGCCTATGTTACTGCTATTAACTCTGTATATCACGAACAAGAACCAACCTCTTTTAGAGACGCGGTTGCTAACTCAAAATGGAAAAAGGCCATGCAGGATGAAATGACAGCCTTACACCGCAACAACACTTGGGAATATGTTGATCTTCCTCTCGATCGTAAACCTATTGGCTCTAAATAGGTTTTTCGTATAAAATACAACTCCGATGGACAGGTTGAGTGCTATAAGGCGCGTTTGGTTTCACTTGGAAACCGTCAACAAGAAGGCATTGATTATAATGAAACTTTTGCTCCTGTTGCTAAATCAGTTACAGTTAAACTACTTTTCGCAATTGCCTCTATCTATAACTGGGAACTTCATCAGATGGACGTTCACAATGCTTTTCTTCATGGTGATCTGCATGAGGAAGTATATATGCTACCACCTCCCGGTTTTCGAACCTCGTCCCAAATTTTTCGTTTAAAGAAATCATTATATGGTCTTCGTCAAGCTTCACGGAATTGGTTCCACAAGTTCACATCTGCTCTTCTGAAATATGGTATCTCTCAGTCTCTGGCTGATTACTCCCTTTTCACCTTCAGGTGGTCAGGTATCATCCTTCACATTTTGATATATGTGGATGATCTAGTCATTATTGGAAATAATCCTGCTACCATTCGTCGTTTTAAAGACTATCTTCATACTTGCTTTCATATGAAGGACCTTGGACCCCTTCGGTTCTTCTTAGGCATTGAAATTGTTCGTACACCGTCTGGTTTATGGTTGAACCAACGGAAATACACTCTAGATATTCTAGCTGATTCTGGTCTTCTTGGATGCAAACCCGTATCGTTTCCGATGTCTGCTGATCATGGTCTTCAATCAGATTCTTCTGGTCTGCTTGATGATCCTAAGAAATATCGCCGTTTGGTTGGCCGTCTTATCTACTTGTCCATCACTCGCCCTGAACTTGCATACTCGGTTCATACAATTTCTCTGTGTATGGATGCTCTGCGCCGTGGCCAATTGGATGTTGCCTTAAAGGTTCTTCGTTACGTAAAGTCAGTACCTGATCAGGGTATTTTCTTATCTCGTTCTAGTGATTTGTGTATTCGTGCTTTTTGTGATTCGGATTATGCAGCTTGCCCTATCACTAGACGCTCTACTACAGGCTACTTCATTCTCCTCGGTAATTCACCCATTTCTTGGAGAACCAAGAAACAAGCTACGGTTTCAAGATCTTCTGCTGAGGCCGAATATAGAGCAATGACAGCTACTACTTGTGAGCTCCTTTGGCTTTGTTCTCTACTTGATTCACTCGGGGTTTCACACAAGGCTCCTATGCGCCTCTTTTGTGATAATCAGTCTGCCATTCATATAGCCAACAATCTGGTATTCCATGAGCGTACCAAACATATTGAGATTAACTGTCATACCACCAGGGAATAAATTCAGCGAGGCATTATTCAGGCACAACATGTTCCTGGAACACTTCAGGTAGTTGACATTATGACTAAAGCTCTTGGACCTACTCGTTTCAACTTCTTAATTCGCAAGCTTGTAGTTGTTTCTTCCACACCTCCCGCTTGAGGGGGATTGTTAGAGTATTGGGCTTGTCTCTTAGAGCATTGGGCTTATCTCTTATTATTGGGATTATCTTTTGCTATTAGTTTATTATTTTATCTATTTATGTTTCCCTATATAAACATTACATGGTCAATGAAATAAAGAATCTTTCGATTCACAAATCTCTTCACACTCATTGAAATTGTGTGTGAAGACGGATTCTATAAATCGCTTTCGCTCACAAATTGATCGTCATGCGGAAAAAAAGTTAAGGCCCGCAAGCGAAGAACTTGAATCACAATGGATTTTGAACCCAAATTTGCAATCATGGATGAGATAGGAAGCAATAAAAGAAAGAGGAGGCGAACAATTCGAAAAACACAAGCAATCGACGGAAGAATCATGAGTGTTATCGAATTTTTGGGTTTTGATGAATTTGGTTTTGACCATGTTTAATTATATTGGGATTGAGTATATCGGGATATATTTGATGAAATGAATGTGGTTTGTGTGAGATTTGGAACGAAATTGGCCCATTTTTTAGCTTTCAGTTTTGTATCAATTAATGACGGTTTTGTTTATTTGAAAATGATAATGAGGTTTGATTCACATTCTCATCAAGAATCATGCCCGGATATTAAAAAATAATGAAAGAATTTGACTTACAAGGCTTTTTTTTAGTTTTGTGTTTAGTAAATGTACCCCACAATTTTTTATCACTTTCATTTAATGATAAGTTAAATTAATTAACCCCTCTATTTATAAAAAAAGAATTTTTGTTATTTATTATGTAAGTTTTAAATTTTAATTACTAAATTTATTTTTTTTTCTTCTTTATTTTTCTGGAATGAATTTCTCATATCAAAATTTTTTCACATACCAGAATTTTACATACCAGAATTTCACACCAGAAAATTCTTGTATGAATTTTTTGGTATGAAATTTCATACCAGATTTTTCTAGTATGAAAATTCATACCAGAAAATTCATACAAAAAATTTTCTGGTATGAATATTCATGCCAGAAAATTCAACATCGAAAGCAATCTCGAAGCCATGAGAATAAGCGAGTCAAAGCAAGTGGAAGTGTAATCAATCGTTGACACAGTGATAACAACTTCAAGATCAAATATTTCAAGGCTAACAGATATTAGCAATTCAAGACTAACAGGCACAAATCTAAATGCCAATCTAAATGTCAAATATTACAAGGCTAACAGATATTAGCAATTAAAGACTAACAGGCACAAATCTAAATGCCAATCTAAATGCCAAATATTACAAGGCTAACAGATATTAGCAATTCAAGATCAAATATTACAAGCCATGAGAAGTGCAAGCATGCAGACACTGGATGATCAAATATTAGCAATTCAAGACCAATCTAAATGCCAAAACATTATAAAAAAAAATATCATCATACTTACAAGGCTAACAGGCACAAATCTGAGATATCAAGACCAATATGAGAATAATCATCATAATTCAAGACCAATATTAGCGATTCAAGACTAATTTGAGAACTCAAGATATAAGTTCAAGTTTATATCTAGATCTAGAATGGGTTTGTAGCAAGGACCAGTACAACCGAAGAAGAGTGTACCAGTAACCTACCTGATGACATGATTTATGACGTTAGTTTAGGCATTCATTTAGATTGTTTTCCCCTTATTCATGCATGGTTTGGCATTAGTTGTGGCGTTTATGCTTAATCAAGTCTTATTTCTAGAAAAGACGTCTACACGAGCTTTTGTCGGTTTTGTAGGTATTTCGGGGATCTTTTGGACGTTAATCGATACATTCGAGGATCATTCATCGTGGCGGTACACTTCCGGACTCCCTAAGGAGCAAGCTAGAAGCAAAGAAGAACACAAAAGACCTTGTTGGTGCATGCCTTGCACCAACTCATGACTTGGTGATCCAAGGAGGGTTTTCTGATGAAAACCACGGCCTACCTGGCAATTCCACGGCCGTGGTTTTGACTCGTGGTTTCTGTCAACACAGTTATGAAGCTTGTCACGCGATTTCTTTGCCCGACCTTTGCTTTCCTTGGTTAAGTGTGGACTTGGGAAAGCCTGCAGGCTGGCTTTTGGAGTCTCTCTCATCATCCATTGTTGGGGGGAAGAAAGAAAGAACAACAAAAACACTCTCATTTGGAAGAAGAAGAACATCGTCAAAACCTAGATCTAGGGTTAGACTTTGAAGGATTTTTAGTGACTTTTGTTGAGAAGTGTTTGAAGGGTTGTAAGTCTTGTTTAAACTCATATTCAACAAAGATTACTTGCTTCTTTTCACTCTTATTTCACTTTCTTGCTATGGAAACCACGTATGCCTGCATGATGAGTTTGGATATTAAAATGCATGTTATTGGCTAAGTAGTTGTGATTCTAGGGTGATAGAATGATGGTTATGGCTAGGACTATGATAGAATATACTTGAATGTACCTTTGGATGACTTACATGCTCGAATCCTAACCGCCGACCATAATCACGGCTTGTTCCTCCTAAACCACGTCTGTGGTTTCGTATGATCAACCCGTGGTTTTGCTCTGTTGTGCCTACATTGATAAATTCGTACGTTAGGATGTTAGATTGCTGAAATCCTAGTATTTGTTAAGCCTTATCTAGCTTAAGGCAACCTAATGCTAGCAAACTAAGTGAGGGAAGAGACTTACCCGGTAATTCCCGATCTTAGATACCAAAGATGATGAACTCTAGGTAGTAGTGAGTCTCACAAGCCGCTATTGGATTGAGTGTGCTAAGATTGTTGCTTAGGATTTGCCTTCCCTAGACTTACCCGGTAAGGAGAGGTTTGACCCCTAGATAGTAATCCGGTTTGTGTATAATTCCCAACCTTAGGTTCCTAGAGACTTACCCGGTAATAAGACCTTAGGTGCGGGATTAGTAGACCTTGAGACCTACCCGGTGATTGATCCTATTAGAGAAACACCCTTTCCCAACATACCGCAACTTGTCCAAGGTTGATTAGAAGCTTGAGTCCAATGCCACAACCGGAAGTCCCAATCCCTAGAATCCGCTTTTCTCTCTTTGATCACATATCTTGTTCTTGTGTTGTTTGTTTGTGTTGCTTGATTGATTGATAAATCTTGCATGATTTGTGATCTTTGTTTGATCACCTCAAAAACCCAACAAAAAATATCACGATTTTCATTTCTTTATTCCTTTCTTCTTTCTTAGACTAGATTTGCACTATCCATGATCACTTATTTGATTTGATTTCACCTTAGTCTTCGTGTTCGACCTCGGAGTACTATCCTTGCTACAAAACGACCCATACAATATGGGTTCGCTAGGAGTTAGGAGAATATATCGAGTTATAAATTGTAAGACTTTTGAGTGGTACATTTCTAGCGTAACAAGTTTTTGGCGTTGTTGCCGGTGACTAGGTCTAGATTGAATCATTGTGTGTGATTGTTTATAGTGTAGGTCTTTCTATTGCTTGTGATCTTGTTTGTTTTGTGTCTTTGATTTTTCAGGATATCTCTCACTCTTTAGGTGCATGCGAAGATCTCGTGGTAAGGATTTAGCTCCATTCAATCCAAACCAGAGAAAACCCTTAAGACTAGATCCAAAGGTGCTAATAAGAAGAAAGGGATGGCCGAAGCAAACCTTAGGGCTGAATTGGATGCAACTTTAGAGCAACTAAGACTTAGAGAAGAAACTCTAGAGCAAATGAGGCTTAGGGAAGAAGCTTTTGAGAATGAGAGGAAACTTGCAAATGAGAGGCAAGAAGCTTTTAGGAGGGAGATTGAAGAGATTAGACAAGCTCTTGTGCAAAGATAGGTTAATCTTCAACCACCTCAACCACCACCGCAGCCGGCGGCACATGTACAGAATGAGCCTATTATCATTGATGAGCCGCAAACGCTAGGCCGTATGGATCCAGCCCAAAGAGTGAACTGTCCGGGTGTAAACTTAGGAGATCCTGCAGCCCTTAACTACGAGCTCCGCCCTTAAGTGCTACAAATGATCCGGCATAATCAATTTGGAGGGATGGAAGGAGAGTCTCCTCATCAACACTTGATAAATTATGAGATCTTGATGGAGACTCTAAGGCCACCTAGATTGGAGAGCAACAACCACAAGCTTAGGAATTTTTCCTTCTCACTTAAGGATAAGATCTTGGCTTGGTACCAATCCATTCCACTAGGACGTGTGGGTACTTGAGAGGAGATGACAACCGAGTTTCTTACAAAGTTCTTCCCACCTTCCAAGACAACCGAGCTAAGAGGGAAGATCAATGCCTTCGTTATGAAGGATAAGGAGAGCCTATTCAAATCTTTAGAGAGGTTTAAAGACCTCCTCCTAGATTGTCCACACCATGGGATACCGAAGATAGAGCTAGTAGAGATTTATTTCAAGGGGCTTGATGAGGATAGTCAATTCAAGCTCCAATCACTTTCCTTAGGAACATTCATGGAGAAGAATATGGATGAGGCTTGGGAGTTTGTAGAGAAGCAAGCCTTGATGATAGAGAAGTACTCCCATAGGAAGAGTGATGGAAGGAAGCCGGGAACATATGAAGTAACTGAAGTCACCATGAGCAACTACAAACTTGATGCAATTAATAATGAGCTTAAGTCCTTGAGGGAGTTGTGTACCACAACCTTGAAGAGTCAAGCAAGTCCTCAAGTGCAAGTGCAAGCCAACTTGGCTTCCAAAGAGGAGGATATAAACTACATGGGAAGGGGTAACTTCAACAACTACCAAGGCCCTAGGAACTTCAACAACAAAAACTGGCATTTCAACAATTACCGGCCTAATCACAACCATCTTTGGTTCTCCTACTCTAACCCGGATGGTGCCTTGAACCCTCCCGCTTCAACAAGCCAAGCTCCACCACCTAGGGCTTCACAAGAGCCTCCACCCAGTTTTGCTCAACCTCCAAAGGATAGGACCGAAATGATGTTTGAATAATTGCTAGGAAGGTTGAGTGGACTTGAGAGCACGATGACATCCATTTCCAAGGCTCAAAAGGTTCTAGAAGCACAAGTATCGAAAAGGCGGGTGAGGCACGAAGGGATCCGGGAAAGCTTCCTTGAAGGACCGAGGACAATCCAAGAGGCCAAGTGTTGGCCATTACCACATGGAGTGGACTGAGCATAAAAGATCCCTTACCCAAGGAGAATGACAAGGGGAAGCAAGTAGTGGTGGAAGAAGAACCATTGCAAGAAGAAGGAGGCAAGAGCAAGGATGATGAGCCAACATATGTGGCACCCCCTCCATACAAGCCACCACTACCATTTCCACAATCACAAGCAAGAGCTCGTTTGGGTAAACATTTCGGTAAATTCCTTGAACTCATGTCTAAGTGACATATTAACATTCCGTTCATGGATGCGATTCTAGGTATGCCGACCTATTGAAAGTTTTTGAAGGAGATGCTCTCCAACAAGAGGAAGTTGGAGAAGTATGGAGAAGTGAGGATGACAAAGAGGTCTTCCGAGTTGATACAAACCATGAGGGAGGAAATGCCTTCTAAGATATGGGATCCGGGGTCATTTTGTGTGCCAATTGGAGTGGGAGAAGTGCAATATGAGGCCCTATGTGATCTTGGAGCAAGTGTAAGCATTATCCCGCTTGCACTTTGCAATAAGATTGGGCTAGGAGAACCGAAGTCGGTCAAGATGATCCCCTACATGGCGGAGCGATACATTACTTATCCCATGGGGATCCTAGAGGACATACTGGTTCAGCTTGGGAAGTTCCATGTGCCAATCGATTTCGTTGTTTTGGACATCCCGGCGGACTACCCGGTTCCTATCATTTTGGGAAGACCATTCTTAGCCACCTCGTGATGCTTAGTGGATTGAAAAAATGGGATCCTCTCCTTCAACATATGAGAAGAAAATATCAAGTTCAAACCGTCCACAATGATGAAGGGGTCAGCACTTGGTGAAGACGTCTTCAACATTGTCGAGGAAGAAGTGTCTAGGGAAGTTGTGAGCTCAATCCTAATCAAGGATCCATTAGAGAAGGTTATTAGCATGAGCATCATGGAAGAAGGAGTTGGGGAAGATTGGAATGAAGAAATCCAAGCTTTGGATGCACTAGAAGAGGAGACAAGTGCTGAATTTGAAGTGCACGAAGGAAGGCTGAAGAACTGTAAGAACCACGGCCTGGGGCCTCAAACCACGCCCGTGGTTTCATTAAATGGACCCGTGGAAGACCATTTCGTAGCTAATTATGCCAAAACCACGCCCGTGGTTTTTAGGGAACCCGTGATTCCTGTAAGTTTACCCGTGGTTTCTGAAGAAACTCCCATAGTTGAAGGTGAAGCTTCAAGGTTTCTTGGAGAGTCTTCAATGGCTTTTGATACATCTAATGTGGAGATATATGGATCACATCCAAACGAGAAACGTCCTCCTAAACTTGATCTCGAACCTCTCCCTTCTCATTTAAAGTATGCTTTCCTTGGTTCAAATTCTACTTATCCCGTGATTGTGAATGCATCTTTGAATGACGATGAGCTTGATAGATTATTGAATGAATTGAAATTGTATAGGAGAGCTATAGGTTACATCATTCATGACTTAGTTGGCATTAAACCATCCTTGTGCATGCATAAAATCTTGATGGAAGACAACCATAAACCTTCTATTGAACCTCAAAGAAGATTGAACCCTATTATGAAAGAGGTGGTCAAGAAAGAGATCTTAAAATTACTAGATGCGGGGATCATTTTCCCGATTTCGGATAGTAAATGGGTTAGTCCTGTTCATGTTGTTCCTAAGAAGGGTGGTATGACCGTAGTAACTAATGAGAACAATGAACTAATCCCAACTAGGACGGTTACGGGGTGGAGACTGTCTATTGACTATAGGAAGCTTAATGTTGCCTCTAGGAAAGATCATTTCCCTCTTCCCTTTATTGACCAAATGCTAGAAAGGTTGGCTCAACGTTCACATTTTTTATATCTTGACGGTTATAGTGGGTTTTTCCAAATTCCTATTCACCCGGATGACCAAGAGAAAACCACATTTACTTGTCATTGGGGAACATTTGCATATAGAAGGATGCCATTTGGGTTGTGTAATGCACCCGCCACCTTTCAAAGGTGTATGATGGCTATTTTTTCTGAATATATTGAGAATATTATGGAAGTGTTTATGGATGATTTCTCGGTATATGGCTCTTCATTTGATAATTGCTTGGCTAATCTATCTTTGGTGTTGAAGAGATGTGAGGAAACTAATCTTGTGTTGAATTGGGAGAAATGCCACTTCATGGTGAGTGAAGGCATAGTATTGGACACTTGGTTTCCCACCGAGGCATTGAGGTTGATAGAGCCAAGATAGAAACCATAGAGAAGTTGCCACCACCTTCCTCGGTGAAAGGGGTAAGGAGTTCCATAGGGCATGCCGGTTTTTACCGGAGGTTTATAATTCAGGACTGATAACGTGATTTATGACGTTAGTATAGGCATACATTTAGATAGTTTTTCCCATTATTCATGCACGGTTTGGCATTAGTTCACGACGTTTACACTCATTCCATGCACAATTCTAGATAAGACGTCTACACGAGCTTTTGTCGGTGTTGTAGGTATTTCGGGGGTATTTTGGACATTAATCGATGCATTCGAGGGTCAAGCCTCATGGTGGTACACATCTAAAGCCTTAAAGGAGCATAATTGGAGCAACAAAGGACACAAAGACCACTATTGGTGCAAGCAATGGAGCAACTCATGGCTAGACGATCATACCATGCTTCTGTTGAAGAAAATCGGACCATCACTCAGGAAAATCGGCCGATTTTCCTGACTGGGTCGATTTTCTTGCCTTCAACAACTTAAGCCACGTGTCCCATGATCTCTTGGTCCGGCCTTGCTCTGGGTGGAGAATATAAGTGGGTCTATAAGCTGTTGCTGAGTATCTCCCCTCTCCCACATTCTCTCACACACAGCTCATTCCATTGGGGATAGACTTGGAGAAGAAGAAAAACTCTCTCAAATTGAAGGAAGAAGAAGAACACCAAACATAGAGTGATAGTGAGGTTTTGAGTGATTTTGAGTGATTTTCAGAGTCTTTGATTGAGGAACCATTATAAGGATTGTTAGGAACGTTTTGGAACTTCATTTGAAGGGTTGTAAGTCTTACTAAAACTTAGATTCAGTTGAGATTTATTGTTTTTACTTTCTTATCTTTCATCATCCATCTATGAGAACCATGTATGCTTGTGTGATGATTTTGGATCTTGATATGCATATTATTGGCTAGTTTATTGTCATTCTAGAGTGATGGATTGATGGTTATGGCTTGGGTGATGATAGAATGGACTTATATGTTAGATTAGGATGATTTGTATGCACGAAACCTAACCCAGGAAGAAAAATCGGCCTGTTCTTCAAGTAAATCGGCCGATTTTTCCATGATCCACCCGATTTTCTTCTCTGTTGATCTTTAATTGATGAATCTGTATGTTAGGGTGTTAGGTTGTTGAAATCCTAGTGTTTATTAAGCTTAATTTAGCTTAGGATCACCTAATGCTATCAATCTAAGTGAGGGAAGAGATCTACCCGATGATTTCCGATCTTAGATACCTAAGATGATGAATTCTAGGTAGTAGTGAGCCTCACAAGCCGCTATTGGATTGAGTGTGCTAGGATTATTGCTTGAGACTTCCCTATTCCGAGACTTACCCGGTAACGAGAGGGTTGCCCCCTTAAGTAGAGTCCGGTTTGTGTAGAATTCCCTACTTTAACCCCTTGAGACCTACCCGGTAATAGGAGTTTGATGCGGGATTAGTGAAGTGAGAGACCTACCCGGTAATTGCTTCCATTAGTGAAACACCCTTTCCCAACATCGCAGCCTTGTCCTAGAATCTTTAGAACCTTGAGTCCAATGCCATAACCGGAAATCTTGACCTCTAGAATTCATTTTTCTCTCTTTGATCACATATTTGAGTTTGTGTTACTTGTTTGTTTTGCTAGCTTGAGTTGTTAGTTTGATTTAGTATTTTGCATATTTTGTGATCCTTGTTTGATCACCTAAAAACCAAACCAAAAACATTGAGATTTTCATTTCTTTATTCCTTTCTCTTTTCTTAGACTAGTTTTACACTATCTATGCTCACTTGTTGATTCGATTTCACCTTAGTCTTCGAGTTCGACCTCGAAATACTATCCTTTCTACAAAACGATCCATACACTGTGGGTTCGCTAGGAGTTAGGAAAAATATAACAAGTATAAATTTAAGGCTTTTGCGCATCTATTCCTAGACGTAACAAGGACCAATATTAGCGATTCAAGACTAATATGAGAATTAAGATATAAGTTCAAGTTCAGATCTAGATCTAGATCTAGAATGGGTTTGTAGCAAGGACCAATAGCAACCGACGACGAGTGCACCAGTAGCCTACCCTCCCTGCCGGCGACACGCTCTGGAGTCTAATCTCCGTACACAGTCGGGATCCACCGCATCCGGCCGCCGCCTCTGCTGCTTCCGCCACCAACAACGGTTTCAGGTGTGCCATATGCTTGGGAAGGGTCGTCGGTGCTGCTGGGCTGGCCGTATGTGGCGACGGTGGTAGGTTCTCGTCCACTGCTGGTTGTGTGATGAGAAAAATGGTTGGAATGGTTGGAAGAAGGGAAGTGAAGAGAAGATTGCGTACATATCTAGGTTAAGCGAGAATAAGAGCGCACACTAACTTTTTAATTGGGGTATATTTTCTTAATTGAAAATAGGGATGGGACCTATTTTGTTGATTGGTAACTGGAAAAGGCTCGTTTACCAAATTCGCCCAAAAATAATTATAACCATTATATATACATATTAAAGGATATAACTAAAAAATCATTTTGTAAGTTTACTTATAATATATATTTTCAAACAAAGTATTATTTATTGAAAAAAGTAAATATTATAAGAAATCTCTGTATAAACAATATGTATACATTATATGAAGATATATTCTACTAAATAAAATTTATACTTATAAACTTAACATAATAAATAACTATAATGTTTATTTACTTTTATAATTTATAAATGAATAATAAACTTGTTAAACAATAGTAATGATGAAGGAAATATATTTCTCTCAGATGTTAGAAGTGATGCATGTGAGACGACCCATGACATCAACTAGTTGAGGACATTATTATAGAGCTAACACCGACTCTAGTTTGAGTTTAGACCCCTATTCAGGCTTCTCGGTAACTTGGACCTTCCTTTTTCGATCCATTCCTAATGGTACTAGGGGATGTGTTTCCCAACGTTATATATTGGCCCGATCCCGATAAGTATAAGGTCTCACTCGCTTAGACTTATACGAGAGAGACATACTTGTTCATTAAGGGAGTCCCCCATCCACTTATGCCCCCGATGTTGCTTCAATCCCTTATTCACCTGATCAACTCTTAGAGAAGTGGTGAGCAAAGATCTTGACCAATGAGATTGTCAACCCGCATGTATCCCAAGTCCCCAACTGATGAGCTTGCCAATTAACCTCACAATGTACTTGGCACGAGGCTCCCCATGTTCGATAATACCGATCAAATGGGATAAGTCAATCGAATGTTATAGTAAGCGGAAAAATTCTCTAATAAAAATTGGAAAAAAAGATTGATGGTTAAACACCTTTCTTTTTAAGGCAAACTATCTAACCTAATACTCCTAGGGTTTGAGGTTAATCCTACTAAACCTTATCTTATAAGAATGTAAATGATAGAAGATAAAAACATTCAAGTGATTAGGCTAAAAGATAACTTAAAATAAAAATGGAAAAAGGAGAAATATAGATCTTCTAAGCAACACCAATGTGGACCAGTTGGACCGACATGTGAGAGAAGTCAAGCCGATTGATATAGTGAAATTGTTTGACATGTAGCAAAACGCGAAGTCCGGAAGATATGGTCAAATGTTTAGAAAGTGTGACCGATCGGTCCAACATGTTGTGTAAGTCAGGTCAATCAATGTGATGTTTTGAGCAATCTTCATTTCTTCACTTTCGAATCTTAATTTATTCAGTATTGGATCTTAATTTAATTCGATAATAATTCTATTTTTCTCTTGAAAGACCTAGAACACATGAAATATCATGAACACACGAGTAGATCTCCAAAACACAAAAGAAAAGGAAATATACCAAAATATGTTGCAAATCTATATTATATATATGCTCAAGAGATGAATAAAAAATGATGGTGGAAAAAGACGCTAAAATGAATGTTATTAGTGGTAATCCTGTAATCAATTGCGTCCTCGTACGTTGAAGTTATCCATTCAAGTTCCATTTAAGTTGATTTGCGTTTAGCAAAATTTGAATTCATTCCCACCGTGAAGTTGTTTAAGCGTCACTATGAATGGATTTATGGGAAATATATTATCATCATTGGTCGTATACACTCTTTCTCACCGAAATTGCCTCTAAAATGGATGAAATGAATCTAGATCTAACGGCATCCGAGCTTGAAAACAATCATGAACTAATGAACACACGACAATCTATGAACTTTCATTCAATATGAATCATGACAACTTGTTTGAACCCTAGGTTTCTTCGTTTTGTTGTAAATCTCGAACAATATTGTTAACCACTCATTACCGACATTGTTTTGGAGTAAAATGGAAGTCGATATTCGCACAACTAATTGATTTCTCTCGCGCGAAGTCTCAAAGGACACATGTATCTTCAAAATCTAATCAACTACCATCAAGTCGATGTTGTCAACTACCAATTAAACCTTATACGATTTGACCCAATATACTTTTCAACAGCTTGTGTGCGGACTCACATTTTAGGCTCACAAAACATTATTGACAAACTGAATCATTATGTGAGTATAAATGTACATTTAGTTAGTGGTGATAAATGTGAAGGATTGAGTTCTTACAAACTTGTTGTTCACGTACCAAAACAATGATACAAGTTGCACTATGCTCTAACAATTGCCTCCTTATACGCCTAGTCATAGTGATCCATATTTTCCTTAAGCATGAAAACAAATGCAAATATCATCTTTGTGCTAGTGCTTCCAATAATCTCTAGCAACGATATATTATACTTATTTAGGACAACCATAAAACCAAGCACCTTGATGTTGAAATAGTACTTACATATAATGGATAATGGTTTGATTAAAATTGTACATTAAAACTTATGTGTTGGTCTTGTATGTCGTGTCCATAACAATGATGTAAGAGAATAAACTAGATAAATACCTAGAATCTAGATGTATGAGAAAAAAAATTCCGAAACTTCATGTGAATCGGATATCTCCTAACATTCACATATTAACCGTGTGCGGATAGTGCGTGGAGTGCTTGCTAGAGTGAACCTCGTCCTTTCGCATGCTCCATCATAATCTTCAAACTAACATTGTTCATTTGTTGTATGAATGTGACATTGTACGGGTCATCCAATTGTAATGATTTTAAAATATTCCTCGACTTGAAACTCGATCCTAATTCACGTCCCACCTTCCAATATTATATGGGCGTCAATTGACTAACATATGAATGTCCCTTAACATATCTAGAAGTGTGCAACTGTGCACTCCACAAATAAAAATCAACGTCTAGTTATCAACATCACTTTGCAATCTCAAGTTCAAATAGACACCTATTTTTCTTCGATTTGTGGACTCATCTAGATGATGTCGGTTTGACATCTTTCTTCTTCCTAAAGTGTTTGGAACATTCCCACGTTGTTAGAGCATTGGGCTTATTATTGGGCTTATCTTTTGCTATTAGTTTATTATTTTATCTCTTTATATTTCCCTATATAAACATTACATGGTCAATGAAATAATCAAGCTTTCGATTCACAAATCTCTTCATGGTATTAGAGCACTTTCCTTAAGCTACGCTTCCGCACAAAACAAAACCTTAAACCCTATAATTAACCACCTTTTGCCGTTTTTGCGGTATCATGGAATACTTTGGCCGTCGGTATCAGGGAATACTTTGGCCTTCGGTATCAGGGAAATACTTCGGCCGTCGGTATCATAAAATACTATGGCCGCGAGTATCAGAAACGACTTTGGACGTCGGTATCAGGGAAATACTTTCTCTAAATCAGTTAACTACGGATTTGAATTGTGTTTTTATGATAACTAATAAACTTTGTGTTCTATAGGACCGTACTTCGAGAATAGTGGTTGGAGTGGGTGAAGCTCGTGATGGAATCTACTGGCTTCGCTGGATGACAAACGCTTCTCTGCTCCCTTCATGCCTTACCACTATTGACACCACCACCCACCATAACCGCCTTGGTCATCCTTCCATCCCGAAACCACCCATCCATGTGACATATGTCTCTGGGCCAAACTACCAAGATCATCTTTTCCGGTTAGCAGTTCTCATGCTTTGTCGTTATTTGAATTAGTCCACTTAGATATTTGGGGTCCTTATCGGACCCTTTATACTTCCGGTTGTTCCTACTTTCTTACCATTTTAGATGATTACTCCCGTTGCACATGGATTTATTTAATAAAGGGAAAATCCGAAGTCGCCACTTTAACTAGAGATTTTTGTGTCATGGTTGAGACTCAATTCCACACTTGTGTCAAAACCTTTCGCAGTGACAATGCTAAGGAATTTATCTCCCTTCGACCTTTTCTTAAAGGTACACACCACAACAAAATGGGAGGGTAGAACGCAAACACCGCCATATCCTTAATGTTGCTAGATCCATAATGTTTCAAGCAAATTTACCCGTCTCGCTTTGGGGAGAATGTGTTCTTATGGCATGTTATCTTATCAATCGCACCCCTACTCCCATCCTCCATCACAAAACTCCTTATGAGCTTCTTCATGGCTCTCCACCAAATCTTGACCATCTTTGGGTGTTTGGTTGTCTTGCTTACTGTTCCTTTATACCTCGGTCTTCGGATAAATTTCGACCTTGAGGTCGAAAATGCATTTTTATAGGATATACACCTTCACAAAAGGCTTGGAAAATGTTGGATCTTGATACCAAAGAAATTTTTACAACACGGGATGCACGTTTTTACGAGAATATTTTTCCGTTCTCCGAACCGAAAAATTCTCTTGAGCCTACATAGTCCATAGCAGATCCCACTGATTTTTCCCCTGACTATTACCAATAAACCCCCGAACAACAGCCCCCACTCAAGAAAACCTCCCACAAATTCCCCTTGACACGGATCCCCCAACTATACCTACTACGGCCCCCCTAGAACCCTCCCACCTCCCTCTTGTCCCTCCACCTACCGCGGGCTCCCCTGTCATCTCTCCCCTACCTGAAGTTGATGCCCCCTACCCCTCCCCACTAAACCCCTCCCCAATTTCTATAACCACCCCTCCAGCGTGTCCCCCCACCTCCCTCTACTAATCCACGTACTTCTACCCCTCTTCCCATGGGCACCGAAATCCCTCAACCCATCATTCCTACTCCACCACCCGTTACTGTTGCTCCGACCGAAAACCCACCCCGTCCCAGCTCCCGTACTTCAAAACCATCTATCCTTTTACGAGACTATGTTTGTCAAAAGGCAAGTCATTTTGATTCCAAATCGGGTGAAACTTCTCCTCCACTGAAATCAGGTACCCGGTATTCCATAAAGAATTATTTATCATATGAACATTTTTCTCTTGCCTATGTTACTACTATTAACTCTGTATATCAGGAACAAGAACCAACCTCTTTTAGAGACGCGGTTGCTAACCCAAAATGGAAAAAGGTCATGCAGGATTAAATGACAGCCTTACACCGCAACAACACTTGGGAATATGTTGATCTTCCTCTCGATCGTAAACCTATTGGCTCTAAATGGGTTTTTCGTATTAAATACAACTCCGATGGACAGGTTGAGCGTTATAAGGCACGTTTGGTTGCACTCGGAAACCGTCAACAAGAAGGCATTGATTATAATGAAACTTTTGCTCTTGTTGCTAAATCAGTTACAGTTAAACTACTTCTCGCAATTGCCTCTATCTATAACTGGGAACTTCATCAGATGGACGCTCACAATGCTTTTCTTCATGGTGATCTGCATGAGGAAGTATATATGCTACCACCTCCTGGTTTTCGAACCTCGTCCCAAGTTTGTCGTTTAAAGAAATCATTATATGGTCTTCGTCAAGCTCCACGGAATTGGTTCCACAAGTTCACATCTGCTCTTCTGTGGTTGATTACTCCCTTTTCACCTTCAAGTGGTCAGATATCATCCTTCACATCTTGATATATGTGGATGATCTAGTCATTATTGGAAATAATCTTGCTACCATGCATCGTTTTAAAGACTATCTTCATGCTTGCTTTCATATGAAGGACCTTGGACCCCTTCGGTTCTTCTTAGGCATTGAAATTGTTCGTACACCGTCTGGTTTATGGTTGAACCAACGGAAATACACTCTAGATATTCTAGCTGATTCTGGTCTTCTTGGATGCAAACCCGTATCGTTTCCGATGTCTACTGATCATGGTCTTCAATCAGATTCTTCTGCTCTGCTTGATGATCCTGAGAAATATCGCCGTTTGGTTGGCCGTCTTATCTACTTGTCCATCACTCGCCCTGAACTTGCATACTCGGTTCATACAATTTCTCAGTTTATGGATCCTCCGTGCCGTGGCCAATTGGATGTTGCCTTAAAGGTTCTTCGTTACCTAAAGTCAGTACCTGATCAGAGTATTTTCTTATCTCGTTCTAGTGATTTGTGTATTCGTGCTTTTTGTGATTCGGATTATGCAACTTGCCCTAACACTAGACGCTCTACTACAGGCTACTTCATTCTCCTCGGTAATTCACCCATTTCTTGGAGAACCAAGAAACAAGCTACGGTTTCTAGATCTTCTGCTGAGGCCGAATATAGAGCAATGACAGCTACTACTTGTGAGCTCCTTTGGCTTCGTTCTCTACTTGATTCACTCGGGGTTTCACACAAGGCTCGTATGCGCCTCTTTTGTGATAATCAGTCTGCCATTCATATAGCCAACAATCCGGAATACCATGAGCGTAGCAAACATATTGAGATTGACTGTCATACCATCAGAGAACAAATTCAGCGAGGCATTATTCAGACACAACATGTTCCTGACACACTTCAGCTAGCTGACATTATGACTAAAGCTCTTGGACCTACTCGTTTCAATTTCTTAATTCGCAAGCTTGAAGTTGTTTCTTCCACACCTCCCACTTGAGGGGGAGTGTTAGAGTATTGAGCTTATCTCTTAGAGCATTGGGCTTATCTCTTATTATTGGGCTTATCTTTTGCTATTAGTTTATTATTTTATCTCTTTATGTTTCCCTATATAAACATTACATGGTCAATGAAATAAACAAGCTTTCGATTCACAAATCTCTTCACACGTCAAGCAAAAGTGATGAATCACCTAATATTGTTTTATTACGTACTTGTGGTTAAGACCATATTCATTGTTTCTCCCAAGAAACGAGCCTAGTCAATCATTGTCTCTCATTCGTACAAAAATCCACGAATAAGAAAGTTAGCAAAGTAGTTTGTACTAACATGAGCAAATAGTCTAGTAAAGCCTGATTACAAAAAAAAGTTGGCATAACAAATATTTAGTTTATTTCAATGAATATGTCTTACATTCTATTTTTTATCAATATATTTCAATCACCATTAACTTACATTATAAACTAGTTCAGATTAATATTTTAATCACTTATAACATATAATATATATAAAACTTTATAATTTTGTTCATAAATTATCATAGTTTGACATTATAATAACACTATATATATATATATATATATATATATATATATATATATATATATATATATATATATATATATATATATATATTAACTTCAAATATTTTATTCGCTATATTCCATATAATAGATAAGCCTTAATAAATTTGTTCAATCTCAAGAAAGTTGAAGTGCATTCCATTATTAACCAAAGATGTGGAAGAAATTGATCAAAAACACTAAATTTTGTATCATTGAACAAAATCACCACATTTTCATCTTCGTGTGTAGACATTTTTTTATGCCGAAATTTGGAAAATTTGAGATATTCACTCTTTAGCTTGTTTAACACAAAATTTTAGGCCATATACAACTAAACAAATGCAAAGTTCGAATTCAACGGTAAAAAAAAAAGCATTCAAAGTTATCACATTAAAAAACATCACCGTATAAAGTATAAATTTTGGCCATAACTTACGGCCAGTGGCGGCCGCAGGATTTTTAGAGGGGGGGCGAAATTTTATTTTCGATAAATATATCTATGAAAATAAAGTAGCGATAAAAACAAAGTTAATATGTCATCTACTTACAATAAACAAAAATAAAATAAAAAAAACATTACACTTAAAGGCGCGGTCGTGGACCGCGCCTAAAAATTTTTTTTTTAAAAAAATAGTTGCCCTATAGGCGTTGTCTAGGACAAAGATAATAAAAACACATATAGAGGTGCGGTCCTAGACCGCGGCTATAGTGTAACGTTTTTGAAAGAAATTTTTTTTTTTTAAAAAATAGTTGCTCTATAGGCGCGTCTATAACCGTGCATCTTTAGTTTTTTTTTCTTTCAAAAACGTTACACTATAGCCGCGGTCTAGGACCGCACCTCTATTTGTGTTTTTATTATCTTTGTCCTAGACAACGCGTTTTACAGATTAATCAAATAAGCTACTACAGAATCTGATTTTAATTATTATCAAAAATGTGGAAAGTTGAAAATCACGCACTTAGCTTATGTAGATGATGTAATATTGTTTTGCAGAGGTGATGTTGGATCTGTTTCAATTCTACTGCATTGTCTGAATGTGTTTCAAAGTATCTCAGGCTTGGCTGTTAGTAGGCATAAATTCAGTATTTTTTAAGCTTCAATTAATCAGATGGAAGCTGTTTAGTTAAAAACTGACTCTGTACAAAAAGAAAAATTGTATTTTCTGAACTGGATCCCATTTTTCGATGGTATCAACTAGAGGATGAGAGCCGCAGCCACATTCTCTTATGTTGTGACCCGTGGCGGCCGCAGGATTTTAAAGGGAGGCGAAATTTTATTTTCGATAAAAATATTTATGAAAATAAAATTGCGATAAAAAAAAAATCAATATGTCATCTACTTACAATAAGCAACAATAGAAAAAAAATTATAAAAACATTACACTTAAAAGGCGCGGTCTATGTATTTTTAAAAAAAAAGATGTCCTATAGGCGCGGTATATAACCGCGCCTCTTTAGTTTTTTTTTTTTCAAAAACAGCCGCGGTCTAAGACCACACCTCTATTTGTGTTTTTGTTATCTTTATTTCAGATATTAAAACGTTGTCCTCGACAACGCTTTTTACAAATAAGAGTGTGGTCTAAGACCGCGCTTCTAATCCAAACAACAAATCTCGTGCATTTTGGTGAATTATTTCACTCTAGAGTCTAAAACGGGAAATACTTATGAAGTTTCGTTCACTTCGACGAAAGATCCAAAAAAAACATTTAAATATAACACAAGAATAGTGATATTTACAAAAAATAAATTGTAGAAAATTTTTTTATAAACTAGAGAAGCACAACCCATTTTAAAACGATTTTTTTTCGGAGGGGGGACGGCCGCCCTTCCCCGCCCCCCTTGGGGCCGCCCCTGCTTACGGCCTCACTGAGCTCAGGGCCAAAATTGACGTTCAATCTTAATACGTTACCACGAAACGTCAAGTTAACTTTTCTAAATTAGTCGTGTATTTAACAATTCCGTAAGTAAAATAGCGTAAGTAAAATGATAAAATTTATGTAGATACAATAATTGAGGCATAAATGAACCGTGTCAGTGTGTTGGTGCTATATTTTTCAAGTTAGCTTTAAAAGCTGTTACCTAAGTGTTCCATTTATCACCCACATAAGTTCTCAATGAATGAATCTTTCCAATTTCCAACTAACTACACTTTATTTGCGAGTTTAGTATCCTTGTTTAAGATAAATAGAAATTGAGCCACGTCTCGTCATAAATTTCCCATGTTAAGAAGTCCATTTCATTTTGAATTTTATTTACAAAATAATTAGACAATTTAATATTCTAATTTTAACCTATAAATAATATTTTTATATTAATTAGTAAGTATTCACTAATTAACAAATATATATTTTTACCTTTTTTATTTTTAAAGATCGTATATAAAATTAACTAAGAATTGTTTTTAAAATTGACCTTTTAAAAAACTATCTATTATAACATTCATATTTCAATATTTTTTTAAGAAAATATATTTGTTTTACCATCTTTAGTTAACTGATAGTAACATATTTTTATACTTTTATATTCATTTAGATTGTACATGAGATAAAAAAGAAAAGTATGAATTTTAGAGTTATTTTTATTTATCTAAAATACATTTCATTTAATAATAAACCACTATCATAAATCAAAAGTGTTCCAGATTGCTATTCGTATCACCCGTTTCATGCTATGCGTACCACATTTACGCCTACGCATCGCGTACACGTAGCGTTAAGACCAATCTTAGTTACGCGTCTAGCATGCGTAGGCGTAAGCGCTTTATTTTTTAAAAAAAATTATTTGAGCGCCGACTCCTGGGGCTTGCGCTCAAATCGTAAATCTGGTTAAAATTCTGGTGTTTTTCGATGTAAAGTGTGAAAATTGCGTTGAAAAAAAAGGGAGGCGCCGGTGCTCAAATTTTTTTTTGGATTTTTTTTATAAAAACGAAAAAAAAAACGCTAACAACGACTACACAACGCGTAGCCGTACAAGCGGTATGAATAGCATGTTCACTGTGGTACGAATAACAATAACCAAAGTGTTTTATTAGAAAATAAAATTATTTATTAAACTTTAAAATTATAGTCATGTCTTGACACTTAAATTGTATTAGCTGGCTTTATTATAAGAATCGCTTCTAAAATGTACGAAGAATTTAAAAATAATATTTATTAAATATTACTCTAAATTAAAATATAAAATATAAAATTTAATTTATAATTTTTTAGTACAACTTATTTAATTTTCAAAATAGAGTTCATATTGAAATCAACTACGTTCCCATTTTAAAAATATAAAAATTTAATTTAAATTCTAATATAACTTGTTATTTTCTGTTGCCGTGTGTTTAACCAAATATGTACAATAAAATTAAGGAAAAACAACTCAAAAAAAAATTTCGTAAAAAATAATAAATTTGCAACTGTTTT
>BSUD01000006.1:21988746-22035074 GCA_033239045.1 Fagopyrum esculentum | reverse complement strand
AATAAATTTTGTATTAATTATTTTTGTAATTAACAAAAATCTTTTCTTGTGAATTTAAAAAAAAACCTTTTTGGATGTTTTTTAATTTATATATTTTAAAATAAATTTTATAATAAAAAATTATGTTTGTAAAATATCATTTTATATTAAAATTTGTTAAAATATTTAAAAAATTGAAAAAATTCAAAAGAAAATGATTTAAATTAAAAAAAATATATACCAAATCTTTATTTTTTTTAAAAAATATTTTTTACAAAAAAATAGTGAATCTTTAAAATTAAATATAAATATATAGTTGCAAAAATTATAATTTAAATATAATAATTAAAAAAACTTAATTTATATTACTTTTTTTATTTTACCATTTTTACATTATTAACTTGACTTACAAAAATAAAATCCACGTCACACAATTAATCTATTTTTTGATGAGATGTAAGATTTCGGTTGCTACGTCATCGCCGGAGTTAGTATTTTTGCCGAAAAATTAAGACATATTTTTTTGGTAAATACGTCGATATTTTATATCGTCCCTAGTAATTTTTAAAGTTGATGTTATTTTACGTTGAATGTTGATAGTTGATATTATTTTGGGTTATTTTTCTAAAATTAGTTATCGGAAAAATTGTTACCTCGTAAATTTTTGCTTGTCAACAAACTATTTTTAATTGTGTTCATACTGAAATCAACTACCTTCCGTTCTCAAAATTGAGAATTTCAAAAGAAAATATTTATTTTCAACTTTTAATTTCTTTTGGAAACAAATTTTGCGTTGTTTACTCAAATGAAAAGAGTAAAAGTGTAAATTAGCCTTTAGCTTTGAAATTAATTTTTATTTTCGTAATTATTTCTTTATTCAAATTTGAAACCCATTCCAGAACACAAAAACTGAGCATTAGCTTCGACTTTTTTTCTATATTTAATTCACAAACAATAACACACAAAATTATTGGGACAACACCAGTCAAAGAGTCAAACTTCTTCTAAAACCGCTTTCCAGCAAAAACCGGTAGTGGTATTAACCTCACTTGTATAATTCAGCACCATGCTCAACGCTAAAGTCCTCACGATCAAGGTGAACGGAAATGATTTTAACACGTGGCACAATCCTATACGTAATCTCAGCTTCTCCGGGATTGAGAGAATAGCCAAGCGGAAAAAAGGAAAAAGAAAAAGAAAAAGAAACAACGAGGTCCCTCACATTAATCTCTCAGTAGCAATCTCTCTCAATCCATTTCCTGATCCTCTCACAAAATCTCTGTTTTTCCCCCTCTCACTATAACCCAATTTCCCACCAAAATTTTCACTGTATAAACCGTACTAGTTTTGTCTGCAATGTCACGCTAACCATAATTTGGTTCCCGATTAATAGTCTAGATCATTGTGCTCTCCCAATAACTAAGGTTCTTAGAGGGAATAGGAAATTGCTTTTTGGTTAATTTGCTTTGACAAGATGACTGAAGCAATCGCGAGCTCAGTGAATGAAGGATTTTCACAGATTTCTTGTGGGGAAAGTAGTGAAGAGGAGCTCACAGTGTTGCCACGTCATACCAAGGTGGTTGTTACTGGTAATAATCGTACTAAATCTGTTCTAGTTGGTCTGCAAGGAGTTGTGAAGAAGGCAGTGGGTCTTGGGGGATGGCATTGGCTGGTAAAATTTACAATTCTTGCATTTGTTGGGTTTTAATTTGCTAAAAATGAGTTTGGGTGATTTGAGCTGTGATGTGATCATCGTTAATTTTTGGTGATTAGAGAGTGTTGATTGAATTTCATTGTATAATGTGGTTGAATTTGATTTGCGTAGTACTGCATTTTGAAATTTCTGCCTATGTTTTCGAATTTAGACCTAATTTTGCTTTTTTCACATTTTGGGTAAGACCTAATTTTGCTTTCTGTGCTCGTCTCTTGTTGCATGCACCCCTATGGATCTAGGTTTCTCTTATAACTAATCTGTCCAAACATTGTTGGATCATCAATGCTGACAATTTTTTATGTTTTGTGGTTGATCAATATCCTTGTCTTCCGGCTTTAGAAGGATCATGTGAACTTGGAGATGGTTAAAGCCAAACCAATTGATGTTTTTTTCGTATATAATATTGAATGTTCATATCTGTGCTGTAATTTATTCAGCTTAAATGTGTTTAGGTGACTGCCAATTTCCTGTTTGTAACAGTATCACAAGATGCAGTGATCAAACAAAATGTAATAACATTTTTGTAGTGTACTCAAAATTGGTTGATTGATGTTCATGAATTCGCAGGTTCTTACAAATGGCATTGAAGTGAAGCTCCAGAGAAATGCTCTTAGTGTGATCGAAGCACCCACTGGCAACGAAGATGACTATGATTTAGAGTTTGAAAGTGGAAACTGGAATGTATCTGATCTGGGTTAGTCTTTTTCTTGATTATACTTTACGGATCATGCAATCTTGATTACTTTTTGTGCTATACTATTTGAAAATTTTATAATTGTTAATATTGCTACTGTTTGATAGAAATTTGAGCACCTTGTCTCTGTCTATACCTGTCTTTCCCTTCAAGTGCTGGTCCCCCATAGTTGGTAGTATAACTGGTGGCCAAATTTTTTTTATCTATATAAGGGAAAAGGGGTAGAGAGAAGTATGAAAAGCAACAAATCTTCTATGGAACCACCTCATGTTGCGGTATGATTGGGTTTTTATTTGAATTTATTGACTATTGCAATAGTTATTTGTCTGTCTCAGTTTTGAAGCATTATCACTATGATCTGCTAATTTTTAGTGTTTTTTCTAACAAACAAGCATGTCAATCCATCAAAATTTCCAGTACATGTTCTTCTTATCCAAAAGATCATGCTTTGTTACATCTCAATTATTTGTCTATTAATTGTGGTTTGATCATTGTTGATACTAGGGTCGGATGATACTCAAAAGTCGCACAGATCTAGGCAACGTGCGCAGAAATCTGGTTCATTTCAAAAGCTTATGAGCAAGTCTCTCTCGGGCGATTCACCGTGCAAGAACTCCATTTCTAAGCCCCGTGGATCAGTGGTATGTAAATCTCTTTGCAACCCTTTTCTTTGGTCTTTAGAAATTGATGTTAGAAGCTGTTATAACTATTCCTAGTAAGTTTAATCTTCGACGTTTCTACTGAGTGACACCTAAAGTAAATGCTAAAGAAGGAAAGACTATTAACTTCTCCATGTGGTGACAATGCTATTTATGGTTGTGATTTCTAGAAGGTTGATCTTAGCAAGCTAGAAATGGCTGCATTGTGGAGATATTGGCGCCATTTTAATCTGGTTAGTATTCTTGTTTTCTATCCTTCTGAACTATGTTTCCTTTCAATTGTATACTTACAGCTGTTTTTAAGCTGTCCTTTCCATTTCCATGTATATTAGGTTGATGACGCTCCTAATCCATCCAAAGAGCAATTGATTGACGGTGTGCAGAAGCATTTCATGTCACAGGTACAATCATTTATGTCTTTGTTACTTGTTTGGGTGTAGTTTAAACTTGCTACGTGACTGTACATAAATGTAGTTGAACGTGTTTGGTTTTGTTTGTTGGCTGAAGCAATTGGATGAGAAGGAAGTGATTGTAGGGTTTGTGCAAGCTGCAAAGAGACTGAAAACCGGAGGCAAATGATCTCGTAGAGGTGGCTTAACTCGCTGACGATGCTAACTGGAACCGAGTAACAAGAAAGAGTCCTCTAGCTACAAGTCTAGTTTCTGTTGGTTTAGTATTTTGTGTGTGTGGTCGAATGTAGTTAATAGAGAATGTAGATAGTAGTAAGTGTAGTGAATATGGTTTTGGGACTTTGTAGGGACCTTTGGCAAGACATTTTGAAGAGGTTCAGCTCTAAAGCCTTTTGCTTAATGTACTTTTGTATCTGCTGATGGAAAAAGGCTTTGGATTGTAATTGTAAATTCTCTGCTTTTGGCTGAAGTGTATGGGATGATGAAGTATGAACATGATTGTTTTTTGGTAGAAGGAGATTTGTTATAAAAGTATGACGATTCTAAAATTTGGTATCCGGAAAATAACTTTAATCGGATCAAATAGTACACATATCTAGCTATCCCATCCACACGATTTGGATCTGGTTGGTGTTGCATGTCGAGATTTACAAACAAGTCAACCAATCAGCAACACTATTAATTTCTTTTAAGAGACACCTAATTTGGACTTTGTCAAAGAAACAAAGATCCCGTATGAAGTCGAATATAATCACATCGACCTCCTAAGGACTATTCAGTGACCATGGAGTGCCTTGATGACACATAGATTGTAACCCTTAATTTCAATTTTTTTTAATTTGTAATCTGATAGTTTCGTGCAAGCCAACTTTTAGAGCAAAAACTTCCGCTTTTAGTACCGAATTAAAGTAATTTTTTGTTTCAAGACTGATAACCTTGACATTGTGGTTTTGAATAACAATATCGATGAAGGTAACCTTAGAGTCAAGTTTTGATTCATCAAAATAAGTTTGTGGATTTCAGGCTTTAGTTTTTCACATTGTTGGCTGCTAGATAAGTCATTTTTAAAGTCATACTTGAGTTTAATTAGGCTATTTCTTTGCATGATGTTGGTCATTTCTTTTGGTAATGGAGTATGTCAAGATTAATATTATTCATGTATTTTCTTTAAAAAATTTACCCACATGTTGATTGGTTCCGCCAATAATTTTCATAAAAGTTTTATTTTTAAGGTTTTGTTCATGATGTTAACTTTTCTCAAGCCAAGACCACCATTCTTTATGGTTTTCATATTTTATCTCATCTAATGATAAAGTCTATGTTGATATCCTTTGTTTCAAAAAAATTATTTATAGATTTTATCTAACTCATTAAGATTGTCGTTTGGAAGAATAAAACAAGCATGTCCACGGGTCGGACCCGCCGGGTCGACGGGTCGGACCCGCCGGGTCATGGGTCCGGGGAGGGTTAAGTCCAATTTTTTTACGTTTAAGTCCTTTTTTTATTAGTTTATTTTCTTCTTTTTTAAGTTTAAGTCTTAAACTTTTTTTTTTAAAAAAAAAGGGAAGAATTGGGCTTGAACCGGAATCCCGGTTGCCTACGTATCCTCTCGGGGAGGAGGAATCAAAGACCACGTAGTTCTCTTACCTTTGTTTATATCCCCGATTGGCCCTTACCTTAGTCGGACTCTCCCGCCGATACATCCGATGACGTTTGTTGTCGCTCGTCATCATCTTCGTCGCCTTCCTCCGCCGAGAGGTTGTTCTTTTGTGTTCGCATTTCCGCTTTCCTCCAATCGGCTAGGAGGACTTGTGCCTCCAACGTCTCGGGCAACATGTTTGATCTCGTCGGATCGAGCACCTTTCCACTCCGGCTACAGGTTTGCTCAACCGCTACCGTTGAGGCGGGAACGACGAGAATTTGTGCCGCGATCCTTGAGAGGGTAGGGAACCTCATTCTCTCCGGTCGGCTCCACCGTTCTAATATGTTGAAATCCTCCTCTTCTTCATCATTGACAAACTCAAAAGAAATGGTTAGATATTCGTCGAGTTCCGAGTTGGAACTCGACGTGGTTTTTGCCCTTTTCGGGCCAAACAAATCTCTAACTTTAGCAATTATGGTAGAAACATGACAATCGGGATGTTGTTCTAAACCTAAAAATTCATAATAACTTTCTAAAAATTGTTTTAAACCATCCATTTTACGTCTAGGGTCTAACACAAATGCAACAAGAAAAACATCGGGAATGGTTGTATAATAATCTAACCATTTACTTTGCATTGAATAAATAGCTTGTGAATTATTTTCAATTAAAAGACCTTGTTGAATTGCAAATGCAATATTAATTGCTACATAACAAAATATGTTTGAAGTTGATGTATAAACATAACTAAAAGTGTTAGTAGCATCATAAAAATGTTTGAAAACCTCCATTACATCTCTTGCTAAAACCCAAGATTCACCGAAAACAAAATCACCGTCAATATGTTGTGCGGCAAAACCACTTAAAAGTTCTCGATATTCATATGATTCGTAAATCATTTTGTAAGTAGAGTTCCATCTTGTACAAACATCTTTTGGAAAGTTTTTAGGATAAACGCCATTTTGTTTACAATATGCATACCATTTAGTGCGTACACTTTTTTTAGACCAAAGTTCATTAAGAATTTTTCGAATAGGTTGTACTAAATCTCCAACGTATACTAAACCGTCTTGAACACACAAGTTTAAAATATGAGCGGCACACCTAATGTGAACAAATTTACCTCCAACCGTCGGCTTACAATAGTTGGTTAAATCTCTAATGGAAGCCGTGTTAGCGGAGGCGTTGTCAAAACCGATTGAAAAAACTCGTGAAAGTAATTATATTCTTCCAAAACATTTGCAATCAAACGGGCAATGTTTTGGGCGGTGTGTTGTTCGTTGAAAACTCGTAATGCTAAAACTCTTTTGTTTAAAATCCAAAATTTATCAACAAAATGACAAGTAATACCCATATATGAATTTTTTTGAAAACCGTCGGTCCAAATATCACTACAAATAGAAACTTGAATATCACCGTTGTCCATAAAATATTTAATCAATTCTTCTTTACGAATTTTATATTTATGCATCATTTTTCTTTTAGCGGTTTGGCGAGAAATCGGTTTATATGCGGGTTGAGCATGATTTTGCATCCAATCATTAAAACCAACATTTTGTGCAAAACTAAATGCTAAGGAATCTACGGCCAACATTTCCGAAAATGCATCCATAGAAGAAGAATGATCATATGTAAATAGAGAAGGAGGTTGGTTAGAAGTAGATGCGTACCCGGTAAGTTGTGTTTGCCCTCGTGCTAATCCCATTTTCTCGGGATGCTTGTTCCGGATATGCCTCTTGTAGTTCCCGTAGCCGTCTCCCTTTTTGTGCTTGTATTGTGCCGCACAAAAATTGCATTTGGTATAGAAAATTTCATTGGCATCGGGAGCACCTTTTGTAAACCAAAATCGGAAGACCGCCGCCGTTAGTTGAGTGTTGTTCAACGGCGGCTCCTCCGTGAATTGGGTCTCGGATCCTTGGGTGTTGGGAAAAGTAGGTGATTCCGTGATATCCTCCTCCTCCTCCTCGAAGATCTCGTGATCTTCACTTAATAAGTCTCGCCTTAAATCCGAACCGGTTGGAGGACCGCTAACGGAATGCCGTCCTCGAATAAAACCTTCGCCGGATGAAGGACCGGCACCGCTAACGGAACGTCTTCCTCGGCTAGACATTTTTTTTTTTTGAATAATAGAATGTAGTAGTAAGAGTGGTAAAATGAAAAATAAGAGAATGAGAATATGAGATTAGGAGAGTAATTGAATGTAAGAGTTGGAAATTATGGAGAGATTGAGAGAGTGAATAGATGATTGAATGAGGAGAATTGGTGTGAGATGATATGAATTGAGTTTGGGGTATTTATAGAATTGTTTTTAGGTTAGATTTATTAAATTATATTGTTTTTTTTATCAAACTAGCCGTTGTAACGGCTACCCAACGACTATATAGCCGTTGGGAATTTTTTTTTTGAATTTGTAGCCGTTACGGGTCGACCCGGCGGGTCACGGGTAAGGATCTGACGACCCTTACCCGTACCCGCGACCCGGGGGAACCCGGACCCGCTAGGTCACCGACCCGCCGGGTCTCGGGTGACCCGTGACCCGTGGACATGCATATAATAAAATTTGCTTAGTAAAAATTGTTTTGGCAACCAAATTGTGTTTTATTAGAGTATTTCTACCTTCTCGTGAAATTGAGTTAGCTATTCATTTTGAAAGTTATGCTTTGTTTATATTTTAATATCTTCAAATGTATTTTTTTTGTAACTCTTCTATTAATGACCAAGCAACCAATATATTCGTGAAGGACGGTGGTGTGAATTAAGACAAGTACATTTTTTAATTGATTAATCAAGTTAACCTTTGTATTTTTGGTTGTTTGAAAATCTGATTTCTGAAAGTTTATTTTGTTTGTCTCGAAATAGAGCAATATATTTCTAGGATTTGTTTAATCCTCTTACAAGAATTCACGTTCAATTTTTACGAATTTAGATTTGTAGCGTCTGAATAGCGCCTAAATTGTCGTCCTTAGTAAAAAGAAAATTGAGATTGCTATTCGTACCCACGTATTCATGCTATTCGTACCCTCACTACGCGTACGCAATGCGTAGCCGTAGCAAGAAGCTCATTTCGTTCAAAAAATAAAGGAAAATGGTTACGACTACGCATGGTCGATGCGTAGTCCTACTACGCGTACGCGATGCGTAGTCGTAGCTGTACTACGACTACGCATCGCGTACGCGTAGTAGGACTACGCATATATTTAGTTCGAAAAATGAAGTAAAACTTACTACGCCTACGCATGGCGTAGCCGTAGATGTTATATGTAAACATGTACATGGTGGTACGAATAGCAAGAATCAAAGAAAATTCTTGTAACGTGATAACCTCTTGTGGATCCAAATTATCCAATATAATGACACAGGCTTCGCCCTTAACAACCGACTTAAAATTGTTTTTTGGTTGATGATGGTTCAGTTTATATTCGAATATATATTTGATGCTCAAAATTCTTCTTACTCTTCTTTACTTATTTATTAGTAATATATATATATATATATATATATATATATATATATATATATATATATATATATATATATATATATTATCCGTTAGATCGTTAAATAGATGGTTGAGATTTAGACGATATTAAAGGATAAAAAAATCGTGTTATTAATGGAAGAAGATTTGCCGGACCTGACTCTATATATTCGGCGGTATAGTCACATATATTCGGCGGTATAGTCACATATATTCGGTGTTTACACGTTCATACGATAAGGTTGTTTACATATGAGTCAAAGTCTATATAAATATATATCCTATAAGAACACCCCCTAACGTGAGAACATGAGAACAAATTCGTAATTATTATTAGTTTTGTTACGAATGTGCCATATCGTTTAATGTATTATTCGTAGATATTATTGGTTGAGTGGATTATTCGTAGTTATTATTGGATTCCTAATTATTATTATTCGTAGTTATTATTATTTTTGATATCTACTCTAAATCTCAACCCTTCATACTCACATCCAACGGTGTACGATTTTATATATATATATATATATATATATATATATATATATATATATATATATATATATATATATATATATTTATTTATTTATTTATTTATCGTTAGTGGAAGTATATCTTCGTCACTTTGGCCGTTGGAACAATATTATAGGAATTTTGATTATAATAATGAGGAATGTCAAATATTTTAAAGGCACATGCAAATCTCAATAGGAATATGCTGTTAACTGTTCAGAATCCACGCAACTCAGCATAAATCAAAGTTGACACAGTATTTGGTACATTAAACTAAATTTTGTACTTAGTAAAAAAACAAGATGAAGCGAATTGATGCTTATCGGTAATGTGGGGAATGCTATTATATCTGAAGATTTGGGAGATCAGATTCCATTCTCTTGTTCCGAATTGGACACAAAATGAGTTGGAACAATATTATATGAATTCATTTCAGATTGGAATTTTACCATATTTTGTAAGTTGGACGTAAACAATATTCATATTAATAATCGATTGGGTTTTATTCTAAACGAGTAAAGTACTTAACTTGTAGAAAACACAAAATATAGAAGGATTCACTTGAATGAGGATTTTGTGCGGGATGCTAACTCTATTCTTTCTCCATCTCTTTTTTTCTAATAAGAAAAAATAGTTTGATGCCCTATATGATACACCATCTAATGAATCGAAAGACCGATCAAATCTGCAGGCTGACTGACCGTCATCAGGGAACCAAAACATACAAAAAAGAGAAGAAAAAATCAAACACAACAAGCCGATCAAGAAGGAGCACCAAATGAAGCGCAAGCAAGCAGAGCCAGGAAGAAACGATGAGAACAAGTTTGTAGAATCACTGTACATTACAACTCTCAGGGACCACCAGAGGAAACCTCAACTTTGGAATTTTCTTTTGAGTATTTGGATTTCGACCACCTATCTTCGACTCCTTCTCAGGACAAATTCAACACTTATTCCAGGTGAAGCTCACAAAATCAAGACGTACCTCAAACCATCGGACCATATATCGTGAAACAAAGAAACTTTATAGATAATCGATTGTTATTTGTTTTTTAAAACACTCTTTATGTTGTCAGAATTGGTCTAAAACTTTCAAACTTGTATAACTTCGATGGTTAAAGATACAAGATTTATAAGGAGAAGAATTATTTTAATAATAAATTATTATTGTGGTAACAAAAATCTTGGTGAACCATGGAGAAGTTCGTTCTAAACCAAACTTGGTAAAATTTGTGATGGAGGCCGAAAGTAGTAAGCCATTGAAGAGGGGTTTCCTCAAAAGAGTATCTTGTCTAGTTAACTCAGGTAAGAAGGAACAACGACGACTCTCAAAGAAGAACAAATAGATGTATGGCCACCGCTAAACCCGGCCGAGAAACAACCTCAATTGCTCGACCCCTAAAACGAAACAAGAGGTAACAAACTCTTCATCACAATTTTCCAAAATTCTCATGTAATAAGTTTCCCGATTAATAGAATGCGGGTCTCACTTCAATTTAGGCAATCCTAGAGGATTCTTTATAATCGTGAGCCCTTAAATCTATTAGCTTTAAGGGATACTTCGTGTGAGATTGTGGATGAATTTCCCTTGTAGTTTCCATCGATTGATGGGAGATATTAATAGAAAGCGTATTTATATAATTACAAAAGGAGACCTTTATTTACAATATTTACATATTATACCATACCCCCGTAGTCAAAGCTAGTGGATGATGATCAAAAAGACTGCACCGAAAGTCTAAAAATAAATGTCGCGGTAGGCCCTTAGTGAAGATATCAACATACTAGAATGTGGAAGGCACATGAAGCACCTTGATGACCAAGAGTGACCTTGTCGCGAACAAAATGGATGTCAAGTTCAATGTGCTTGGTGTGCTGATGTTGAACTGGATTGTTTGCAAGATATGTAGTAGAATTGTTGTCAATGTATACAATCGTGACTTTGGATAGATGACAATGAAGTTCCAACATGAAATTTCGTAGCTAGGAACACTCAAAGACAACATGAGCAACACCGTGGTATTCGGCCTCGGCACTGGACCTAGATACCACTGACTAGCGTTTGGCGGACCATAAGACTAGTGTGTCATTGAAGAAAACACAATAGCCCGAAGTAGATTGGCGAGTGTCCGGGAACCCTCCCCAATTAGCGTCTGTATAAGCAATTAAGTCAGATTTGAGCGAAGGAGAAATGGCAATATCGAGAGTCGAAGTTCCAGTAATGTAGCGGATGATGCGTTTGAGAGCGGCAAAGTGCAGCTCACGGGGATCATGCATGAATAGGCAGATCTGTTGTACAACAAAGCTAATATCAAGTCGAGTAAAAGTGAGATACTGAAGAGCACCAGCAAGACTCCTGTATAGAGTGGGGTCGCTGACTGTCGGTCCAAAAGGTGCACTAAGCTTGACTGATGTTTTCAGCAAGTGTGAGGGAAGGTTTACAGCTTGTCATCTTAGCTTGTTCAACAACTTCTTGATCATACTTATGAGATAAGAATAAGCCAGAAGCACTATGACAAACTACGATCCCCAAGTAATAGGACAATGCACCTAGATTTTTTAGAGCAAACTCCTTTCCCAGAAGCATAATCAAATGAGTGCACAATATGTCGGAAGATACAATAAGTATAATGTCATCAACATGTAGAAGCAGATAAGCAATGTCGGAGCCTTGACGATTGATAAAAAGAGATGAGTCGCTCTTACTCCCGATGAAGCCAATGTGAGTAAAGAAGCCTACAAAACGTTGAAACCAGGCTCGGGGAGCCTGTTTAAGACCATAAAGAGACTTTTGTAGAAGACATACATGATTGGGCCGAGGGGATCGTGGAAACCTGGAGGTTGAAACATATATACCGTTTCGTTTAGATGCTCGTGAAGGAAAGCATTTTGAACATCCAACTAGTGAATGGACCAAAAGCGAGATATTGCAATAATGAGAACTATTCTAATGGTTTCCGCTTTGACAACCGGACTGAAAGTCTCATCACAGTAAACTCCAACCTCTTGAGAACACCCGTTAGCAACCAAGCAAGCTGTGTACCGCTCAAGGGAACCATCAAACTTGTACTTATGCCAAAAAATCCACATGCATCGCACAATATTAGCATCTTTAGGACGAGGAACCAGGACCCAAGTCTTATTTCTCATAAGGGCTCGATATTCATCGAGCATGGAAGCGGTCCAGTACGGGTCTTGGAGAGCTACATTGTAGGATTTGGGGATATTGAGGTGGTGGAAACGGATAAGTCAAATTTTGGTTTGGGTTTAACTATGCCGGATTCACTCCGGGTTTGTGGCCGGATCAGAATTGGTAGGGGCTGAGCGATGAAATTGGGCTCATTTATGGGTAGGCTGGTTGTGGAGGAAGTAGCAGATTGTGGGTGTGGGATAGGTAGTGGGCCGGTGACTGCGGCAGGTGGGCTTGGAGCAGTGGGCATAGCAGCGTGCTGCTACGATAGTGGGCCAAAGGCAATAGATGGGCCAGAAAAGTTGAGTTGAGTGGGAAGCGTCCTAGAAAGAGAGGGAGCAGTGGATGGACTGGGTTACGAAATAGGGGCATGATGGACATGCAAGCAGAGTGATAGAGGTGGTCCAGTGGAAACAGGTGCTGCTGGGGCTCGGAATTGTGCCAAAAAATACGGAGATTGATCATCGTTGTAGGGAAGAGATGTAAAATGTCCGGGGAGACTTAGGAATGGGTAGCAAATGGGAAAAACGACTCATCAAAAGAGACATGACGGGAAATGATCATTTTTTGTGGCGAAATCTAAACATTTGAAACCCTTATAGTGTTTAGGATACCCCAAGAAAAACGCATGGAGTAGTGCGATGTTGAAGCTTGTGGGAAATAGTAGCGCTTTGATTGGGATAGTGATGACATGTATTATATGCTATCATATTCATGCATATACGAGTTTATCACCTCAGTTTTACATACATTTGATGAGATTTGTGAGCATTTAAGTCCATATTCATATATATTTTGAGAATAGATGTCTACACACGTTATTTGTGTAATTGTAGGTAAAACGATGGAATTTTGGTGCGGAAATGGAGCAATATCGAGCATGACATCATAATGGATCAGGAAGGGAGCTTAAAGATAGAAGAAGATATGTGAAGATATCACAATATAAGATAGAAGACGGAACTAAAAGATAACACGCTCGGAGAAGAAAAATCGGATCATGACATCGTAATTGACTCGAGTTCTATCTTTAATCGCCCGATACAGAGTAGGATTGTAACAATAAGATCAAATTTCAACCCTACCTATTTCCTATAAATAGAGGACGTCTCACTACCATCTAGGACATCCAATACCATTCAGTATAGTTGAAGAAACAAGGAAGAATCGAAGGAAGGAAATTCTGAAAATCGGAGTCCAAGATCGAGTCAAGAAAGTCGTTCTTGAAGTTTTGTGAGTTTTGATTATTATTTTGTCATTGTGAACACAAGATTGGAGTTTGTTTTGAGTTTTTCATTACGTTTTTGAAGGATTGAACCTTGTTCAAACGTTTTGTTTGGTTTATTTCAAGATTCAAAGTTTTTCCACATTCTTGATTTTCTTGAATTAATATCTTCTTTGACTTTTATAATGTGTATTCTTGGATAATACCGTTGTGATTCTAGGGTGATTCGTTGAATATTGTGGTTGAGATGATGATAGAATAAACCTCACGTTGAGATTGGACCCTGAGAGTTGAGATTAACCATTGCATAGAAGAAAAATCGGTATGTTCTTGAGTAAATCGACCGATTTATGATGATGAACAACCCGATTTTCTCTTATGTCGTACCTACCTTGCTTCATTCTTAATCTTTGATTAAAGATTGCTTAAACCCTAGCCTTTTTGAACATTTCTAACCTATATCCGAGTGTGGGAAGAGACTTACCCTGTGATTCCCGTTCTTGGTTGCCAACGATTACAAGATCTAGGTAATAGAGAATTCAAAACCCTCTATTAAGGTTGAGTGTACTAAAACACTTACCTTTGTGAATTTACCTGATTCTCTTGGTTTGGTGTTAGATTTCAGAGTATAATCCTTCCCTTAGATCCTCTATCTTATTGAGACTCAACATCCTTTCTTTAGAGCATTTGGTTGAGATAAGTGGGTAGTGGAACTTCACCGTTCATTATCCCGTTTTAGAACATATACCTTACAATCCCAGCTCTGTCCATATATCTTTAGAAATCTTGAATCAAAAACCACAATTGGATACTTTGATCTCTAGAATCCTTTTTCCTAATTATTACACAAGTCTTTATCTTTATTATCAATAGTTGCATATTTTCTTTGCTAGATTTTCCTATCGATTTTGATTTCACCAAATCCCTGTGTTCGACCCTGAAATATTTTCTATTGCTGCAATTGATCCGTACACTGCGGGTTCGCTTTTGCTTTATTCTCGTTTATAAATTTAAAGCTTTCTGCACACACCTTTTGGAGCGAACAAGTTTTTGGCGCCGTTGCCGGGGACTTGGCTTAGACAAAATTTGGTTTCGGTTATCTAGCTTAGAAGCTCTCGCTTTTGCTATTGATCATTCTACTTGAGTGTTCTTGTAGGATCTTTTCTTAGGTTTATGCAAATACTCAAGCTAGTAAATACTCGTTCCCTACGATCCTGAACCAAAAAAGACATACAAAAGAAGATTAAAAGAAGCTAGAATGGATGCTGCAAATAATGAAGAAGAAAGAAATCTCCGAGCTGAGTTGGATGAAGCTCTTGATCAACTAAAGTTACGAGATGATGATCTAATAAGAGAGAGAGTTGAAGCACGTGCTTGAGAGGATCAACTTCAGGCCGACATGGCCGAAATACGAGAATCCGTTCGGCGGATGAATGAAGAACGAGAAAGAGATGCTAGAGTTATAATTGATCCACCGACACCCGTTTTTGTGCCACCACTTGTACCTCACCTTCCGGTGAGGAATGAGAGAGTTGACCCGTTTGTGGAGGAGCCGTAAACACTAGGTCAAAGGATGGATCCCATTCCACAAACACGCCGTCCGGACATATTAATTGACCCGGCTGAACATAGTTATGAGTTTCGACCTCAAGTTATTACTATGATCCGACAAAGTCAATTTGAAGGATTAGAGAGAGAATCTCCACGTCAACACTTGCAAAATTATGAGATTCTCATGGAGAATTTGAAACCTTCAAGAGTGGAGAATAATAACTATAAATTACGACCTTTCTATTTCTCTTTGAAGGATAAGGCGCTTACTTGGTATCAATCTCTTCCATCCGGAAGAGTTAATACATGGGAGGAGATGACTTCGGAATTCCTCACCAAGTTCTTTCCTCCATCACGAAATTTAGAGATAAAATTAATTCTTTTGTTATGAAAGATAATGAGATTTTATTTAAAGCATGGAAAAGGTTCAATGACCTTCTATTGGATTGCCCTCATCATGGGATTCCAAAACTTGAGATGCTAGAAATTTATTTCAAAGGTTTGGATGGGGAAACCCAATTCAAACTCCAATCCCTTTCTATTGGAATGTTTATGGACAAAAGAGTTGATGATGCATGGGAGTTTGTTGAGAAACAAGCTCAAAAGCTCAAATTATTGAAAAATATTTCCACCGGAGGCCCGATAATAGAAGTTAAAGACCCGGACCTCAAGAGCTGAATCTTATGACCTCAAGTGTTGCTCAACTCACCACTCTAAACAATGAAGTCAAAGCTTTGAAGGAACTATTGAAGACACAAACACAATCAAGGCAAGCGCCAAAGGAGAGAGATGTTGATTATGTGGGAAGAGGAAATAATCAAGGGAATAGGAGCAACAACTACAACAACAACAACAACCGGAACTACAACAATTGGAGATCCAATCAAAACAATTGCGGTAACCCTTATTCTCATGCTGAAAAATCACTAACTCCTCTTTCTTCTTCTTCCTCTTCTATTCCATTTAAAAGTTAGGAACCATCTTCAAGCTCAACACCCAAGGATAAATTGGAAGCATTGATTGAGACTATGATGGGAAAGCTAAATGGGCTGGAAAGTTCAGTCACTTCTATTTCTAAGGCACAAAAAACCTTGGAAAATCAATTGTTTAGCAAGGCCGGAGAAGTCCCAAGAGATCAAGGGAAACTTTCCAGAAGAACAGAGTACAATCCCAAAGGACAAATCAATGTTATCACCACAAGAAGCGGAATCACAACCAATGATCCGCAATGTGGATAAAGGAAAGCAACCTATGATCGAGGAGCCGGAATCGAGAAACAAGGAGAAAGCACCGGTCTATGTCCCTACTCAAACATACAAGCCACTTCTACCTTTTCCGACATTTCATGCTAGAGAACGCATCGACAAATAATTCGGTAAGTTCATTGACCTCATGAGCAAATTACATATTAATATCCCTTTTATAGATGCCATTGTAGGAATGCCAGCATATGGAAAGTTCTTGAAGGAAATTCTTTCCAACAAGAGGAAGTTAGAAGATGTTGGAGAAGTAAGGATGACCAAAAACTCATCCAAACAATGAAAGAAGAAATGTCACCCAAGTTAAGAGATCCCGGATCTTTCTGCGTTCCTATTGGCATTGGAAAAGTGACATACGAAGCTCTATGTCATCTTGGAGCAAGTGTGAGCATAATACCATTAGCGTTGTGTGAGAAAGCTGGACTTGGAACGCCACAACCCGTCAAGATGACTCTATATATGGCGGATAGGTCCATCACACATCCCGTGGGGGATTCTAGAAGACATTTCCATCTTTCTAGGTAAGTTCTACATTCCCATTAAATTCGTTGTTCTAGACATTCCTGCACATCATCCCGTTCCAATCATACTTGGAAGACCTTTTCTTGCAACTTCGGGTTGTATGGTGGATTGCAAGAATGGAATATTCTCCTTCAATCTTGGAGAAGAACATTGCCTCAATGATCAAAGGACCAGCTATAGGAGAAGACATATTTAACACTTATGATGATGATGAAGAATCAAGGGAAGAGATACATCTCATCCTACTCAAATATCCTCTTGAAAAAGTTATTAGTTTATGTATTGTAGATGAAGGGGAAGAGGAGGAATGCAACATGGAAATATGAGCATTAAGAACATTGGAGGAAGATCTCAAAGCTGAGTTTGAAGTACTAGAAGAAGCTACGGAAAAAGCTCGAAAAATCGGATCACTATAGGAAAATCGAACGATTTCCTTGGATAAAAAACATAAATTCAATCGATTTATCAAAATTCGTAGCCGAGAACGACTCAAAAATTGACTCATCAGAAAAAATCAACCAATTTTCCTAATACTTTTGCGACTTCTCGGAATCAATTGCAAGCATTCTTGGATGCAACAACGCACCTCCCTCGACTTCAGAGGTTCTCCCAATCACCTCTCCATGTCAGAATACATCAACTAAGGATTCACCAACCTTGGAATTAAAACCTCTTCCATCACATCTAAGGTACGCATTTCTAGGACCGAATTCTACTTATCCGGTTATTGTAAGTGCTACCTTAATGGAAGATGAACTTGATAGATTGATACATGAATTAAGAATACACAAGAAAGCTTTAGGTTTCACTATTGATGATCTTGTTGGCATTAAACCTTCTTTGCGTATGCATAAGATTTTGATGGAAGATAACCACAAGCCTTCACGAGAACCTCAAAGACGGTTAAATCCTATCATGAAAGAGGTTGTGAAGATGGAAATTCTTAAGCTTCTTGATGCAGGAATTATCATCCCGATATCCGATATCAAGTGGGTGAGCCCCGTTCATGTAGTTCTGAAGAAGGGACTAATGACCATTGTAACTAACAAAAACAACGAACTCATTCCTACAAGCACAGTGACGGGATGAAAAATGTGTCGATTATCGAAAGTTGAATGTTGCAACAAGGAAGGATCCCTTCCCTCTTCCTTTCATCGATCAAATGCGTGAAAGGTTAGCACAACACTCCCACTTTGTTATTTAGATGGATATAGTGGCTTCTTTCAGATTCCCATTCATCCCGATGATCAAGAGAAGACCACATTCACATGCCCTTGGGGGACGTTTGCTTATAGAAGGATGTCATTCGGACTTAGCAACGCTTCAGCCACCTTTCAAAGATGTATGATGGTCATCTTCTCCGAATACATTGAGAACATCATGGAGGTTTTTATGGATGATTTTTCAGTTTATGGTTCTTCTTTTGATGATTGTGTAGCTAACCTTTCTCTAGTTCTTCAAAGATGTGAAGACACTAACCTTGTCTTGAATTGGGAGAAGTTTCACTTTATGGTTAGTGAAGGCATTGTTTTAGGACACGTGGCTTCTAACCGCGAAATTGAAGTGGATAGAGCAAAGATCGAGACCATTGAAAGACTACCTCCGCCAACATCGGTGAAAGGAGTAAGAAGTTTTCTTGGTCAGGCAGGTTTCTATAGGAGATTTATATAAGAGTTTTATAAGATTTCTAAACCATTGACTAACCTACTAATGAAAGATGTGGTTTTTAAGTTTGCAAAATATTGCCTAGATGCTTTCTACAGGATTATTGAAGCCTTAATCTCAGCTCCTATAATTCAGCCACCGGATTGGAAACTTTCCTTTTGAGATCATGTGTGATGCTAGTGATGTAGTTGTAGGAGCGATGCTTGGGCAAAAGAAGGATGGACGCACTCATGCCATCTATAACCTAGCAAGACGCTAGATGAAGCTCAACTAAACTATGCTACAACGGAAAAAGAGCTATTGGCAATGGTCTATGCTTTCAAGGAGTTTTGTTCTTACCTTTGTGGGAGCGAAAGTGATCGTTTACACCGAGCACACAATTGTCCGCTACTTGCTCACAAAGAAAGATGCAAAACCATGGCTTATTAGATGGATCCTCCTTCTACAAGAGTTGGGACTTAGAGATCTGTGATAAGAAAGGATCCGAGAACTCGATGGCGGATCATCTAAGCCGACTTCCCCATCTCACAAGCAAGGATGAGGATCTACCTATAGACGATTCCTTTCCGGATGAACAATTCGATGAAATCGAGGAATGCCTTCAACAAATCACAAGAGGTAATGAACCTTGGTATGTTGATTTTGTTAATTATTTGGTTTGTCAAGAATACCTCCAGGATTATCATATGCACAACGGAAGAAGTTCTTCAAGGATGTTAAGCAATACTATTGGAATTAACCTCTCCTTTTCAAGAGAGGTCCGGACGGAATAATTAGAAGGTGCATTCTGGATGATGAAGTATAGACCGTTATCCGCCATTTCCCTTCACTACCTTGTGGCGGATATGCTAGTTCACACAAAACTAGCGGTAAGGTATGCCAATCCGGTTTCTTTTGGCCTACTCTATTTAAAGATGTGCACAACTTTGTTGTTGCTTGCGATGCTTGTCAAAGAACATGGAATATATCAAGGAGGGATGAAATGCCTCTTAACAACATTCAAGAGGTTGAGATCTTCGATGTATAGGGAATAGACTTCATGGGACCTTTCCCATCATCTTGTGGAAACCAATACATACTTCTAGTTGTTGATTACGTTTCAAGATGGGTTGAAGCAATCGCTTCTCCCACTAATTATGCTATGGTGGTAGTGAAGTTCTTTAACAGATCGATCTTCCTAAGATAGAAGAAGATATGAGAAGAGGCAAGTATGGGGTATTTTGATGGTTCGGGGAATTTTTGATGACATGAATTATATGCAATTATATGCATATACGAGTATATCACCTCAATTTTACATACATTTGATGAGGTTTGTGAGCCTTAAAGTCCATATTCATATATATTTCAAGAATAGAGGTCTACACACGTTATTTGTGTAATTGTAGGTAAAACGATGGAATTTTGGTACGGAAATGAAGCAATATCGAGCATGACATCATAAAGGATCAGGAAGGGAGCTTAAAGATAGAAGAAGATATGAGAAGATATCACAATAGAAGATATAAGACGGAACTAAAAGATAACACGCTCAGCGAAGAAAAATCGGATCAAGACATGATAAAAATCGACCGATTTCTTTGTAATTGACTCGAGTTCTATCTTTAATCGTCCGATTCAGAGTAGGATTGTAGCAATAAGATCAAATTTCAACCCTACCTATTTCCTATAAATAGAGGACGTCTCACCACCATCTAGGGCATCCAATACCATTCAGTATATTTGAAGAAACAACAAGGAAGCATCGAAGGAAGGAAGTTCTGAAGATCGGAGTCCAAGATTGAGTCAAGAAAGTTGTTCTTGAGGTTTTGTGAGTTTTGATTATTATTTTGTCATTGTGAACGCAAAATTGGAGTTTGTTTTGAGTTTTTATTTAAGTTTTGAAGGATTGAATCTTGTTTAAATGTTTTGTTTGGTTTATTTCAAGATTCAAAGTTTTCCCACATTCTTGATTTTCTTGAAGTAATATCTTCTTTGATTTTGATAATGTGTATTCTTGGCTAAAACTCTTGTGATCCTAGGATGATTGGTTGAAGATTGTGGTTGAGATGATGATACAATAAACCTCGCGTTGAGATTGGACCCTGAGAGTTGAAATTAACCATTGCATAGAAGAAAAATCGGTATATTCTTGAGTAAATCGACCGATTTATGATGATGAACAACCCGATTTTCTCTTATGTCATACCTACCTTGCTTCATTCTTAATCTTTGATTAAATATTGCTTAAACCCTAGCCTTGTTGAACATTTCTAACCTATATCCGAGTGTGGAAAGAGACTTACCCTGTGATTCCCGTTCTTGGTTGCCAACGATTACAAGATCTAGGTAATAGAGAATTCAAAACCCTCTATTAAGGTTGAGTGTACTAAAACCCTTACCTTTGTGAATTTACCTGATTTCCTTGGTTTGGTGTTAGATTTGAGAGTATAATCCTTCCCTTAGATCATCTATCTTATCGAGACTCAACATCCTTTATTTAGAGCATTTGGTTGAGATAAGTGGGTAGTGGAACTTCACCGTTCATTATCCCGTTTTAGAACATATACCTTGCAATCCCAACTCTGTCCATATATCTTTAGAAATCTTGAATCAAAAACCACAATTGGATACTTTGATCTCTAGAATCATTTTCCCAATTATTACACAAGACTTTATCTTTATTATCAATAGTGGCATATTTTCTTTGCTAGATTTTCCTATCGATTTGATTTCACCAAATCCCTATGTTCGACCCTATAATATTTGCTATTGTTGCGATTGATCCGTACACTGCGGGTTCGCTTTTGCTTTATTCTCGGTTATAAGTTTAAAGCTTTTTTGCACACACCTTTTGCAGCAAACAGATAGAAAAGGCAACCAAAAACCTGGAGATGAGCTAGAGAGTGTATAGTAAGATACAACACCTGAGTAGGAGATTTATTTTGATTAGAATAGGATGTGAGGATGTTTAAAAGATAGCAAGAAATCTCCACGGCATGGGGTCAATAGGAGATTGGAATGGAAGCATGAAATAAAAGTGAACGCATCATGTTATTGATTGTTCGAATGATTCGTTCGGCCTTGTCATTTTGGGGAGAGGTGTGAGGACAACATAAACGAAAGACAATGCCATGATCAACAAAAAACTTTTGAAAGTTGGTGTTGTTAAACTCTCCTCCCATGTCACATTGGAAACTTTTGATAGGTAGGTGAAATTGTGTTTTGACAAGTTGGTGGAATTGCACGAAAAGTTCAAACACTTGAGACCTAAACTTGATCGAATAAACCCATAGAAAATGGGAGAAATCGTCAAGTAAAAGTAAGTAGTATATAAAACCTTCCCGACTCGGGATAGGAGACTTCCAAAGATCACTATGAATAATGTCAAAAGGTGCAACATAACAAGTTGTAGAACGATCAAAAGTCAATATATGATGTTTTCCTAATTGACAAGCATGACAAAGAGGAGTCACAGTTGATTTATTACATTTAATGAAAGAAGAATATCTAAGTAAATCAAAAACTAGAGCTCCAGGATGACCAAGATGGGCATGCCAAAGGCTGGAGGACTAGACGGAAAGAGAGTGATGGAGACGGGTAGGAAGATGTGTGACATGATAGAGATCCCCGGAATTATTACACCTTAGACGTGTGATCCCCGTGTGTAGATCCTTCACAGAAAAACCAAAAGGGTCAAGTTCTACCGAAGCACTGTTATCAGTTGTAAAATGTCGAACATACACTAAATTTTTGATAATTTGTGGGACAATAAGGACATTGGATAGGTGGAGTGGTGCTTTAGTGATGGGAAGAGTAGTACTTTAATACCTGTAGAAGGAACACACATACCATTCCCAACAATTATCGAATTTAATGAACCATTATGTGAAAAAAATGAGAGAGAACCTAGATTATACGTCATGTGTGAGGTCGCGTCCGTGTCCATGTATCAGTAATAAACCTCCGGATTTAAGGACATGGAAGGAAAGGATTGATCAAAAGTAGTGGGTTGAGGAGCTGAAGCAAAATTGGCCTGTTGGAATTGCTGAAGTGGGCCGGGCCCAAGAGCACTTTGTTGAGGTTGATGAGGATATGGGCAAGGGGGCCGGATTGGGCATGTTTGAGATTGAGCCATATACCAGGCCGGAGGAACAGGGCCGTCAAGCGTGGGCTGCTGCATTGGATACCAGGCCGGAGGGTGCCAAGCGAAGTGGGATGGGGTTGGTGAGCCGTCTCAAGAGGTTTGTTGCCCGCCCTTCCGACCTCGACCACACCGGTGAGGTGACGAGTCCGGTGCTGTAGTAGACGAGCCGGACTGGGGCTGCGATTGCAGGCCAGAGATTGGTGTACCGTTGTTGGTGATGACCTGGAGGTTGACTGAGACGTCATTCGAGTCTCCTCAAGTAGCAATTGCGAACAAGCCTTGGTGAAGCTCGGAAGTGGTTCTGTTTGTTGAATAAAACTTACCACAACATTATACTCAATAGGTAAGCCCAAAATAAGTTGAACAACAAGACGGGTTTCAGGAACCAATGAACCAACTCCTTTGAGTTGATCCGCCAAAGAATTGAGTTGAGGACAGTAAGCGTTAATAGAGGCAAAGCCAGATAACTTACAATTTGAGAACTCGTGTTCGAGGTAGACGGCACGGGTGTTTTGGTTATCTTGAAAGATATATTTGACTCGATTTCAGGGAATATCATCATAGTCAAGGATTTGCAAAGAATATCCCGTGATACCGTACTGTAAATCCATTGAAGGACATCAACGTCAAGTTGGAGCCATAACGAATCATCAATGTTCGTTGGTTTGGGAACCTTTTCGTCGATATGATCGAGAACATTGTGGGCTTTCGCAATAACGCGAAACAAGGTAACCCAAGAAGCATATGGAGTGTCATGGTCGAGGACAATGGCAATATTGTTTTTGATATTGGAGATTCCGAGGGCAGAGTGGAAAGAAGATTTTCGTCTGCATCCATCGAGAGAATCGGTGAAGGGAAAGGTTGTGGCGGCGGTGGAGGTGACGTGTGGTTGGCCGAAGATGAAGACCGGAGAGCACATGAGGCAGCCTCTACGCGGCTGTAGGCGGGCAAACTAGGGTTTTATCGCCGGGAAAAAATAGCGGAAAGTGGTTAGAGGAAAGAAAAGTTTGATACCATGTGAGATTGTGGATAAATTCTCCTTGGGGTTTCCATCGATCGATGAGTAATATTAATAAAAAAGCGTACTTACATAATTACAAAGGGATACCATTATTTACAAATTTTACATATTCTATCACTTAGCCTACTATTTGGATGAGAGTAAAGAGGGTCCATCAAGTTTTTTGAGATCTTGCGGTTAAAAGAAGAACTGAAGAATTAAAAGATTTTCCAAGACATCAAGTAAAGAGGACCTATTGCTACAAGTTTTTGAGGCACAAGTGTCTCGTAATTTTTCTCCATCTCTTATTTTGCATGAAATACTACTAAGTATCAAGAAAAGTTATATTAGTTAAACATTATTTTTTTTATTTTCATTATTTTTAATATATATATATATATATATATATATATATATATATATATATATATATATATATAGATTTTAGTTCAAGTGAGGAGAGAGCTTGTGCATAGGAATTAGAAGGGTTGTAAGCCATTGGATGAATTTAAATCAAGGGCTCTCACACGCTCATCATTAATGGCATATTTGTAAATTGACTAAAAATCTGGAAAAATACCCTTACGTTCAAAATAGTCATCGGTGTTCATACTTTTATATGTCATTGTTCATGTTTTTATACATCGGTGTTCATAGTATTTTTATTCATCAAAGTGTCATGTCCATTTATTTTTTTGTGTTCATTTTATAATGCATAGATGTTCATTTACAATATATAACCACAAAAAATAAAAAACTCATCACAAAACGTTAAAAGATTATCATAATATGTTATGTATGTGTCAAAGTTATAGATAAGTAATTGGTGTTCATACTTTTATACGTCATTGTTCATGTTTTTATTCGTCAGTGTTCATACTTTTTATATCATTGTTCCTGTGAATATTATAAACTATTTTTCTATAAGGCATTTTACCGAACAATTTGTGTGCACACTAAAAGGAGCATATAGATTATTCAATTGGAGCTATTAGACCAACTCAACATATGTATATACATGTATTTCCTCAATCAAACTTATCAAACACAAAATGATTCAAACAAATTTGATTTCGAACACAAACATCAATCATAATGAAACCTAAACCTTAAGAATGGAAATCTAAACAGTGAGAGTAGAAATTCGAAGAAACAAAACCTGAATCGTTTTGTATTCTCTTTGATTTCACAATTTTTTTATGTAATCGATCTTTGAATATTATAAACACGATTTTAAAGAAAAGTATAATTTTCAAAAAAATGAACAGCATATTATAAACACCTGTATAAAAAAATGAATACATACTTGTAAAAAAATGACCATCATATTTTATTAACACGATTTGAAAGAATAATATAATTTTTTAAAAAAATCCAAAAAAAATGTTGTAGAAAAATACAAAAATGAACAATTAATGTTAAAAAACAAATAGTTAGTGTTGGGAAAAAATGAACATTTATTGATAAAATATGAACACATACTCATAAAAATATGAACACCAATTTTTATTTACAAAAAAAAAAGCTGCAAAAAAAAAAGGTGACGTGGCATGCCACATGTCACCACCTCGGCCCTCCTCATTCATATCTGCAAGGGTCCTCCTCACCGGAACTGGACCCTATATATATATATATATATATATATATATATATATATATATATATATATATATGGTTTAATATTAAATAATATCTACAGCTTGGGAACTAAAAATAGTTGTTGCAACATACTAATGCCGAAAGCTATATGCATGCCAATGTATTTCTAGAGTTACGCCAAGTTATATACGCTTTCGGCTGCGCGCATTATTTCACACGTATTCCTCCTATCACGCACAAGGAGTTTTAAAAAGGAATGGGTTAACTTTATGTGCATTGTTAGGCGCACAATTGTTTAATGTAAAATCTAGAGAAGAAAAAATGACGATTCACTTCTTCAATCCTTGCTGTTCTTGAACGAAGGCGACTGCACGGCGAAATTCTTCAATTTGAAGTCAATATGACAAATTTCTATAGCACCTAAGAAAGTAAAACTCAAATGCCCGGAATGTCACAAGGTGCATCTCGACAAGTACCTCCACCGAAATGCTTACATCCGAGATTTTTACGAAGCATTACACGAAGGGTGAGGCGGTAAACGAATATTGTCAAGTTTCATGCAAATATTGTTCAAAGGTGTACAAGTGGAAGGCGAAGGGCGGCTATGAGACATTTGTAAACGCACATGCAAAAAATTCATCCTGAAAAGCTAAAGCTATCATGAGGACAATCACAATTGTCCCACGGGTTTGCATCTTCTTCCTCTCAATCTCCTTTATTTATGTATAACCATAGTGAAGAAAGTTTAGGATTAGCCGATGCTATACGTTCTCATGCATTTCTTATGCGGAACATGAAGAAGTTTAAGCATATAACACTAAATATCTTAAACCTTCTTATAAACCAACTTTTCGCAAAATCATTCCTAAATTAGTTTCCAAATCTTACGTACAAAATAAAGACAAAATTGTTTTGATTTTGGCATCTTTTCACATCAAGTTTCTATTTGTAGTACACAATTACAAAAACATTTTTACATGGCATTACTTTACATCTTATTGATAGCGGTATCTTTTTGCATAAATATGTTATTGCATTTCGTCATTCAGCCAAATATATGATGCAACATACATTTCAAGCTTGATAAAACGGTTTTACAAAAAATTAATTTACAAGGTCGAGTTTCTTCATTTTCACTTGATAATGCATCTGCTAGCACCGCCGTCATAAACCATTTGGTTGAGGCCGCGGGACAATACTTGCGAACTCCTTTTACTCTTAAAAAATGTGCATGTCATATTTTAAACTTAAAAAGAATTTGGCTTACTATGCCTTTTTTAGTTTTGTGTTTAGTAAATGTACCCCATAATTTTTTATCACTTTCATTTAATGGTAGGCAAAAATAATTAACTCCTCTCTTTTTTTTAAAAAAAAAATGTTTGTTATTTGTTATGTAAGTGTAATTTTTAATTTATAATTACTGAATTTGTTTTTTATTTTTATTGTTTTTGTCCTTTTTTTTATTTTTTTATTTTCTGGAATGAATTTTTCACATACCAGAATTTTCACTAGGGCTGAGCAGGTCGAACCGCAACCGAACCGCATTTTGCGGTTTGGACCGCAACCGAACTGCACTCAATTGGTTCGGTTTGTGGTCCGGCATTTTGTGTTTTGCGGTTTGCGGTTCGGTACGTCAACCGAACCGCAAATTTGTGGTTCGAACCGCAAACCGCAACGGTGCGTTTTATTAAAAAAAAAGGAAAAATAACCCAAAATAATACCAACTATTAACATTGAACCGAAAATAATACGAACTTTGAAAATTACTAGGAACGATACAAACTATCAATGTATTTACCAAAAATAATACGTTATATATTTTCCGGCAAAAACTTAGCTCCGGCGATGACGTGGCAGCCGGAATGTGACATGTCATCAAATAAATGGGTTAAATGTGTAAATGTGTTATGTGGATTTTATTTTAAAAAAAACAATTTAATAATATTAATAATATTAAAAATAAAAGATAATATTTTTAAAATTTTAAATAATATTTTTTTAAAAAACTTGCTGAAATATTTATTTTAAAAAATAAAGTTTGAAAACTTTTTTAAATAAATTTGTAAAAAAATGTAATAATATTTATTTTTCCAAAAAATATAATATTTTTTAATCAAATTTTTTTTCAGATTTTTGTATAAAATGAAAATTTTAATTCTAAAAAAAATAATTTGTAAAAAAAATATTCGAATTTTTTTTTAAAATCTTGTAACCTAATCCCTAAATAATTGTTTTTCCCAAATTTTTTGGAAAACTTTTTTTTTCCTAATAAAAATAATTTGTAAAACAAAATTTCGAACTTTAAAATTTTATATATTTTTTTTAATTTCATAAAAAAAAATATTTGTAAATTTTTTTACAAACCTGTTTAAAAAATGTTCAAACTTTATTTTTAATCTTTTTTACAAAAAATATTTTTTAAAAAAAAATTGTACAAATGTTTTTAAAAAAAATATTATTTAAAATTTTAAAAATATTTAATTTTTTAATATTTTTAATATTATTAAATTGATTTTTAAAATAATAAAATACACATCACACATTTAATTCATTTATTTGATGACATGTAACATTCCGGCTGCCACGTCATCGCCGGAGTTAGAGTTTTTGCCGGAAAAGTATGAGGTATTATTATTGGTAAATACATTGATAGTTTGTATTGCTCCTAGTAATTTTCAAAGTTCGTATTATTTTCGGTTCAATGTTGATAGTTGGTATTATTTTGAGTTTTTTTTCAAAAAAAAATAGCAACTCTTTCACATTAGGGAAATTGGGAAAGGGGAACGGATTATCGCGATTTAGGGCTGGATAAAGTGAACTTCTTCGACAGTTTGACTCATTCACCTCCTCCGGACCAACAACCGAGTCGCCTCCTCTGGACCTCCGCCTCAGTCACCGGTCAGCCCAGTCGGCCAACAACCGAGTTGCCAGTCCGGCCCAGTCGCCTAGTTCCAGACTCTAGTGTTCCACCCATTCGCCACCCTCCGAGCCATTCGCCAGTCGCCCAGGCAGTCCGACGCCCCATTCGTCTAGTGACTCCAGTCCGACCCATTCGCCTCCTCCGCCCCATTTGTCCAGGCAGTCCAACCCAAGCAGTCCGACCCATTCGTCTAGGCAGTCCGACCCACTCTCTCTTTCACTATGACTGTGAGTCTCTTAAGTCTTAACTCTCTTCTGAGTCTTCTCTTCTCAATTGCTGAAGTGAACACAAACTGTGCTTATTACTCTCTCTGTGTGTTGTGCTTACCCTTATTTGATGCTTGATGTTGCTCTCTCTCTTTGTTGTGCTTACCCTTTTCTCTACTGTAATTGTGTGCAAGAATAGACCAAAGACTGAAAATAGACCAAAGACTGAAAATACCTTGCAAGAATAAGACAACAACTTGTGTTAACTTCTGTTCTGTTGCTTTGCTTGTGAGCTTGGTAATGGTTTGTAAAATAGTTTTTGGGTGGTAAATTGAATCTTGACATCAAAATGTTGGTGTAGTAACCAACTGACCTGAGCTCTGCTGTAGTTGGTAGAACATAAGTATTTATGTGACTGTCACAAATGTGTATTTTATCTGATTCTTTGATTGTTGACTGCTCATGTTGTTTTTGAATAGATGTCGAGTTCCCAAGTACAAAGAGGAAGGAAGAAATCTACTGTCAAAAGAATTCGATTATCTTCTCCAACTGCTTCTGCTTCGGATACATCAACAAATTCTTATCATCCTGATGATGAGAATGAAGAAGTGACGTTTCCCCCGTCAACGAACCTACCACCACCGAGTACCACACCAACTCCATCGGCACCAAGTTCCGTTGCACCAACTCCACCAACACCAAGTGATGTCAATAGAGTTTACATCAACGTAATTAAGAGGAAAAAGGGAAAAGGGCTATTTTGGGATCACTACAAACAATACCGTGATGAGAATCAAAAGTTAAGGGTCGAGTGCATCCATTGTGGCAAGACGTTTGCAGCTGAACAAAGGACTAATGGCACATCAAATCTGACCGGTCATCTTGGGAGATGTGTAGAAAATCCGGCCAACAAAAGTAAAGGTACCCAATCTAAAATTGTCTTGGAAGAAATTGCTGAAAGTGGACAATGTAAAGTAAAGAGTTGGGTGCTGAATCAAGCTGATTCTAGAAAGTCTTTGGCTGAAATGATTATTTTTTATGAATTGCCTTTTAGGCAAGTGGAAAATTGTGGTTTTAAAAGATTTGTTGCTACTACTTGTCCTACTTTTAAAGTACCTTCGCGTCACACTGTTTCTAGAGATTGTTTTGAAGTGTACTTGAATGAAAAGGTTGCATTGCATGGTTGGTTGAAGAAGAATTGCCAAAGAGTTAGTCTGACTACTGACACATGGACTTCAGTTCAAAGAATTAACTACATGGTTGTAACTGCTCATTTTATTGATAATGAATGGAATTTGCAAAGGATGATATTGAATTTTTGTCAAATAACTAGTCATAGGGGTGAATCACTTGCTAGAGGGATTGATGATTGTTTGAGAGCATGGAGTTTAGATGCTAAGTTGTTTACCATCACTGTTGATAATGCTAGTTCTAATGATGTGATGTGTGATACCTTGAAAGAAATGAGTGTAGCAAATGGATCATGCATTTATAGTGGACATAACATGCATATGAGATGTGTAGCTCACATTGGTAATTTGATTGTGAATGATGGTTTGAAGTTGCATATGACTTGTGTTGAAAAAGTGAGATCCATTGTCCGGTATGTAAGGTACTCTCCTGCTAGACTACATGTGTTTAGAGAAGAAGCTAAAAGGTTGAAAATTGAATGGAAAAGGAAGATAGTCCTTGACGTAGCTACTAGATGGAACTCCACTTATTTGATGCTTGATGTTGCTTTGAAATACAAGCTTGTTTTTTACCGGATTGATACTCCAAGAGGAGGTAATGATGATTGCTTAGGGGCTATTACTACAGATGAGTGGAAGAAGATTGAGCTTCTTGTGAAGTTTTTAAATGAGTTTTATAAGTTCACTAAAGATGTGTCAGGATCATCTTATGTGACTTTAATAATGTTTTCTACCACATTGGTCACCTCATCGATGTGTTGAATCAGTTGATGAGTAGTGATGATATTGATTGTAGTTCAATGGCCATTAAGATGAAGGTAACATGTGATAAGTATTGGGCCAGTTTGGAGAAGATGAATATGTTGATCTTTGTTGCTATTATTCTGAATCCGACACAGAAGTTCCTTATGGTGGAAAAGAGTCTTGGAGCTATACATGGGGTGGAAAAAGGTAAAGAATTATCACAACAAGTCAAGGACTACACTTCTAGATTGTTTGAGCAGTATAAGGTTTTGTATACTACTCAGCGTTCTCAAGACTCAGGTACTCAAGTTTCATCAAGTTCTAATTTACATGGAGGGGGAGGTAAATTACTTCCTTTAACTATTAAACTTATATTATTATTACTTATTATATTCTAATGACTACATGAAGACAATGAGTTTGTTACCCCAGGTAATACGTTTTTTGAAAAACTATTTGGACAACTTGATGACGATTGCGGTTCTGGTGGTGAATTTGCTACATCTGAGCTTGATGCATATTTGATTGAGCCGAGGACTTCAGGTAAGATGACTGATCTATTAGGGTGGTGGAGAGTGAATGCAGGAAGATATCCTATCCTTGCACGTATGGCTCGTGATGTGCTAGTCATCCCGGTCAGTACCGTTTCATCTGAATCTGCATTCAGTACCGGAGGACGTACTCTCGATGACTATAGAAGTTCCTTAAATCCCAAGGTATGGACCGTTGGTTAGTTGCTTATAAGTAATAATATGTTGTATTATGTTTCAACTTTTCTTAATTATAATCTTCTTATAATAGACAATTGAAGGTCTTATTTGTGCACAAGATTGGCTACTTGCAAAAATTAGGTCTACCTCTAACATAAATAATGCCACTATTGATGAGGAAAATATGGAGGATGAAGAGGAAGAGATGATGAAGATGTATCATGGTAATACTTGACTTTTTATAATATTGTATAAAATGTTATATTAATTATATTGATTATGGCAATCTTTGTTTTGCTTATTATTTGCATGTGTATAGATTTGGAAGATTTACACTCGTTACTTGACATTGAAAAGGGACCTATTATTATTTGAAAAGTCAAGTGAAAATGTATGTTGCCATAACTATTTGTCTTTTTGGATTTGCTTGTTGTCTTCGACTCTTCATTGATCAATGGTCATATTTTGCTTGCTGTCTTGTTCAATTTGTTGATAGGTGGCGAACCATGAGTTGGAGTTTTAGTGCACGATGGAGTATGAATGAATCATGTTTTATTTTGGTTTTTTTGGATGTTGGCATGTTGCCATTGATCGTTTTGGATGTTTACATATACTCTATATGACTATGTTTATTATTTTGGAACCAAACCGCAAACCAAACCGAAAAACCGCAAAACCGCAAATCAAACCGCAAAACCGCAAACCGAACCACAAAACCGCAACTGAACCGCAAAACCGCAAGCAAACCGCAAATTGCGGTTCATTTGCGCTTCGAACCGCAAATTTGCGGTTCGGTTTGCGGTCCATGTTTTTCAGATTTGCGGTTTGCGGTTCGGTTGCGGTTCGGTTTGCGGTTTTGGACCGATGCTCAGCCCTATTTTTCACATACTAGAAGTTTAAGTTTCATACCAGAAATTATCATACCATAAATTATTATACCAGAAATTATCATACCTAGAAAATATAGGTCAATAAACGGAATTTCAAAGATGTGTCCTTAACTCCTTATACAATTAGCAATCAGATAGTACTATAGTAGCTCTCTCACATGAGAGAGAACAATAAGATCACCATTATTAGGCATACCTCGCCCAAATACTTATGAATAAACTCTGATCTAACAACCCTGATGAAGGCAGCTGTTGTGTGATTAGCAACAGCCTTTGCAAGCATAGTCTTGCCCGTTACTAGAGGACTATAGAGCAGAACACCTCGAGGTGGATCAATACCAATTTGCTTGTATAGGTCATAATGAGTCAAAGGCATTTCAACAACTTCACGAATTTCCTGCTTTTGGATATCACATCCTCCAATATCTTGAAAATAGATTAGGCTAGTAGACTTATTAACATGGAAATAAAATCATGAGAAAGCCTCACAACATAGATGAATTTTCAGAACCGATTCATTGAACATGATAGAATGGAGGGAGGAGGGAACTAACATTTTATGTTACATCAGGCTTCTCTGATTGACTAAGAAGGGAGATACTAGAGTCAGCCTCAGGAGGTAGAACATCTACCAAAGCATTAGAATGCCGGTGCAAAGCGACAGAAGCTGACTGCTTTAACAACTCTCGATTGATTATGCTCATAAGAGAACAAGAAAGTGTGGCTATGAATCTCCATTTTTCTGGTTCAGAAGAGAGTTGCTAGAGACATGATTGCTAATTTGATATAGCTACCCATTATGCAGTCATCACCTTGGCACGACAAATTCAATATATACAAATCAAATCTTTTCAGTTGCTGAAAATACCTAAAATACCTAAGAACGATTCAGAACATAACTCTTTCAAGGAAGAAAAAAAAACAAATAAGAAAAAAGTCAGAAAAGAGTGTCTTAAAAAATGTATCATACTGGATTCTGATATTTGTAATCATGAGATTGAATAGCCAATCTCGATCTTCAACATGGTGGCCGTCCAATAGGACTTTCATCTTCTTGGTATCGAAGGTAAAGAGCTCCGAATCGGAGAGTTGGGGATTCGAATAAGAAACACAAGAAAATTTGGACAAAGAGGTTCCTACTGGCGTAGGCTGAGCCTGAAAGTGTCCCACAATCACTCGAACTCGGTCAGTGATACAATCGGTTGGGATTTACATTGTCAAGGAGACAAAGAAATCGGAGAGCTGGGGAGGCAAAAGAGAGATGAGAAAGGGAAAAGGGCGAAGGAGGCGATAGAAGTAGATGAGAAAGGGAAAAGGGGGAAGTGGCAACTCTCAAGCCGGAACTAGGTTTTCCACCGTAAAAAAAATTTGGGGTATATTTACTTAACTAAAAAACTAAAAAGCCTACTTACCAAATGATAATCTTAAAAAGGCATATTAACCAAATTAGCCCTTAAACTTATGTGTTCAAGATGGACTTAATATTTTAGCGGTTATGCTAACCCCATAACCGACGTTATTCATCATATTAGACACTTCTCCAATTTGAGAAATATAATGGAGAACATTATGTTTATCTAATAATGTTCATCCAATTGCATTTCCAAAAGATATTGGAACTCGTTGTAACTTTACTTACAAATTACTGTGTCAAGTCCTTGTTACAAAAAAACTTTTACAAGTTTTTCCGCACAAAACATTCATTGGTCAATTTTTTTGATGATGAAAAATGTTTGTCAAACTTGCATTGATATTTGTAATTTTTTAAAGATTTTTAGTGATGCAACTAATATCATGAGTTACTTTTACATTCCAACTTCTTGTAGCATTTTAGAAATAGCCGTAAACGTTTACGAGGATTTTCAAACCGGATCTACTTTTTCAACCCTTATAAATGCTATAAATGACATGAAATTTAAATGGCTAAAATATTACAATGAATTTTCCTTTGATTTTTCTTATAACCGCCATTTGTTTTAGAGAAAATTGGTGAAATAGGGCCCTTTTTGTTTTGTGTAGAAGTTAGGCCCCTCTATTTTTGGCCTAAATTTTTAAATCTAAAATAAATTAATTGAAAGGGTATAAGGGTAAAACGTAAAATATATATCCTATAAAATCATCCAATCGCCAGATTCCACATCCAATTAGGGTTTCTCGTGGTCATTCATCTTCTTCGTTTTCACAGCCGCCTGCTTCTCGACTTGAGTAACTGCTAGGACATGCCCAACTCTGGTTGAAATAAGGTTTGACGCTTCACCTCTTTCTCTTTGAGATTCTTTGTTGGGTCAATAAAGCCAAATATAACACCACACATTTGAAGCTTTCTCATGAACAATTATTGCTTCTTTAAGTTGGAACGTCCTTGAAACTTGGCAATGTCTCGTAAGATGTCATTGATATGCCATTCATTTTGGAGTCCTGACCTTTATTTGTGTTAGGAATACCATAGTATTGTTACTAGTCATGTCACCCTTTTTACACTGGTCGATGCAGTAGAACCTGTAGAATCACCTCCCCTATGATCTTGATGCTCAGACGACTTGGATGATTTCCGCCATTGTTGCAGCCGCTTGCATGCACCATCATTGTCGATGGTTGCGAAGGATGTCCTCCGGCTCGTCGCGCCAACGCCGCTCAGCCCCGCCTCCGACGAAGTGCCGGCCAGTCGCCTGCGTGGAGGAGCCGTCTTGTTGCTGCTGCCGCTGTTTGTTGCTTCCATAGTTGGAGAAGAAGCTTCAGCAGGGAAGTTAGGGTTTGCTTGAAATTAGGCTAAATTGCAAAAATTATCCATATTTTATATTTACGTTTTTTACCCTATATTTTAGAAATCTACAAATATATGGCCCAACAAAGTTTGGCCCAGATTTTATAATTACATTAAAGGCCTAGAGTTTTAAAAGTTAATAAATTGCCCCAATTTGAATTAATTATAAATTTTTATCCAACTTTATCGATACTGAATATGATCCTTTTTTTATAATTTTTGATGGGCTTGTGTATGTAACTCGATGGGCTTGGACTTGTGTAATTCGATGGGCTTGAACTTGTGTAACTCGATGAGCTTGAACTTGTGTAACTCGATGAGCTTGGACTTGTGTAACAAAATATTTGTGTAATTAACAAACTTGTGTAACAAAACCTTGTGTAAATGACATATTTGTGTAAATGACATAATTATGTACATGACAAACTTGTGTACATGACAAACATTTTCGATTGTGTAACTCAACTTTGTGTAAACAAACTGGACTTGTGTAACTAAAAAATGACCGAATTTATTAGCATGGTGTAATTGAAATTGTGTATTAATACCGTGTATGAACAAATAAAGGTCAATGTAAATCACAATTTTGAGTAAAGGAACTTGTGTAATTATATTAAATATTATATAATATATAATTAATTATAAGGGAAAAAAACTTTAAAAATTTAAATATAATAATAACGGTTATAACTTTATTATCCGTTTTTTTATCTTACAAAAGTATACATATGAATTTTTAAATATTAAGTATTTATTAAAACTCAACTCGCTCAATGTGCGGGTAATACACTAATTTTTTTAAATTAAACTGGTACCGTAGCTTTTGTTTTTTTTAACAAACATGTGATAAACCGGCGGTTTTTCGGTTTTGACTTAACCGATTTAGGTTTGGATTTGGCTTAAGGCCAAACATAAATCGACGGTTTGCCGGTCTATGTTAACGCTATACTCGTTCGTCTCGTATCAAACCCCTGTATCCTTATATCCCTAATGCATCACACTATGATTCCATGAGTTTAGTTAAATGTTTTATCTGAAGGTAATAAAGTATTGATCTAAATTTGATTTGTTTAAATTTATTAGTTTTTGCAAACCAAGCCTTATTCCAAATATATAAATAAAAAATAAGGGGCAGATTTGTCAGCCACTTAGATACTAAAGTGAAAAGCAAGAGAAGGAAGTAGAGCTCCATTAATGTTGTCCCTCCCGGACCTCGGATTCCACCATATCCGAATTACTTTCTTATTCCACTTGCCTTAATATATCTATATTTTAAAACTTTTTCAATTTTTATAACTTGATGAGATATATCCTTCTATCATTAATAAGCTAATATTTTAAAAAAATTAAAAAAATAATTATTATTTACAAATTATTAAGTCATTTTAAATGTCTAACATCTTGAATGAAAATTTATTAAAATACCAACAAAGTAATGATAAAAGGGTATATTTCGAATATTTATAAAATTTTAGAAACACCATTCAAAAACTATAAATATTACTATATTTTAAAAAACTAAAATATATGGATATCATCTAAATATTTCAATTTAAACATAAAAAATAAATAAAATATTTTTGTTATAAGTAAGTCGTATATTTTTAATTTATTAATTTAAATTTATATTTATTATGTGATATTATATGCTTAATAACGTTTATTTTATTTGTGACATATCTATTTATGGTTGCTAATAAATTTTAACATAATTTATGATCATACTTCAGTATGTTACCCACTTAATTATTGAACTTTCATTAGATATTTAATGATCCAAAAAGTATTTGAACCACCCCAAAATTTTCTATTACTTCTCCTCGTAAATATTTAGATATGTGAATGTAATTGAGAGATAATATAATTGTGCACAAAAATAAGGTTGATGACGTCAGACAAAATTGTAACGTTATGCAGATTATGTCAGAGCGCAACAATCTAAAGTCATGTCAATTGTCAAAATCTCAACCACATCCACATAAAAAAAAAACTAAAATATATGGAAAACATGAAGAAATTTGGGTAAATATATTTTTATAGTTTTACTTTCACAAAGGACCTTCTGGTGTGTTCAACGCATTATATTTTAGGTGATTTAAGTTTTTGGTTAATTTTAATTTATTAGATAATTTTTTTTATAGAATTTTATAAAATATGAAAATTGATGAAAAAACTAAATAAGTGTTTGATAAAAAGTAAAATTTTTGGGTCAAATAACCAAAAAGAGCCTATAAATACAACAAATACATCATGACATAATTAAAGATAAAATTATCTAAATTTTAAAAAATTAATAAATAAATAAAACTAGAGAAAGTTATAAGAATTGAAAGCTTTCTAAAAAGCTCAAAAATTTTTTGTTACCCTGCCTTTTCATTGCATCAATTTGATTTGAATTATCTGCCGTCCAGCCTTTTTCACTGCATTGATAAAAAATAGAGAGAAACTTATGTATTGAAAGTCAAAATATAACAAAAAAATTTATTACCGAACATTATGCAATTTTTCTTAAAAACGCAAAGTTTCATCAAAAGATGTCCAAAAAGTTACGCTAAACACCTCTTTGTACTAGATTATAAGAGCATGTACAACAGATACTCTATTTTAGAGAATGTTAGACTTTTGGATAATTTTAAGGGGTTTTTTTATCCAACAAATTTCCTATCATAATCCCTAAAATAGGGAGTTTGGGAAGAATATGCATTTGTTTCCCTATATTTGCAACAAGGTGAAGCTTCTCCAAATACTTCTCACTTACAAAATTTAACAGTTTTCATCTTTATTTTAAAATAAAAAATTAAATATATACATGTATTCCTATTATGGAGAAACTATTGGGTTCAACACAAAAATAATTTAGAGAAAACGAAAAATTTTTCTCCATTTTGAAGTATTTTTGGAGAAGCTGTTGCACATGCCGTAAGAGTTGGAATTCTCTGTTGCCCTGACCTTTTTCATTGCATTAATTTGATTGGTTTATGTTATTTTAGTTTTAATATAAATTGATTTAAATTTTGTTTATTAAATGTTATTAAATTAATTTAAATTAAATGTATATGTCTAGATTTATTTGAATTTCTTTTAATTTAATTAAAAGTTAATCAAAATAAATAAATGTAATAGGAAATTTAACGTGAGGGTAACAAAGGATTTGGACTGTAATTATTGACTCTGATGGTTACGAGTTTTAATTTAAATTTTCTAAAAGGAATTTGAAAATAGTTACGAGATTTAAAACTTAATTTTATTGTTATTGTAATAAATATTTGACGTTGTAATATAATTTAATATATTTTTATTGTACTTTCTAAAAAACAAAGAGTGGTTAAGCTGATCTATCTTACAGAGTAGTTCAACCTAAAATATCATTGTGGATTAAAATATAAAGTTGGGGACCACAAAAAATTGAGGACAGTTATCGAGATTTTCAAATGAATCAAGCGGTCAACAATATAACAAATTTTTTAAGAAAATATTATTAATTTGGTTTACAAAAGATAAAAGTAAATAGTTAAAATTATGATTGGAGGAGAAGGGGACAAAGGTTGCATGGAAGAATATGGGGGTGTCCCAACAATCCCACATTCAAATTCTTTGCGTTGTTGGTAATGTATATGAATATATAGGAGCATTAATAAATGAATCAGGTGACGTGGAACACAAGAGGGCCACAGACATTCGACAATCGACATTGCATTACTTATGAATGTGTCTTTGTCCCAATTGCAATCCACGTTTCAATCCATTCTCAAATATCACATCTCATATCTATTCATGAATCAAACTCCCATTTCTTTGGATTTATATATTCTGCTTACGTTTCTTTTCATATATGTTATTATCATCATCACAATATCTTTAAAAAAAAGTCAATTGTATTACCGATAGAAATGTTACGCTAAGACACTGCCCTTCTCACGAAGACATCTATCTAATCATAAGTGAAAGATTTCATTCAAAATAATGTTTTAAGATGACCCATCTATCCTCTGTTCGACGAAGATTATTGTAAAGCTTTGTATTTGTTGAAAGCTATATGGAGTTTGACATAATAGCTTTTTGAAGAGATTAGATTTTTGAGAAGATTTTTTTGGGAATTGGAAAAGCTTTATAGGATAGCTTTATAGGATAGTTTTTTGAGTAGATTATAATCTTTTTTACAATTTTACCCGTTTTTACACCTTTAACAATTTGTACATTTGTGTCTTTTTTTGGCTTTTTGGTAAATTTTTCGTATAAATCTATCAACAAATCTACTTTTACCAAACATTAATTAACTTATTTGTTTCTAAATTTACATAGTTTTTTAAAACTCTACAAACAAATTTACCCAAAAAGTTAAAGCTACTAAAAAAGTTTAAGCTACTCAAAAATCTCGATATAGTGAAGAGGGCCGTTAAAGTTTGTGAGGTAGAAGGTAAAATTGAATTTCATTTCATCCAACCCAAATCTATATACATATATTAAAGCATAATCGTTTACTTCAACGGGGTTCATCCTAATAAAAAATATGCCACATGTCATTTTCTTAGAATTTTAGTTTTTTTTAAAATAATATATATAGTTACCATATTTTAATTATCCTATTATAGAATTTATATTTATCTACTTACCAAACATATATGTATATATACTATTAGTGTTAAAATATATATCTATATACTAATAATAAAGTAGAATAAAGTAGAAGCCTTTAATGTCATATGTTTTTTTCCGTTCTTTTTGTCAATGCAATTTAAAACGCACTCTCATTTTAAAAAATTAATTAAAAATTATATAAACTAACTATCTATCTATCTATATATATATATACTAATATTAAAAAAAACCTTAATTACATAAACCATGGTTTCATATATTTTTATATTATGGTTCGTTTTAACGTTCAGTTTTATTTAAGACCTTTTTTTTTATCAAGAACATGTAAACTATCATTTATTTAAAAATATCCATTTCTGTTTTTATTATTTTTTACTTTCCCTTAAAATATTATCTTCCAACTCACTTTAATTAATAAATAGATTTGTTTTACAATTTATTAAAGTTAATCCCGCACACGGTGCGGGTATTAAACTAGTTGAATGTTTATGGGTGGTTGGGAATATCTTCGAGAAGAACGTCTTCTCCTTATTATATAATTTATACATTTATTCCTTGAGAAAAGATATAATAATATTTTAAGATGAAGAATATATTTGGGGATTGGGCAGTGCTATGATGCATCATGCATGCAACTATGCAAGGAAAGGGCGCATTTGGGGGAGGCACAACATTGAAGAGAGAGAGCCATATCCATAAATCCATATTAATGAGGGATTATAATTATAATTACATATTAAGCCCATGGCTTCACTCAAAAGCCAGGAGTCACTCTCCCGTCCTAAAGTGTTACCTCTTCTCGCAAAGTTAATCACCTCATTCCATTCTAACTTCTTCTTCCACTACAACTTTCACCCTACCCAATATGCATTATTACTTTTAAAACAATATATATATATATATATATATATATATATATATATATATATATATATATATATATATATATGATTATATATATATATATGTAGTATATGTAGTTTACAAATTCATCAATATTAATTTCTTCGTCCATTGATGCTTGCTTTTTGCTGGTATGTAATGAATTGAGTTTGTCATCTGTTTGATATTTACTGTTTAATTCAGTCATATACTTTAGGTTCATATATAACTTGGAGTTTTATTACCACATATATTATAGTGTTTTCTTTGCTTCCAATTTATCTATATACTATATAAAAATAAAAACACGTAAAGCTATATGTCATTCATTTAAACAACGGATGATATATGTCAATTTATTGTAATTTATCTTTTATCTTTCATTATTTGTCTATTTTTATTATATTTTTATTAACTAAACTAGATTTTTTTTCCATATAAATCAAGATAAAATATCACTAGCATAAAAAGACAATATCTACCTAATTGATATTTTAAACTTCTAAATATATTTTAATTTTATTAAATAATTATTTTTCTGTATTCATTTTCTAATATACTCGATTGATGTAGATTTTTTTTCAAATTTAATTTTTAAATTATAAAATATTACAATTATATACATTTTAATAAATCTATATATATATAATTATTAGAAAATATAACTAAAAAAATGTATTTCACTTTAATTTTTTAAAATTTTCGTATTTTTATACTAGTTATATGTTATTTGTTCATCTGTATTATAAAACTCCTCAATAAAACCTCTTTGAAAAATACATATAATTATTATTGAGTAATCCACCGTAAATATCCGTGTATCTTTCTTTCTATTTGTTAAAATCTACTCTCTTTTTCTTTAACTCCGCACAACAAATTTTGTTACAGTAATTTATGGTGTTTGTTCCTAATGCTTGCTTGGGGAGGTTGAAAATGAAGGCTTTAATATGTCTTTGGGTTAATATGTCTTTGCTTCTTTTTTTTTTTTTGGTAAACAATATGTCTTTGGCTTCTACCCACTACAAATATGCCCTCACAATTTTATTTTATCACAATAATTTAAATTCAAATCTTCTGTAGTGTTACTTTATCATTATCATACAAATAAATGATCATTCACTATTTACTTTATTATTTCACCAAATTTTATGATTCATTTTTTTACTAACATTATGCATATCATAATGTTACATTTTATAATTACTACTCTTAGTTCACAATTTTGCATACATTTAATCAATAAATTTACAGTTAACAATTAAAAAGCATAAGCTGAAGAAACAGTATTTTAAAACATGGAAAAACCTATAAAAACAGATAATAAAATAGTAGTAATATATATAGGGAAGTGTTCAAGTAAGGCCCATTATTCCGGTAAGGCCGTGCGGCCGTCTGTACGGCCGACACGTGTCCCGGAAAAAAAAAAATTTTTTTTTTTTTAAAACGAGTAACAGTAATAGTTCAAAACTTATTATGGAATAGTTCATAACTTATAAAAGGATAGTTTATGAATTATAATAGAATAGTTCATAGTGTAAAATTTATAAAGGATTGAAAGTAATACTTCAAAACTTATTAAATAATAGTTCATGAATTATAATAGAATAGTTCATGAATTATAATAGAATAGTTTAAAGTGCAAAAATTTATAAAGGAGTGAAAGTAATAGTTCAAAACTTATTATGGGATAGTTCATGAATTATAATAGAATAGTTCATGGATTATATTAAAAAGTAATAGTTCATGGATTATATAGGAATAATTCAAAGTTTATAGGATAATAGTGCATAAATTATAACATGGTAGTTTAAATAAATTTTCATTAGTTTCCGTAAAAAATAAAATAAAATAAAATAAAATAAAATTCGGGACACGTGTCGCCCTGCGGTACGGTCATACGACCGTACCGCAATAAAGGGGCCGTACCTGAACATTTACCTCTATATATATATATATATATATATATATATATATATATATATTTATTTATTTATTTATTTATTAAAATTTGTTTATAGTGGCCCTATTATATTTAATCAAGTTTACGTGTGAGAAATGGTTAGATCAAGTTAATAAAATAGTAGTAATATAAAATATTGATACATGTATTTAACGTTGATTATATAAATACGTCATCCGTTTAATTTTATAATGAAAATCGTATCTTATGCTTCTAAGATACGTATGAATGTATACACAATTCCAATGATTGGTTTGTTGATCATTCAGACGAAAGTATATATTTGATCTTATATGGAATTTTTTGTAATTCTATCTATTTTTTTAATTTCTATACGTAGAATGATAATACTATTTTTTTTGGTAGAATGATAATACTATCAATCCAAGTGTTGTTTCTATTTAAAATTTTGATTTTTCAGAAAAAAATATAGAAAATATATTCAATACAGAATAGAAGATATGATTTGAACATGAGATATGACCATTTGAGCTACTTTGAATTTTCTGAAATATTTTTATTTGTTATATTTAATATAAATATATTTTTTTCTCAAAATAAAAAAAAAAAGACCCGACTATCGGGTAGGGCTGTAATACGAGCCAAGCTACTCGGGCTCGACTCGTCAAAAGCTCGGCCCGAACTCGTTCACTTTCTAAACGAGCCAAACTGGAGCACATTTTAAAGTTCGTATAAATTTTAGGCTCGGCTTGTTTGGGTAAAGCTCGGGTCGTTCAGCTAAAATAACACTATCGGAGCATTATTTTAGGCGAGCTACTGGGCTCGGCTCGGACTCAGCTCGTCAAAAGTTCAGCTCAAGCTCGTTTACTTTCTAAACGAGCCAAGTTTGAGCATGCCGATGCTCGGCTCGTTCGGCTCATATAACATCCCTACTATGAAGACCGAAATCTGACTCAAATAAGTATGGATAATACCTTAAACTTGAGTCCAGATTTACTTGGTTGATGCACCAAAGAAGTATTAATGTTGTTTTACAAACTGAAAACTTGGATATATTAGAGATGATATTGAGATATCGATATACAAACTAGTCGATTATGTTGTTTGGTGTCGTGTATATACGTATAATCAGATTTATATTCTCCAAATCTTAATAGTAAAGTTGAATCGTCTTACATTGTTGCGTCTCTAATAAGATGGAATTCAATTTAACACACAAAATCTCTTTAGGTTTTCGTTAAATTGGATGACGCATATAATAATATATGGACCTTGTCACCTCAATCCCAATATTATCGCTAATATATTTTGTATCTTCTACTTTTAAGTTATATATCAAGGGTGTTGTTTAGGTAAGTGTAACACCCCAAGTTCTAGGAACTCGAAGCGCTACGAGTTAGGACCGCACAATGGATCCCGACCCTCAGAGTAGCAACAACAAACGAATCTTACAACAAGGCACAGACGAATGAAAACCAAAACTCAACATAAAATCAAAGGTTTAAACAAAAGAAAACACAAAAGCTCCGCAGCCGAGTTCAAAACAAAAGGGAAACAACAAAAGAAACAAAAACACGATCCCGTCCTATAATGTACGGGAACCCCGACTGACCACACCATCCGGATCACTCAGCAGCTTCCTGAACCTGCGGAACATCTACAACGACGGTGTAAACCGTTAGCTAACATTCTAGATACTAGCAAGAGCGTAAAGTTACAAACACACATAAGGTAAAGAAAACACATAGCATGCTTGCACACAACCGGTTATTATCTTTCTTAAAGTTATTCATTACTAATTCAACTTCTTTTGTCACACGAGAATCTTTCGAAACTCGCCTCCTCTTCCGTCTACCAATAGGAATAGATCAGTACTATCCGTTACCTACGGGCCTGGGTTGCAAGATCACATTCTAGTCTCCTGTAGAACTAGACAAATGGTCACCGCCCGATTATATTACACTTGCGCCAGTTAAGATCATCAAAGGGTGAATCCTATTACCAGTTATCCGTTATAAATATGATAAACAACACAAACAAGCTAATACAATCCAACTAATACGCGGAATGAAGCTAAGTAAGTCTAAGGGACTTACCTCACTCGAAGGTAACACAAAGGCTCAGCAACAACTCAGGAACAACTCAGGAAGATCTCAGTTTCCCTCAGGATAGGACCAAAGAAAGCCTGTACGCACAAGCATCACGGATTAGGAACGAAACGGTTGCTAGAAGTCTATAACTTCTAGTCTCAACGATCTCTAAGAGATCTCCACAAGCTAAGGGCTCGACCTTATTCTTACAGCAACTCAGGGAACAATGAATAAACCAAAAGGATCAAGGAAAGGAACGAGAAAAGTAAGGAAGGAAGCAACTCACCAAAGACGGGAGTTACTGTAGAGCAAACCGCAGGGCGGTGGAGCAAGGCGCGGAGGCGGCTTGCCGTGGGGGCGGTGCACTGACAGAAGGCTTGTCGGGGTTCCTCCTCGACCGAACTCACAGTAAGGGCTACCAAAGCTCGCACCTTTGATTCCAACACGTCAAGACCCAACTCCAGAGAGCCTGAGAACATAAAAGGATCAACAACGGAACGATCCAGGATCAAACTTGATTCTTGGAGAAGAAGAAAAGGGAAGAACGAAGAAGAGAACGAAACAGAAGGAGAAGGCATGCAGCAACAGTAAAAACGTGAGGAAGAAACCGGAAGAGATGAACTTACACTTTCAACAAGGTCGCAGGAAGCAAGGGGACGGCTGCAACTCTTTAGGGTTGAAGAAGACGTAAGCAAGAAACGGGAAAAAGAGGAAAATACGGGAATATATAGGGGCGGGCTGGAAAGATAGACGGAAAGACGTCTAGGGTTTAGAAAGAAGATCAAGAAACCGGCCCATAGAATAAAATATCGGATATTCTATTTATGGAAGAAAGATAAAAAAACGGAAGAAAGATCTGGCACGATTTGTCGTCATCCGCAGGGCCAGATCACCTTGGCCGCAGGGGCGGTGAAGGCAAAACTGGGGTCTTACAGTAAGACACATTATTCCGGTAGGGTCGTGCAGCTGATTGTAGAGCTGACACGTGTCTCAATTTTTTTTTTTTAACAAGTGAAAGTCATAGTTCAAAACTTATTAAGAAATAATTCATAGTTTATAAAATGATAGTTCATGTATTATAATAGAATAGTTCATAGTTCAAAATTTATAAATGAGTGAAAGTAATAGTTCAAAACTTATTAAGGATAGTTCATAACTTATGTGTCGTAAACCGTGTCCTATATATCAACGTACATACTAACATACGTAGCTTAAATACATATCTTTTCGTAAGAGAAAAAGTAAACTGGAAATAGAAATTAACGTCCGAACAAACCTTTCCTTCTAAGTTTATGGGATATCTATATTTTTTTCAATTTAATTATAATATTTTTTTATGTTAAAATATAATTTTAAAGTTCAATTACTACATATTTTTTTATATACCCTTTATAAACAATTTTTTCTTACCAATTATATTTTTCTTATCCATCAAGCCCTACACCTTTATTTACTAAGAGAAGCGTGTACTGCAAATCTCGTCTTCTGCGGTTTGATGTAGTCATTTTGGTTTCGTGCGTTTGTCAAGAAGGGACGTGAATTTTTGATCGACTTTTGACGGCTCTGTTGCAGTTCAAATCTGAGGTGTCCATAGTTGTTCATCAGGCTTCCTCCTTGGGTACTTCCTTTGATGATGAACGTTTATGCTCGTTACCTCCTACTAGCTGGATCATCTTATTTTTCCTTGAAGACTTTTTTTGCTTTCGGTTTCATTTTAATGTATTTTTGTGTATTTCTTTTCTCTTATATTTGTGGTCCTTCACGACGGTTTGACCGTCTGCCGATTTTTTTGACCCATTAGACGGCGCGTCGTCTAATAATTCGAACCACTTTTCATTTTCAAAAAAAACTACGCATTTACCATTATTTTATTTATTTTAAAAATCTGATTTGTACATTCATAAGTAATTTTTATCATTTTAAACTCACGAGTCACCACATATATTTATGAAAATATAACATTATTTCGATTAGGTAAAATTTCTAAAATATTTCCATTTATTATTTATTTAATGACTATTCAAACTAGTCAAAAGAAATTAATATGAATAATTTTTAATAATTTAAAATTTTGTTTGAAAAGATCAAAAAAAATGATATATATATATATATATATATATATATATATATATATATATATATATATATATATATATATATATATATATATATATATATATATATAT
>BSUD01000006.1:21956973-21988714 GCA_033239045.1 Fagopyrum esculentum | reverse complement strand
TATATATATATATATATATATATATATATATATATATATATATATATAGAATCATACTCCCATGTAAACAGCCCTTATAGTGTACAATGAGAACAAATAGTAGCCCTTGATCTGATTAATCTAAAGGCTGAAAATTAACATAAATATTCAATGAAAAATTCAGCACACTCTCCTCATTGGAATGTGTAATACACTCTCCAAAATAAGGCAATTACAATATTTTAGAAAAATTATAAATGAGATCTTCTTCCACTATTTTAGGGAGTTACAATATACAGAATCTTCCAATTAATATCAACAAAATCGATCAAAGCAATATCAATTATATGGATGATACGTTTTGCTGAAACGCCATACGCTCCATTGTCGCCGGAAGAACTAAACATATTTTCGCCGGAATAGTTAACAGTAAGTGTATCTTTTTCAGTATACAATATTCTCATCAACAAACAACGGTTGATTTGTCCTCAATTTTTTCGTTTTTCATCAATATATGTCCTCAATTGTTCGGTTGATTTGTGTAGGGGATTCAGGCAAGCAACAGATTCGGAATCAATGGAAGAAGGTAACTGAACGTGGAATAACATAAACAGTTAAAGTAATATGTTAACGGATATTTGGTTTCATATTAACGAATATATTTGAATATACCACAGAATACGATTCGGTGACGGTGAAGGTTTACCTAAATATCAACTATTATACAAACTCGTATTTAAATTATCATAATATAAATATTTATTGAATTTTTTACAGATTCCCCATGTGAAAGAGATTGGGATGTTGATGGATCCGGCATTGATGATAACATGGAGAGTATGGATGAATTTTATGAAGCAGTCTTACCTAAATATCAACCACTCGGTTTTTGTTCTTCAAACGGCTTGAGTCATTTTACAGTCTTATGTTTTTTATCATTATATGTTCACATTTATCGGTTGATTTGTGTAGGGCATTCTGGCAAGCAACATTTTTGACATCGATGGAAGAAGGTAAGTGAATGTGAAACATCATACACGATTAAATTAATATATCAACAGATATTTGGTTTCATATTAACGAATATATGTGACTATACTTCCGAATACGTTCTATAACATGGTTACGAAAACAGATATGGCACCGGTTATGGTTTACCCACTCATCAAACATTAAACATACTCGTAATCGTTAGCTATATTTCAATTATCAGATTATAAATATGTAGTGAATTTTTTACAGATTCCGGAAATAAAAGGGATTGGGATGTTGATGGATTCGACATTGATGCTAACATGGAGAGTATGGATGATTTTTATGAAGCAACGGCAAATGAAGAGCTCAACGATGCAATAGACATGACGCAATCACCGGCGAAAACAAAATATTGGACTCCACAGTACGATGCAATAGACATGATGCAATAGACATGATCCAAGTGTACATGTTGCGTTCATTAACATATGACACACTAAAATATTATATATCCGGTTACTATATCTTGTATATTCTATAAAATATATCGTTCATATTCGGTAAAAAGTACATTTTCTAATCCGTCATATTATCTATGGTAAACGGAGTTTGCATACAAGAAAACTATCGTCTTCGTATGTTTCCTCAAGTGTAAAGGTTGTGCTCTTTAACATACAACACCTAATATATGAAGCATCCATTAACTATATCATGTATATTCTGAAATTGTATCATTCATATTCGGTAATGAATACACTTACTAATCTATCATATTATGCATGGTAAACGGTGTTTGCATACAAGATAAAGATTGTCTTCCAATGTTTGTTGTGTTATACTCACTGTAGCAAAAGAGTTTTCCGAAACAACATATCAAAAGAGTTTGACATTGTAGCATAAAACTTTGACATTAATATAGACAGGAGTGTCAAACGCATTAATCCCTACATAAGTGATTCAAATATCCAAAAAGAGAAAGAAACTGTAGCATATAGTTTTGACATAGTGTAGCAAAACAGTTGTCCGGAACAACATATCAAAATAACAACTTGAATCGTCTATTCCTCATCATTCATAGCATTGTCAGTCTTCAATGCCCCTCTAGCAACTATACGCGGTATTTCTGGCAACACTGTGTTTTACCATGTCAAGATTTCTGAAATCTTCCATGTGATCAGTTGATATTATGCACTTGTTCAGTTCGTAGTTGAAAACATCGTACATTTCTTCGAACTCAACGCTCCCTTCGTCACCAATTGAAAGTAGTTGCGTACAAGTCTGTAACAATTTTTAACGTTATCTTCCACACAGAAACAAAACAGCTATTAGCGAATAAAAAAGTAGTATGGTATCGAATATAAATAATAAAAGGACCGAATAGCGAGTTGTATTTCCATTTTCCCGTGCATTAAACCCACACAAAAAAGATCTTTGAAGAATTTTCGCCTCTAAACCACTCAAGTGCGTTCAGATACGATGCCCAAGCATCCACAAGTGCGTTCAGAAAAAAAAAACTCATAGCCCTTAACACCAATCATTTATGAACAGACAAGTATTGAATGACTGCAGCCTAACTCGCATTCGACAGGGCATGAACGAACATTCAACAACAATGGACAACCAATCCAATTTGGCAACAATATTTCAAAATAAAAAAAACAAATCAGAAAACCATAATCGGAATCAATGCACCGGAAATTACATTGATATCGACAATACCTCGAGTGACGGAGGAGAGCGGCGAGACGAACAATACCCTAATCTGAATGACGATTGACATTGAAATGGTGATTAGGCCGTTGTGTGCGCCGAATACCGGCGCACACAACACCGAATACCGGCGCACACAGCACCGAATACCGGCGAACACAGCACCGAATTCAAATATAAGTATTTATTGAACCAAACATTATTTTGAATAAACGACCATTAACGTTGACGTGAACTCAAGAATTTTCTCGCATTTTTTTTACTAATTTCATATTAAGCAATCAAATCTTTTTACCTAAACCATAATTATTTTGTAAAAAAAATTGATCCATCACTTAACCTGATATACAATGTTGAACCTCAATTTTTGAAAATATCACAAAAATTTACTTCAATTTTTACTTATGCTATAATAAAATTTTTTGCTCATAATTATTTTTTAAAATCATTTGTTATCGTACAAAATTCGGTCATATTTTATGAATTTTGTTATACCACACTATTTATCAAGTAAGATAACAATTTGAGAACTTGTATAAATAGAAATTAAAGATTTGAAGATTATATAAGTCATATATTTTTAACCTTTTGACTATGATTAAATATAATTTTATTAAATTGGATTAATATTTACTTGTATGTGAATCGTTAACCGACCGATTATGTTTATAATTTATATTTTATAATAAATATTATAACATGGATATAAACTAGTTAACAATATGCCAAGACTCTTTAAATGCAACTTTAGAATCATCCATGGGTCATCCAACATTAATCTATTTAATCCTGCCTACTAATATATATATATATATATTCTATGATTAATTAAAAAAAACAAAAAAAAAAAACAAAAAAGCCATCATTGTATTAGTCTTTTTTTTTTTTTTGCATAAAGAAGAGAGGATTATCCAAAATGAATCGCACAAGTCCGGCCAAAGAAATAATTAAGAATTTAATAGATAATTTATGGGGAATATGTCTCAAATCACGATCCACGTAATTTTATTTTTATATCGATGTATCTCCAACAATTATCACAAGTAATTGAATAATTATAAACTCTATGAAGATAATCTACGAGCTTTAGAGTGCTTATCCTCTTAAATTTTGTTTATTTTTTGGTTTCATTATTGGTCCCGTTTGATAAGTGTGTAAATTAATGAGATTAATGTTATGAGAGTTAAAAGGAAGAAATAATTCTTGTAATTGGTAACGAAATTAAGGAGATTAAAGGGTTATATTATAAAGATTAAGAGAATTAGTGTGTTTGTTAAGAGATAGAGGTTAATTTAAATGGAATTTAAAAGGGATTAAATTTTATATGAGATTTATTAGAGATTATTTGATATAAAATAATTTACGTGAAGTTGTTTGGTTGAAGATCTTTTAATAGGTTTAATTGATATTGATTTACAAATTTACCCTTATTTTAACATTAAATAGGGGCATGAGTGGAATCCTAATTGATATTTGAAAATTAATCTCCTTTAACCTTGGTAATATAAAGTTATTTTTTGGCCCTTTTTTAATCCCAATTAATTCTTCTATAATTTTTTTTCATTTCATAATCTCCACCTTCATCCAAACACTTACACAAATTTATTCTCCTAAATTTAATCTAAATGAACCTCCTTTAATGTTCAACCAAACACACCCCAATTATGATAATTTTGTAATCAGTTTAATAAGGATTATGAAGATTATTGAGGCTTTACTCCTCATTTTTCTCATCTACAAAAAAATTTAAGACGTATTTTTAAAAAAAATAATTTTACCAATAATTATATTAATTTTACCAAACACTCATTTCACTTAATTTCATACTCATCATCTTAAATAATTTTATCCATTTTCTTTAACTAAATAATTCTATTCATCCTTTATCTTTATCTACGTAATCTTAGGTTACCAAATTTACCTATAGATTCCTAAATTCATTTGATTAATATCGGGTAAGTTTTTGGTGAATACGGAACCAAACAAATATTGAAGTATTGAACTAATACACTCATTTGTTACGTTAAACATGTGAATAGAAACACGTATTAAATTATGAACACCCTTTATCATAACAAAATGATTGATATTGGATATGATGACTCAGACTCTATGAGGCATCTCGTTTGGTGAATGACAAAGCTTAACAATAAATAAGTAATAATGAATGATAATAATACTTAATTAATGGATAGTTGAGAGAATCAATTGCAATATTCCTTGAAAACAATCAACATTTTCATTTTACCTTTCTTATCCCCCAATATTTGGATTGATTTGAGGTCTCGTGTCATCTTCCTCCACCATTGGACCTATATATAAACTACCCACACACTTTCTTCTTCAACAAACACTCCTCTCTTCACAGCCCTTAGGGGGCCTAAAAGCTCTCTCTCTCTCTCAAAATTCCAATATTCGCGTTTCTCACTTACAATGGCGCTTCGAAGAGACCTCGCCAAGCGACTCCTCCACCTCTCCACCTCGCCGCCATTCACCCATTCCGTCTGTGGCCGGGGATACACATCGTCGCCGGATATCGCCAGTCGCGGTTTTTTCCGGAGGTTTCTTCAGCGGAGGGCGATCAACCAGTCTTCTTCATCGCCGGCGAGGATGCCAGAGTTTCTGACCTTGCCAGTAGGAGATAAGCTTCGGGAAAAGATTTCAGAGATGAACATTGCCGGAGACAGGTTCCAACTCGACGGACTTGTTCATCCACCGAAGAAGGAGAAGCCCGCTGGTTTGTTGACGTCCGAGGATGTGAGAAGGATCGTTAGGGCTGCACAGTTGGAAAAGGTGAAGGCAAACATTAGATCGGTGCCGGAGACCACCGTATCATACTCGGAGTTCGTTCAGATCTGCTCGGACTCGTGCGGAACCAAAGATCAAGGGTTAGAATTGGCAAAACTGTTAGATGAAACAGCAAACGTCGTCGTTTTGGGCAACGTCGTCTTTCTCCGTCCAGAAGAGGTAGGAATAAGAATCCCTCTTGAAACGCTCCCTTCCGTTAGTTTAAACGTTTCCCGTTACAGCTTCTTATCCTCTATTTTTGTTGATCCCCAGGTAGCAAAAAGTGTTGAGAGGTTGATCTGGCAGTCATGGGCCGGCCCAAACGACCCAAGAAAAAAGGAGTTTGAAGAAATGGAAAAGCAAAAGGCCCAAATAGATGCTGAGGCCCAAAGTCTAGTTAGAAAGGAGTTGTATGGTGGGCTGGGCCTGATGTTGGCCCAAACAGCTGGATTCATGAGACTCACCTTCTGCGAACTCAGCTGGGACGTCATGGAACCGATTTGCTATTTCGCAACTTCAATGTACTTCGCATTAGCCTATACCTTCTTCTTAAGAACATCCACAGAGCCTACCTTTGAAGGCTTCTTCAATCACCGGTTCCGGACTAAGCAAGCTAAGCTCATGAAACTCCACAGTTTCGATATCGAAAAGTACGAGCGTCTTGCCAAGGCGTTCTCTCCCTCGAAGGCTAATTGCTGTTGAATTTAAAAGAAAACGGGAGAATAAGTATACATGAGTGAGTTAGAAGTATGCAGTAGAAGTATGAGAGATACAGTTAATGGCTTGTGTAGTGCAACTGCAGCAGCAGCAGCTGAATGGTAGGTAGAAAGAATTGAAGGTGATGATTTTTGTTTGGTGACCTTGCGGACTTGTGTTTTTTCACATACGGTGCCTTTCATGTTTCGTCGTTTTGGGTCGGTGTCTTTCAAATTTGACATTTTTCCTTTTGGTGTTCAACTTTTTATTTAATCATTGCAAAAAATAAATGACGCCAAATCTATATACAGGTATATAAACTTTATTAACTCATTTTAAATTTTTAACCAATTTTTTAAATTATATTTTGGAAAAATATTTTTTTGTTTAAAAATTCAAATAAAATATTATAATTTGTCATTTTGTGAAAAAAGGATAAATTATGAGTGTTTTTAAAATTTTATTATGCATAGTGTATTTTTTAAAATCAAATAATATATTAACAAAAGAAAATTTTTGTTAACAAACGATTTAATCAACCGTAGTCATCCAAGCTTCTTTACAAAAAAAAAATTAAAAAATTACGTTGTTTTTTAAATCATATTTTTAATAATTAATTAAACAAAATCATAAAAATTACCTTGTTTTTTAAATCATTTTTTTTGTATAAAAAATATTTTTAATATTTATTTGAATTTTTTGAATAAAAACTGAATTTAAAATCTATATCTATATAGTACACTTCACTAATGTTGATGTGGCGTTTCTACGATTTTTCTCGAATTAAATATTTTACTAAATCATGAATTAAGTCTTTTTAATAAAAAAAAATAAAAAATGTATAACTAAATCTAATAATATCGAAATCTATATAATCTTTGCGTTATTATCTCCTAACACAATTTACGTTGGATAAAACCTAAATTTTTTTTGTAAGTTAAAAAACATATCCAAACAAAACAAAGTTTTTTAATTTTTTTTTTTAACTAAATCTAATAATACCAAAATTTGCAAAATCTTTGCGTTGTTATTCCATAACACAATTTACGTTATAAAACCTAAGTTACCCCCGTTAAAAACATATCCAAACAAAATAAAATATTTTTAATACCTATTTGATTTTTTAATAAAAACTGAATTTAAAATCTATATCTATCTATATTCTATATACTCTACTAAAGTACACTACACTAATGTTGACGTGTCGTTTTTACGATTTTTCTCTAATTAAATATTTTACTAAATCACGAATTAAGTCTTTTTACTAAAACAAAAAAAGAAAGTAATTTATAACTAAATCTAATAATATCAAAATCTATAAAATCTTTGCGTTGTTATCTCCTAACACAATTTATGTTGGAATAAAACCTAAACTTTTTTGTAAGTTAAATAACATATCCAAACAAAACAATTTTTTTTTTTTAAAAAAAACTTTTTTTTAACTAAATCTAATAAGGGCTAATTAGGTAAGTAGACTTTTTTTTAATTTATAACTAGTAACTAGGCTTTTTTTATTTTTATTTTTTTGTTAAGTAACTAGGCCCTCTTTTTTTTAACCGTTCAACTCCTTCGTGAACACTAACTCTCCTCTTCTCTCTTCCCTCTCTGGTAGCCGCAAATCGCAAGCACAGACTCCTCGTGTTCTTTCTATATTGCAAATTCGTTCGAAATCTAAGCTTAATGTGGCCAGATCTAGATCTAGATCCATATATAGATGAAAAGATTAAGCTAGTAAGGCAACTTAATTTTCTAGTATACAAACAAGGCCCCTAATATTTACAATTATCCAGAAAAAAATAAATGGGGTTATTTATTAGGATGTTATGATGTGGATGAAAGTTATCAATATGGTAAATATATTAAATAAGCCCAAAATTAAGCTAGAAAATCGGAGCCCGTTAAAGATGGTAACCGACAAAGATTTCCCTAATTAATAGCCCAAAATTCTCATCTTTTCAACTGCTACCAAAAACCAAAAAACGCTTTCAGAAAAAACCTTCTCTCGCCATAGCAGCATTCAACGTGTTTGAGTTCAAGTTGCCAGCGACGCAGGCTTATCAGAATAGTCTCATTCAGAGTGTTCGAGCTCTCGTCTTCCACCTATTTTTCATCCTCAACAGTCAATATTCTCATTCAATCGCAGATTAAACGGTCGTCTTCAATATGTTTAAGTTACCAATTGATTCAAAGAATAATCCAAATCTCGAATCGAATAAATTCAGTTTCGTCATAGTCAGTGCTCTCGAGGTCTCGTCTTCATCCCATTCTTCATCCTCAACATTTTCCTTCAAGCGCCTATTAAACGGTCGTCTTCAACACGTATAAGTTACCAATTTCTTCAAAGGATTATCGAAATCTCGAATCGACTAACTTCAGTCGCCATAGCCAGGTATGATATATTCGGATAGGGTTTCGTTATGTACATATGTTGCTGATTATGTACATATGTTGCTGATTATGTACATATGTTGCTGCGAAAATATTACTAACTAACTATATATGTACAAAATATGTAGTTTGTGTACATTTGGATAGGGGTTTGATGATATACATACATATTTTGTGTGTACATATAACATTATGTCGATTAGAATATGTACAGTTTTGTGTTTGCATGTACACATGTTTGCAATCTCTGTTGATTATGTACATATTTTGCTTCGAAAATGTAACTGACTAACTATATATGTACATATGTTTGCAGTCTTTGCGATTATGTGCATATGTTGCTGCAGAAATCATACCAGGAGTGATTCAATATCGTCGCCATGGATGAACGCAAGTTGGAAAGGACGAACATTCTGGAAAATATTTTAATTTCCTTATTAAATGGAGATCTTTTGATTTCCTTAATAGATGGAAAGAGAAAGATATTTACTTTCCCGTTTTATAATAATTAGTTGCTTAATAAATGGAGAGAGAAACATATTTTGATTTCCTTAATATCATTTTTTATTTTAATAAATTTTTTTTATATAATCCGGAGGGGCCTATTTTGTACTCATTATAAACTTGGGACCCTTTATATGCTCATGGTTACAAAACATACCTACTCTCCCGTCTTTGGTGAGTTGCTTCCTTCTTTCCTTTCCTCGTTCCTTCCTTGGTTCTTTATGGTTGTTCCTTGTTCCCCTGAGTTGTTGTAAGACTAAGGTTGAGCCCTTAGCATGTGTTGATCTCTTAGAGATCTTTGAGACTAGAAGTCATAGACTTCTAGCAACCGTTCCGTTCCTGATTCGTGTTGCTTGTTTGTACAGGATTTCCTTTCTCCTTTATTGAGGGAAACTGAGCGTCCTTGTGTGTTTTTGAGTTGTTAGCTGATCTCTTGTGTTACCTTCGTGTGAGGTAAGTCCCTTGGACTTACTTAGCTTCATTCCGCGTATTGGTTGGATTGTTTTGGCTTGTTTGTGTCTCTATCATGTTTATAACGGATAATTGGAAATAGGATTCACCCTTTTATAACCTTAACTGAGCCCAAGTGTATTATAACCGGGCGGTGACCACTTGTCTAGCTCTACAGGAGACTAGAATGTGCTCTTGCGACCCAGACCCGTAGGTAACGGATAATACTGATCTATTCCTACTGGTAGACGGAAGCGGAGGCGAGTTTCGGGAGATTCTCGTGTGACAAAAGAAGTTGAATTAGTAATGGATAACCTTAATGAAAGATAACAACCGGTTGATGTGTGAGCATGCTACGTGTTTTCTTTACCTTATGTGTGTTTGTGCCTTTACACTCTTGCTTATACCTAGAATGTTAGCTAACGGTTTATACCGTTGTTGTAGATGTTCCGCAGGTTCAGGATGCTGCTGAGTGATCGGGACGGTGTGGTCAGCCGGGGTTCCCGTACATTATAGGACGGGATTGGGTTTTTGTTTCGTTTGTTGTTTCCCTTTTGTTTTGACCCGGCTATGGAGCTTTTGTGTTTTCTTTTGTTTGAACCGTTGGTTTTATTTTAAGTTTTGGTTTTCATTTTGTAACACCCCGAATTTTCAGAACTCGGGACATTACTGGTTAGGACCTCACAATGGGTCCCGACCTTAATTTGACAACAATATTACTAGGATATTACAACAAGACACAAATAAGAAAAACCGAAATTTATAAAAAAGTATTTGTAAAAGGATGAATGCAACAAAACTAACAGCCTAACGTACTTAAACAACGGAAAAGACTAATTGTCTTAACAAAAGGGAAAGACAACAAAACAACAACCCAAACCCACTCTAAAGAGTACGGAGACCCGACTGACCACTACTTCCAGATCACTCAGTTGCTGTTCTAACCTGCAGTAAATCTAAAAACACAACAAAACAACCATTAGCTAGTTATCTAAACATTAGGAGAATAATAATAGCACACACACACATAAAATAATAAACACTCATCATGCTTTCAAATAATTCATTTATTATCTTCATTTAAGTCTTTTAGAGCTCGTTTCCTCTAATCTGGTTCTCAAGATTAGCTTACTAAAGGTTATGAGATTAAATCTCAAACACTCGTCAAGAAAACGACATCATTCTTCCCGGTTATTATTCTATTCTTATACCTAAGTATATAAGTATATATATACGTTACCTTTACTCATTGGTGTATATACTTATGTATACACACTCTATTTATTCATATTTATACACTTGTATCTCTCATCTCATACCTACATGTGTACGTATATATATATACACGGCATTACTACTTATGTTCAACACTCATCGAACCGATTCACAAATACGTACTTATCTATTCACCTATACTTATACTTATACATATACTTATATATATATATATATATATATATATATATATATATATATATATATATATATATATATATATATATATATATATATATATATATATATATATTAGGATCAAGTAAGAACCAAAGTTACGGTAAGAAATAAGAACAGTTATGAAGCGTTAGATTAAAACAAGAAAGGTTGAGATTTAATGTCTAAATAAGGTATATTTGTATTATGATTTATTTCTGTCGATGAATTTTGGTAATGAAAATATTTGAAGTCTGCATTATTTATTACAAGCGTTTTATATGGTAAATAATATATTGAGTATATTCATTTATAGAAAGAAAATTTTAAGATCTTACGTATTGCACGGAAAAAAATTGCTCGCGTAGCTGGAGTTTCATTATTCCTACGCCGGCAATTTTTTTGTGCATACTAGATAAGAATGTGCTTTAGGTTATATTTTAGTTGTGCTTTATGTTATGATTTTGTGCACTTTTTTATTCGTGCTTTATATTTTGTTGTGCTTTATGTTATTGTTTTGTGCACTTTTTAATCGTGCTTGATGTTGTAGTGTAGTCGTGTTTTATAAGCTCAACTCTAATACACGTGCAAATAACACATTTGGAAGCATGATATGTGCTTCAAGATTGCAGGTGTACTCTAAGTGGAGTGCTTGTATTCAAGTCATTTATAAAGCTCAATATAAGCATACAATGGACATGAATTGCAATCATTTAAGCACTAGTGCACATCAACGTGCATGAATGGCTTTCATTTAAACACTAGTGCACATCAATGTGCATGAATTGCTTTCATTTAACACTAGTGCACATCAACGTGCTCAATGAAATCTATGAATTTGATCAACACGAGTGACATATGAGGTTGAATAAATTTAAATGTGTGATTGAAAAATTAATTAAACGTGTAATTGAAATATAACTGTATAAAATTCATGCACGACTAGCAAATGTTAGAATATCGTAGGTTTATTATGGTAGTAAATATTGTGATATTAAGATGGTAACACTATATTCTGCTCCTAAAATATAAATGGTAGCAATTAATATATAAATATATAAACGAATCATGGACGTCGATTTGATTTAATCATGTGGTCGAGATTTGTTCTTATTTCTTACGGCAAAACACGTTCTTACATGATCCTATCCCTATATATATATATATAAATACTCCTATATATTACACTGCACATGCAATTGCCAAACTTATACAAATTTATACATTCATTGCACTTGCAGCCCTCTCTACTTACGTATACAGAATTTATACAAATTGAAGGGGTCCATGACTACACTTCTCTATCTAGTATACAACCATATATTACGCAGCATGTACTGTCGCCGAACTCACCTCAACAATACTCGGACCACTGGACTAAAACAAGCTACTCATTTATACTCATACCACATCGACAGAAGGTCCGAAGATGAACTTACCAACGCTGTCGGTTCACTGGTTGGGCGCAGCAGTGGAGTTCCAAGTCGGCTCGTTCACCGACTCGCCTGTAATAACCGAAAATTTTAAGTTCCGGTAAATTGAATTTTACCAAAGTCCGTTGCGACAATCGTAAATAAATAAATAAGTAGAATAAAACGAGTTTAGTTCTATCATTTTATGTGACCTAGATTCACATAAAATGATAAATTAATTGACCGGAAATAATTTACGTACGTTAAAATAAGAAAAATAATAAGTTATAAAATACGGAATTTAATTCCGTATTTTTATAATTTTCCGCACGCAAATAACGAGTTGCGTATCCGTATTTATAATCACATAGCGGACCGGGAGTGGGCCACTACAAAGCCCAATTAGCAGCCCACTTAATTAATTCCTAACCCTAATTAAAATTAACATAATCCTACTCTAATTACCCTACCGCTTCTCGTCCGGAGCCACCGTCGCTCGCCGCCATCAGCCCGCTGCAGTCTCGCACCACGCCGGCACGCTAGTACGCCGCAGCCGCCGCCGTCTGCCTCCAGTCGGGCCGGTAAGACCACGACCTCCTTCTTCTTTCCGTCTCCCTTCCTTCCCGTCTTTTGGTTCGAGGCCGAGGACATTAACCCCTCCCTTCCTGCACAGTCAACTTTCCGGATCTCACCTCACCGCCAACTGTTGCAATCACCAGGCGCCGTAGCACCCGTGAAGACGCCGTCGTCCTTCTTCGTCGTTGGCGCCGTACTACCACCGAGCCTGCGCTTTCCGTCGACTCCGGTAAGCGCTACCCTTACCTCGTCATTCCCTCCTCTTCACTGTTGGTTGTAGACTCACGCAGACTCGACTGTTCCGCAGCAGCAACAAGTCGACCACCAGTGAAGGGCCGCCGGACGCCAGTGCACCGCCTGGGACTCACCTCGCCGGACTGCAGCTCCGGTAAGCCGGCCTCTCCACCCCTTCTTTCCACTGCAGTAGGTATATATGTAGAATTGGGATGTAGAATGGGTATTTTCTGCAGTATGTATATATGTATAGATTAATATGTATAAGAGACGTAAATGTGCATATATATATACGGGTATGGTGTTAGTATATGGTAAGAAAACGAGAGTGGAGATGCAAGATGTGTATGAATAAGTTAGTTCGGAATATATATATATATATATATATATATATATATATATATATATATAGAGGATACATAAGCACATATGTACATTCAATTACGGAAGGTTAATCCGAGCAGGTGTGAGCTTATATAGGAGAGTGTATGCCGAGTACAGAAATATACGTATATATATTATTTGAAATAAAAGTATACTTATGAGTTGAGTGGTGAAATTATAAAGTATGTGAATTCATATATATATATCTAAATACCTAGGAGTTACGAAATTATATAATTGGAAGGAAGGTTAATATGCACGAAAGTATATATATAGTTATATAGATATATATAAGATTAGATAATACCCGAGAATGAAATAATGCGATTCCAGATGACGAATGGACGAGATTAATTTTATAACCTTAGTAAACTGTTTTGGAAATAATCATAGATTAGAAAGGTGTTCCAAAAGAAATATTAGAGGTCAAGAATTGACCAGGAGAATTATCTACACTAAGGGTAAAACGGTCTTTTACCGTATGAGAATCGTTCTTCCGTAATTCCTTCGCATGAGGTTGGACATAGAGATGTGATTTTGATACACATGCCTTCATTGACAGGCGCTTGAGTTATCACGAGTACGGACTATTTGAGGAGTGTTAGAGTGTGTTGACTCAAGTAAGTCCTTGCGACTTACTTAGCCAGTTTCTGAGTGTTAGTTGATTGATAGTAGTTGTGTGTGCCATTTTGCGTGTTTAATAATAATAACTTGCTAGGACGACTGTTATTATTACGTTTAAGGCCCAAGTGTATGTATAACGGGCCGTGACATCACTGCCCAACTCTGACAGGAGACTGGGAGGTTCTCTATACCCAGACCATGCAGGTACAAGGTGAGATGTATCGGATCCATTCCTGATGGTTACACGGGGGCGGAGGCGAGGTTTGGGAATCCCTCGTGTCACAAAATAAGTATCACTAGAGTGAAAGAGTAATTTAAATCAAGATAATTAAACGGACTTGTTTGAAAGCATGATGAGTGTTTATATTTCTCTGAGTGTGTTTGTGCTGCTATTACTCTGCTAATATTTAGATAACTAGCTAACGGTTCTTCTTGTTGTTGTTTTAGATTTACCACAGGTTAGATTAGCAGCTGAGTGATCCGGAAGTAGTGGTCAGCCGGGTCTCCGTACTCCTTAGAGCGGGGTTGGGGTTGTTTTGTCTTTCCTTTCTTTTGGTTAAGACAATTGTTCTTTTCTTTTGTTTAAATACTTTAGGCTGCTAGACAATGTTGCATTCATTACTCTAAAAACATGGTTTTTATGAATTTCGGTTTCTTTATTTGTGTCTTGTTGCAAGATCCTAGTAATGTTGTTGTCAAACTGAGGTCGGGACCCATTGTGAGGTCCTAACCAGTAATACTCCGAGTTCTGAAAATTCGGGGTGTTACAACATGGTATCAGAGCTCTAGTTTGGCAACAATGGCACTTGAAATCTTCTGAAAGACCGAATAAGTTATAAGCAGAACCCGAAAGGGGTCTGAGTTTTAAAAAGAGAACTTTTGGTTTTAAATGCATGCATAGTCTGGTTGGGAATAGAAAAGTACGGCTGACCACCACTACTACCGCGGATCTCAGTATGCTTAGTTGGACTTTAGGTTTTACGGTAGTTGGACTTTTGAACTTTAGCTAGTAGTAATTATAGTTATTGTCCTTTGCGCAGATGGCACGTACTAGAGCTACGCTAGCTACTGGTCGAGGCAGAGGTCGTCCACCTCTCCCTCCAGCTGGACCAGGTAGGGGAGATAGGACCCCTATAGTTAGAGGACGCGGCCGTGGAGGTAGACCTCCACTAGCCCGAGGCCGAGGTCGAGCTCCTCGAGATGATCCACCAACAGTGATCATGCCAGAGGCTGGAGTGGAGGAGGTAGCTGAAAGTGTAGGTCCTGAGGTCAGGAATGAGACCGTTGCTAGGTCTGGGGCACAGAGAGCACGTTCGACGGAGTCAGGACGTGTTTCCATTGGAGCGACTGAGTATAGAGAGTACCGAGCATACGTTGAGCGTATGGAGGAGGCTGCTAGGACAGAGAGACTTACCCAGGTACCACCAGTACCGGTTAGATCTGTCCAGGTGACACAGGGAGCGCCTCAGGAGCCAGTTGTACCTGAGAGGAGGGTTGTGGCTGATAGAGCTCCTACTGGGTCTAGAGCTCCGAGACCGGATGAGTGGTTGAAGGCTTTCAACTCTCAGAAGGTTCCCTCATATAGTGGAGAGATAGGATTGGAGGTGGAGCACTGGATTGGGCAGGTAGAGACTGCGTTAGAGGCAATACGCTGCCCAAAGGATCGGCAGATGGACTTGGTGCAGACCTGCTTCACTGGAGATGCTCATTCCTAGTGGCGGACCATGCGTAGTCGAGTCACCAGTTGGGAGCAGATCAGGAGCATTGTTAGAGACAAATACTGCCCTGTCTCGTTAAGGAGAGAGAGATTCCAGGACTTCATTGAGGCTGGATTTGAGGACATTCCGATTGCTGCTGCCATCAAGAAGTTCCAGAAGGAACTGACACTGCTTGGACCAGCTGCACCTCCTGAGGAGCAGCATGTATATCTTTTTTCGAGGAGATTGAGAGAGAGTACTCGGTCCTATCTGGAAGGATTTCGCTGTGAGACTCTGTCAGACTATCAGGATAGAGCATCTGCATATGAGAGAGACACACCAGTGTCGAGGAGAGCTGCCCAGTCAGACAGGCCGGATAAGCGGCAGAGGACAGGTTATGCTAGTGGTAGTTCAGGAGTAGCTGCTTTTGGACGGGGACAGACTCAGGGGCGACAGAGCCATACAGCTACTGGTCAGACTTCAGCTGGTGGTTTGCAGTGCCACAACTGCAGTAGCTATGGGCATATCCGATCGAACTGCACGAAGCCAGCAGTGACTTGCTTCTAGTGCGGCAAGGTTGGACATAGAGCTGCATTCTGCCGTCAGGGCAAGGCTCCATCTCAGCAGGGTTCTTCTCCTGCAGGCTTATCAGGGAGTGTACAGAGACCGCCATAGTACCGGACTCCTAGTCAGCAGCAGAAGTACAGAGCTCCTAGTCAACAACAGTCTTACAGGGCTCCAGGACACACACCACCACAGAGTTCTATGCAGGGATCAGGTCGGGGCAGAGGACGTGGTAGTGTGGCTGATACTAGAGGAGCTCAGGCACGAGTGTTTGAGTTGAGAGATGTTGATCAGCCAGATGCACCGACTGCCACAGGTACGATCCAGATTCATGACTTACCTGTACGAGTTTTATTTGATACGGGTGCTACACACTCCTTCATATCTGATGCATGCGTAGATAGGTTGTCCTTAGCTACTGTAGAGGGGATACCTTTTATGATAGGCTTACCTGATGGGAGTAAGGTAAGAGGGACTAGAGAGATCTTTGGATGTCCTATTCGCATGGGAGATCGAGACTGGCTAGTCAATTTTCTAGTCATGCCCTTAGCTCATGAGGATGTCATTTTAGGGATAGACTGGATGAGGAAACACGGAGCAGTCTTAGACATTGGTAGGAGGACAGTGACCGTTGCCACGGAGGAGGGCCATAGGGTAATATTCCGAGGTTGGGACCTCGGAAAGTCAGGTACAGTTATGAGTGCAGTGAGAGCAGCGAGACTGATAGCACAGGGTTGCGAAGCCTTCTGGTGTTATGCCATGAAGGAAAGCAAGAGCCTGACTATAGAGGAGATACCTGTTGCATGCGAGTTTGCAGAGGTATTCAGTGACGACCTGCCAAGACTACCCCCACAGAGGAGTGTTGATTTCAGCATTGACTTGGAGCCGGGCACGAGACCTATCTCGAAGGCTCCGTACCGTATGACACCTATAGAGCTGCTTGAGCTGAAGAAGCAGTTAGAGGAGCTAGCAGAGAAGGGTTTCATACGCCCTAGTGTATCTCCTTGGGGTGCACCAGTGTTGTTTGTGAAGAAGAAGGACGGATCGATGAGGCTGTGCATAGACTACAGAGAGCTGAACAAGGTGACCATCAAGAACAAGTACCCATTGCCACGCATAGATGACCTGTTGGACTAGTTGCATGGAGCGTCTGTGTTCTCGAGGATAGACTTGAGGTCAGGTTACCACCAGTTGAGGGTGAGAGATCAGGACATACCTAAAACGGAATTCCGGACTAGGTATGGTCATTATGAGTTCGTAGTGATGCCATTTGGGCTCACTAATGCACCAGCGGTGTTCATGGAGTTGATGAATGGGATATTCATTGACTTCTTAGACCAGTTTGTAGTGGTCTTCATTGACGACATCCTAGTCTACTCCAGGAGTCGAGAGGAGCATGCCGGACACTTGAGGACGGTACTGCAGATTCTACAGGATAGCCAGCTGTATGCTAAGCTATCCAAGTGTGAGTTTTGGATGTCAGAGGTGGCTTTCTTAGGTCACGTGGTGACTGCTGAGGGTATTAAGGTCGATCCGGCGAAGATCGAGTCAGTATCTTCTTGGCAACCTCCTAAGAATGTTAAGGAGGTTCGCATCTTTCTAGGTTTAGCAAGTTACTACCGCCGGTTTGTTGAAGGGTTCTCTTTGATTGCCCGGCCACTTACTTGTCTTCTGAGGAAGACCACTCGGTTTGTCTGGTCTGAGCCGTGTCAGCAGAGTTTTGAGGAGCTGAAGAGGAGATTGACGTCCGCTCCGATTTTAGCACAACCTGAGGGTATTGATGACTTTGTGGTATACAGTGATGCATCCAAGCTGGGCTTGGGGTGTGTTTTGATGCAGAGAGGTAAGGTCATAGCCTATGCGTCTCGACAGTTGAAGACGTATGAGGAGAACTACCCCACACATGATCTAGAGTTGGCTGCAGTAGTCCATGCTCTTAAGATCTGGCGTCACTATCTCTATGGGGCGACATGTCAGATCTTTACAGACCATAAGAGTCTGAAGTACATATTCACTCAGAGAGAGTTGAATAACCGCCAGAGGCGGTGGTTAGAGTTGATCAAGGACTTCGAACTTGAGATCCTTTACCACCCCGGAAAGGCGAATGTGGTAGCTGATGCTTTGAGCCGGAAGACGCCTAGAGAGAGGGCGATAGCCCGGTTAACAGTACAACCACAGTTGCAGAGGGACTTGGCTTGGTTGGAGATAGAGATTCAGTTTCCCGATACTGATGGTCAGTTGTCTACCATGGAGTTACTTCCTGATCTGTTGGATGAGATCCGACAGAAGCAGGAGATTTGCCCTACTTTGATCAGGATCCGAGACAGGATGTCTCGAGATGAGGCCCCCCAGTTTACTATTGGTGCAGATGGAGTGATGAGACGTCAGGACCGCGTTTGTGTGCCGTCAGACAGTGAGTTGAGACAGAGGATACTAGGTGGGGCTCATGCTACCCCATACTCAGTACATCCTGGAGCGAGTAAGATGTAAAAGGATGTGAGACGGTCCTTCTGGTGGGGTGGCTTGAAGCCCGATGTGACTCGGTATGTAGCTCAGTGCGCGACCTGCCAGCAGGTCAAGATTGAGCACCGTAGGTCTGGAGGAGAGCTCCACCCACTTCCAGTACCACAGTGGAAGTGGGAGGATATATCTATGGATTTTGTCACTGGTTTGAGACTCAGCAGAGGATTTGATGCTATTTGGGTAGTGGTAGACCGCCTGACGAAGACTACACGTTTCATTCCGATTAAGGAAACGTGGCCGGTGAGTCGTCTGGCTGAGGAGTTCACCAGACACATTGTGATACTCCATGGGGTACCGAGGACGATCGTCTTTGACAGAGATGGACGTTTTACCTCGAGATTTTGGCAGCAGGTACATACTGCTTTGGGGACGAGTCTCCACTTCACTACCGCCTATCATCCACAGACAGACGGACAGTCTGAGAGGACCATTCAGACCTTAGAGGACATGCTTCGGGCATGTGTACTAGATTGGGGACAGGTATGGCCAGATCATCTTCCACTGGTAGAGTTTTCGTATAATAATAGCTGACACGCGTCTATTGGGATGGCTCCCTATGAGGCTTTATACGGGCGGAGATGTCGTACACCATTATGTTGGGATGAGCCCAGCAGAGTGGATGGAGTAGCTCCAGATCAGATACAGGATGACATCGCTCGGATTGCCCTAGTCCGAGAGCGGATGTTAGCAGCTCAGAGTCGTCAGAAGTTCTACACCGACAAAAGGCGTCGACCTTTGGAGTTTAGAGTGGGTGCACAGGTGTGGCTGAGAGTGTCACCTACGAGAGGGGTCAGGCGTTTCGGCATTAAGGGGAAGCTGAGTCCCCGATATGTCGGACCTTTCGAGATCTTAGAGAGAGTTGGAGAGGTGGCCTACAGACTAGCACTACCGCCGAGACTAGAGAGTGTTCATCCGGTCTTTCATGTATCTCAGTTGAGAGAGTACATTCCGGATCCGAGACACGTCATCAGCCATGAGGATCTAACAGTTGAGCCTGACCATACATTTGTAGAGTACCCAGTAGCTGTCTTGGAACGCAGTACCAGCCGTCTGCGATCCAAGGAGATACCTATGTTGAGGATCCAGTAGTCTAGGAGAGGAACCGATGAGGCCACTTGGGAGACTGAGGAGAGTATTAGACGTAACTATCCCGAGTTCTTTGCGGGATTAGAGGTTACTTCTGTTTGACGAGTTAGTACTCGGATGTTGTGTTGTTTGACCTTTCAGGTTTTCATATTGATTTGAGTGATTCTGTTTTTTTTTGTGATACTTGTTTGTTTGATGCCTGAGTAGCTACTTGGTAGAAAACGAAAATGTCGAGAAAACTAAAATATACCGAAAGAAATGTGTGAGTAAGGGAAACAATCTAAGTTTCGGGACGAAACTTCTTTTAAGGGGGCACTGATGTAATAACCGAAAATTTTAAGTTCCGGTAAATTGAATTTTACCAAAGTCCGTTGCGACAATCGTAAATAAATAAATAAGTAGAATAAAACGAGTTTAGTTCTATCATTTTATGTGACCTAGATTCACATAAAATGATAAATTAATTGACCGGAAATAATTTACGTACGTTAAAATAAGAAAAATAATAAGTTATAAAATACGGAATTTAATTCCGAATTTTTATAATTCTCCGCACGCAAATAACGAGTTGCGTATCCGTATTTATAATCACATAGCGGACCGGGAGTGGGCCACTACAAAGCCCAATTAGCAGCCCACTTAATTAATTCCTAACCCTAATTAAAATTAACCTAATCCTACTCTAATTACCCTACCGCTTCTCGTCTCTCTTCTGGACAAAAAGAACAGCGCCGCTCCTGTCTTCGTTTCTCTCTCACAATACCGTACTGCCGATCTTCCTGCCACCACCGCCGAGCCTTGCGCCGTCCGCCGACCACCGCAGGAACTCCGGAAGAGAAGACACCACTGCTCCGCCTCGTCTTCCACCGGAGCCACCGTCGCTCGCCGCCATCAGCCCGCTGCAGTCTCGCACCACGCCGGCACGCCAGTACGCCGCAGCCGCCGCCGTCTGCCTCCAGTCGGGCCGGTAAGACCACGACCTCCTTCTTCTTTCCGTCTCCCTTCCTTCCCGTCTTCTGGTTCGAGGCCGAGGACATTAACCCCTCCCTTCCTGCACAGTCAACTTTCCGGATCTCACCTCACCGCCAACTGTTGCAATCACCAGGCGCCGTAGCACCCGTGAAGACGCCGCCGTCCTTCTTCGTCGTTGGCGCCGTACTACCACCGAGCCTGCGCTTTCCGTCGACTCCGGTAAGCGCTACCCTTACCTCGTCATTCCCTCCTCTTCACTGTTGGTTGTAGACTCACGCAGACTCGACTGTTCCGCAGCAGCAACAAGTCGACCACCAGTGAAGGGCCGCCGGACGCCAGTGCACCGCCTGGGACTCACCTCGCCGGACTGCAGCTCCGGTAAGCCGGCCTCTCCACCCCTTCTTTCCACTGCAGTAGGTATATATGTAGAATTGCGATGTAGAATGGGTATTTTCTGTAGTATGTATATATGTATAGATTAATATGTATAAGAGACGTAAATGTGCATATATATATACGGGTATGGTGTTAGTATATGGTAAGAAAACGAGAGTGGAGATGCAAGATGTGTATGAATAAGTTAGTTCGGAATATATATATATATATAGGATACATAAGCACATATGTACATTCAATTACGGAAGGTTAATCCGAGCAGGTGTGAGCTTATATAGGAGAGTGTATGCCGAGTACATAAATATACGTATATATATTATTTGAAATAAAAGTATACTTATGAGTTGAGTGGTGAAATTATAAAGTATGTGAATTCATATATATATATATATATATATATATCTAAATACCTAGGAGTTACGAAATTATATAATTGGAAGGAAGGTTAATATGCACGAAAGTATATATATATATATATATATATATATATATATATATATATATATATATATATATATAGTTATATAGATATATATAAGATTAGATAATACCCGAGAATGAAATAATGCGATTCCAGATGACGAATGGACGAGATTAATTTTATAACCTTAGTAAACTGTTTTGGAAATAATCATAGATTAGAAAGGTGTTCCAAAAGAAATATTAGAGGTCAAGAAGTGACCCGGAAAATTATCTACACTAAGGGTAAAACGGTCTTTTACCGTATGAGAATCGTTCTTCCATAATTCCTTCGCATGAGGTTGGACATAGAGATGTGATTTTGATACACATGCCTTCATTGACAGGCGCTTGAGTTATCACGAGTACGGACTATTTGAGGAGTGTTAGAGTGTGTTGACTCAGGTAAGTCCTTGTAACTTACTTAGCCAGTTTCTGAGTGTTAGTTGAATGATAGTAGTTGTGTGTGCCATTTTGCGTGTTTAATAATAATAACTTGCTAGGACGACTGTTATTATTACGTTTAAGGCCCAAGTGTATGTATAACGGGCCGTGACATCACTGCCCAGCTCTGACAGGAGACTGGGAGGTTCTCTATACCCAGACCATGCAGTTATAAGGTGAGATGTATCGGATCCATTCCTGATGGTTACACGGGGGCGGAGGCGAGGTTTGGGAATCCCTCGTGTCACAAAATAAGTATCACTAGAGTGAAAGAGTAATTTAAATCAAGATAATTAAACGGACTTGTTTGAAAGCATGATGAGTGTTTATATTTCTCTGAGTGTGTTTGTGCTGCTATTACTCTGCTAATATTTAGATAACTAGCTAACGGTTCTTCTTGTTGTTGTTTTAGATTTACCACAGGTTAGATCAGCAGCTGAGTGATCGGAAGTAGTGGTCAGCCGGGTCTCCGTACTCCTTAGAGCGGGGTTGGGGTTGTTTTGTCTTTCCTTTCTTTTGGTTAAGACAGTTGTTCTTTTCTTTTGTTTAAGTACTTTAGGCTGCTAGACAATGTTGCATTCATTACTCTAAAAACATGGTTTTTATGAATTTCGGTTTCTTTATTTGTGTCTTGTTGCAAGATCCTAGTAATGTTGTTGTCAAACTGAGGTCGGGACCCATTGTGAGGTCCTAACCAGTAATACTCCGAGTTCTGAAAATTCGGGGTGTTACATCGCCTGCCCTCTACGGTAAGCTCGCGTTCAGGACTATGTGGTGGCGGTTGCGAGATTGCGCCCTTCGGCCCAAGCGGCTCAGTCCCGTCGATAAGTTTGGATATCTGCGGTGTTCCCGTCTGGAAGTGCGGGAGGCTGGGGCGGTGTTGTGTCCTTGCTGGGCCGAAGAGGAGGCGACGGCGGCGTTGTGTCCCTGCTGGGCCAAAGAGGAGGCGGCGGCGGTGTTGTGTCCCTGCTGGGCCGAAGAGGAAGCGGCGGCGGTTGGGTTAGCGAAGCGTTGGAGTCGGGAAGAAGGTTAACGAGGAGGAGGAAGGCGAGGCTTACCAGGGCTCCGGCGGCGGCTGGGCGGTCGACAGGAGCGGCGCAGTGGCCTGGTGGCGGCGCTGGTGTCGCGTTTTTCTGCTGCCGTTCGTACAGAGAGGGAGAGCAGGAAGCAGGAAGCGGCACAGTCGAAGAAACGTAAAAAAAAAGGTTAGGTTTAAACGTGTTTAGTGAGTGATTAGGGTTTAGGGTTAGATTAGGAGGTCTTGGGCCGGCTGTTCTAACCTGCAGTAAATCTAAAAACACAACAAAACAACCATTAGCTAGTTATCTAAACATTAGGAGAATAATAATAGCACACACACATAAAATAATAAACACTCATCATGCTTTCAAACAATTCATTTATTATCTTCATTTAAGTCATTCACTCTAATGATACTTATTTTGTGACACGAGGGTTTCCCAAACCTCGCCTCCGCCCCCGTGTACCCATCAGGAGTGGATCCGATGCATCTCACCGTGTACCCGTATGGTCTGGGTACAAAGAACCTCCCAGTCTCCTGGCAGAGCTGGGCAGTGATGTCACGGCCCGTTATACATACACTTGGACCTTAAAACATAATAATCACGGTCGTCCTAACAAGTTGTTATTTTTATTATAACACACATTGCACACACAACCATCATCACCCAACTAATATTCAGAAACCAGCTAAGTAAGTCGCAAGGACTTACCTGAATCAAACCACAACTCTCACAATCTCAACTCGGTCTGCAACCGTAGAAACTCAAACGCCTGTCATACAAGGCACGTGGATAAAAATTACATCCCATATTCTTAGAAGTCTTATACTTCTAAGACGTACAATCTCATGAAGATAACTTACTAAAAAGGTTTCTTTTAAGTGTAATGACCATTTTACCCTTGATCTCGAATTTCCGAAAAAGTCTATTATTTAGTTCTACTCTTTTCTTTTAGAGCTCGTTTCCTCTAATCTGGTTCTCAAGATTAGCTTACTAAAGGTTATGAGATTAAATCTCAAACACTCGTCAAGAAAACGACATCATTCTTCCCGGTTATTATTCTATTCTTATACCTAAGTATATAAGTATATATATACGTTACCTTTACTCATTGGTGTATATACTTATGTATACACACTCTATATATTCATATTTATACACTTGTATCTCTCATCTCATACCTACATGTGTACGTATATATATACACACGGCATTACTACTTATGTTCAACACTCATCGAACCGATTCACAAATACGTACTTATCTATTCACCTATACTTATACTTATACATATACTTATATATATATATATATATATATATATATATATATATATATATATATGTATATATATATAAATATAAATACTCCTATATATTACACTGCACTTGCAATTGCCAAACTTATACAAATTTATACATTCACTGCACTTGCAGCCCTCTCTACTTACGTATACAGAATTTATACAAATTGAAGGGGTCCATGACTACACTTCTCTATCTAGTATACAACCATATATTACGCAGCATGTACTGTCGCCGAACTCACCTCAACAATACTCGGACCACTGGACTAAAACAAGCTACTCATTTATACTCATACCACATCGACAGAAAGTCCGAAGATGAACTTACCAACGCTGTCGGTTCACTGGTTGGGCGCAGCAGTGGAGTTCCAAGTCGGCTCGTTCACCAACTCGCCTGCCCTCTACGGTAAGCTCGCGTTCAGGACTATGTGGTGGCGGTTGCGAGATCGCGCCCTTCGGCCCAAGCGGCTCAGTCCCATCGATAAGTTTGGATATCTGCGGTGCTCCCGTCTGGAAGTGCGGGAGGCTGGGGCGGTGTTGTGTCCATGCTGGGCCGAAGAGGAGGCGACGGCGGCGTTGTGTCCCTGCTGGGCCGAAGAGGAGGCGGCGGCGGTGTTGTGTCCCTGCTGGGCCGAAGAGGAAGCGGCGGCGGTTGGGTTAGCGAAGCGTTGGAGTCGGGAAGAAGGTTAACGAGGAGGAGGAAGGCGAGGCTTACCAGGGCTCCGGCGGCGGCTGGGCGGTCGACAGGAGCGGTGCAGTGGCCTGGTGGCGGCGTTGGTGTCGCGTTTTGCTGCTGCCATTCGTACAGAGAGGGAGAGCAGGAAGCAGGAAGCGGCACAGTCGAAGAAACGTAAAAAAAAGGTTAGGTTTAAACGTGTTTAGTGAGTGATTAGGGTTTAGGGTTAGATTAGGAGGTCTTGGGCCGGCTGTTCTAACCTGCAGTAAATCTAAAAACACAACAAAACAACCATTAACTAGTTATCTAAACATTAGGAGAATAATAATAGCACACACACATAAAATAATAAACACTCATCATGCTTTCAAACAATTCATTTATTATCTTCATTTAAGTCATTCACTCTAATGATACTTATTTTGTGACACGAGGGATTCCCAAACCTCGCCTCCGCCCCCGTGTACCCATCAGGAGTGGATCCGATGCATCTCACCGTGTACCTGTATGGTCTGGGTATAGAGAACCTCCCAGTCTCCTGGCAGAGCTAGGCAGTTTGTATTATTCGTACGGAACCGCTCCTCGTTTTTTTTTATTTATTTATATTTTTTTTCAAAGCACGGAATTATTTTCCGTATTATATAAGTTTATATTTTATTTAAAAGGTACGTAAATTATTTCCGGTTACATCATTTATCATTTTATGTGAATTAAGGTCACATAAAATGATAGAAATAAAACTCGTTTTATTTTATTCTATTTTATGTATTTATTCATTTAAGATTGACGGATCGGAATCCGGTTAAATTCAGCATCATACGGAGTTTAAAATTTTCGGTTATCACATCAGTGCCTCCTTAAAAGAAGTTTCGTCCCGAAACTTAGGATAATATCCCTAATCACCTGTTTCTCTACCATGCAACTACTCAATTATCATATTCAGACATGTATCACATAACACAACATCCGAGTACTAACTCGTCGATATAGGAGTAACATCTTTCCCTGCAAAGAACCCGGGATAGTGACGCCTAATACTCTCCTCGGTCTCCCAAGTGGCCTCATCAGCTCCTCGTCTAGACCACTGGATCCTCAACATAGGTATCTCCTTGGACCGCAGACGTCTGATACTGCGCTCCAGGACAGCTACTGGGTACTCTACAAATGTATGATCGGGCTCAACTGTCCGATTCTTAGAGTTGATGACGTGACTCTTATCCGATGAGTACTCTCTCACTGAGACATGGGGAACGGTGGGCGTACAACCTCTAGTATGGGTAATAGTGTCAATCGAGCTCATTTAGTTTATATAAATCAACGGTTCCCTTTCTAAACTCACCTCTAAATCTTTTGGCGACTACTAAAATAACAATAAAACTTCCTTCCTTCTATTGAATCCATTTGCTTCCGACTTTTCGGAAGATCCTGCCTATAATTTCTGAATCAAAAATCTGAGACATTTCCCGACACTTTAGTAGGTGATTAATGCTCTTTGTAAGACCACTCACTTGGTCTTTTCTCCCTAATACGACTCAGTTGGACCGTTTCACAAATAATACCTCATCACCTATTTCTTGTCAAGCTTCCAAATTTATATAACTCAAAACAAACCACACACCCAAGTGGACCTTTTCATATAGACTCTAATTCCTTAACTTGAAATCATAGTTCACCTAACATTGATTTTCTTCATCTATGGGTTATGGGTCTACCACGCTTTTGGTGCGACACCCATTAGTCACAATGGCGTCTTTCTGAGGGTCGACATGATTTACTCACTCCCGTATATACTTCCCTTCTAATACTAGCTAGATCCTCTTCAAACTGACCCTTACTCTCTTACTCAACCGTAGTCTGTTCTTAACCAACCAGTAAGCAACCTCTAACTCGCTTTCTCTTCATATTCTTAGATCACCCCAGAAGGTTGTCGTTGCCTACTTGGGGAATCCTCTAAGGCATCGGTTAAGTTACCTCTTAAATCTGCAGTCACTAATGTCTCTTCTTAGCGATACCTACTCGTCAGTTGCAGCCATCACTTACACGTCCTCAGTTGATGTCGGTCAGTCTATAATTGACTTATCTCAATATCCCGGACTTACTCTTCTCATACCTATAATGGCGTTAAATTATTTGTGAGCATCATCTGCTCGCTTAATCCTTTCATGCTTCGCTAATTCGTTTTATCTTCCGCACTTCTGTTTCTTCAGACTAACTCTACTTCTCGAGCCCAATTGGGTCATTCATCTTGACATAAATAGTCCTCCCAAGTCTTCAACGATATCTAGCGAGTATCTCGGTAGTTCTGATGAGTTTAGTTATCATCCCCTTGCATTTCCTCTTGAATGGACCGTCGGTGTTGATGACTTAGGTCATGTAATAATTGGGGTTACCTTGAACTTTCGACTCCACCAAGGTCGTTCTCATATATACATTCCTTCTCTGGTGTTACCGGCAATATGCTTTCATGAAACTCCGTTATTTGCGCTACAAGGCTTCAACTCTTTGATATCGGCATTGTGATTTCTTTCAAATTCCTATATCTTTGAGGAGGTCAAAACCTCTCCACACTTGTAAAGTCTACATTATGCTTCTACACACCATTGTAGGTATCCCTTCCATGCCCCTTAGACCCTCATATCCGGGTCGACATTTTATCTTTTTTGGTCTCTCAAGCTTGTCTTGTGAACTCTTCCACCGGGTGACTCGTTTTATAACAATTTCCTCCCCTGAATCGGTCTTAACTTTCAGTTGATCATTATTGCCCATTTCATGTTGGAACCTCAGTTACGTTGTACTTTGCATAGATTCTACAAAGGCATCCTCATCTCAACACTTTATTCCAATTTAGCAAGACCCGTCATTTGATACATGACTCTTCTTCTTACTGGTGAAGGTATTCTTTTGGTTTACACCTTATCCATCCTAGCGTTATCGGTCCGAAGTGTATGACTTTTATCAAACACCTATCAGTACCATTTGTATAAGAAACCTCAGTGGTATATGATTTCCTCAAAAATCAAAGTTCTTGACTCGCGTTGTCCTTATGCTTGTGTCGTTGTACCTTCTATAAATCTTTACCCCCCAATAGGATAATTACCCCTTTGAGTTTTCTCGTACTCGCTTTACGAACCACGTTGGTTGGTCTTATTACTTTATCAACTCTTATGTCATCAGTGAGCTTGAATTTTTATCGGAGTACCACCATTTCTCATTACTCTTATATAGACACATTTCGGTAATTATCTTATTGGGGTAATACCGGATCTATTTAGCAACCTTTAGTCATTCAACTTTATTCCTTCTCATGTCTATTCTAGCCAACATGCAGATTCCATCTTCAATCACCTTACAACTCGATGAGACATATTATCAAGACACTAAGGTCATAATCTCTATGTTTGCTGCGTCTCTATAACTGTAGTTATTCTGTGTGACATCTTTAGTCAAAAAGGCTTCCTCTGTAAACCTCGGGAGAGCACCATCAGTCTCATATGTGTGGCATGTTAAGCACCTTCTGTCTTGATTGACGTTGGACATGATTAAAATCATTTGCTTCTTCTTACTCCCCTAGTTCTCCTTATGCAATCCATTAGTACTACTGTGAACTGTACCTTTTTCTTAGCCCGAAGGTAAGAAACTGCTCACAACCGTTTCCTTAATCTCGTTAAAGACCTACGGGGTCATTCTCGGCCGTCAAAATCTTCTCCTTAAATTCTTAATTAGAGATATTGGCTCGAACTCATTCCATGTTACTATTAAGGGTACTGGTACTTGTATCGGTTTAACTTTACAATTGTCGTCGTTGAGGTTCTGTAGGGATTCTCCATGTGTCGGTAACATTCTTTAGTAAATCTGATGTTATTCTTCTTATCTACCAACCGGTCATCACTGGTCAACTCCGACGTGTGAATTCTCCGTTATTACTAGTTAGTCTGTAGTTGGTCTTCTACCAGATCGTAGACTTACTTTTCTTCTATCTCTTTCGATGCGGATATACAAGGTGAAAACTTATCCCTTATAGGTTATCCGTTTATACACATTTAGCTTTTTCCACAATTTACACTTTCCTTTCGTGATAGCTTGCTTTATTCACCTGCCATCTATGGGTTTATCAAACCTTCCGTGATAGCTTGCAAACCCATCTTCGCGGTTCCTTTTTCCTAAGTTATCGTCTACCTGCAGCTCTTTGTAGTGAACCACTAGTATGGTTAACTTAAGTCTCTTGGTGATTGAGAAGTTATTATGATCCCTCAAGTCCATCATGATCATTCCCGCACATGCTTCTTCCTCGGTGGATATTGTTTTGTAACATTACCTTCATGGAAATCCATTGTCTCAATTTCAGATTTCTACTATCTTTGACACTTGTGTCGTGCTTTCCTTCAACATTCTCGTGTCTCTAAAGGAGTCAACCTATCTCCATGGTTATGAAATTTATTAATTTTTTTTATCTTTTAAACTCGATCATAAATCTCTGTCTTGGTACTCCTTTAATCCTTTACATCTGGGTCGACACTCTGTTTTCTCTGTACTCTCATGCTCATACTTGTCTATGGTAGCATCCACCTTGTAGTGTCCTTTAACCCGCCAAGTGTAGTTGTACTATACTTTGTTTGAATGGTGTTTTGATGTTGTCCTCTTCAATCCGCGCTATTATTGGCCCTTACATGCATCTTGAGTTTCACCTCTCGTCGTCATACCGCTAAAATCCTTGTACGATTTTCTATTACTTCTATCTGAATTGCTTGACATTCTTCTCTCGCCCGATTGTCCTTGTTGTTAACATCCTCTAGTAATCCTCAACTCCTTAACCACTCGTTCTTCGGACAAATGTAGAACCCACCAGGGCGTCCGCCATAATGTAAGGTTCCAAACTGGGATATGAGTCCACTATCTTCTTACAGATACCCTTAAGATTTCCAAACATTTTATCATGAGGCGATGATCGCATCATGATAACTCAACTAAAGGATATTCCATATCCTCTAGGGTAACAACATGCTACATATATATAGATATTTATATAACATACATAATTGTACAAAACTATAAGTCTAAACTAAGCATACTGAGATCCGCGGTAGTAGTTGTAGTCAGCCGTACTTTTCTATGCCCAACCAGACTATGCATGCATTTAAAAACCAAAAGTCCTTTTTAAAACTCAGATCCCTTTTCGGGTTCTGCACAAGTACTTATTCGGTCTTTCAGAAGATTTCAAGTGTCATTGTTGCCAACCTAGAGCTCTGATACCATGTTGTAACACCCCGAATTCTCAGAACTCGGGACATTACTGGTTAGGACCTCACAATGGGTCCCGACCTTAGTTTGACAACAATATTAGTAGGATCTTACAACAAGACACAAATAAGAAAAACCAAAATTTATAAAAATGTATTTGTAAAAGGATGAATGCAACAAAACTAACAGCCTAACGTACTTAAACAACGGAAAAGACTAACTGTCTTAACAAAAGGGAAAGACAACAAAGCAACAACCCAAACCCCACTCTAAAGAGTACGGAGACCCGGCTGACCACTACTTCCGGATCACTCAGTTGCTGTTCTAACCTGCAGTAAATCTAAAAACACAACAAAACAACCATTAGCTAGTTATCTAAACATTAGGAGAATAATAATAGCACACACACACATAAAATAATAAACACTCATCATGCTTTCAAACAATTCATTTATTATCTTCATTTAAGTCATTCACTCTAATGATACTTATTTTGTGACACGAGGGATTCCCAAACCTCGCCTCCGCCCCCGTGTACCCATCAGGAGTGGATCCGATGCATCTCACCGTGTACCTGTATGGTCTGGGTATAGAGAACCTCCCAGTCTCCTGGCAGAGCTGGGCAGTGATGTCATGGCCCGTTATACATACACTTGGGCCTTTAAAACATAATAATCACGGTCATCCTAACAAGTTGTTATTTTTATTATAACACACATTGCACACACAACCATCATCACCCAACTAATATTCAGAAACCAGCTAAGTAAGTCGCAAGGACTTACCTGAATCAAACCACAACTCTCACAATCTCAACTCGGTCTGCAACCGTAGAAACTCAAACGCCTGTCATACAAGGCACGTGGATAAAAATTACATCCCATATTCTTAGAAGTCTTATACTTCTAAGACGTACAATCTCATGAAGATAACTTACTAAAAAGGTTTCTTTTAAGTGTAATGACCATTTTACCCTTGATCTCGAATTTCCGAAAAAGTCTATTATTTAGTTCTACTCTTTTCTTTTAGAGCTCGTTTCCTCTAATCTGGTTCTCAAGATTAGCTTACTAAAGGTTATGAGATTAAATCTCAAACACTCGTCAAGAAAACGACATCATTCTTCCCGGTTATTATTCTATTCTTATACCTAAGTATATAAGTATATATATACGTTACCTTTACTCATTGGTGTATATACTTATGTATAC
>BSUD01000006.1:21932826-21956963 GCA_033239045.1 Fagopyrum esculentum | reverse complement strand
TACTATTAAGGGTACTGGTACTTGTATCGGTTTAACTTTACAATTGTCGTCGTTGAGGTTCTGTAGGGATTCTCCATGTGTCGGTAACATTCTTTAGTAAATCTGATGTTATTCTTCTTATCTACCAACCGGTCATCACTGGTCAACTCCGACGTGTGAATTCTCCGTTATTACTAGTTAGTCTGTAGTTGGTCTTCTACCAGATCGTAGACTTACTTTTCTTCTATCTCTTTCGATGCGGATATACAAGGTGAAAACTTATCCCTTATAGGTTATCCGTTTATACACATTTAGCTTTTTCCACAATTTACACTTTCCTTTCGTGATAGCTTGCTTTATTCACCTGCCATCTATGGGTTTATCAAACCTTCCGTGATAGCTTGCAAACCCATCTTCGCGGTTCCTTTTTCCTAAGTTATCGTCTACCTGCAGCTCTTTGTAGTGAACCACTAGTATGGTTAACTTAAGTCTCTTGGTGATTGAGAAGTTATTATGATCCCTCAAGTCCATCATGATCATTCCCGCACATGCTTCTTCCTCGGTGGATATTGTTTTGTAACATTACCTTCATGGAAATCCATTGTCTCAATTTCAGATTTCTACTATCTTTGACACTTGTGTCGTGCTTTCCTTCAACATTCTCGTGTCTCTAAAGGAGTCAACCTATCTCCATGGTTATGAAATTTATTAATTTTTTTTATCTTTTAAACTCGATCATAAATCTCTGTCTTGGTACTCCTTTAATCCTTTACATCTGGGTCGACACTCTGTTTTCTCTGTACTCTCATGCTCATACTTGTCTATGGTAGCATCCACCTTGTAGTGTCCTTTAACCCGCCAAGTGTAGTTGTACTATACTTTGTTTGAATGGTGTTTTGATGTTGTCCTCTTCAATCCGCGCTATTATTGGCCCTTACATGCATCTTGAGTTTCACCTCTCGTCGTCATACCGCTAAAATCCTTGTACGATTTTCTATTACTTCTATCTGAATTGCTTGACATTCTTCTCTCGCCCGATTGTCCTTGTTGTTAACATCCTCTAGTAATCCTCAACTCCTTAACCACTCGTTCTTCGGACAAATGTAGAACCCACCAGGGCGTCCGCCATAATGTAAGGTTCCAAACTGGGATATGAGTCCACTATCTTCTTACAGATACCCTTAAGATTTCCAAACATTTTATCATGAGGCGATGATCGCATCATGATAACTCAACTAAAGGATATTCCATATCCTCTAGGGTAACAACATGCTACATATATATAGATATTTATATAACATACATAATTGTACAAAACTATAAGTCTAAACTAAGCATACTGAGATCCGCGGTAGTAGTTGTAGTCAGCCGTACTTTTCTATGCCCAACCAGACTATGCATGCATTTAAAAACCAAAAGTCCTTTTTAAAACTCAGATCCCTTTTCGGGTTCTGCACAAGTACTTATTCGGTCTTTCAGAAGATTTCAAGTGTCATTGTTGCCAACCTAGAGCTCTGATACCATGTTGTAACACCCCGAATTCTCAGAACTCGGGACATTACTGGTTAGGACCTCACAATGGGTCCCGACCTTAGTTTGACAACAATATTACTAGGATCTTACAACAAGACACAAATAAAAAAAACCGAAATTTATAAAAATGTATTTGTAAAAGGATGAATGCAACAAAACTAACAGCCTAACGTACTTAAACAACGGAAAAGACTAACTGTCTTAACAAAAGGGAAAGACAACAAAGCAACAACCCAAACCCCACTCTAAAGAGTACGGAGACCCGGCTGACCACTACTTCCGGATCACTCAGTTGTTGTTCTAACCTGCAGTAAATCTAAAAACACAACAAAACAACCATTAGCTAGTTATCTAAACATTAGGAGAATAATAATAGCACACACACACATAAAATAATAAACACTCATCATGCTTTCAAACAATTCATTTATTATCTTCATTTAAGTCTTTTAGAGCTCGTTTCCTCTAATCTGGTTCTCAAGATTAGCTTACTAAAGGTTATGAGATTAAATCTCAAACACTCGTCAAGAAAACGACATCATTCTTCCCGGTTATTATTCTATTCTTATACCTAAGTATATAAGTATATATATACGTTACCTTTACTCATTGGTGTATATACTTATGTATACACACTCTATTTATTCATATTTATACACTTGTATCTCTCATCTCATACCTACATGTGTACGTATATATATATACACGGCATTACTACTTATGTTCAACACTCATCGAACCGATTCACAAATACGTACTTATCTATTCACCTATACTTATACTTATACATATACTTTTATACATATATATATATATATATATATATATATATATCCCTATATATATATATATATATATATATAAATACTCCTATATATTACACTGCACTTGCAATTGCCAAACTTATACAAATTTATACATTCACTGCACTTGCAGCCCTCTCTACTTACGTATACAGAATTTATACAAATTGAAGGGGTCCATGACTACACTTCTCTATCTAGTACACAACCATATATTACGCAACATGTACTGTCGCCGAACTCACCTCAACAATACTCAGACCACTGGACTAAAACAAGCTACTCATTTATACTCATACCACATCGACAGAAGGTCCGAAGATGAACTTACCAACGCTGTCGGTTCACTGGTTGGGCGCAGCAGTGGAGTTCCAAGTCGGCTCGTTCACCGACTCGCCTGCCCTCTACGGTAAGCTCGCGTTCAGGACTATGTGGTGGCGGTTGCGAGATCGCGCCCTTCGGCCCAAGCGGCTCAATCCCGTCGACAAGTTTGGATATCTGCGGTGTTCACGTCTGGAAGTGCGGGAGGCTGGGGCGGTGTTGTGTCCTTGCTGGGCCGAAGAGGAGGCGACGGCGGCGTTGTGTCCCTACTGGGCCGAAGAGGAGGCGGCGGCGGTGTTGTGTCCCTGCTAGGCCGAAGAGGAAGCGGCGGCGGTTGGGTTAGCGAAGCGTTGGAGTCGGGAAAAAGGTTAACGAGGAGGAGGAAGGCGAGGCTTACCAGGGCTCCGGCGGCGGCTGGGCGGTCGACAGGAGCGGCGCAGTGGCCTGGTGGCGGCGCTGGTGTCGCGTTTTGCTGCTTCCGTTCGTACAGAGAGGGAGAGCAGGAAGCAGGAAGCAAGAAGCGGCATGGTCGAAGAAACGTAAAAAAAAAAGGTTAGGTTTAAACGTGTTTAGTGAGTGATTAGGGTTTAGGGTTAGATTAGGAGGTCTTGGGCCGGCTGTTCTAACCTGCAGTAAATCTAAAAACACAACAAAATAACCATTAGCTAGTTATCTAAACATTAGGAGAATAATAATAGCACACACACACATAAAATAATAAATACTCATCATGCTTTCAAACAATTCATTTATTATCTTCATTTAAGTCATTCACTCTAATGATACTTATTTTGTGACACGAGGGATTCCCAAACCTCGCCTCCGCCCCCGTGTACCCATCAGGAGTGGATCTGATGCATCTCACCGTGTACCTGTATGGTCTGGGTATAGAGAACCTCCCAGTCTCCTGGCAGAGCTGGGCAGTGATGTCATGGCCCGTTATACATACACTTGGACCTTAAAACATAATAATCACGGTCGTCCTAACAAGTTGTTATTTTTATTATAACACACATTGCACACACAACCATCATCACCCAACTAATATTCAGAAACCAGCTAAGTAAGTCGCAAGGACTTACGTGAATCAAACCACAACTCTCACAATCTCAACTCGGTCTGCAACCGTAGAAACTCAAACGCCTGTCATACAAGGCACGTGGATAAAAATTACATCCCATATTCTTAGAAGTCTTATACTTCTAAGACGTACAATCTCATGAAGATAACTTACTAAAAAGGTTTCTTTTAAGTGTAATGACCATTTTACCCTTGATCTCGAATTTCCGAAAAAGTCTATTATTTAGTTCTACTCTTTTCTTTTAGAGCTCGTTTCCTCTAATCTGGTTCTCAAGATTAGCTTACTAAAGGTTATGAGATTAAATCTCAAACACTCGTCAAGAAAACGACATCATTCTTCCCGGTTATTATTCTATTCTTATACCTAAGTATATAAGTATATATATACGTTACCTTTACTCATTGGTGTATATACTTATGTATACTCACTCTATTTATTCATATTTATACACTTGTATCTCTCATCTCATACCTACATGTGTACGTATATATATATATATATATATATATACACGGCATTACTACTTATGTTCAACACTCATCGAACCGATTCACAAATACGTACTTATCTATTCACCTATACTTATACTTATACTTATACATATACTTATATATATATAAATACTCCTATATATTACACTGCACTTGCAATTGCCAAACTTATACAAATTTATACATTCACTGCACTTGCAGCCCTCTCTACTTACGTATACATAATTTATACAAATTGAAGGGGTCCATGACTACACTTCTCTATCTAGTATACAACCATATATTACGCAGCATGTACTGTCGCCGAACTCACCTCAACAATACTCGGACCACTGGACTAAAACAAGCTACTCATTTATACTAATACCACATCGACAGAAGGTCCGAAGATGAACTTACCAACGCTGTCGGTTCACTGGTTGGGCGCAGCAGTGGAGTTCCAAGTCGGCTCGTTCACCGACTCGCCTGCCCTCTACGGTAAGCTCGCGTTCAGGACTATGTGGTGGCGGTTGCGAGATCGCGCCCTTCGGCCCAAGCGGCTCAGTCCCGTCGATAAGTTTGGATATCTGCGGTGTTCCCGTCTGGAAGTGCGGGAGGCTGGGGCTGTGTTGTGTCCCTCCTGGGCCGAAGAGGAGGCGACGGCAGCGTTGTGTCCCTGCTGGGCCGAAGAGGAGGCGGCGGCGGTGTTGTGTCCCTGCTGGGCCGAAGAGGAAGCGGCGGCGGTTGGGTTAGCGAAGCGTTGGAGTCGGGAAGAAGGTTAACGAGGAGGAGGAAGGCGAGGCTTACCAGGGCTCCGGCGGCGGCTGGGCGGTCGACAGGAGCGGCGCAGTGGCCTGGTGGCGGCGCTGGTGTCGCGTTTTGCTGCTGCCGTTCGTACAGAGAGGGAGAGCAGGAAGCAGGAAACAGGAAGCAGGAAGCGGCACAGTCGAAGAAACGTAAAAAAAAGGTTATGTTTAAACGTGTTTAGTGAGTGATTAGGGTTTAGGGTTAGATTAGGAGGTCTTGGGCCGGCTGAAGTCATGGGCCCGTAAATTGGGCCGGTTCAGTTCATTTATTTACTATGGGATGATAGCTAAAGTATTATTCGTACGGAACCGCTCCTCGGTTTTTTATTTATTTATTTATTTATTTTCAAAGCACGGAATTATTTTCCGTATTATATAAGTTTATATTTTATTTAAAAGGTACGTAAATTATTTCCGGTTACATCATTTATCATTTTATGTGAATTAAGGTCACATAAAATGATAGAAATAAAACTCGTTTTATTTTATTCTATTTTATGTATTTATTCATTTAAGATTGACGGATCGAAATCCGGTTAAATTCAGCATCATACGGAGTTTAAAATTTTCGGTTATCCCACATTCGTCTATGTCTTGTTGTAAGATCCGTTTGCTGTTGCTACTCTGAGGGTCGAGACCCATTGTGCGGTCCTAGCCCGTAGAGCTTCAAGTTCCCTTAACTTGGGGTGTTACAATAACTTCCGGTATGATAATTTCCGGTACGATAACTTCCAATATGTGAAACTCCGGTATGTGAAATTCCGGTATGTAAAAATTCCGGTATGTGAAAATTTCGGTATGTGAAAAACTCTTCATTTCATAAAATAAAGAAAATAAAGAAAATAAAAAAGACAAAAAAAAATTAATAAAAGAAAATAAAAAAACAAATTTAGTTTTTAAAAATTAAAACTTACACTTAAATAACAAATAACAAATAACAAACATTTTTTTAAATAGAAGGGTTAATTAGTTTTACCTACCATTAAATGAAAGTGGTAAAAAAATATGGGGTATAGTTTCTTTAACAAGAACCAAAAGAGCCTAGTAGGCCAAATTCTTTTATCTAATAATACCAAAAATTGCAAAATCTTTGCGTAGTTATTCCCTAACACAGTTTACGTTAGAATAAAACCTAAGCTTCTCCCGTACGTTAAAAACATATCTAAACAAAACAAATTTTTTTTAAAAAATAATCATTTTTTTAACTAAATCTAATAATATCAAAATCTCTGTGTTGTTATCCCCTAACACAATTTAGGTTGCGATAAAACCTAAACTTCTCATGTACGTTAAAAAACATATCCAAACAAAACAATTTTTAAAATTTTTTTTTTAACTAAATCTAATATTATCAAAACCTACAAAATCTTTGTGTTGTTTTCCGCTAACACAATTTACGTTGGGATAAAACATAAACTTCTCATTGTACGTTAAAAGCATATCCAAATAATAAATATCAAAATCTACTAAATCTAATAATATCTACCGATTACACGATTTACGTTGGCTGACGATAAAACCTAAACTTCTCTTGTACGTTTTATTTCTCACACTATATATACAAATAATATCACATCGTCTTCCATTCAGTTCTTGCTTTCCAATACTAATCATAATTCTTTTATCTTTATCAAGGTTTTGATAATTTGAAGAAAAATTTAAGTTCTTCGTCATATCGTTTTCAGGTTATTTTCTACGTTGTTAGACCAAAGTTTCAATAGATTACTTTTTTTTTTCAATATTTCTCTTAAGATTTTGTTTTAACATTTATTTCAACTACAAATTCGTGTTTTTACAATCGTATTTTGTTTTTTATTATAACAAATCTTTTTTTATTAATTTTCATTTTTTTATTTAAATATTTTGCTTTTTTTTATTCAATTTGGTTTTTGCAAATTTTTTTATATTCTAATTCAGATTTGTTAATTTTATTTTTTTAATTCAGTTTTCAAGAAATTTGTTTTATTCAGATTACTTCGACTACAAATCTGATATGGCGTTCCCACGATTCTTCTCGGATTAAATCTTGTAACATCCCGTAAAATTGTCACCCCATATCATATGAATGGGGATTTATGGTTAACTTATAATTCGCGCAGAAAACTTCTCAAGAGGTCACCCATCCTGAAAAGAAGAATTCTTGTTGATATTGGTAGCAACTCATCCTTATAAGTTAACCATAAATCCTCATTCATATGATGCGGGATGGTAATTTTACGTGGGATAAAAGTTAATCTTCTTTGTAAGTTAAAAAACATATCCAAACAAAACAAAATTTTAATTTTTTTTAAAAATTAAATCTAATACTACCAAAATTTGCAAATATCTTTGCGTTGTTATTGCCTAACACAATTTACGTTGTAATAAAACCTAAACTTCTCCAGTACGTTAAAAAACATATCCAAATAAAACAAAATTTTTTTTAAAAAATATTTTTTTTAACTAAATCTAATAATATCAAAATTTAGAAAATCTACAAAATATGTGCGTTGTTATCCCCTACACAATTTAGGTTGCGTTAAAACCTAAACTTCTCATGTACGTTAAAAAACATATCTAAACAAAACAATTTTTTTTTTAAAAATATTTTTTTAACTAAAATGTAATAATATCAAAATCTACAAAATCTTTGCGCTATTTTCCGCTAACACAATTTACGTTGGGATAAAACCTAAACTTTTCATGTACGCTAAAAAACATATTCAAATAATAAATATCAAAATCTACTAAATCTAATAATATCTACCGATTACACGATTTACGTTGGTTGACGATAAACCTGAACTTCTCTTGTACGTTTTATTTCTCACACTATATATACAAATAATATCACATCGTCTTCCATTGTGTTCTTGCTTTCCAATACTAATCAAAGTTCTTTCATCTTTTTCAAGGTTCTCATAATTTGAAGAAAATTTTAAGTTGCTTCGTCTTATCGTTTTCAGGTTATTTTCTACGTTGTTATATCCTTACTATCATTCCCTTTTTTATACCGATTTTCAATCGTCACATTCATTTTGCTATTGTTTATTATTTTTCAAATCTACCGATTTTCAAATATACGTTTATATCTTCAAATCCATTCACAATCACATGCCTCCTTATCTTCTCTTTGTCTGTTTCACGATTTATGTGTTATGTGTAATATATAGTTTGAGAGAATATGTGAAATTTGTAGCAAATAACCAATTATTTTCTCTATCTGCTTGAATTTCTCGTACTTTCGTGATTTGTTTTCAAGAATTGGTGTTTCAACAAATTGCAAAAATAAGGGTTCAATAGCTTGCAAATAACCCATCTAAAAGATTTCAATATTTCTCTTAAAAGATTTCATTACTTTTTTTTTTTTTCAATATTTCTCTTAAGATTTTGTTTTAACATTTATTTCAACTACAAATTCGGGTTTTCACAATCGTCTTTCATTTTTTTGGTTTTAACAATTTTTTAAATTAAGTTTGTTTTTTTTATTTAAATATATTTTTATATTCAATTTGATTTTTACAATTTTTTTTATTTTGATTCAAATTTTTTTATTTTTTTAATTCAGTTTTCAAGAAATTTATTTTGTTCAAATTACTTCGCCTACAAATATTTGGGGCCATCAAATTTTTTAACATTTATTTTTTTGTTTTAAAAAATTTGAAATCTTTCGTTAGTTTATAAAATAAATTTAGCAACGTGCCACAACTTGTAACTTCTTCTTTTTCAATATTTCTCTTAATATTTTTGTATTATTAATTCAGTTGTAAATAACTTATCTAATTTGTTTATCTTAACTAAAAATAGAATGGATGTTGACCCCGTCTAATGATTATACTTTTAAAAAAAATTTATTTGTTTTTTTTATTGTTTTTAAAAATATATGATTTTCAAATATCTATTGTTACTAAAAAAACCAATTGTAAAAATTTTATAATAGGAATCAAAATTTTCTTTTTTGTTTTCTAATATCTTTTGTTGTTTTTTATGGGTGAAGTTGGCTCTATGATATGATAGAGATGTCGAAAGCAAAAATGAATGATCCAATGAAAGAGGTGGCATCTGTTGATATGGCAGACATGAGGAAAGCAAAAATGAATGATCCAATGAAAAAGGTGGCATCTATTGATATGACAAACACGGGAAAATCATAAATGAATGATCCATTGAAAGAGGTGGCATCTATTGATATGATAGACTTGTGGAAAGCAAAAATGAATGATCCAACGAAAGAGGGTGAAGATAAATATTCCAAAAATAAGGCAACAATCGAATCATCAAAACTCAAACGGGCAGGCAGATGACAACTATGAAGAAATGGTTAGTTTCTTGTCAGGGATCTGCAATGGAATATACAGATGAAGATGCGATGATGCCCAAGCCCAAGTTGTTGTAGTGATTTACTGCTGTAATGAAAGGGTATACTGTTGTAATGAAAGGGTTTAGAATCATCCACTAATTTTCCTAAATGGCATACGCTTGGACAGTAGCCTAAAAAACAGTAAACCTACCTACTGCCCTCGAATGATTCTAAACCGTTTCATTACAATAGTAACCCTTTCATTACTACAGTAAACAACTACAACAACTTGGGCTTGGGCATCATCGCATCTTCATTTTGTATATATCATTGCAGATCCCTAACAAAGCCTATCAATTTCTTCATAGTTGCTCATCTGCCGTCCCGTCCGAGTTTTGATGATTCGATTATTGCCTTATTTTTGGCACATCTATCTTTACCCTCTTTCGTTAATCATTCATTTTTGCTTTCCACAGGTCTGTCATATTAATAGATGTCACCTCTTTCATTGGATATCATTCATTTATGCTTTCCACATGTCTGTCATTTCAATATATGTCACTCTTTCATTGGATTATTCAATTTTGCTTTCCTCATATCTGCCATATCAATATATGTCACCTTTTTCATTGTATCGTTCATTTTCGCTTTCCACGTATCTTCCATATCAAAAGGATGTCACAAATTACTGAACAACAAAATATGACATCTGCAAATGATATTATAGCAAGAAAACTAAGAATCAACAAGACAACAACATATTGTTGTTGTCTTGTTGATTCTTAGTTTTCTTGTTGTAATTTTGCAACACCACAAACCAAGTCTTGTTGATTCTTAAATTTCTTGCTGTTTTTCATTATGTCATAATGAATAACATACATATAAAAAAATTCAATGACATATGAGTAATTCATGTTTTCAGCAAGAAAACTAAGAATCAACAAGACAACAACAACATGTGTAGATTGAAGAGGAAGAAGACTAGAAGATTTACCAACTTACCAAGGTAACGAGCCTGACGAAGTGACGAGTGATGGATTGCGGAGTGAGGACTGGGGCAAGGCACTGTGATCTGGGAGCCTAGGAACCGGCCTGAAGCTGCGACGATCTGAAGAGGGAACCGACCTGAAGCTGCTGACTAGGACGAGACAAAGAGTCGAAGAGGGAACCGGACTAAATCTGCGACCTGAAGACGAAGAGTGCAAGGACCGATGGCCTGAAGAGAGGAACACCGACGGGAGACAGGCGACAACGACGGGCGACGGCTGCTAGGGTTAGGTTCCCTTCCCACTTCCCCCATTTGCAATTGCCGATTGCCGATGTGAGAAATTGAGAGTCTGATAAGCGTGTCTTCAATTTTTTTTATTATTTTTATTCTTCTTAAAAAGACATTGACCATGTCTTGACCAGATACGGTTCGTGTCCGGTCCGTGTCTGGCCTATTTTTGACACATCTATCTTCACCCTCTTTCATTAGATATCATTCATTTATGCTTTCCACATGTTTGTTATATGAATAGATGCACTCTTTCATTGGATCATTCATTTTTGCTTTCCTCATGTTTTCCATATCATATATGTAACATTTTTTTATTGGATTATTCATTTTCGCTTTCCACATGTATTTCAAATCAAAAGGATGCCACAAATTACTGAACAACTAAATATGACATCCGCAAATGATATTATAAGAAACCTTAATATTTCTCTCAATTATCCACTCTCAAATGATATTACAAGAACCTGATTTCGCTGCTACATCAATTCTTGGAGTTAGGGTTTACACTCTCACACAGATTTACAACAATTAAATTCCCCCTTATGAAAGAAATTATCCACCACTAACTTGCAATTTTCAGCAACACACATTGGCCAATAAAGATGGTTAGTGAATAGAGAAGAGAAAATTTCTGAAATCGTGACTCTAACTACTTATCATTGATAAAAAGAGGAACACAAAATGGAATGAAAAAAAATAAAATGAAGCAATCCTTTAGATTACAAGAAAAAAGATGAAGTAAATTCAGTTACAAGAATCATAAGGAAAGAAATCATCGTACTAATCAATGAATGTAAATCTCAACAACAATGAATCGTCGTAGACACAATAACTTGAAATCTCTGGAAAGCCGGAATTTAGTTTCTGTTTAGATTACGATTCAACATGGACTCCATCGACTTGAACTCATATAAATACCCTTATCTATACCCTTCATATAAAATTGAGAAAATTGGCCAACACTAAAACACATTAGTGATATGCCCACTTCGTTCTTGTGCGGACTACCGGACGGGTCGACTTCCTTTCCTTGCCAACTGGGCCAGCGGGGTCCATGTGAGCAGCCTGTTTTAATCACCTTCCCTCCCACGTCTAGCATCTCTCTCTCTCTTAACTTTCTGTACCTTACCATCGTTAACGATTTTGGAGCGTTTCACTGCGCCACAATCTTCTCGTCATCTCTCCTCTCCATCCAATTCAACGCAGTCGGTGTTCCCTAAGACAAGTACGAGATCGAAAACTCACCACTTCAAAGCCCCTCCGTCTCGTCTTCAACCTCAGCCGGTGCAGACCATCCTTGCGCGCGAGACCTTTCTTCTCCGGCGACCTTCCAGACATCGAAGCGGTGAGCCTCCCGGATTCTTTCCTTCACTATTTTGTAGTTTGTTGGTCTCGTGGGGTAGGTTTGATGAGGGTCGATAGGTTTGGTAGCGGAGCAAGAGGTCCTTGTTGTTAGAGTTGGGTTAGGGTGGGCTCGAGTGAGTGCGTCACTTAGGCTGATTATGAATAATTCAGATGATGAATGTTTATTTGTGAGTGAATTGTACAATAGGTAGGCTTTTGATGAAATAGGTGAGAAGAGTGAATGTTTATTTGTGTGAGTGGATTGTACAGTAGGTAGGTTTTTGATGAAATAGGTGAGAAGAGTGTTCTTCCTGTTTGTTGTTATAGTGTAGATTTAGTAAGTTATATTCAATGTTTATGAGAATTAGATCACGGGGTTGTATATAGATAGATCGATTTTAATTGTGGGTATTTAGTTTAATTTCTTTTAAGGCTTTTGATCTTGCTAGGCTCGAAGTAGGTATGTAAGCATTTCCGTGTCTCTAGACGTGTGTAAGTTAGCACATTGGAGTGTCATCTCGAGAATATGTTCTTGTATTAGACATGGTATGGTATAAGTTAGTTTGAAAGAAAGTTTATAGTGGGAAATCTTTCTATCTTCTTTGCCCTCCCGTTGAAGGTTAGACGTCGCGTCTTATACTCTAGTAGTTCTTGGGCTTTTAAGTTCCTTCCATAAATGATCTTATTATTATTGCGGAATCGAGTATTAACATTACCGGGACTTTGACTTGATTCAGGTAAGTACACGGACTTACTTAGTCAGCTTCTGCGTATTAGTTTGATGTGTATTGGTGGTGTGTGTTAAGTTATGTTAAAACAACGAAACCGGAATAGGACGACCTTTGTAATTTGTATTGGCCCAAGTGTATGATAAAGGACGGTGACATCACTGCCTAGATCTTGCGAGAGCTAGGAGGTTCTCTACGACTAGCCTAGGTAGGGAGACGGTCGGATACATCAGTACCATTCCTTGCTGGTAAACGGGGACAGAGGCGAGTTTCGGGGAGATTCTCGTGTCAAAAAACCAAAAGTTAAATTAGTAAGGTATAACGTAAATAAAGATAATAAAAGGACTTGAGTGTTCGCATGTTGTATGTGTTGTCTTCTTTATGTGTTTATGTGTCTTTACCTTTATTTTAATGCTTAGAATGTTAGCTAATGGTTTTGTACCGCTTTGTAGATGCCTTGCAGGTTGGGAGGCTGCCTCAGCGACCTTGGTGTATGTCACCGCCCCCGCGGTGACAAGGGTCCACCCCTGTGGAACAGGCAATCCGCCCCTGCGGATTTGCCACAAAATGCGAAGATCTTCTCTCCTTTTCGATTCTATCTTTTTCCCATCTTAGAAGATCCGATTATCTTATCTTTGGGGCGGCTTTCCTTGGATATTCTAACCCTAAAACGTCCTTTCTTCTTCTCCCAACCCCTCTCCTATATAATCCCGCCTTCTTTCCGTTTTTCTGGCCGTTTGCATACGTTCTTCAGCACTTGAGAGTTGCAGCCGTCACCTTGCTTCCTGCGATCTTGCTGAACGTGTAAGTTCATCTCTTCTTGTTTCTTCATCACGTTCATGAGTTGCTACATGCCTTCTCTTTTGTTTTGCTTCTTCCCTTCGTTCTTCCTTTTCTTCTTCTCCAAGGATCAAGATCGAGTCTTGATCCTTGTTGTTGGTCCCGTTGTTGATATGTTGATGTTCACAAGCTCCCTTGGTTGAGTCTTGAAGAGTTGAATCAAAGGATCCCTTGTTGTGAAGTTTCTTTCGAGAGAAATCTTGACAGCGCCTTCTGTCACGCAACCGCCCCCGCGCCTGAGAGTTCCCGCCCCCGCGGCAAGCCACCCCTGCGCCTTGCTCCGCCGCCTCTGCGGTTTCCTCTATAGTAACTCCCGTTCTTGTGAGTTGCTTCCTTCCTTACTTTTCTCGTTCCTTTCCTTGATCCTTATGGATGTTCCTGGTTTCCTGAGTATGCTGTAAGACTAAGGTTGAGCCCTTAGTTGGTGGAGATCTCTTAGAGATCATTGAGACTAGAAGTTATAGACTTCTAGCAACCGTTTCGTTCTTGATTTGTGATGCTTGTGTGAACAGACTTTCCTTGCTCCTTTCCTAAGGAAAACTGAGTCGTTCCTGAGTTGTTGCTGAGTTTAGATTACCTTCGAGTGAGTTAAGTCTCTTGGACTTACTTAGCTTCATTCCGTATATTGGTTTGAGTGTTTTGGCTTGTTTGTGTTGTATATCATGTCATAACAGATAACTGGAATAGGATTTACCTTTATAACCTTAACTGGACCAAGTGTATGATAACCGGGCGGTGACCACTTGTCTAGTTCTTCAGGAGACTAGAATGTGCTCTTGCAACCCAGACCCGTAGGTAACGGATAATACTGATCTATTCCTATTGGTAGACGGAAGCGGATGCGAGTTTCGAAGATTCTCGTTTGACAAAAGAATTTGAATTAGTAATGGATAAATTAATGAAAGATAATAACCGATTGAGTGCGAGCATGCTATATGTTTACTTTACCTTATGTGTGTTTGTCCCTTTACGTTCTTGCTGATATCTAGAGTGCTAGCCCGTAACCCTTTGAGTTCCCAAAACTTGGGGTGTTATAATATGGTATCGGAGCTCTAGGTTGGAAATAATGGCACTCAAAATCTTCTAAAGGTCGGATGGATTAGTAAATAGAACCCGCAAGGGGTTTAACGTTTTCAAAAGGGGGTTTTGTTTTACATTTGTCGGTGTGGGATAGATGTATGGGCGACCACCACTACCTTCGCGGATCTCAGCAGTGTAGTTTTTATATGTTTGCCTTTATTTGTTTTTCTTGGATTTCTGCTTTAGCTGTAGCATGGCCTTATATCTAAATATATTCTTATATATCTATCCTTTTAGTAGATGGCGCGTACTAGAGTTACATCTGTCATGGGGCGAGGAAAGGGTCGACCACCACTTTCATTTGCCGTTCTTGGACGAGGATGTGGAGGAAGACCTCCACTAGCTAGAGGTCGGGGCCAAGCCCCAGTTGCTGACACGTATATCGCTGAGGCATTTGCTGAAGAAGTTGCTGAGAGTGTTGTTCTTGAGGCTGGGAACGGGACCGCTGCTAGGTTTGGAGCACAAAGAGCACCATCAACATATTCCGGTCGAGTGTCCAATGGAGCTTCTGCATATCGTGACTACGTGCAGAGAGTTGAGAAAGCTATCAGGACTAGAGGAGCAACACCAGTGCCGCCAGTTTCCACGAGATCAGCTGAGGTTTTGCAAAGAGATACGCACGTTGTTGCCCCGCCTTCTAGAGCTGCTGAGGTTGTTAGGGCGCCGGCTGAGGCGAAAGAGCTGAAGCCCGACAGTTGGTTGAAGGCTTTTGACCAGCTGAAGGTTCCCACCTTCATGGGAAAGACAAGATTAGAGGTGGAATAGTGGCTAGGACAGTTGGATTTTGCTATGGAGGCGATCGGTTGCCTAGAGGGACGTCGAGTCAACATAACACATATGTTGCTGAAGGATCAGGCTCATTCTTGGTGGAGGGTTGCTTCCAGTAAGGTCACCAGTTATGAGCAGATGAAGATGGTGATCAGGGATCGCTACTGCCTGCAACTATGAGGAGAGGCCGTCTCCAGGATTTTCTCGAGGCTGGATTCGAGGATTTGCCTATTGTTGAGATCATCGGCAAGTTTCAGGACGAGTTGTCTTTGATGGGTCCGTTTGCACCACCGGAGGACCATCATGTTTACCTTTTTCTCTCGGAAGTTGAGGGAGTCGGCACGCTCTTATCTTGCTGATTTCTGTTGTGATTCTTTGACGGAGTATCAAGATAGAGCTTTTGCTAATGAGAGAGATTGACCGGGTAAGAGGAGAGCTTCTCAGACAAGAGGTCCTGAGAAGAGGTAGAAGACTAGATCATCTAGTGCTGGAGCTGGAGCAGTTGAGTTTGGGCGTAGTCAGATGCCGGGGCGTTCTATTTTCCAACAAAGTTCTGATAGAGGACGGCAGTGTCACAACTGCGGAGGAGCTGGACACATTTAAGTTGATTGAAAGAAGCCTGCAGTGACTTGCTTTTCTTGTGGCAAGCCCGGACACAGAGCTTCGTTTTGCCGTCAGGGCAAGGTGTTATCTCAGCAGGGTTCTTCACCTGCTAGTGTTGTAGGAGGTGGGCAGAGATCTCAATATCAGCAACAACAGAGAGTTTTTGGTTCTACCGCTCCTCCTGGTTACACTCCGGGACAAGGGAGAGGTAGAGGACGAGTTGGTGGTTCTGTAGACACCAGAGATGCATCATCCAGAGTTGACGGAGGAGCTAGACCCTTCTTCATAGGATTACCTGATTGGGGTAAGATTAAAGGTACCCGAGAGGTTCGCGATTTTCCTATTAGACTGGGAGGTCGCGATTGGCCAACTGACTTCTTCGTCATGTACTTAGTACATGAAGAAGTTATCCTTGGCATGGATTGGATGAATCGACATTGAGCAGTTATGGACATCGGCAAGAGGACAGTGACGGTAACTACAGATGCAGGCCATGTGGAGATCTTCAGAGGATGGGATCTTGAGAAGACCGGTACAGTCATTAGCGCAGCCCGAGACGTGAGACTTATCGAAGAGGGTTGCGAGGTTTTTTTGTGCTATGCCATGAAGGATAGTACGAGTCCAGCTTTGGAGGAAATCCCGGTAGCTTGCGAGTTTACCAATGTCTTTGGAGAGGCATCAGGTTTACCTCCACAGAGGAATGTAGACTTTGGCATTGAGCTAGAGCCCGATACGAGACCGATCTCTAAGGCTCCTTATCGTATGTCGCCTATCGAGATGCTTGAGCTTAAAAAGCAACTCGAGGAGTTAGCAGAGAAGGGCTTCATCCGCCCTAGTGTATCTCGGTGGGGCGCACCAATACTCTTCGTCAGGAAGAAAGACGGGTCAATGAGTTTATGTATCGACTATCGAGAACTTAACAAGGCGACGATCAAGAATAAGTATATACCCATTGTCCCGTATCGACGATCTTTTGGATCAGCTGCATGGAGCTTCAGTGTTTTCGATGATCGATCTGAGATCAGGATATCACCAGTCGAGGGTGAGAGAGCAGGACATAGCCAAGACGGTATTTCGACCAAATATGGACACTACGAGTTTGTAGTGATGCCATTTGGGCTTACGAACGCGCCCGCAACTTCATGGAGTTGATGAACAACATCTTCATCGACTTTCTAGACCAGTTTGCAGTTGTCTTTATATATGACATTTTGGTTTACTCTCGTAGCAAAGAAGAGCATGCACGACACTTGAGGATCGTTCTTCAGGTCTTGCAGGATACAGAACTTTACGCCAAGCTCTCTAAGTGTGAGTTTTGGATGTCCGAGGTAGTATTCCTTGGTCACATCGTTTCAGCTGAAGGGATCAAGGTAGATCCGGCGAAGATTGAGTCAGTAGCATCTTGGCCGCCCCCTAAGAATGTCAAGGAGGTACGCAGCTTCTTAGGATTGACGGGCTACTACCGGCGTTTTGTTGAGGGCTTTTCAGTTATCGCTCGACCGCTCACTTCCTTGCTGAGGAAGTCTATGAGGTTCGTATGGTCCGAGCCGTGCATGCAGAGCTTTGAGGAGTTGAAGAAGAGGTTGACCTCTGCTCCTATCCTAGCTCAGCCAGAGGGCATTGGGGATTTTGTGGTTTACAACGATGCATCCAAGTTGGGATTGGGATGTGTTTTGATGCAGAGGGGTAAGGTGATTGCTTATGTGTCTCGACAGTTGAAGAAGTACGAGGAGAATTACCCTACCCATGATCTGGAGTTGGCTGTTGTGGTTCACACTTTAAAGATTTGAAGGCATTATCTGTACGGAGTCACGTGTCAGATACTCACAGACCACAAGAGTCTGAAGTATATATTCACTCAACGGGAGTTGAATAACCGTCAGAGGAGATGGTTGGAGATGATCAAGGACTTCGATCTTGAGATCTTATACCATCCGGGGAAGGATAATGTGGTAGCAGATGCCCTTAGTAGGAAGACTCTTCGGGAGATGGCGATCTCTAGGCTGACAGCTCAACCACAGTTACATCGAGATTTAGCATGGCTAGATATGGATATCCACTTCCCGAATTCCGACAATCAGTTGTCCACCTTGGAGATAATATCTGATATATTGGCTGAAATCCGACAGAAGCAAGAGAGTTGTCCAGCTTTGACACAGATTTGAGACTGGATGTCACGAGGGGAGGCACCACAGTTTGCAGTTGGTGTTGATGGGGTTTCAAGACGCCAGGAGCGTGTTTGTGTGCCTACAGATCGAGAGTTGAGATAGAGGATCCTTCAGGAGGCTCATTCTTCACCTTACTCAGTGCACCCTGGTGCGAGTAAGATGTATCAGGACATCAAACGCTCTTTCTGGTGGGGAGGTCTAAATCCAAACGTGACGAGATATGTGGCTCAGTGTACAACCTGTCAACAGGTCAAGATCGAGCATCATCAACCAGGAGGCGAGCTACACCCACTTCCCATTCCTCAATGGAAGTGGGAAGACATCTCTATGGATTTTTGTGACAGGTTTGAGACCAAGTCGGGGCTTTGATGCTATCTGGACGGTAATAGATCGATTGACGAAGACCGCACGATTCATTCCGATCAAGGAAACATGGCCAGTAAGTCGATTGACGGAGGAGTTCACTAGACAAATAGTGAGACTTCATGGAGTACCTAGGACTATAGTCCCGGACAGAGACGGGCGGTTCACCTCGAGGTTCTGGTAGCAAGTGCACGCCGCTCTAGGCACGAGTCTACAGTTTACGACTACTTATCATCCTCAGACTGATAGTCAGTCCGAGCGGACCATCTAGACTTTGGAGGACATGTTGAGAGTCTGCGTGTTGTATTGGGGACAGGTGTGACCAGATCACCTTCCGTTAGTTGAGTTTTCTTACAACAACAATTGAAACACATCGATCAGGATGACTCCTTATGAGGCTTTATACGAACAAAGATGCCGTACACCGTTGTGTTGGGATTAACCGAGTAGTGCTAGCGGAGTAGCACCTGAGCGGATACAGGATGACATGGCTGGAGTAGCGGTGATCCGTGAGCGGATGTTAGCAGCGCATAGTTGACAGAAGTCTTATGCAGATAAGAGGCGCAAACCTCTAGAGTTCAGAGTTGGAGCTCAGGTTTGGTTGAGAGTATCCCCGATACAAGACGTCAGACGTTTCGGTTGCAAGGGGAAGTTGAGTCCCAGATATGTTGGACTGTTCGAGATTCTTGAGCGAGTTGGAGAGGCAATATACAGACTTGCTTTGCCACCGAGACTCGAGGGTGTTCACCCTGTTTTCCATGTGTCTCAGTTACGGGAATACATACCAGACCCGAGACACATCTTCAGTCACGAGGACCTAGTGATCGAGCCATACCACACGTTCGTAGAACACCCGTTGGCTGTCTTAGAGCGTAGTACGAGACGCTTGCGTTCGAAGGACATACCGATGATGAAGATTCAGTGGTCGATGCGAGAAGCTGATGAGGCGACTTGGGAGACAGATGATAGTATCCAGAGGAACTATCCGGAGTTTTACGCTGAGCTTGATGCACCTATAGCGTAGTTGTGTATTTCGATTTTCCTTTTTGTTGAGTTGCGTACGCTTTTGTGACGTTTTGAGTTACATGTCCCGTGTATGAATATATGAGTTGTGTTCCGTGTTTCTGTGTCGCTGTTATGTGTTCTTTTGGGTTGTTGCAAGTTTCGAGACAAAACTTATTTTTAGGGGGATCTGATGTAAGACCCCAATTTTCCCCTTCACCGCCCCCGCGGTGAAGGAGGCTGCCCGAGCGGCCTTGGTGTGTGACACCTCCTCCGCGGTGACAAGGGGCCGCCATTGCGGCACAGGCAATACGCCCCTGCGGATTTGCCACTAATCGTGAAGATCTTCTTTCCTTTTCGATTCTATCTTTTTCCCATCTTAGAAGATCCGGTTATCTTATCTTTGGGCCGGCTTTCCTTGGATCTTCTAACCCTAAAACGTCCTTCCCCTTCTCCTATATAATCCCCCCTTCTTTCCGTTTTCCCGGCCGTTTGCATACGTTCTTCAACCCTTGAGAGTTGCAGCCGTCACCTTGCTTCCTGCGATCTTGTTGAACGTGTAAATTCATCTCTTCTTGTTTCTTCATCACGTTCTTGAGTTGCTGCATGTCTTCTCTTCTATTTCGCTTCTTCCTTTCGTTCTTTCTTTTCTTCTTCTCCAAGGATCAAGATCGAGTCTTGATCCTTATTGTTGGTTCCGTTGTTGATATGTTGATGTTCACAGACTCCCTTGGTTGAGTCTTGAAGAGTTGAATCAAAGGATCGAGCTTTGGACCCCTTGTTGTGAAGTTTCTGTCGAGAGAAACCTCGACAACGCCTTCTGTCACGCAGTCTCCTCCGCGCCTGAGAGTTCCCGCCCCGCGGCAAGCCGACCCTGCCCCTTGCTCCGCCCCCCTGCGATTTCCTCTGTACTAACTCCCGTTCTTGTGAATTGCTTCCTTCCTTGCTTTTCTCGTTCCTTTCCTTGATCCTTATGGATGTTCCTGGTTTCCTGAGTATGCTGTAAGACTAAGATTGAGCCCTTAGCTGGTAGAGATCTCTTAGAGATCATTGAGACTAGAAGTTATAGACTTCTAGCAACCGTTTCGTTCCTGATTCGTGATGCTTGTGTGAACATGCTTTTCTTGCTCCTTTCCTGAGGGAAACTAAGTCGTTCATGAGTTGTTACTGAGTTTAGATTACCTTCGAGTGAGTTAAATCCCTTGGACTTACTTAGCTTCATTCCGTATATTGTTTTGAGTATTTTGGCTTATTTGTGTTGTTTATCATGTCATAACGGATAACCGGAATAGGATTCACCTTTATAACCTTAACTGACCCAAGTGTATGATAACCGGGTGGTGACAACTTGTCTAATTCTTCTGGAGACTAGAATGTGCTCTTGCAACCCAGACCCATAGGTAACGGATAATAATGATCTATTCCTATTTTTAAACGAAAGTGAAGACGAGTTTTGGGAGATTCTCGTGTGAAAAAAGAAATTGAATTAATAATGGATAAATTAATGAAAGATAATAACTGGTTGAGTGCGAGCATGCTATAATGTTTACTTTACCTTGTGTGTGTTTGTGCCTTTACGTTCTTGCTGATATCTAGAGTGTTAGCTAACGGTTTATACCATCGTTGTAGATGTTCCGCAAGTTCAGGATGCTGCTGAGTGATCCGGACGGTGTGGTCAGCTGGGTCCCCGTACATTATTGTACGGGATCGGGTTTATGTTATGTTGTTGCTTTCCCTTTTGTTTTGAACTCGGCTGCAAGTCCTTTATGTTTTTCTTTTGTTTAAACATTTGGTTTTATATTTAGTTTTGGTTTTCATTCGTCCGTGCCTTGTTGTAAGATCCATTTGTCATTGCTACTCTTAGGTTTGGGACCCATTGTGAGGTTCTAGCCCGTAACGCTTCGAGTTTCCAGAATTTGGGGTGTTACACCGTACATTATAGGACGGGATCAGATTTCTATGTTTTTTGTTTTTAGACTCTTGTTGTTATGTCGTGGTTTTGAGAACTCGACTGGAGTTACTTTGTCTATTGTGTTTCAGATTTTCACTCATGCATTAAAACTCTTTCATTTGGCTTTTATTTGTGCCATGTTGTAAGGTCCGGTGAAATTGTTGTCAAGTTAAGAGTCAAGCTAAGAGTCAAGCTAAGAGTCATGACCCATTGTGAGGTCCTAGCCCGTAGCATCCCGAGTCCCTCGGATTTGGAGTGTTAGAAAGAGCAGGAAGACTATCGGCAATCGTTGCGACGAAAGATTAAGGTTGAGAGAATTGCGAGGAAGACAAAGAGGAATAGGAAAGAGAATCGCTCTGAATCGCTCATGAACAGAAAAGAAAATGGCTTAAGTCATGAGATTTAACAATTTTATATCGAATCTTTTTAGAATCAAAATTTTCGGATTTTTTTTGCTAAAAAAAAGATTGTGTACTCAATGACAAGGTAGTTGCACTAAAAGTACAAATTATATTATCTAATTTCAAAGTTCGCCCATTAATATCTTGTAACATGGACCAAAAATAATTGGTGCCAATTTTTTTTATTTATAGTTTCATTTATATGATTATTTTTTTTTGTAGTCAATGACAATTTAAGGATCGAATACCGATAAAATTTACTTTAAAGTCTCAGTGAAATAAAAAGATTTGCAAAAAAATCAAAATCAACACTTAACGCCATAGTTTATTTTCAATTTTTTTAAATGAAGTACTAATTCATTACCGATAACTTATTTTAATTCTAAGTTTATTAAGTAATATTTTTTTTGGATTCGATACTCTTCATATCTATAAATCTCACAAAAATATTCATCTTTAAAATTCTATTTGAAAAAAGGAAATTAATATGCATCGAGGCCAAACACAAACAAACTTTCCAAAAACAATTTTGATTAATATCTTCTTTTTTTTAACAAAAGAATATGTAATCTTTCGTTAGATACGTGAAATACCTTTTTTTTTTTGTACTAACATCTTACCAAAACAAACAAATATCCCTACATTAATTAATATCTTTTTTTATTTTTTGTTTGAATGTTTTATTTTGATTATTATCTTACTAAAATAAACAAATCTCCGTAAATTAATTAATATCTTTTCATTTCTCATTTTTATTAACATAATTCTTTTTATGTTTTCTCAAGTATTTAGTTAATAATCGAGATCTATAACGCTATCAACACGGACCTCTTTCATGTGCAAGTTATAATCACAGATCTAACCATATTTCTTTTAAAACATTTATGTTTTTTTTTGGTAACTGCGGCGGGGAGGGCTAAGCCTCGGCCATATTATTAAAACATTAAGAAGAAGCTAACAATTTAACAGCCTTTGGGTCGCTACTCCGCGGGCGTCATTACATATAAGAGGAATCAAAGAGGGTGGAGGATGGGCTAAGGTGAAAAAACCAATGGGATAATCAAACGCAGTAGTGGCCAAATGATCCGCACAAATGTTAGCCTCACGAAATACATGACGGAGCCGGACACGCCAGTTCCTACGAATGGAGTCTTGGCATCTTGATACCAGACTAAATAATGGATGAACTCTTGCCATGTCGCTGTTGATCATAGTAACCGCAGAGGAAGAATCAGTATTAATAGTCACGTTGCGGCACCCTTTATCCCAAGCAAGATGCAAACCGGAAATGATGCCCCATAATTCAGCCATGAGAACAGAACAGGGCCCAATATGCATAATGAAACCGCCCTTCCACTGCCCGTGGGCATTACGCAGAATACCACCAGCAGAACCATTTCCATCAGAACGAACCGAACCATCAGTATTGACCATAATCTCATCCGAAAGGGGCGCCACCCAGGCAATATTGATTACGGACTTAGTAAGAGTTGGACTGAGAATATTGGCATTGGCAAAGGCTCTTGAGATACACTTCGAATGTTCAGCAATCAAAGGGACCATATGCACTGGATGACTCACATTGTTGAAAACGAAATTATTTCGCCACTTCCAACAACGCCAAAGAGTGACCGCAAAACAAACATTCCAAGGCAAATCCGTAGCAATTAGATCTGACCTCGAAAGATTAAGAAGTAGCCACTTATTGAAATCATCGATGAAGAAATCTGCAGCAAACTCAGGTGATAATAAATTAGACCATAAACCAGCAATTTTAGAGCAATCCCTAAACAAGTGAAATAGGGATTCACTGTCAAGTGCACAGATAGGGCAGGAACCATCTAAAGCCAGATGACGCCGAGATCGTTCGGCGTTCGTAAGGAGACGACCGCGAACCGTTAACCATAGAAACGTACGTATACGTTCCGGGACTTTTAACCTCTTGACGGTACGAAATAATTCTGAATCAGAGGGAACCGCAACATCGACAGTCGCAAGGGCTCTGAAGGCAGACGCAGTGGTGAAATTGCCGTTCGAAGTAAGACTCCAAGCAACACAATCGTCGATGTCTCGATGGTCCAAGAGCGAGACGGTGGCGATGGAAACAAGGACAGAAGACGGAAGGAGATGTGCGAACTTGCTCCAGTCCCACCCCGAAGCAGAATCCCAAAAATCGGCGACCGACGAATGAAGCAGGTGGTGCGGCGGTTGTGAAATTACAGAAGAAATTAGGGCACGAGAACCACACCAATGATCAGTCAAAAAACGAGTATAAGTACCATTAAAGACAGCCCATTTCAAGCCCAGAGGAAGCACCACATTTATGTTTTTTTTTTTT
>BSUD01000006.1:21869927-21932537 GCA_033239045.1 Fagopyrum esculentum | reverse complement strand
TTTTTTTTTTTTTTTTTTTTTTTTTTTTGATACAAGGGTAAGCAAAATGGGGGGAAAGTCTCTAAAGACTTGTCGCCCCAAAGCATCCAAAGGATGAGGTCTTCAACATCTTCCGATAGCACCTCTTTTAGGTGCAAGTATCTAACCGAGTTTTTTTTAAGAGAACAAAAAGATAATGTATTCATTCAAATAATTATTTATACCTTTAAAATGACTATTACGTATTAACAATATATATAAATTAATGATTATCTTTTTTTCTCCTTAAAATGTTAACTTATGGATGACAGAAGAGCACATTTCGAAAAATTATAAAACTCAAGGGCATCATTCGATAACTAAAAAACACTTGAATCCTAAAAAGAAAAATAAATACAAGGACATAATCTGAAAATTTTCAAAATTTTAATTGTTCTTTGAATATATTTTATTTTTTAATATTACTTATATTGATGATTTCAAAAAATTAGAACAACCTCATGCAGGTCATGGACAATGCACTAGTCTAAATTAAGTTATTAACTTACAAAAATAACCGTTTGAAAATTTAAAATTTATATTTATATATTTATATATATAATTATATATATTAAAAACATAAAATATGGATTTTCCCATTATTTTACTATATTTTTGCAACGATTAAATAAAACTAGCAACCGAACAAATAAACAAATTTGAAGGAAAAATCAAGCATGAACAACACCAAACGAGGAAGAAAAAAGAAAAGAAAGTGGTCTTAAAGTGAATAAAAGAAGTAACCTTATAACACCAAAATTCGATAAAAATCATATCAATTTTTCAATTTATTAAAATTTAATTGCATGACGAAATAAGAAAAGAGCATAAGTTTAAAGCTCACTCAATCGGTAGGCCTAAAATTAACGAAACTTGTGATGAACGAGTTGTATTGTTTACCGTTTATGATACTACTAAAATTAGGTGAAAGTATTGTGTTCTTTAATTTAAAATATGTAATGACTAGATATGGAACAATCGATAATGATATGCAAGCTAAGAGTAGTAGTGTTTTGTAAGAAGTCAATTGTGATTATGATGGTTAGACGGTTTAAGTCCATAACTATTATAAACATGTCATTTTATGTCACCCATTTTGATTTCTCGGAGTAGATCAAATAAAATGATGATTTATTGTTAACATATATTATATTGTCATAATAGACAATATTAATTATTTATTTACGAATAGTTAGTGATTATTGGTGGAGGTTAATTAGAAAAGCTACCCTCTTACCATCTCAAACTTTTTAATATCTCTAGTATCCTCAAACGACGCTTTTCCGGACCCTTGACCCGGCGGGTCGGACCCATCGACCCGGCGGATCTCATCCGTGGACACGCTTACTCTACAATGTGAAAAATCTAAGATTGACTGAGAGTTGAAAATACATCTAATTATGCATCATCATGATACGTTGAATTACACCTCTCATTATTCTTGGTTAAGTTGCTCTAAGCATGCCATGAGGAAGGTCCAAATTACGAACTCATCTCGACCAAAGTCTTGGTTGCTCCTTGGCCGGCTTTTATTTGGTTTTTATTTTAATTCTAAAATGAAAGACAAATCAAACAAGTGTTCGAGCAAGTTCGTAGGTACTGCTGGTAGGGGTGTAATAGGAGCCGAACGAGCCGAGCATCGGCATGCTCAAGCTTGGCTCGTTTAGAAACGAGCCGAGCCCGAGCCGAGCCTAAAAATTATACGACTTTAAAATGTGCTCAAGCTTGGCTCGTTTAGAAAGTGAACGAGCTCGAGCCGAGCTTTTGACGAGCCGAGCCCGAGCCGAGCCCGAGTAGCTCGGCTAAAATAATGCTCCTATAGTGTTATTTTAGCCAAACGAGCCGAGCTTTGACATGCTCAAGCTTGGCTCGCTTATAAACGAGTCGAGCCCGATCCGAGCCTAATTTTTATACGAGCTTTAAAATATGTTCGTATTCGGCTCGTTTAGAAAACGAACGAGCTCGAGCCGAGCCCGAGTAGCTCGGCTAAAATAATGCTCCTATAGTGTTATTTTAGCCAAACGAGCCGAGCTTTACCCGAACGAGCCGAGCTTTGACATGCTCAAGCTTGGCTCGCTTATAAACGAGTCGAGCCCGATCCGAGCCTAATTTTTATACGAGCTTTAAAATATGTTCGTATTCTGCTCGTTTAGAAAACGAACGAGCTCGAGCCGAACTTTTGACGAGCCGAGCCCGAGTAGCTTGCCTCATATTACAGCCTAACTGCACGCTTTTCACAATTTGATTGCTTCGTTGTAACATAATTTTGCACAAACTTCATACTCATATGTTTAAATTCTACCTTCCCGATTAGAATTCGACATTTAATAAGTTAAAATTTTAATTTTCAAAAAGATATCATAAAATTAAGTTAATTCTTAAAACTTAGCTGTACAATGTGTCGTAAATTTTCATTTACAGTAATACTCGGGTTTGATTTGCGTTCGATACGAATTCCTTCATTTTTCAAACCATTTGAATATGAACACATTTTAAAACTAGACTCGGTTTGATATATTTATAAATGAGTCAAGGTTGAGCATGTCAATGCTCGGATTGTTTAGGTAAAGCTCAATGCGTTGATGTTGCAGTGGGTACGAGAGATAGGTATATGGAAAACATGTCATCACAATATACTTGCGTGGCTTAGGGAACCAAAATACCTAATTCAAAAGGAAGATTGCGTAGCCAACACATCTCAACAACTAAGTTAGCGACACCTTGATACTCGACCTCGGCACTGACACTACACATTGCGGCTTGACATTTAGAGGACCAAGAGACATTGTTGTCATCAAGGTAAACACAATATGTACCTCAAATTAGACGCCTACAAACAACAAATATTGCTCTTTGGGGGTCGTCCCCTCAAAAAAAAAAAAAATGCTCTTTGGGGTCGTGCAAAAAGAGGCAAATCCATTAAACCTCGTATATAATGTCGGGATGAGTAAAGATCAAGCATTGTAGTGTCCAACGGCATAAATCAACAAGTTTGTGTGGTGAGATGTTCAACCTTTCATTTAAGACTGCAAAAATCCGTACAATTCTCGGCATTGTCAGATCTATTACCAATTTGACGAAAATTTCATTTATCCACGATACTATTAATGAGACAATCTACATATGCATCACCCACTTCTCATTGACCTGACAATGCCTGATTTTCCGCCATTCAGTTTATGGCTTGAAACAAGCCCCTAATGCTTGTTACAAGCAGTTTGCCTCCTATTTACAATGCCTCTATTCTTGTGATGCTAATGGAATTGGTCTCTGTTTGTGTACAAAGATCCATCAAGAACATCTCTCACTATATATACGCATTGTATTGAGTGTCTCCTCCATTTTGCTACTACATTTTAATTATGTATGGTTTTTGTCCACTCAGATACCATGCTATATATAAGAAATCATAATCGTAGTTTATATCCTCCAGCACTCAGGTGATGGCTTATCGATCTTTTCGGCTTTGAAACACTAACTGTGTGGAGAATATGTTGGTCCACCGGACATTCACAATGGAGGTATTCTCTTGAAAGGCGGTTTGAGATAATAAGTTCTCACATATAAAAGACATACGGAATTCAATATATATATATATGGTTGGTGGGCTACTATTGAAAGATACACAAAAAAAAAAAAACTTATGTATCGCAATTAAATGAATAACGATATTATCTCGTTATTTTAGAATAATATATATTTAATCTTATATTTTATAATAATTACGATGCTATGAATATTATCTTGTAAACCTATATATAAGATGATATTAATATCATACATTGTGGGATTTATTCCACCATAAATCTATCAGTTATTCCTCCTATTGCCAATTGTGTGTTTGTATTGACTTGACAAAGGCATATTACAAAACATGATTGAACGGGTTAAAGGCCAAAAACCTCAATCTTACATGAACAAATCAATCGGCTACGTACTCTAAACAATGGTGATAAGGCACGTAGAGACTCCATTGATATCCATACACGTTTAAGGGCATGTTTACTTGCAGATTGTTTTTTTAATAAACTAAATGAGTTTATATGAGTTTATAATATATTTTTCAATGAGTTTATATGAATACATCAAATAAGGATGTTTACTTTGAGTTCATTATTGGGGTTTATTTTACCAAAAAGACACTTATGTCCCTAAAAAAAATTGAAAAATAACGTTGAATACTCAAAGATGAACAAAAAAATATCGAGATGGAAAAGCACAAGGCTAAAATCAGTTGTAAACAAAAATAAACTCATCCAAGTAAAAATAATATTGGTCTAAAAAGTTTATTTTTTAAGTGGTTTTCATACAAAATCAAGAAAGAATTAGATGAAGTAAGTTCTTTTGTATGAGTTTTTGTTCTATAAACCACTCTAATTTTTACCACTTTAATTAACTTACCACTATTAATTTATTAATGTTATATTTTACTTAATGGGTTGATGTTATGAATATTCTTAATAGAGTAATAATGGTAAAAGTCTAGTTAACCCTTTTATCCAAAAATAAATTAATTTCCAAATAAACATAACTCTAAATTTATAAACTAAACATGCCCTAAGTTATCTATTAAGGTAGATATTATGACAAAGTTGTGGTTCTCTTTTTAGTTGGATGAATCATTAGCATTGAATAAGTAGACCTTCTTCCCTTTGAAAAGGCACATGGGGTGCTTCCTTATATTATTGGCAATTGCCATGTAACTTAATGTACCCATATTCCATTTGTTACATCAATTCAACTGCTGATGAAAGTGACTGTACCCATCTTCAAACTTCATATATGTCAACCACTTAACTTTGATTTCTCAAAGTACAAATGAGTCATAAGACACTCGACACTACCATTACTCAAGAGTCGATATTGCGGTGGCTGCTCAAAGTTAGACACTCGTACATCATAAATATATGTTTCTACTACTCCTTAAACCTAATTTTACTTTGAACTATGAGATTTTTTTATAATGTAATATGGTTAGGCCGGTCTACCTTCTAAAACACATTTGTGTTTGAGAACACAAAATTCGAGATTATTAGAAAAACTGATATTAGTTGTTGAGATTTTCAAATAGCTCAATCGTTCAACAAGTTAAAATATCCGAAAACATGTTTGATTTGTAAATCGTCAAAATGAGATTTTCAATATTAGCTATTCATAACTGTTTCGAAAATATCATTTTAATTTTTCATATATCCTGCTCGGTTATTGATCATAATATGAATTTTTTTAAAATAATATATAATAATCTACTTAATATAAGCAAAAAATAAAAATGAAAGCTATGAAATATATAAAATAACATAAACAAGAAAATGACGGCGTGAGGTGCGCGGCGCCGTACTTGGCCTTGTGGGTTGGCGGTAGTTAAACTTAATCCCACAAATTTGGCCTATTTCCGTCACTTTCCGGCTCCAGCTCCTCCACACAATATTTTCGCATATACTACTAATATTTTCTATGGATATAAAATATTAAAAAATATTCGTCGCAACATTGTTCACTTTTCTAGGTTACTTATAACCTAATTACTTTTGGACAATTTTGGTAACTAGACTTTTTGAGAAATTAGATTATTAACTAGACCTTTTAATGTTTCAATTAAATAAATATACTCCAACCTTTTGTATTTATTCTCATACTCTATACACTCTTCTCTCAAGGGTTACATTTACTAAACACAAAACTAGAAAAAACCTAGTAAACCAAATTGTTTCATTATTTTTTCCTTTCCTTTTCCGAACGACTTTCTTCTTCTTTTTTTTCCGAGTCCAACCTACACGTAAATATCATATCTAAAACTAGGAGTGAGTAAAAAAAATATGATCCGTCTAATTCGATCCGTGAATTCGAAGATCCGATTTAAGAAAAGTCCAAATCTAGAAATATTCGGTAGTTGGTGATTCGAGTCCGATCCGATTCGTGAGTATTTTCGGATCATCGAAGCCCACCGAAAGTTATCTGAAAAACCCCGACACAATATTTATTAAAAATTAGGTCCACTAAATATAACATAGGAAGCGTATCGATTTTATATATTAGGTAGCAAACTTGACTATTATTGTTACAAACCTTTTTTTTGGCTTAAGGTCGGTCATTCTAACATAGGAAGAGTATCGATTTTATATATTAGTTAATGTACCTCAATTTTTTTTGGGCAATTTTGATAACTATGCCTTTTTGAAAAGCTATAGTAATAACTAAGATTTTTAATATTTCAATTAAGTAAATATACCCCAATCTTTTGTATTTATTCTCAAACTCTACCCACTCTTCTCTCAAGGAATACATTTACTAAACACAAAACTAGAAAAAGCCTAGTAAACCAAATTGTTTTATTTTTTTTACCATTTAAGAATTTCCCAAACCCTAGCAGCCCGATGTCTGTACTCACCAATCCTTCTGCATCGACGCCTTCCAAGAGAGGCCGGAAACAAAGGCCATAGAAGACGGTGTCTGTCATCACCAAGTGCACCACATTCGAAGCCCTCTCGGGGTTTGTATGGCGAGCCAGAACCGAGGCTCTAAGGCTCAAACCTTATCAGCAATCGAAGCTCCTGTTCGCGGTCGACGGGAGGTCCAAGTTCGACCCTCCCCTCTGTCGCCTTGCTCCACCACCTCGCTTGCTAGAGAAGGCTGCCCTTAACCATCGCCGGAACCTGGAGCTGCCGCCAAGGGCCCTTGGTCGAGCCTCTCCACTGCTTCAAAGATCGAGGTCTTGCTGATGCTGAGTTCTCTCTCAACATCAGAATTGTGGCACCATTACAAACACTTCTCTTTTATTTAGCTTGTTTCTCTTTGTACAGGTGGGTTTTTGGGTTTTGCTTTGCTTCTTTCTTTCTTCAGCTTTGTTCAGCTTTGTTCGATTTCAATCTTTACCTTCTGTAAGCACAATATGATTTGACTATTTTTTCAAAGATATGATTATAGGTTATACTTCTGAGCTTCAAAAGCTTGACACATTAAACAGTTTTTGGCTAATGTTGAAATGGAAGTGTTGTAGGAGAGGACATCTAGATCTTTCATCTCTCACCTTGAAAATCTCAAACATCTCTTTTATATGATTGAACTCAAAATACATGGACTATGTCCAATTATAAAGGTTGGTTTTTTAGTTAACTACTCATATTATTGTTTCTTTTATTCGGCTAATTTCTTCTTTTTGCAAGTAACAGTACAATGTTATTGTATCCTATGAGATACATGGGCTATATCCAATTTTTATAAAATGTGCGACGAAAGTATGGGAATCATGGAGTATTATTGATACTGTGATTGATGATTTGCTTTAATTTACATTGCAGATCCTTATGCTGATATGATAATGGCTGATGGCATTAGTATTCTCTGCACTGACCTCCAAGTAATGGTTATTGACTGTACTAGCATATGGTATCGGTCAAGAGTTAATATTACAGTTTATTCTCTGTTGGCGGAATTACGAATTTTACTTCAAATTTCTTCATATGCTTTGACATATCATCAGATTACACCATTGACTATTAACTCATCGCGTGCTTGCTTTCTAATGGTTGACGCTTTCTTTCTTCTTCACATGTGGACCCCCAAGACATTGTTTTTCAGTTTGGGCAATTATTCCGATTTCTCTTATACGTGAATAAGTTTTTTGGTATTAAAAAATTTTCGTATGAATTTTCTGGTATGTAACTTTCTGGTATTTAATTACTAGAAAATGAAAAATAACAAATAAAATAAAAAACGCAAAAAAATAATAAAATAAAAAAATTTAGTAATTAAGAATTAAAACTTACACTTACATAATACTAAAAAATACCTATTATTCTTTTTTTTATTAAAATAAAGAGGGTTAATTATTTTTACCTACCATTAAATGAAAGTGGTAAAAAATTATGGGGTACATTTACTAAACACAAAACTAAAAAAAAGGCCTAGTAGGCAAAAATCTTTCTAATTTTTTTTAATAATAATAGATAAATATAATGATTTAGTGGATGTATAATAAAAAAATATATAATAATGAGATAATAAATTTAATTTTTTAAAATGAAATTATAATACCTGTAAAAAGAATATTTAAATGTAATATTCCATAAATATATATGTTTTTATATTATACTTTTCTTATTTAAATATCTAATAAATTCATTTGGTCTTCGATATCCTAAATTAAAGTATCTAAGATATGTTTATAAAATTTAGTATAAAAATAATTTAAATCTACAGATTATTCCACTTTATTATATTGATAAAGAAAATCTTTATCGTACCATAATTACTGTCCTTTAATTATGTATTTTATTATCATAATTTTTTCACCATTATCACAATGAATTATAAGTTATTTTTTCATAACAAACAATTAATCACAGATATTATATAAAATAGTATTATAATTAATTTAATTTAATTTTTAGTTCATCTTTTAAAAATATAGCGAATGAAATGTCTTGTATCGATAATAAACAAAAATAACAAAATACATAAGGTTTGTAAACTATTCTTTATATTTTTAGATGGTTATATAACGAAATCTCACATAAATAACATTCGTACAAAAGCAGATTTGCGGTATGGCTCAATTTCTTGAAATATTAGAATGACCGACCTTAAGTCATGACACCAAGTTTCAATTGACTTAGACAATTGCACTTACACGACGGGGTGTGAAGATTGAAAAGTTTTGTAACAATAATAGTCAAGTTTGCTGCCTAATATATAAAATCGATACTCTTCCTAGCTATGTTATATTTAGTGGACCCAATTTTTAATAAATATTGCGTTGGGGTTTTTCAGATAACTTTCGGTGGGCTCCGAACATTGTTATCACCGAAAATGGAAGCATTAGCTTCGTCTCCGCGAGTACTTAATCGTGGTATACTTATTTACTAAAATTGGATTCCGAGTGAATCAGATATTGATGCCCAAAGTTATATGTGCGGAATACAAATTTGGGAATATGGGACAAAAATGTGGGTATCCCACATAGACTAAAAAAAGAATAACCCGTATGGTATATAAAGAGTAAATATATTTTTAAAGGTTGTGGCCTTTGGGTCACTACCTATTTTCAATGAAAAGCGGGCGTAGCTAAACCGACCACACGTGCACGGCTCTGGCATTGGGTCCGACTTCAAACCCGGGCTTCGAACTTGGATTTTGAGCTTTGGGCTTTCTAGGTCATGACGCGAATGCACTATGAATAGTCAATCGGTCATAGCCCCGGCATTGAACGTCCTGTATAATGAAAAATCACGTCACATAATATGACAACATAAATCCATTTGAAAACTGAGCTCAACTGCAGTAGTCTCGATAGACTACAACAAATCAGTAGACAACCTTGCGATTTATTTACTAAAGGCTTGTCAATAGGTCAAGTGGTTAAATCATTAAAAGGAATGGGCTTAAAGCCTATGACGAAAGAGGATGCTTGAAGGACAACCCCACCTATGTGACTAAAGATGTCACGATGTAAACTATTCTATATATTTTTAGATGTTCAAGGCCGTGTCTAGGAGAATGAGGAGGCAAAACTCTCCAAGTTCACTCATGATTAACCAAACATGTTCAAGTTCAAAATGAACACAAACAGAGAACTTGGTTTTGTGAGAAGATGAAATTGTGTGATAGTCATTGTCTTAGTTTACCTCAAAGCTCGGGTGTTTCAAGACATCATGGTCACCTCCTGACGAGAAAATCACATAGTTACTCACTATGGGCGGTTCAAGGTTGAAAAACACTACCTTCCCATATGCAATGTTTTTCCGACAGTACTCTCAACAACACTTTTGTTTTTCAAAAACATCTGTCTAGATTCATTTTTAATCATGTAGGAATTGTTGGAACCAATTTTTTAAAAAATTTACGCTAGGGTTTTGTAACACCCCGAATTCTCAGAACTCGGAGTTCTACTGGTTAGGACCTCACAATGGGTCCCGACCTCAGTTTGACAACAATATTACTAGGATCTTGCAACAAGACACAAATAAGCGAAACCGAAATTCATGAAATAGAATTTTTAAAGGAATGAATGCAACACGGTCTAGCAGCCTAAAGTACTTAACGAGAGAAAAACGATCAACTGTCTTAACAAAAGAAAGAACGACACTCTAAGGAGTACGGAGACCCGGCTGACCACTACTTCCGGATCACTCAGCTGCTGGTCTAACCTGCGGTAAATCAAAAAACACAACAAAATAACCATTAGCTAGTTATCTAAACATTAGGAGAATAATAACAGCACACACACACACATAAAAATAATAAACACTCATCATGCTTTCAAACAACCCATTTATTATCTTCACTTAAGTCATTCACTCTAATGATACTTATTTTGTGACACGAGGGATTCCCAAACCTCGCCTCCGCCCCCGTGTACCCATCAGGAGTGGATCCGATGCATCTCACCGTGTACATGTATGGTCTGGGTATAGAGAACCTCCCAGTCTCCTGGCAGACCTGGGCAGTGATGTCACGGCCCGTTATACATACACTTGGGCCTTAACACATAATAACCACGGTCGTCCTAACAAGTTATTTTTTTATTATAACACACATTGCACACACACACAACCATTATCACCCAACTAATATCCAGAAACCGGCTAAGTAAGTCGCAAGGACTTACCTTGATCAAAAATCGCTTTCTAAAATCTCAACTCGGTCCGAACCCGTGGTAACTCAACCGCCTGTCAAATAAGGCATGTGGATCAAAATCACATCCAAATGTCCAACCTCTTGCGAAGGAATTACGGAAAAAGCTCTCTTACGGTAAAAGACCATTTTACCCTTAGTGCCGAAAATTCTCAAAGTCTATCATTTAGTTCTAACATTTTCTTTTAGAACCTTTGTCCATAATCTAGTTCTCATTGAAAAGTTTAGTAAGGATTTAGTAAGGTTTTATAAGAGTTATCGCACATTCTTAATTTATACCATAGTCGTTAAAGCCTGATTTTGGGTTCATAAACGCCGCTTGGATAAGGTTATAAAAATTCCAAAATAAAATCTTAGATCCTCTATGATATGCATACTAAAATATCGGGGTAAAGATCTCTAAAAAATACTTACTCATAACTCTCCCACAAATCTCCAGAGTTGGTATAAAAGCTGAAAATTTCCATACTTAGCCAATTTTCCTCTGCTGTAAAAACAACCCATGTGTCCTACTTCGAGTCCTTAAAAGTTCTAATCCGACCGTTAACTTTCTCACAAATTTTGACACAGTAAACTACATATTTCTATCTCCAATATATCAAAAATTCAACGGTGGATGTTCGATCTAAACTATCCAAAAACGGGTTCAAAGTTAGCAGTTTCAGCTCACAAAACTGAAATTTTCTTAAGAAGAATAAGGTCCTAGGTTCGAGTCTCACTGCCAGCAGTCTCTCTTATTTACCATGGTCTGAAGGTCTCAAGTTCGAATCTCACAGATTACCACTTATGCAACTTAATCTAAACATCCTAGGTTCATTTATACATCCATCTATAATCATACAAACATCTTATAGTTGCAGTAAAAAGAACATCAGAGGATCAACTTCACCTACCGGACTTGTAACCACGAGGAGGACACGTGCTGCTGTAACGATCACCACACGGGGAGTCCGCATTGAATCTTGGTACGCAGTCACCTTCTGTAACATATGGAAGAATGCTCTCCCCTCTTCTGGCGGTTGTTCGAAGGGCACACAGCAGCAGCTCGGTGTGCAGGGCGTTGGCGAACAACATCAGTCCCAGGCGGTAAGGAGGTCTCGATCAAGTGCTAAGGGTGATCTTTGGTGTGCGGAACTGTCGTCTGCAGCAAGTTGAAGAAGGCTCGACCTACCCGGCCTTGTCTCGTTTTCGATGGAGTCGGCAGTGAGTTGGGGTCAGCGTCGAGGCTCCGGCGTCCAGTTCAGAAGGCGGTAGGAAGCGATTGGGGTGGCGTCTGCTGATTGCCGGCCGCTGAAGATGAAGCAGGTTCCGGCGCAGAGGGACGGTTGCTGTTGCTGGTGGTCGGCAGAACCGGCGGACGGGACCCGGGTGTTGTGGTGTTGCTACCTGCTCGCGGTTGAGGCTGGTTCGGGACTTTGTGGATTGCTGCGCAGGGTAGAAACGGCAGGCGGCAAGCGGCAGTACGTCTTCTCACCGAATAGGTAAGGAATGTTTAGGTTATCGATTAGTTTAGGGTTAAGTTGATTAGGTTAGAGTTAATTAGGTTTAAGGAAATGGTTAGATGATGGGCTGGTTGTAAATGGTTTTGGGCCGGGTCCTTTGGGCCAACTCATCAAATAAACCAAAGGCTGAAAGATTAATTAATCACCCGGAACCGTTAAAGGTACGGGATTAATTACGGGATTATCTACGGAATTATTTACTGAATTATTTAAGTTATCATTTTATGTGAATCAAGGTCACATAAAATGATAGAATTTATTATTGTTTATTTTTATTTAAAAGAATAAATATTGGCGGATCAGAAATCCGATTTGTTCCGGTACTTAACATAGTTTAATTTTTTTTCCGGTTATTACATCAGTGCCCTCTTAAAAGAAGTTTCGTCCCGAAACTTAGAATAATGTAACTAATCATTCGACTTCCTTTGTAAATCTTAATTTCTTAAAATTTCTGTTTTCTATCACGGAATTACTCAATCATCATACTCAAACACACATCACATAAAGCATAATCACTCAATCCAATATAAAACATGAACGGTCAAACAACACACATCCGAGTACTAACTCGTCAATATAGGAGAACATCTAACCCCGTAGAGAACTCGGGATAATTACGTTTAATACTCTCCTCTGTCTCCCAAGTGGCCTCATCAGCTCCTCGTCTAGACCACTAGATCCTCAACATCGATATCTCCTTCGACCGCAGACGTCTAGTACTGCGCTCCAGGACGGCTACTGGGTACTCCACAAAAGTTTGCTTTGGCTCATCTATCCGATTCTTAAAGCTGATGACGTGACTCTTATCCGGTAAGTACTCTCTCATTGAGACATGGGAAACGATGGGCGTACATCCTCTAGTATGGGTAATAGTGTCAATCCATAAAATGAAGGCTCGATCAGTTTATATATATCAACGGTTCCCTTTCTAACTCACCTCTAAATCTTTTGGCGACTACCAAAAATAACAATAAAACTTTCTCCCTTCTATTGAATCCATTTGCTCCCGACTTTTCGAAGGATCCCGCCTATAAATTCTGAAACAATGATCTGAGGCATCTCCCGACACTTTAATAGGTGGTTAATGCTCTTTGTAAGACCACTCACTTGGTCTTGTCTCCCTAATACGACTCAGTCGGACCGTTTCTCAAATAATACCTCATAACCTATTTCTTGTCAGGCTTTCGGTTGGTTTTAATCCAAGATCACACTCCTGGTGGAGATCTTCATATAGTTCTCAAATTCTTTAACTTAAATTCATAGTTAATCTAACATTGATTTTCTTCATCTGTGGTTTATGGGCCTACCACGCTTCTGTTGTAACACCCATTAATCACCATGGCGTCATTTCTGAGGGTCAACATGATTTACCCACTCCCGCATATACTTCCCTTCTAATACCAGCAAGATCCTCTTCAAACAGGCCCTTACTCTCTTACTCAACCGTAGTTTGTTCTTAACCCACCAGTAAGCAGCCTCTAACTCGCTTTCTCTTCATACCCTTAGATCATCCCCGAAGGTTGTCGTTGACTACTTGGGGCATCTTCCAAGATATCGGTAAGGTTACCTCCTAAAGCCGCAATCACTAATGTCTCTTCTTAACAGTACCTACTCATCAGTACCAACCAACACTTACACGTCCTCAGTTGACTTCGGTCAATCTATAATTGACTTATCTCAATATCCCAGACTTACTCTTCTCATACCTAGACTGGCGTTAAATTCTTGGTGAGCATCATCTGCTCGCTTAATCCTTTCATGCTTTGCTAATTCGTTGTACCTTCCACACTTTTGTTTCCTTAGGCTAACTATACTTCTCGAGCCCAATTGGGTCATCCGTCCTGACATAAATAGTCATTTCAAGTCTTCAACGATGGTTGGTAAGTGTCTTTGTAGTTCTGATGACTTTAGTTATCATCCCCTTGCCGCTCCCTTGCATGGACCGTCGGTGTTGATGACTTAAGTCCCATGATAATTGGGTTTACCTTGGACTTTCGCGTTCACCAAGGCCGTTCTCATATATACATTCCTTCGTTGGTGTTACCGGCAATATTGTCTTCATGCAACTCCATTGTTTCCGCTACTGGGCTTCGACTCTTTCATACCGACATTGCGATTTCTTTGAGGAGGTTAAAACCTCTCACACTTGTAAAGTCTACATTGTGCTTCTACACTCCATTGTAGGTATCCCTGCCATGCACCTTAGACCCTCGTATCCGGGTCGACATCTTATCTCTTTTGGTCTCTCAAGCTTGTCTTGTGAACTCTTCTACTAGGTGACTCGTCTTATAACAATTTACTCCCCTGAATCGGTCTCAAGTTTCAATTTATCATTACTGCCCATTTCATGTTAGAATTTCAATTACGTTGTACTCTTGCATAGATTCTACAAAGGTATCCTCATCTCAACACTCTATTCCAATTTAGCAAGACCCGCCTTTTGATACATGACTTACCTTCTTACTAGTCAAGTTATTCTTTTGGTTTACACTTTATCCATCCAAGCGCTATCGGTCCGATGTGTATGACTTTTATTAAACACCTATCGGTATCGTTTGCATAAGAAACCTCAGTTGTATATGATTTTATCAAAATCAAAGTTCTCGACTCGCATCTATTATGTTGTCCTTATACTCGTGTCGCTTCATCTTCTATAAATCATTACCCCCTAGTAGGATAGTTAAACCCCTTTGTGTTTCCTCATATACGCCTTACGGACCACGTTGGTTGGTCTTATTACTTTTATCAACTCTTATGTCATCAGTCGAGCTTGAATTTTCATCGGAGTACCACCATTTCACATTACTCTTATATAGACACCTTTCAAAAAATATCTTATTGGGGTAATACCGGATCCATATACAACCTTTAGTCATTCAATTTACTCCTTCATATGTCTGTTCTAGCCAGCATGTAAATTCCATCTGCAATCACCTCACAACTCGACCACACATTTCACCAAGGCTTAAATCATACTCTCTATGTTTGTGCCTCTTTTGTAATTCCAATTATTATATGTCACTTCTTTAATTACAAGGGTTTCCTCCTGTCAATCTAGACAGTTTGACCCCACATTTTCTCGGAGGAACACCATCAGTCTTACTTGTGTGAAATGCTAAGACATAGAACATGTTCACAATCATCTGTCTCTTCTCACTCTTCCAAATTTGTTTTTTTTCCCTTACATGGATTCCTTCATACTAACTTTGATATGTATTTTTCCTTAGTCAGTAGTAAGTAACTACTCACACAATTTCCTTTACACCATTACTATCATCAATGGTCATTACCGACCGTCCAGAGCTTCTCTTTAATTTCTTTATTAGAGTTATCATATTGGACTCGTTCAATGTTACCATCAAGGCTACTAGTCCTTGTATTGATTTAATTTCACCATTGTCGTCGTTGATCTCTGGAAGATATTCACCAGATGTCGGTAAATTTCCTTTATAACTTGTGGTTATTCTTCTTCTTTGTCGACCAACCATCACTAGTTAGCCAGCATGTGTAAATTCTCTATTGTTACCAATTAGTCTGTAGTTGACCTTCTATAAGATCATAGACTTACTTTTTCTTCTATCTCTTTTGAGGTGTGATATACAAGGTGAAATTATATCTCTTCGTGAATGAGAAGTTATTAGAGAACCTCGTGTTCACCAAGACCATTCTCCTACACTCTTCTTCTTTGGTGTTGCTTGTAATGCTGTCTTTACAGAAGCTGATTATTGTTGTATCACGGTCTAGGTCAAAATTCTCGTGTATTTTACGAGATCACTCCACTTCCATGTTGGTGAGATCTACCTTTCCCTTTTTGGCAACGCGTAAGCTTCCAAGTTGCAACTCTTTAGTTCTTCCTATTTGGATGGATAATGTATCTCGTGTTGACTTCCATACTGTTGACTGTCTCGGTTATCAATCTGGATTATGGTCTCAAGTAGATTGTTGAGAGTGATCATATTCCGCCTTGCTTTTGACATCAACTTTCACTTCCTAGCCTGTCAGTGAGCTTAAATTTTATGTCTCTTTTCTTGATCGCTACTATATCTCCCTTTTAACTTTCATGTCTATGGCAATTTTTGACGTCATCCTCTTTGTTTGTGAAGTCACTTTACACAACTTGGAAGAGCCTCTAAGTTGTCGTTCTCAAATTCCCTCGTTGGCGATCATCCCTTGCTTCTCCGGAACTACCCTCTTGTATATCCTTCATTTGATCTCGTTGAGTTGACTCAGGTTCCGCTTGTCATTCTCGTGGGTATTATCTTGTAGTCTTCATTCTTCCGTCTCCATGTTCCTCAACGAGTTCAATGGATTGATCGGATGTCCGCCTAACTTAATGCTCATAAGCTAAGCACACTTAGGTGTGTCAACTGAATGCGGATTTCATTCTGCTATCTCCATTAAAGGCATAATAAACTATAAATTTCTACTAATATTCTGCATATACTTATCTATATCGCATATCTTTATAATCAACCTAATAAGTCCAACTAAAGTAAAACCTAAAGTCCATACTAAGCATACCGAGATACGCGGTAGTAGTGGTGGTCAGCCGTACTTTTCTATTCCCAACTAGTCTATGTATGCATTTGGAAACCAAAATTTCTTTTTTAAAACTCAAATCCCTTTTCGGGTTCTGCTTAAGTACTTATTCGGTCTTTCATAAGATTTCAAGTGCCATTGTTGCCAGCCTAGAGCTCTGATACCATGTTGTAACACCCCGAATTCTCAAAACTCGGAGCGCTACTGGTTAGGACCTCACAATGGGTCCCGACCTCAGTTTGACAACAATATTACTAGGATCTTGCAACAAGACACAAATAAGCGAAACCGAAATTCATGAAATAGAATTTTTAAAGGAATGAATGCAACACGGTCTAGTAGCCTAAAGTACTTAACGAGAGAAAAACGATCAACTGTCTTAACAAAAGAAAGAACGACACTCTAAGGAGTACGGAGACCCGGCTGACCACTACTTCCGGATCACTCAGCTGCTGGTCTAACCTGCGGTAAATCAAAAAACACAACAAAATAACCATTAGCTAGTTATCTAAACATTAGGAGAATAATAACAGCACACACACACACATAAAAATAATAAACACTCATCATGCTTTCAAACAACCCATTTATTATCTTCACTTAAGTCATTCACTCTAATGATACTTATTTAGTGACACGAGGGATTCCCAAACCTCGCCTCCGCCCCCGTGTACCCATCAGGAGTGGATCCGATGCATCTCACCGTGTACATGTATGGTCTGGGTATAGAGAACCTCCCAGTCTCCTGGCAGACCTGGGCAGTGATGTCACGGCCCGTTATACATACACTTGGGCCTTAACACATAATAACCACGATCGTCCTAACAAGTTATTTTTTTTATTATAACACACATTGCACACACACACAACCATTATCACCCAACTAATATCCAGAAACCGGCTAAGTAAGTCGCAAGGACTTACCTTGATCAAAAATCGCTTTCTAAAATCTCAACTCGGTCCGAACCCGTGGTAACTCAACCGCCTGTCAAATAAGGCATGTGGATCAAAATCACATCCAAATGTCCAACCTCTTGCGAAGGAATTACGGAAAAAGCTCTCTTACGGTAAAAGACCATTTTACCCTTAGTGCCGAAAATTCTCAAAGTCTATCATTTAGTTCTAACATTTTCTTTTAGAACCTTTGTCCATAATCTAGTTCTCATTGAAAAGTTTAGTAAGGATTTAGTAAGGTTTTATAAGAGTTATCGCACATTCTTAATTTATACCATAGTCGTTAAAGCCTGATTTTGGGTTCATAAACGCCGCTTGGATAAGGTTATAAAAATTCCAAAATAAAATCTTAGATCCTCTATGATATGCATACTAAAATATCGGGGTAAAGATCTCTAAAAAATACTTACTCATAACTCTCCCACAAATCTCCAGAGTTGGTATAAAAGCTGAAAATTTCCATACTTAGCCAATTTTCCTCTGCTGTAAAAACAACCCATGTGTCCTACTTCGAGTCCTTAAAAGTTCTAATCCGACCGTTAACTTTCTCACAAATTTTGACACAGTAAACTACATATTTCTATCTCCAATATATCAAAAATTCAACGGTGGATGTTCGATCTAAACTATCCAAAAACGGGTTCAAAGTTAGCAGTTTCAGCTCACAAAACTGAAATTTTCTTAAGAAGAATAAGGTCCTAGGTTCGAGTCTCACTGCCAGCAGTCTCTCTTATTTACCATGGTCTGAAGGTCTCAAGTTCGAATCTCACAGATTACCACTTATGCAACTTAATCTAAACATCCTAGGTTCATTTATACATCCATCTATAATCATACAAACATCTTATAGTTGCAGTAAAAGGAACATCAGAGGATCAACTTCACCTACCGGACTTGTAACCACGAGGAGGACACGTGCTGCTGTAACGATCACCACACGGGGAGTCCGCATTGAATCTTGGTACGCAGTCACCTTCTGTAACATATGGAAGAATGCTCTCCCCTCTTCTGGCGGTTGTTCGAAGGGCACACAGCAGCAGCTCGGTGTGCAGGGCGTTGGCGAACAACATCAGTCCCAGGCGGCAAGGAGGTCTCGATCAAGTGCTAAGGGTGATCTTTGGTGTGCGGAACTGTCGTCTGCAGCAAGTTGAAGAAGGCTCGACCTACCCGGCCTTGTCTCGTTTTCGATGGAGTCGGCAGTGAGTTGGGGTCAGCGTCGAGGCTCCGGCGTCCAGTTCAGAAGGCGGTAGGAAGCGATTGGGGTGGCGTCTGCTGATTGCCGGCCGCTGAAGATGAAGCAGGTTCCGGCGCAGAGGGACGGTTGCTGTTGCTGGTGGTCGGCAGAACCGGCGGACGGGACCCGGGTGCTGTGGTGTTGCTATCTGCTCGCGATTGAGGCTGGTTCGGGACTTTGTGGATTGCTGCGCAGGGTAGAAACGGCAGGCGGCAAGCGGCAGTACGTCTTCTCACCGAATAGGTAAGGAATGTTTAGGTTATCGATTAGTTTAGGGTTAAGTTGATTAGGTTAGAGTTAATTAGGTTTAAGGAAATGGTTAGATGATGGGCTGGTTGTAAATGGTTTTGGGCCGGGTCCTTTGGGCCAACTCATCAAATAAACCAAAGGCTTAAAGATTAATTAATCACCCGGAACCGTTAAAGGTACGAGATTAATTACGGGATTATCTACGGAATTGTTTACTGAATTATTTAAGTTATCATTTTATGTGAATCAAGGTCACATAAAATGATAGAATTTATTATCGTTTATTTTTACTTAAAAGAATAAATATTGGCGGATCAGAAATCCGATTTGTTCCGGTACTTAACATAGTTTAATTTTTTTTCCGGTTATTACATCAGTGCCCTCTTAAAAGAAGTTTCGTCCCGAAACTTAGAATAATGTAACTAATCATTCGACTTCCTTTGTAAATCTTAATTTCTTAAAATTTCTGTTTTCTATCACGCAACTACTCAATCATCATACTCATACACACATCACATAAAGCATAATCACTCAATCCAATATAAAACATGAACGGTCAAACAACACACATCCGAGTACTAACTCGTCAATATAGGAGAACATCTAACCCCGTAGAGAACTCGGGATAATTACGTTTAATACTCTCCTCTGTCTCCCAAGTGGCCTCATCAGCTCCTCGTCTAGACCACTAGATCCTCAACATCGATATCTCCTTCGACCGCAGACGTCTAGTACTGCGCTCCAGGACGGCTACTGGGTACTCCACAAAAGTTTGCTTTGGCTCATCTATCCGATTCTTAAAGCTGATGACGTGACTCTTATCCGGTAAGTACTCTCTCACTGAGACATGGGGGAACGATGTGCGTACATCCTCTAGTATGGGTAATAGTGTCAATCCATAAATGAAGGCTCGATCAATTTATATATATCAACGGTTCCCTTTCTAACTCACCTCTAAATCTTTTGGCGACTACCAAAAATAACAATAAAACTTTCTCCTTTCTATTAAATCCATTTGCTCCCGACTTTTCGGAAGATCCCGCCTATAAATTCTGAAACAATGATCTGAGGCATCTCCCGACACTTAAATAGGTGGTTAATGCTCTTTGTAAGACCACTCACTTGGTCTTGTCTCCCTAATACGACTCAATCGGACCGTTTCTCAAATAATACCTCATAACCTATTTCTTGTCAGGCTTTCGGTTGGTTTTAATCCAAGATCACACTCCTGGTGGAGATCTTCATATAGTTCTCAAATTCCTTAACTTAAATTCATAGTTAATCTAACATTGATTTCCTTCATCTGTGGTTTATGGGCCTACTACGCTTCTGTTGTAACACCCATTAGTCACCATGGCGTCATTTGTGAGGGTCAACATGATTTACCCACTCCCGCATATACTTCCCTTCTAATACTAGCAAGATCCTCTTCAAACAAGCCCTTACTCTCTTACTCAACCGTAGTCTGTTCTTAACCCACCAGTAAGCAACCTCTAACTCGCTTTCTCTTCATACCCTTAGATCATCCCCGAAGGTTGTCGTTGCCTACTTGGGGAATCCTCCAAGGTATCGGTAAGGTTACCTCTTAAAACCGCAGTCACTAATGTCTCTTCTTAACAGTACCTACTCGTCAGTACCAACCAACACTTACACGTCCTCAGTTGACGTCGGTCAATCTATAATTGACTTATCTCAATATCCCAGACTTACTCTTCTCATACCTAGACTGGCATTAAATTCTTGGTGAGCATCATCTGCTCGCTTAATCCTTTCATGCTTTGCTAATTCGTGTACCTTCCATACTTTTGTTTCCTTAGGCTAACTATACTTCTCGAGCCCAATTGGGTCATTCATCCTGACATAAATAGTCATTCCAAGTCTTCAACGATAGTTGGTAAGTGTCTTTGTAGTTCTGATGATTTTAGTGATCACCCCCTTGCCGCTCCCCTTGCATGGACCGTCGGTGTTGATGACTTAGGTCCCATGATAATTGGGTTTACCTTGGACTTTTGCGTTCACCAAGGCCGTTCTCATATATACATTCCTTCGTTGGTGTTACCGGCAATATTGTCTTCATGCAACTCCATTGTTTCCGCTACTGGGCTTCGACTCTTTCATACCGACATTGCGATTTCTTTGAGGAGGTTAAAACCTCTCACACTTGTAAAGTCTACATTGTGCTTCTACACTCCATTGTAGGTATCCCTGCCATGCACCTTAGACCCTCGTATCCGGGTCGACATCTTATCTCTTTTGGTCTCTCAAGCTTGTCTTGTGAACTCTTCTACTAGGTGACTCGTCTTATAACAATTTACTCCCCTGAATCGGTCTCAAATTTCAATTTATCATTACTGCCCATTTCATGTTAGAATTTCAATTAAGTTGTACTCTTGCATAGATTCTACAAAGGCATCCTCATCTTAACATTTTATTCCAATTTAGCAAGACCCGCCTTTTGATACATGACTTACCTTCTTACTAGTCAAGTTATTCTTTTGGTTTACACTTTATCCATCCAAGCGCTATCGGTCCGATGTGTATGACTTTTATTAAACACCTATCGGTATCGTTTGCATAAGAAACCTCAGTTGTATATGATTTTATCAAAATCAAAGTTCTCGACTCGCATCTATTATGTTGTCCTTATACTCGTGTCGCTTCATCTTCTATAAATCATTACCCCCTAGTAGGATAGTTAAACCCCTTTGTGTTTCCTCATATACGCCTTACGGACCACGTTGGTTGGTCTTATTACTTTTATCAACTCTTATGTCATCAGTCGAGCTTGAATTTTCATCGGAGTACCACCATTTCACATTACTCTTATATAGACACCTTTCAAAAAATATCTTATTGGGGTAATACCGGATCCATATACAACCTTTAGTCATTCAATTTACTCCTTCATATGTCTGTTCTAGCCAGCATGTAAATTCCATCTGCAATCACCTCACAACTCGACCACACATTTCACCAAGGCTTAAATCATACTCTCTATGTTTGTGCCTCTTTTGTAATTCCAATTATTATATGTCACTTCTTTAATTACAAGGGTTTCCTCCTGTCAATCTAGACAGTTTGACCCCACATTTTCTCGGAGGAACACCATCAGTCTTACTTGTGTGAAATGCTAAGACATAGAACATGTTCACAATCATCTGTCTCTTCTCACTCTTCCAAATTTGTTTTTTTTCCCTTACATGGATTCCTTCATACTAACTTTGATATGTATTTTTCCTTAGTCAGTAGTAAGTAACTACTCACACAATTTCCTTTACACCATTACTATCATCAATGGTCATTACCGACCGTCCAGAGCTTCTCTTTAATTTCTTTATTAGAGTTATCATATTGGACTCGTTCAATGTTACCATCAAGGCTACTAGTCCTTGTATTGATTTAATTTCACCATTGTCGTCGTTGATCTCTGGAAGATATTCACCAGATGTCGGTAAATTTCCTTTATAACTTGTGGTTATTCTTCTTCTTTGTCGACCAACCATCACTAGTTAGCCAGCATGTGTAAATTCTCTATTGTTACCAATTAGTCTGTAGTTGACCTTCTATAAGATCATAGACTTACTTTTTCTTCTATCTCTTTTGAGGTGTGATATACAAGGTGAAATTATATCTCTTCGTGAATGAGAAGTTATTAGAGAACCTCGTGTTCACCAAGACCATTCTCCTACACTCTTCTTCTTTGGTGTTGCTTGTAATGCTGTCTTTACAGAAGCTGATTATTGTTGTATCACGGTCTAGGTCAAAATTCTCGTGTATTTTACGAGATCACTCCACTTCCATGTTGGTGAGATCTACCTTTCCCTTTTTGGCAACGCGTAAGCTTCCAAGTTGCAACTCTTTAGTTCTTCCTATTTGGATGGATAATGTATCTCGTGTTGACTTCCATACTGTTGACTGTCTCGGTTATCAATCTGGATTATGGTCTCAAGTAGATTGTTGAGAGTGATCATATTCCGCCTTGCTTTTGACATCAACTTTCACTTCCTAGCCTGTCAGTGAGCTTAAATTTTATGTCTCTTTTCTTGATCGCTACTATATCTCCCTTTTAACTTTCATGTCTATGGCAATTTTTGACGTCATCCTCTTTGTTTGTGAAGTCACTTTACACAACTTGGAAGAGCCTCTAAGTTGTCGTTCTCAAATTCCCTCGTTGGCGATCATCCCTTGCTTCTCCGGAACTACCCTCTTGTATATCCTTCATTTGATCTCGTTGAGTTGACTCAGGTTCCGCTTGTCATTCTCGTGGGTATTATCTTGTAGTCTTCATTCTTCCGTCTCCATGTTCCTCAACGAGTTCAATGGATTGATCGGATGTCCGCCTAACTTAATGCTCATAAGCTAAGCACACTTAGGTGTGTCAACTGAATGCGGATTTCATTCTGCTATCTCCATTAAAGGCATAATAAACTATAAATTTCTACTAATATTCTGCATATACTTATCTATATCGCATATCTTTATAATCAACCTAATAAGTCCAACTAAAGTAAAACCTAAAGTCCATACTAAGCATACCGAGATACGCGGTAGTAGTGGTGGTCAGCCGTACTTTTCTATTCCCAACTAGTCTATGTATGCATTTGGAAACCAAAATTTCTTTTTTAAAACTCAAATCCCTTTTCGGGTTCTGCTTAAGTACTTATTCGGTCTTTCATAAGATTTCAAGTGCCATTGTTGCCAGCCTAGAGCTCTGATACCATGTTGTAACACCCCGAATTCTCAAAACTCGGAGCGCTACTGGTTAGGACCTCACAATGGGTCCCGACCTCAGTTTGACAACAATATTACTAGGATCTTGCAACAAGACACAAATAAGCGAAACCGAAATTCATGAAATAGAATTTTTAAAGGAATGAATGCAACACGGTCTAGTAGCCTAAAGTACTTAACGAGAGAAAAACGATCAACTGTCTTAACAAAAGAAAGAACGACACTCTAAGGAGTACGGAGACCCGGCTGACCACTACTTCCGGATCACTCAGCTGCTGGTCTAACCTGCGGTAAATCAAAAAACACAACAAAATAACCATTAGCTAGTTATCTAAACATTAGGAGAATAATAACAGCACACACACACACATAAAAATAATAAACACTCATCATGCTTTCAAACAACCCATTTATTATCTTCACTTAAGTCATTCACTCTAATGATACTTATTTAGTGACACGAGGGATTCCCAAACCTCGCCTCCGCCCCCGTGTACCCATCAGGAGTGGATCCGATGCATCTCACCGTGTACATGTATGGTCTGGGTATAGAGAACCTCCCAGTCTCCTGGCAGACCTGGGCAGTGATGTCACGGCCCGTTATACATACACTTGGGCCTTAACACATAATAACCACGGTCGTCCTAACAAGTTATTTTTTTATTATAACACACATTGCACACACACACAACCATTATCACCCAACTAATATCCAGAAACCGGCTAAGTAAGTCGCAAGGACTTACCTTGATCAAAAATCGCTTTCTAAAATCTCAACTCGGTCCGAACCCGTGGTAACTCAACCGCCTGTCAAATAAGGCATGTGGATCAAAATCACATCCAAATGTCCAACCTCTTGCGAAGGAATTACGGAAAAAGCTCTCTTACGGTAAAAGACCATTTTACCCTTAGTGCCGAAAATTCTCAAAGTCTATCATTTAGTTCTAACATTTTCTTTTAGAACCTTTGTCCATAATCTAGTTCTCATTGAAAAGTTTAGTAAGGATTTAGTAAGGTTTTATAAGAGTTATCGCACATTCTTAATTTATACCATAGTCGTTAAAGCCTGATTTTGGGTTCATAAACGCCGCTTGGATAAGGTTATAAAAATTCCAAAATAAAATCTTAGATCCTCTATGATATGCATACTAAAATATCGGGGTAAAGATCTCTAAAAAATACTTACTCATAACTCTCCCACAAATCTCCAGAGTTGGTATAAAAGCTGAAAATTTCCATACTTAGCCAATTTTCCTCTGCTGTAAAAACAACCCATGTGTCCTACTTCGAGTCCTTAAAAGTTCTAATCCGACCGTTAACTTTCTCACAAATTTTGACACAGTAAACTACATATTTCTATCTCCAATATATCAAAAATTCAACGGTGGATGTTCGATCTAAACTATCCAAAAACGGGTTCAAAGTTAGCAGTTTCAGCTCACAAAACTGAAATTTTCTTAAGAAGAATAAGGTCCTAGGTTCGAGTCTCACTGCCAGCAGTCTCTCTTATTTACCATGGTCTGAAGGTCTCAAGTTCGAATCTCACAGATTACCACTTATGCAACTTAATCTAAACATCCTAGGTTCATTTATACATCCATCTATAATCATACAAACATCTTATAGTTGCAGTAAAAGGAACATCAGAGGATCAACTTCACCTACCGGACTTGTAACCACGAGGAGGACACGTGCTGCTGTAACGATCACCACACGGGGAGTCCGCATTGAATCTTGGTACGCAGTCACCTTCTGTAACATATGGAAGAATGCTCTCCCCTCTTCTGGCGGTTGTTCGAAGGGCACACAGCAGCAGCTCGGTGTGCAGGGCGTTGGCGAACAACATCAGTCCCAGGCGGTAAGGAGGTCTCGATCAAGTGCTAAGGGTGATCTTTGGTGTGCGGAACTGTCGTCTGCAGCAAGTTGAAGAAGGCTCGACCTACCCGGCCTTGTCTCGTTTTCGATGGAGTCGGCAGTGAGTTGGGGTCAGCGTCGAGGCTCCGGCGTCCAGTTCAGAAGGCGGTAGGAAGCGATTGGGGTGGCGTCTGCTGATTGCCGGCCGCTGAAGATGAAGCAGGTTCCGGCGCAGAGGGACGGTTGCTGTTGCTGGTGGTCGGCAGAACCGGCGGACGGGACCCGGGTGTTGTGGTGTTGCTACCTGCTCGCGGTTGAGGCTGGTTCGGGACTTTGTGGATTGCTGCGCAGGGTAGAAACGGCAGGCGGCAAGCGGCAGTACGTCTTCTCACCGAATAGGTAAGGAATGTTTAGGTTATCGATTAGTTTAGGGTTAAGTTGATTAGGTTAGAGTTAATTAGGTTTAAGGAAATGGTTAGATGATGGGCTGGTTGTAAATGGTTTTGGGCCGGGTCCTTTGGGCCAACTCATCAAATAAACCAAAGGCTGAAAGATTAATTAATCACCCGGAACCGTTAAAGGTACGGGATTAATTACGGGATTATCTACGGAATTATTTACTGAATTATTTAAGTTATCATTTTATGTGAATCAAGGTCACATAAAATGATAGAATTTATTATTGTTTATTTTTATTTAAAAGAATAAATATTGGCGGATCAGAAATCCGATTTGTTCCGGTACTTAACATAGTTTAATTTTTTTTCCGGTTATTACATCAGTGCCCTCTTAAAAGAAGTTTCGTCCCGAAACTTAGAATAATGTAACTAATCATTCGACTTCCTTTGTAAATCTTAATTTCTTAAAATTTCTGTTTTCTATCACGGAATTACTCAATCATCATACTCAAACACACATCACATAAAGCATAATCACTCAATCCAATATAAAACATGAACGGTCAAACAACACACATCCGAGTACTAACTCGTCAATATAGGAGAACATCTAACCCCGTAGAGAACTCGGGATAATTACGTTTAATACTCTCCTCTGTCTCCCAAGTGGCCTCATCAGCTCCTCGTCTAGACCACTAGATCCTCAACATCGATATCTCCTTCGACCGCAGACGTCTAGTACTGCGCTCCAGGACGGCTACTGGGTACTCCACAAAAGTTTGCTTTGGCTCATCTATCCGATTCTTAAAGCTGATGACGTGACTCTTATCCGGTAAGTACTCTCTCATTGAGACATGGGAAACGATGGGCGTACATCCTCTAGTATGGGTAATAGTGTCAATCCATAAAATGAAGGCTCGATCAGTTTATATATATCAACGGTTCCCTTTCTAACTCACCTCTAAATCTTTTGGCGACTACCAAAAATAACAATAAAACTTTCTCCCTTCTATTGAATCCATTTGCTCCCGACTTTTCGAAGGATCCCGCCTATAAATTCTGAAACAATGATCTGAGGCATCTCCCGACACTTTAATAGGTGGTTAATGCTCTTTGTAAGACCACTCACTTGGTCTTGTCTCCCTAATACGACTCAGTCGGACCGTTTCTCAAATAATACCTCATAACCTATTTCTTGTCAGGCTTTCGGTTGGTTTTAATCCAAGATCACACTCCTGGTGGAGATCTTCATATAGTTCTCAAATTCTTTAACTTAAATTCATAGTTAATCTAACATTGATTTTCTTCATCTGTGGTTTATGGGCCTACCACGCTTCTGTTGTAACACCCATTAATCACCATGGCGTCATTTCTGAGGGTCAACATGATTTACCCACTCCCGCATATACTTCCCTTCTAATACCAGCAAGATCCTCTTCAAACAGGCCCTTACTCTCTTACTCAACCGTAGTTTGTTCTTAACCCACCAGTAAGCAGCCTCTAACTCGCTTTCTCTTCATACCCTTAGATCATCCCCGAAGGTTGTCGTTGACTACTTGGGGCATCTTCCAAGATATCGGTAAGGTTACCTCCTAAAGCCGCAATCACTAATGTCTCTTCTTAACAGTACCTACTCATCAGTACCAACCAACACTTACACGTCCTCAGTTGACTTCGGTCAATCTATAATTGACTTATCTCAATATCCCAGACTTACTCTTCTCATACCTAGACTGGCGTTAAATTCTTGGTGAGCATCATCTGCTCGCTTAATCCTTTCATGCTTTGCTAATTCGTTGTACCTTCCACACTTTTGTTTCCTTAGGCTAACTATACTTCTCGAGCCCAATTGGGTCATCCGTCCTGACATAAATAGTCATTTCAAGTCTTCAACGATGGTTGGTAAGTGTCTTTGTAGTTCTGATGACTTTAGTTATCATCCCCTTGCCGCTCCCTTGCATGGACCGTCGGTGTTGATGACTTAAGTCCCATGATAATTGGGTTTACCTTGGACTTTCGCGTTCACCAAGGCCGTTCTCATATATACATTCCTTCGTTGGTGTTACCGGCAATATTGTCTTCATGCAACTCCATTGTTTCCGCTACTGGGCTTCGACTCTTTCATACCGACATTGCGATTTCTTTGAGGAGGTTAAAACCTCTCACACTTGTAAAGTCTACATTGTGCTTCTACACTCCATTGTAGGTATCCCTGCCATGCACCTTAGACCCTCGTATCCGGGTCGACATCTTATCTCTTTTGGTCTCTCAAGCTTGTCTTGTGAACTCTTCTACTAGGTGACTCGTCTTATAACAATTTACTCCCCTGAATCGGTCTCAAGTTTCAATTTATCATTACTGCCCATTTCATGTTAGAATTTCAATTACGTTGTACTCTTGCATAGATTCTACAAAGGTATCCTCATCTCAACACTCTATTCCAATTTAGCAAGACCCGCCTTTTGATACATGACTTACCTTCTTACTAGTCAAGTTATTCTTTTGGTTTACACTTTATCCATCCAAGCGCTATCGGTCCGATGTGTATGACTTTTATTAAACACCTATCGGTATCGTTTGCATAAGAAACCTCAGTTGTATATGATTTTATCAAAATCAAAGTTCTCGACTCGCATCTATTATGTTGTCCTTATACTCGTGTCGCTTCATCTTCTATAAATCATTACCCCCTAGTAGGATAGTTAAACCCCTTTGTGTTTCCTCATATACGCCTTACGGACCACGTTGGTTGGTCTTATTACTTTTATCAACTCTTATGTCATCAGTCGAGCTTGAATTTTCATCGGAGTACCACCATTTCACATTACTCTTATATAGACACCTTTCAAAAAATATCTTATTGGGGTAATACCGGATCCATATACAACCTTTAGTCATTCAATTTACTCCTTCATATGTCTGTTCTAGCCAGCATGTAAATTCCATCTGCAATCACCTCACAACTCGACCACACATTTCACCAAGGCTTAAATCATACTCTCTATGTTTGTGCCTCTTTTGTAATTCCAATTATTATATGTCACTTCTTTAATTACAAGGGTTTCCTCCTGTCAATCTAGACAGTTTGACCCCACATTTTCTCGGAGGAACACCATCAGTCTTACTTGTGTGAAATGCTAAGACATAGAACATGTTCACAATCATCTGTCTCTTCTCACTCTTCCAAATTTGTTTTTTTTCCCTTACATGGATTCCTTCATACTAACTTTGATATGTATTTTTCCTTAGTCAGTAGTAAGTAACTACTCACACAATTTCCTTTACACCATTACTATCATCAATGGTCATTACCGACCGTCCAGAGCTTCTCTTTAATTTCTTTATTAGAGTTATCATATTGGACTCGTTCAATGTTACCATCAAGGCTACTAGTCCTTGTATTGATTTAATTTCACCATTGTCGTCGTTGATCTCTGGAAGATATTCACCAGATGTCGGTAAATTTCCTTTATAACTTGTGGTTATTCTTCTTCTTTGTCGACCAACCATCACTAGTTAGCCAGCATGTGTAAATTCTCTATTGTTACCAATTAGTCTGTAGTTGACCTTCTATAAGATCATAGACTTACTTTTTCTTCTATCTCTTTTGAGGTGTGATATACAAGGTGAAATTATATCTCTTCGTGAATGAGAAGTTATTAGAGAACCTCGTGTTCACCAAGACCATTCTCCTACACTCTTCTTCTTTGGTGTTGCTTGTAATGCTGTCTTTACAGAAGCTGATTATTGTTGTATCACGGTCTAGGTCAAAATTCTCGTGTATTTTACGAGATCACTCCACTTCCATGTTGGTGAGATCTACCTTTCCCTTTTTGGCAACGCGTAAGCTTCCAAGTTGCAACTCTTTAGTTCTTCCTATTTGGATGGATAATGTATCTCGTGTTGACTTCCATACTGTTGACTGTCTCGGTTATCAATCTGGATTATGGTCTCAAGTAGATTGTTGAGAGTGATCATATTCCGCCTTGCTTTTGACATCAACTTTCACTTCCTAGCCTGTCAGTGAGCTTAAATTTTATGTCTCTTTTCTTGATCGCTACTATATCTCCCTTTTAACTTTCATGTCTATGGCAATTTTTGACGTCATCCTCTTTGTTTGTGAAGTCACTTTACACAACTTGGAAGAGCCTCTAAGTTGTCGTTCTCAAATTCCCTCGTTGGCGATCATCCCTTGCTTCTCCGGAACTACCCTCTTGTATATCCTTCATTTGATCTCGTTGAGTTGACTCAGGTTCCGCTTGTCATTCTCGTGGGTATTATCTTGTAGTCTTCATTCTTCCGTCTCCATGTTCCTCAACGAGTTCAATGGATTGATCGGATGTCCGCCTAACTTAATGCTCATAAGCTAAGCACACTTAGGTGTGTCAACTGAATGCGGATTTCATTCTGCTATCTCCATTAAAGGCATAATAAACTATAAATTTCTACTAATATTCTGCATATACTTATCTATATCGCATATCTTTATAATCAACCTAATAAGTCCAACTAAAGTAAAACCTAAAGTCCATACTAAGCATACCGAGATACGCGGTAGTAGTGGTGGTCAGCCGTACTTTTCTATTCCCAACTAGTCTATGTATGCATTTGGAAACCAAAATTTCTTTTTTAAAACTCAAATCCCTTTTCGGGTTCTGCTTAAGTACTTATTCGGTCTTTCATAAGATTTCAAGTGCCATTGTTGCCAGCCTAGAGCTCTGATACCATGTTGTAACACCCCGAATTCTCAAAACTCGGAGCGCTACTGGTTAGGACCTCACAATGGGTCCCGACCTCAGTTTGACAACAATATTACTAGGATCTTGCAACAAGACACAAATAAGCGAAACCGAAATTCATGAAATAGAATTTTTAAAGGAATGAATGCAACACGGTCTAGTAGCCTAAAGTACTTAACGAGAGAAAAACGATCAACTGTCTTAACAAAAGAAAGAACGACACTCTAAGGAGTACGGAGACCCGGCTGACCACTACTTCCGGATCACTCAGCTGCTGGTCTAACCTGCGGTAAATCAAAAAACACAACAAAATAACCATTAGCTAGTTATCTAAACATTAGGAGAATAATAACAGCACACACACACACATAAAAATAATAAACACTCATCATGCTTTCAAACAACCCATTTATTATCTTCACTTAAGTCATTCACTCTAATGATACTTATTTAGTGACACGAGGGATTCCCAAACCTCGCCTCCGCCCCCGTGTACCCATCAGGAGTGGATCCGATGCATCTCACCGTGTACATGTATGGTCTGGGTATAGAGAACCTCCCAGTCTCCTGGCAGACCTGGGCAGTGATGTCACGGCCCGTTATACATACACTTGGGCCTTAACACATAATAACCACGATCGTCCTAACAAGTTATTTTTTTTATTATAACACACATTGCACACACACACAACCATTATCACCCAACTAATATCCAGAAACCGGCTAAGTAAGTCGCAAGGACTTACCTTGATCAAAAATCGCTTTCTAAAATCTCAACTCGGTCCGAACCCGTGGTAACTCAACCGCCTGTCAAATAAGGCATGTGGATCAAAATCACATCCAAATGTCCAACCTCTTGCGAAGGAATTACGGAAAAAGCTCTCTTACGGTAAAAGACCATTTTACCCTTAGTGCCGAAAATTCTCAAAGTCTATCATTTAGTTCTAACATTTTCTTTTAGAACCTTTGTCCATAATCTAGTTCTCATTGAAAAGTTTAGTAAGGATTTAGTAAGGTTTTATAAGAGTTATCGCACATTCTTAATTTATACCATAGTCGTTAAAGCCTGATTTTGGGTTCATAAACGCCGCTTGGATAAGGTTATAAAAATTCCAAAATAAAATCTTAGATCCTCTATGATATGCATACTAAAATATCGGGGTAAAGATCTCTAAAAAATACTTACTCATAACTCTCCCACAAATCTCCAGAGTTGGTATAAAAGCTGAAAATTTCCATACTTAGCCAATTTTCCTCTGCTGTAAAAACAACCCATGTGTCCTACTTCGAGTCCTTAAAAGTTCTAATCCGACCGTTAACTTTCTCACAAATTTTGACACAGTAAACTACATATTTCTATCTCCAATATATCAAAAATTCAACGGTGGATGTTCGATCTAAACTATCCAAAAACGGGTTCAAAGTTAGCAGTTTCAGCTCACAAAACTGAAATTTTCTTAAGAAGAATAAGGTCCTAGGTTCGAGTCTCACTGCCAGCAGTCTCTCTTATTTACCATGGTCTGAAGGTCTCAAGTTCGAATCTCACAGATTACCACTTATGCAACTTAATCTAAACATCCTAGGTTCATTTATACATCCATCTATAATCATACAAACATCTTATAGTTGCAGTAAAAGGAACATCAGAGGATCAACTTCACCTACCGGACTTGTAACCACGAGGAGGACACGTGCTGCTGTAACGATCACCACACGGGGAGTCCGCATTGAATCTTGGTACGCAGTCACCTTCTGTAACATATGGAAGAATGCTCTCCCCTCTTCTGGCGGTTGTTCGAAGGGCACACAGCAGCAGCTCGGTGTGCAGGGCGTTGGCGAACAACATCAGTCCCAGGCGGCAAGGAGGTCTCGATCAAGTGCTAAGGGTGATCTTTGGTGTGCGGAACTGTCGTCTGCAGCAAGTTGAAGAAGGCTCGACCTACCCGGCCTTGTCTCGTTTTCGATGGAGTCGGCAGTGAGTTGGGGTCAGCGTCGAGGCTCCGGCGTCCAGTTCAGAAGGCGGTAGGAAGCGATTGGGGTGGCGTCTGCTGATTGCCGGCCGCTGAAGATGAAGCAGGTTCCGGCGCAGAGGGACGGTTGCTGTTGCTGGTGGTCGGCAGAACCGGCGGACGGGACCCGGGTGCTGTGGTGTTGCTATCTGCTCGCGATTGAGGCTGGTTCGGGACTTTGTGGATTGCTGCGCAGGGTAGAAACGGCAGGCGGCAAGCGGCAGTACGTCTTCTCACCGAATAGGTAAGGAATGTTTAGGTTATCGATTAGTTTAGGGTTAAGTTGATTAGGTTAGAGTTAATTAGGTTTAAGGAAATGGTTAGATGATGGGCTGGTTGTAAATGGTTTTGGGCCGGGTCCTTTGGGCCAACTCATCAAATAAACCAAAGGCTTAAAGATTAATTAATCACCCGGAACCGTTAAAGGTACGAGATTAATTACGGGATTATCTACGGAATTGTTTACTGAATTATTTAAGTTATCATTTTATGTGAATCAAGGTCACATAAAATGATAGAATTTATTATCGTTTATTTTTACTTAAAAGAATAAATATTGGCGGATCAGAAATCCGATTTGTTCCGGTACTTAACATAGTTTAATTTTTTTTCCGGTTATTACAGGTTTTTCGGCAAAATTCTGGTGGGTTCCGCCCATCGTCAATGCCGGAAAACAGAAGCATTGACTTCATCTCCGTAAGTACTAAATCGTGGTATACTTATTTATTAAAATTGGATTCTGAGTGAATGGGTTAATGATGTTCGAAGTTATGAGTACGAAATACAAACTTGGGAAAAAGGACAAAGATGTGGTATCCCACATCGACTAAAAGGAGAATGACCCACATAATATATAAAGAGTAAATATGCTTAAAGGTCGTGACATTTGGGTCACTGCCCATTTTCAATAGACCCGGACGTAGCTAAACCGACCACACACGCAACTTTGGACCTAGACCTGGATTTTAGGCATTGGGCTTTCTGGTCATGACGAGAATTAATTGAACTGGTGGTGTTGGGTTGACCACCTATCATTATGGGCTCAATCTTGTCATGAGCTTCAAAAGTCAAACAAAAAAAAATGTCTCCTCCGCAGTTTACCATATTTTCAAAGTCATTACAAAACTTGAATGTAGTGCAGTTTTATCATGAGATTTGGAACACCATTTCAACCGTCATGACCCGAGGCGTTTTCAGAATTAAGGTGAAAGGTCTCCTATCTTGACTTTGCGCACACTGTCAATATTGTTTTTCTTTTTTCGTTGTTTTACAATTTAATCAAAAGAATCTGTGAATAACATTTTTACAATATTAGCTTATCGGGATTATATATAAAAGAATTATTTATCTTATACATGTAAGAATGTAATTTTTTTTTTATAAATGTAATCAATTACTCAGATCCATAAAATCCACATACATGTATTGTCACAACTCATATAATTTTTGTGAGAATGTATGCCATGTTATCCTCACATCTCCAACTATTTCTTTCCTTTGACACTATAAATAAGAAATCCGTTGATCGTTATGTGTATAAATAAATTAATTGATAATAATAATTTTAAACAACACCACAATAAAATTTAGGGACAACGATACAAACTATTAACATATTTGTTAAAAAAATGATACTTGTAATTTTTGAAAAAAAATCAATTTGAACAATGACAAAGACAACCTATTTTTACATATAAAAAAACTAGATATGTAATGAGGATTTTACTTTTGGAGAAAATTAAATTATTTTCATTTAATTGTTAATCTAAATAAGTTAACCTTATTTTAGTTTCATTTTAATTTTAAAATAACTTAGAAACTTTTATTTTTTCAGATTTCTTTTAAATGAATTTTTTTTATAAAAAAAAATTTTTTATTAAAAAAATAGAAACTAAAAGATGAAAAGCTAGTTTCATTTTCCAATTTAATACTTAATATATTATTTAAAAATTCACCTATTAATATATTACACTACTCATATACAGAAGTAGTTAGTGTAATATATTAAAAAGTTAAAGTTAAGTAATTTTAGTTTATTTTATAAATTTTAACATATTAAACGGTGAAAATTTGTTTTCAAAAGTAAATTCACAACACACTTAATCCTATCTTTGTTAATGACAAGTAAGAAAAATTGATTGCCACATCATCGTCGGAACAAGTATTTCGCCCCAAACAAAAGTCATATTATTTTGGTAAATACGTTGATAGTTTGTATCACTATTAGTAATTTTCAAAGGTAATTTTGAAAGGTGATATTATTTTGAGTTAGTTGATGATAGTTTGTATTGTTTTGGGTATTTTTATATTTAATAAATACCTTATTGTTCTTCTAAAAAATTTTTATATATAAAAATAAGGTCAAGGTTCATGTACGACCCTAGTAATACAGTACAACATCACAAAACGTTCGTGATGACACATGTCACTTTTTTTTTTCATTGGACATTTTTTTCGTTTAAAATTTATTTCGTGGTACTATACATATTTACAATTTTTTCCCATAAGTTCAAAATAATGCAAGAACTAATAATGTAAAATATTTAAAATAATAGAACACCCGATTTGAACTAATACTATAAAATTTTGAACTAACAAATCTTATAATAAAAGTGTACTAATAACTATAACTATAATATTTGAAGTTTTATAATATTATTTCAAAATATGGGTATTATTACTTCAAACATTATGTGCTATTAGTTCAAAATATACAAGTAAAAAAGTGCATAAAAATATAACTAACAAATAAAAAAAATAATATATATATGAACTAACGATATAAAATATTAGAAATGATAATATATAAATTTTGAGCGAATTAAACTAAATTTTAAACGGACATAATACTTATTACAATTACTTTTATGAAAAATACCAGAATGTCATTGTGTCTATCTTTTTCAAAAATAAATTTTTTAAAAGATAAAATGATCATAATATCTTCCTAAATTATTAAATAACATAAACTAATGTAGACTATTGAATCGACGACTAATAATAATTCTCTACCACAACAACATAACTACTTGCCCGAACCCCCTAAAAATAATCTTAAATCTTACAATTTGTACTAGTATAAAAAATAAGAAGATAAAATTCATCAGGTGGTGGTAAATATCGAATATGTAAATCAATCGATATATATTTACAATTAACTGTGCGTACACACAACGTAATATTTTTAAATGGGAGCTAGCTAAATAAATAAAAAAAACGTTGCTTTTACGTAATTCTGCTATAACATATGCTTCTAGAGCAAATGTAAGTTGAACATCTCTTTTCATAATTTATTCGTGTCATTTAAATATTAGTTTTAGATGTAAGAGACATTTCATATATTACATTAAAAAAAAATTCGTGTTATTTAATTACTCACCAAACTCTCTTTTTTGGTTTTTTATTCTTATATAAATGAGTTTGATACTTAGTAACACTTAAATATTCATTAAAAAAGAAGATTTGAATGTTGAAAAATGGGTAATGTAATTCAATAATAAAAGTGAATACCAAGTTATTTGTTCTTGACATATAAGTGGCACCTATCTAGAATATTACTTCCCAACTGCTTCAAGGCCTAACGTCCTAATCTCAATCTAGGTGAAACAACCATTTTCAAACATATGTTATTTTGCTTACCTGCAAAATCTCTACACTATTAAAATTAATTTGGTCGAATATGTAATATTGGTCATTTTTGAGAAGTTTTATGTAATATATGAAATGAAAAAATATACCAAATATGAAACCAAACCCTTCCTCCGCATAAATAAGTAATCTGCTCCTCCTCAAACTCTGCCCCCAAAATCCAAACTCTCCCGCCGCCAACCATGCTCAAATCGCCGCCGCATATCCTTCTCTTGCTCATCCTTGTAACCACCGCTTGCGCCGCCCAGGAGAGGTTTAAGGAGGCCCCACAGTTCTACAACTCACCGGAGTGCCCATCCGTTATCAGCACCATTAACGACGTCGATCAAGAAGATGCAGCTGACGTGGGCGAATCCGAGCCACTCATCTGCTCCGAGAGAGCCGTACACGTGGCAATGACACTCGACCTTACCTACATCCGCGGCTCCATGGCAGCAATCCTCTCCATCCTCCAACACTCATCGTGCCCACAAAACATGTTTTTCCACTTCGTCACCTCGTCCACCTCAAGCGCGTATGATCTACGCGCCATCATTGCTCACTCTTTCCCTTACCTTAAATTCAGTCTCTACCCCTTCGACTCCTCCGCCGTGACCGGTCTGATCTCCACCTCAATCCGGTCCGCACTCGACTGCCCGTTAAATTACGCTCGCTCCTACCTCGCCAACCTCCTCCCCCTCTGCGTCTCCCGCGTCGTCTACCTCGACTCCGACGTCATCATCGTCGATGACATTTCAACACTCGCAGAAGTTGATCTTGGGTCGGAGGCCGTGCTTGCGGCGCCGGAGTACTGTAACGCTAATTTCTCGACGTATTTTACGGGGGCGTTCTGGTCAAATCCGTCGCTTTCCGTTACGTTTGTGAACCGGAGGCCCTGCTACTTCAACACTGGGGTGATGGTGATTGATTTGAATAGATGGAGGATTGGCGATTACACGAGACGAATTGAAGAGTGGATGGAGCTTCAGAAACGAATGCGGATTTATGAGCTGGGGTCGTTGCCGCCGTTCTTGCTAGTGTTCGCCGGGAATATTGTTCCCGTAGATCATAGGTGGAACCAGCACGGCCTCGGTGGAGACAATTATAGGTGCGTTTTAATTAATTAAATATAATTTTAGCAATAAGACATTTAGAATTTTCAATAAAAAAATAGAAGTTCCATGTTACAGGGGTTTGTGCAGGGATTTGCACCCGGGTCCGGTAAGTTTGTTGCATTGGAGTGGGAAGGGTAAGCCATGGGCTCGGCTGGACGCAAATCGACCATGCCCGCTGGACGCACTCTGGGCTCCTTACGATCTCTTGGTGACGCCCTACGCATTGGAGTCGTGAAGGATTTTAGAGAATATACGCCAAACCGGTCCAACAGACAACTCCGGTTGAGAGACCGTTTTGGTATATATGAAGTTTGAAGATAGTAATATACATGTGCATCTGTAGGGCAACAGCCAACACGGGATCTATGTTACGCAAACGCAAGGAACAACATTGTAAAAACATGAACATTAGCTTAGTTTATTGTATATATTTTGATGTATTATTCAATTTTGTATTATTTTATTGGTTGTAAGGAATAAAAAATTGGATTTTTTGTTGGTTCCTTTTATGGTTGTAGGATGTATTAATTTAAAAGTTTGTTAAATATATTTAAGAATGGAGTTAGTAAAGGAAATGAAGGTCCGGTCCATGCCATCTAGTTGTGGCTGTCGCTATTGAAAAATGATGCGTAATTGAATTTGAATTGAGAAAATTTGGTCAATCATGGAACATCCTTTTGCTTAGTGAATTTGAATGATAAAGTAAAAGATGAGTTGTCAGGCATGTTCCTTGAGGCATTGGTGTCCCATATGTATGAATGATTTCACAACTTGTTTCATTCTTCGGTTGCACCATTCTAATGGCTTTCTTCAAATTAATTTATACATAATTTTAAACTGAATATAATAAATAAAGAAAAAGTGAGAGAGAGCAGACAAAGGTAACGAATATGAGATTGCCGCGCAAGAGTGTCGGTGGAAATTTGGAAACGCGGTTTCGGTATTCATATGGAATAATCTATTTATTTTTTTATTTTTTTATTTTAAAAAAAACGTGAATTTGCTAATTCAAACAAAGTTTCTCAAACTAATTTTCTTCACCATATCTCAAATCTGTAAGAACTGACTTCTATAATACTTGTTCATTTTCAAATTGTCCATTTTCAATTGTATCCACGCTACTTCGATTCTCGTACTCTCATATTTCCTTATTCAACCTTTAAGTGCGTCAATACACTATTTTAACAATCGGGTTACGCTCCGACGATAACATAGGTTAGGGTAAGAAATAAAAATATATTTGACTCGTCAGATTAAATAAAGAATATTCTAAATTTAATGTATATATGATGATTGTACATTGTAATTATTGCAACATTTATTGATAAAGTAATTCAGACGTACGAGAGAAATATTATCCAGCTGATACAAAAATAAAAATACAATATGAGTATTGGCGGATCTTAGTTGTGCATCATAGGTAAACTGTGGAGTCGTTTTCTTTCTTTCTTTTTTTCCCCCTCTTAATTATGCATCACATAAACATTGATCGAACTAAACTGTGCATCATTACCGGTCTAGCCGATAAACTTGTAAATTTGGGACACATTTTCCTGCCGTTTTCGTCAACAACCAAGCCGCTCTACAATCCAATTTAATTTCTTGCCGTATAATATATATAAAAAAAAATCACACCAACTCATCCTCACTATACCATAAACTTAAAATCGTTTTTTTTTTAATAACATGAAAGCTACCCATCTCCTTATTATTCTTTTTTCTTCATTTGCTTTCAACTTGAGTGATTGCTGCGCTGCAGCTTCAACTTACATTCGACATAAATTAGATGAGATGACACTCACCTTTCTTACCCACATTATGGTACCAAATACATATATATTCAATTGCTTACTTCCCATAAGTATTTTTATCCCATCCCTTTATGATGTGCAAACTGCCAAATATATGCTTCAACAAATTTGACCCTTCCATATCACATGGCTATTAATCAAATGTTATCGTAAACCTAAACTTCAAATAGTATGAAAATTTAGGACGGTTACACCTCTTCAAATGTTAGTTCATCGTATTCATGTTAAGTATATATACTTACATGAAGATAAACTGTGTCACATCGATCACAAATAAATATATATAACCTAGTATATAAGTTCAGCGGTTGATCCTCATATTACTAATTCATTTTAGCATGATATTTTAGTGGGTTTATGTTTATAGGCTGAAGTGCAAGATCTTAAAAAATGGATAAACTTTTTATGAAGTAATAATATTGATCACTTATTGATGATCTAGAACAAACTTAACCCAAATGACAAATTTTCAAAGCAGAAACAAGTTAAACAAAGTTATAATTATTATAAAAAAATATGTAAAAGCCATTTATACGTAATATTTTGTATATATATCACATACATATATTCTAGTGTGGTTTGATTAAATAAGTGAAGTAAATAGTACAATATAAATAATTCACCTTCTTAGCTCTTACCTCCTAGTTTATTTAATTAGAAAATTCTCCAAATTCTAAATAGTTTTGAACATATTTCAGAAAAATTTAAGTAATTAAATAATTAAAATAACTATTTTTATAACAATAATTATTTTTTAGGCTTAGAAACAAGAGCCTAACTTAAAACCGAGTTTGAACCAATACTCAGTTTGTCTAGAGCGACGAAGCCAATCGAACCGGGAGTTACTTACCAACCTTTCAAAAAAAAAAACCGAGTTTGAAGCGCGAAAACAATGAATAACATAATCCAACATTAATTTGCATATGTATGCATGAATGTATGGGTCACATGGCCGGCGAAGTAGATTCTTTGTATCCATCCACGATCCATGTGCTACCTTACTTCACAAATCACGACTATATAATATATAATACATATACTCTACGTATTTCCGATGCATAAAAATAAGCATTCATTACGTTAGGTTAGTCGATGAATGTGTGCGCACTCATAAGATCAGCAGCTGCATGCACTTCTATCATCATATGAAGCTCCATCTCAAATTAACCGATTATTAATCTATTATAATAATAGGGTTATTAATAATGTGATTCGATTCTTGCTCACATATGAAGCAATATATATCTGGATCAGGAGTTTAATTCTTAAACATACATTATTTGCCACTTCCAAGCTTATTTTTCAGAAGAACTATTTTAATTGAAATGATAATGAATGTAGAAAGAATTTGGTCATGCTAGTTACCTTATGTAGATTGCGCTATTGTTCTAGTTTGAACTTTGAATGTACATAAAGTACGCATAAAAGGAAACTTGTATGTGGAAGTGTATATCTTCAACACAAAATAGATCAACGGTTGTATGCAAAGAACAATATCGATCATCAATTGACTTTATGACAGAACCCCTTCAACCGTTCAGGACATCGTGATCTAAACTCGAAAGAGAGAATTGGGCCTAACTCGTCACCCAAGACCCAACATATCTTAAGGCCCGTTAAATTTGGGACGCTCAAGTGTTGCACGCATGCACTTTTTATTTTACGGTTTACACCAGCAGGTTTTATTAAGAATGATTTTGGTAAGTATGCACTTTTTTTTATAATGTATACAAAGTATACACTTTTATAAATTGTCGATATTTTTAATAATCCTAGGAAAAAGAAAAAAATAGTTGGGTTAAATGATATTTTTAATATTCCTAGGAAGAAAGAAAAATAATCACACACCCAACTTCACGTACCCAACTTCATTCTCGTACCCAACTTTACGTACCCAAATTTATTTACTGAACTTTGTACCCAAATTGAGTAATTGCAGTTGAGTAAATGACATTTGGGTATTGAAATTGGGTATGTGAAATTGAGTAAGTAAAACAATAATCTTAAGAAGTTGGGTAAGTAAAAAAGTGCATAGTTTGGACTCCATGTGCAAAATTATTTGAACACTAATTCCACACTTTTGGTGTGGAACTAAGGAGATGATTAAAAGAAATATATAAGTTCGTTTAAGATCAACATATCTTAATACCCAATATGTTAATATCTAACCGTAATACACAATATGTTAATACTCAACTATGATACTCAATATGTTAATACCTAACGTAATACCCAATATGTTAGTACGTAAACCTCGTACCTAATGTGTTACCCAATTTTACTTGCCCAAGTCTACTTACCGAGTTTTAATTACCCGATTTTAAATACCCGGTTTTACTTACCCAATTTTGTATACCCATATTCATTTACTCAACCTCAACTACCGCTTTCATTTAGCCACTTTCAGTTACACAAATTCAGTTACCCAACTTTAGCTACCAACTTCTGTTACACAATTCAATTACTCAATTTACAATGATCCAATTCAATTACCCGATTTTAGTTACCCCATTGAGTTACCCGATTCCAACAAATTATCCGTTTCGAGTTACCCAATTTCAATTACCCAACTTTATTTACCAATTTCAATTATCTTTTTTCTTCTTTCTAGGATTATCTATTTTCTTTTCACTCTTTATGAGATAATTAACTAATATCTCAATTATCTCTTTCCTTCTTCCTAGGATAATAAGACCCACAAAAATAACATTTATTTTTCTTCTTCTAATAATTAAAAAAATCAAAAGTGCTTACTTAGTTTACATAATAAAAAAGAGCATTATTAGCTCATTAACTTATTTTATTAATTTATTATTGTTTTAATTTTTGTGGGGGCTTTAGGTATTTTTTTTGAGCGATAAAAAAGTTCGTTTGATGCTCATAATCAATCACATATTTAGGAAAGTAAACGTTATAGTAGATCTTCTTCTAATATGACCATGATCTACCTATTGTAAATTCGTTTGATTTTATTATATTGTATATGTTACGGTAAATTTTGAGAGATCATTGGTATTTGATATCATCGGAAATTAAGTTGAGTTGGTTTTATTTTAATTATTTTGGGATTTTATTATTAATAATTGTAGATAAGATTTAGTATAACCATCGCTACATTCTAAACATAGATTATTTTGTACATGGAAAAGCCAATTATAACAAATACGCTCTCTATGCATGGAAACACCATGCCTCATCCCTTTTGCGGAAACACAACCCCCTCTCCCGAGGCTCCAACCTCTAAATAACCCCACATTCCCGTTGATGGTCTCCTTTGGGTCAACTAGTATTGAAAATCCTAAACCACTTGATATGTTGATCATTAAACCCTCATGGAAGAAGATTGCTTCCGGAATTGGGGAACTTGCCAATTACGAAATGTTCTTGATAACGAGTTCATTCTTGGGAAAGTAATGTGTCTTTCCCGGAAGGTGATGATGGAGATCCTCGGTCACACTTGATAAAGATGTATCAACGACGCTAGCACATGTGTGGAGTAAATCGCTTGTCATTAAGACTATGGGATTTCCGATTGCCTTCCTAGTGTTGGAGTGGAAGTTATGCTTGTTGTGGAAATTTGGCAATAGAATGCAAATCATTGATCAATCTTAATGACTGTTTCATGGTTTCCTTCGACAATGAGAATGAACTTATGTCAATCTTAACTTGAGGTTCTTGGATAACCTTTGGAAGGTGCATTGTTATGAAGCGTTGGTCCATAGAATTTTGACCATCTTGCGATATTACTTATGCTCTAGTGTGGGTCAGACTTACAAACGTACCTATGCAATTCTATGAGCAGAATGTCCTCTAGAATATGGTTGTTGGAATAGGTAAACCTAATGCTATAGACCAATAAGGGGAAGTTTGCTCGTGTTTGTGTTGAAGTGAATCTTAGCCGTACCCTTAAAAAAGGTATGATTATTGAGGGAATTAGATGTCCCATAGAGTGTGAAGGTTTGGAGTCCATTTGCTTTCAATGTGGTAGATATGGTCACTTGGCTCCAAACTACACCTTTTTGAAGCCTCCGATTGTCACCACTCAAGGAGGCCAAAAAACAAGAGTCATACCAATGACAAGAGATGTGCCTCCGCATCAAAGTCAAGATTGTACCTGTCGCCACTAGCACATTAGGTTCATCGACCCTCATCTCATAAACACGCCCCTTAGCCTTGGGTTCACTAGAAGCTTGCCGGGACTGCGAGTTTGTTGGACGTGCTTGTGGTACTAGTCTCCTTAAGGTAGGTGTAGAAGCTTGAGACATAAGAGGATATTCTCCTTCATTCTTACAGAAAGTATCAAGATGACCCATTCTAGGTTTCTACCACACTTGAAGAATTTATGTGGGTCTCTTGGACAAACCGACATGTCGTGGTGGTCGTTGTTACAATTGTGGCAACGATACCCTCTTGGTAAGGTTCCACGATAGTCACTGAATCTCTGTTATCCCGATATCTACCATGACCTATAGATAGGTGGAGGCCTCCTGAATCCTTCATTTCTAGAACTCAAAGGATTCGCTTGAGTTCTCTATCTCTTGGGGCCTTGGTTAATCAATCTTTTGCTTCTAATCCTCTTTTCCACCTTGAGTGTATGGTTATAATAATCTTCTAGGATCTCACATTTGTGTCCAACCATTAGGGTCCTAACTGAAGGATTAAACCATGCCTCAAAGTAGTCGATCTTATCTTCCTCGCTTCACACGATATCAATAATATGCAATAGAAGATCATTGTAATTTACACTTTCTTGCACTACTGGAATTCCTTATTCTGGTGGGTGAAAGAACTTATTCTTCCTTTCATTCTACAACATCACGGGGTAGAAACGAGCTCCTATCTTTCTCTTAAACCGTTCCCATCTCATCACGCCATTTCTAGGCTTCACAGTGTCCCACCAACTATTAACTTTCTTTGTTTGGTAAAACATGGAGTCGGACAATTTCTAATCTTCAGGGCATCTTTCCTTGCAAAACACTTCTCCATTTACTTGAGTTAATGCTATACCTTAGTGGGCTCTCCGTTTCCATCATAAGTATGTGGCTTCAACTTCTCAAACATTGATGCAATGGTGCAAGCATCTCTTCATTCAATCATAGGAAGCTCGGGTTCAACCCGAGGAGGTGTTGGTTGGGGTGGTGCCGGTGGGGTTCTCTTTTTGTTAAAGTGTGTTGTACACCGGGGCCCAAAACACTTTCCATTGCTTGACCAATCATCTGTTGCAAAATAGTTTAAAATCCGGCACCTGAACCCGTTGGAACATCCATTTCAACAACAGGGGGGTCAACAACAACATTCGGCATAACCACTGGAGGATCAACAACACATTAGGGGTGCTTCATGGGCGTCCACGACCCCATCATCTACCTCTTACATTTTCCATTTGAGGATATATCTAATCAAGATCAACTAATAGTTTAATAAAAACAAGTACATGAGAGCATGAAGACTAGCGACCTTGACTGAAAACACCAACTCAAGAACAACCGACTCAACCAGGATGACCTCCTTGGAAAACTCATCACACATGAAATGGTTCTTGGTGAAGAAGATGGAGAGCTCCCATCCAACTCCAAGAATTTGACATTAAAATCAAGAAGAGATGAATTACTATCTGACGAAGAGGATAGTGATGACGATGATGAAGAAGTTGCTATCGCCATGATCTCTAAGGGTCTCGCAAGAATTCTCAAATTAAAGAAACAATCTGCTAATAGAGAATATCCACGAGCATCAAAACCCCGAGGTAAGTTTTCTAACTCTAATAAGAAAACGAGAGTACTGACTTGTTTTGAATATGGTGAAACAGATCATCTGGTGAAGGACTGTCCACAAAATAAGAGGACCAACTTCAAGAAAAATGATCGAAAGAAGAAAGCTATGGTTGCTTCTTGGAGTGATTCAAAATCATCAAATGAATCAAAAGACGAGAAAGAACAAGCAAACTTGTGTCTAGTGGCCGATCATGAAGAAGAATCAAATATGTATGTTGACAATGTGGTAAGTACAATCATGTCTCAGCCTGAAACTGACCTGAAACAATTCCTTAAAGATATTATCATATGTGATAAGGAACATAGAATAAGGATAAATTCTTTAAAAGAAAAGATACTTGAACAAGAAAAATAACTAAGTGAAATGTCTCTAGAGATTGAAAATCTTAACACAGAAAAGGTAGACCTTGATGACAATATCAAGGCCTTGGAATCAGAAAATCTTATTCTCAAGGACAACCTCTCCTCTCTTCATCGAAACTATATCGATCTAGAGAAAGAGAAAGTTGATCTAACTTTGAAGTGTCAAGATTAGAAGGATGCACTTGTTAAGTTTACTCGTTCAAAAGCTAATCTTGAGAGAATGATGGGTGAACAACAATCTTCCCTTAACAAAAATGGTATAGGTTATCATAGGAGTTTTCCTAGAAAACCTACAACCACTTTTGTCAAGGCCAAAGGAAGTATTCATATGCCTACTTGCTTCTACTATTGTAAAAAGGGTCATGTTAAATCTACATGTCCTTATAGAAGAAATGCTCCTTATATTATTAGAAACACCTATCCTTTCTATTTAAGGAAGCAGGTTAAACAAATCTGGGTTCCTAAAGGTAATAGACCACCAAACATGATTGAACCTGAATATGAACCAAAATATGACATTTGGTCGATCCGGAAAGGTTGATGTTTGCTGTTTTGCAGGATATCACCAAGGTAAAGGAGCACAAATGTATATTAGATAGTGGTTGCTCAAGACACATGAGTGGAAAAAGCTCTTTATTCTCATATTTAAAGAAGCAATCATCTGGAACCATTACTCTTGGTGATAAAGGAAAGTGTGACAATATTCGCATTGGTAAAATTTGCTATAATTCATCTAACTTTATTGGTGATGTTTATCTGGTTGATGGTTTAAAATATAATCTGCTAAGTATTTCTCAAATATGTGATAAAGGCAATAAAGTCATGTTTGATTCAGATAAATGTGAGGTTCAAGACAAAAAGACGGATGAAGTGATGTTTAGTGCTCCTAGATGTAATAATGTTTATTCCATGAGTACTAACCAAGTTTCAAGAACTAAGCTAAAATGTCTAAAGGGCTTGACTGATGATCCAAGGCTTTGGCATAGAAGATTTGGTCACGTAAGCATGCACACCATGCAGAAGCTACTTACAAAAGATTTGGTACGTGGTCTGCCAAACCTAAATTTCAAGGTTAATGATCTTGTAAGGATTGCACACAAGGTAAACAAACAAGAGGTTCATTCAAACCTAAGAAAGTTGTAAGTTCTTCTCGACCCATCGAACTCTTACACATGGATCTTTGTGGACTTATGCGTGTCAAATCTCCCAGAGGCAAGCAGTGCATCCTTGTTATAGTGGATGGTTTCTCTCGTTTCACATGGATTTCTTTTCTACGAGAAAAATCTGAAGCTTTATTTGAGTTTTCAAAATTGTGTAAGGAGTTACAACTTTGAAAAACCTACCAATTATTTCTATAAGAAGTGATCATGGTAGAGAATTTGATCAACTAAAGTTTGATTTGTTTTGTGCAAAATATGGCATTTCACATAATTTTTCAGCTCCTAGAACTTCTCAACAAAACGGAGTTGTGGAACGTAAGAACCGCACTCTTGAGGATATGTCTAGGACAATGCTTTTAGAAAATAATTTGCCAAAACTTTTTTGGGTTGAAGCAGTAAACACTGCAAATTATATTTTGAATAGATGTTTAATTCGCCTTATCTTGAAAAAGACTCCTTATGAACTCTTTAAAGGAAGGAAATCAAATATTTCATATTTCAAACCCTTTGATGTACGTGTTTTGTTCATAACAATGGCAAAGATAATCTTGGAAAATTTGATGCACGTAGTGATGAAGCTATATTCATTGGACATGCTTCAAATAGCAAAGCTTATTGCGTCTATAACAAACGTACCAAAATTGTTGAGAAAAGCACATATTATTTTTTATGAAAGCAATGATGGTACTTTGAGTGAGAGTTTTGCAGATCTAAATCTGAATCAAAGAGAAGATCGTAATTTGGATGAAGAGGAAGAACCTAAAGATCGAGAAAAGAATATACAGGAAAAGATTCAAGATACCAAAAAAAATCCTCAAGACCTTGAAACACACCTTCAAGACCTTGAAACAGAAAACTGTGATAACAGAACTCCGCTTCAAGGGCTTGAAACCCAACTTCAAGGCCTTGAGATTGAATCAACAGGTAATATACCAACGGTACCTGAATCCAGTCAAACATATGAGGCTGAACCTTCTGGATCTGCTCCATTTGTCAAAAAAAAAAAAAAAGTTCAACACTCCTCATATCATCCACAAGAGAATGTTATCTCAAATCCAAATGCTGGAGTTCAAACTAGATCTAAAGTGAATAATCTTTGTGCCTTCTCCGCTTTTGTATCTCTTGTCGAGCCAAAGAACTACGTTCAAGCCCTTCAAGAACCTGATTGGATCATTGCCATGCAAAATGAATTGAACGAATTTGAGAGAAACAAGTTATGGACTCTCACTTCAATACCAAAACATCAATCAGTTATTGACACAAAATGGGTCTTTCGAAACAAATTGGAAGAAAGTGGCAAAGTCATACGAAATAAAGCACGACTTGTAGCACAAGGCTATAACCAAGAAGAAGGTATTGATTATGAGGAGGTTTTTGCTCCTGTTGCCAGGTTAGAAGCCATACGTATGCTACTTGCATTTGCATCTTTTATGAGCATAAAACTTTTTCAAATGGATGTAAAATGTGCCTTTCTAAACGGCTTCTTAGAAGAAGAAGTCTACGTTGCTCAACCTCTTGGTTTTGAAAATGATGAATTTTCAGATCATGTTTTTAAACTAGACAAAGCTCTTTATGGTCTTAAGCAAGCTCCTCGAGCTTGGTATGCAAGATTGTCTAAATATCTTCTTGAAAATAAATTCAAAAGAGGTTTGATTGATAAAACATTATTTATCAAAACCAGAGGCAACGACATTCTAGTAGTACAAATCTATGTTGATGATATATTATTCGGTGCTACTAATGACTCCCTATGCAAGGAATTTTGAGATATTATGTGTAGGGAATTTGAAATGAGCTTAATGGGAGAGCTAAACTTCTTTCTTGGACTTCAAGTTACACAAGCAAAGAAAGGAATTTTTCTCAATCAAAGCAAGTATACTAAAGACTTGCCTAAGAAGTACAAAATGGATCAATCTAAGGTTGCAAAGACTCCTATGAGTTCAACACTTTCGCTAGATCATGACAAGAATGGCAAAAGTGTAGTAAAAAAGGAGTATCGAGGTATGATCGGTTCGTTATTGTATCTAACTACTAGTCGTCCTGACATTATGTTTAGCGTGTGCATGTGTGCAAGATCTCAAGATGATCCTAAAGAGTCACACTTGATAGTTGTGAAAAGAATCTTTCGGTATCTCAATAGCACTAAGGATCTAGGGTTATGGCACCCACGTCAAACCTCGTTTCATCTTGTTGGCTATTCAGATGCAGACTTTGCAGGTTATAAGGTCGATAGAAAAAGTACTTCTGGATGTTGTCAATTCTTAGGGTCATCCCTAATTAGTTGGCACTCGAAGAAGCAAAACTCTATTGCCCTGTCCACAGCTGAAGCTGAATATATAGCTGTAGGAGCTTGTTGTGCACAAATTTTTTGGATTGCTCAACAACTTCGTGACCTTGGCTTTGACTTTAAAGGTATTCCTATAAAATATGATAATACTAGTGCTATTTCAATAACCAAAAATCCTGTGCATCATTCAAGGACTAAGCATATTGATGTAAGGCATCACTTCATATGTGATCATGTTGAGAAAGGTGATGTTTCGATCTCTTTATCTCAACTAACTTGCAGCTTGCAAATATCTTTACCAAGCCTCTTCATGAGGAACAATTTAATTTTATTAGATTGGAGTTTGGTATGTTGAACAAGGAAGCATTAACGTAGGGGGAGTAAACATGTTTTATTGTTCCTACGCATGCAGCCCAATTGATGTTTTCAAGGGCCTTGAAATGAAATTCAAGGGCCTTAAAACATATTCAAAGGGTATATTATTTTTACGGATCTTTTAATAATTGATATCTTTTTAGATATTTTAATTCTTAATATGTTTTTATGAGTTTTATGTGAAATTTTGAAAAAGATTTGGCGTGGTTTTATTGGTATTTAAAATTGGTCACTTAAAAGGCTTGATTTTCTCAAGATCTTGTTATATCACTATTAAAAAGGACCTATCTTTCCTACCTTTTTAATTCTTTCACATAAACCCTATTTCAAAATCCCTTGCTTTCTCTCTCAAAACTCTCATCATGGCACCCAGAAGCAAGAGATCTGCTCCTCAAGCTCCCAAAAAGAAAGTCGTCCTCAGTCCCTCAATTGCTAAAGAAGAAAAACCTTCTGAGAATCTGGAAATATCTCAGACGACTGGCCTTCCCTCATCGTGGTTTATCAATTTTCAAGCTTTTGGATCTTGGCTTGATGATTTTCACAATCGACCGCTCTATATGTGTAATCTGGTGGACACTGATTTTCTCGATACCCTTAAGATTCCTTGCATAGACAAGCTAAAGAGTTCGATTATTTGGAAGGTTATAAACCCTGGAAAATTTGCTTTTCTACGACTTACGAGACTATTCTATTTTAATCTAATCACAAAAAGGGACAAAGGATGTATCACTCTTAAATCTTCAGTTAAAGGTACTCCGAGTTCACTCACTTCTTCTATTTTAAGTGAGATATTTGGAATTCCTATAGATATTGTATTCAATCATCCATCAAAATCAGAGAGTGTTCTTATTGCTAAGGAGAAATTTCTGGTTCCGAATTTAACCTCACGACAACTCACTCACACCTCTCTAACCTTAGAGGCTAAAATAGTTTTTACTATACTAGTTCGATGTATTGTTCCTCGTGCAAACTCAAGAGAGCTGCTGGCTGATCAATCTCTGGAAGTAATTCATCTGCTTATGTATGATTTGGACATAGATGTGCCTAATCTGATACTCAACCATATGATACACTCCGTCAATTCTAAGCGACCTATTCCTCTGCCTTACGGAAATTTGCTGTCTAAGGTCTTTGATTATTATAAAATTGACACATCCTCTGAGGATAGACAGTCTATTTCTGGAAAAATTGATAAGAACTGCTTAGAACGTTTGGGGATTGAGAAAATTCTTGCAAAAACATGGACTTTAAAAGGAAAAGGAACTACTCAAATTCTAACTGAAGAAGCTAAACCTTCTCCTACTCTAGAAATCAGGTTAGAAGGTTGTGAAAAAGAAATAGTTTGTCTAAGTCGTGAATTATCTTATTTTCAGTTTGACACCAAGAGGAGAATGGATACAAATTTTGAGTTGCTAACTACCATAAATGCTAAAGTCAATGAAATGTATTTGATGAATGCTCTTACACTGACTACAATGGGAAGTATTTTACCCATGCCTGAAGATGTAGCTCAACATACTCAAGAGAAAGTTGAGGATGTGCTGATGAATTGCAAAAGGCGTGTACAGAATAAATCAATACTGTATCCAACTCACGTTGAGCCAATGTTTTTACCAGCAGTTGAGTATGAAGTAGTTAAGCTGAGAAGAGCTGAAGAAAAGAGAAGGCGTTTAGCAGCTGAAATGGATGATTGACGCCATAAGAAATCCTCATCTAAAGGCAAAAGGAAGTTCTATGAGGAGAATTGAGCATGCTGCTGTGAAAAATTCTTGATGTGGTTTTTGTGTGAAAATACTTTTTGCGTCTGTAATCGTTTTGAACTCTCGTATTTTGTTTGTGTTCCTCCCTTGTTGAAAGACAAAGGGGGAGAAATGCATGATCCGACATTCGATATACTGCATTCTACATTTTAGTTTTGATTTTCATATGCATTGCTAAACTAACAAATGTAGGTACGATAAAACATTTGTGTTGCCTTCCATCAAGGGGGAGATTGAAAACACCACCTTGTTTATAATGTTTTACAGGTGTTGATGATGTGGAAGATTTAACACAAATGAAGTAGTTTGATATATTAACAATGTATTGATTATATTCTCTAGATGCTTGGTTGGTTTGAATTTAGTGCAGGAACTATCAAATGATTAAAAGGCCTTGATGTCAAGGGCCTTGAAGTATAACTCAAGGACACAAGGAAGATAGTACTACAAAGGGACGATCTCAAAAGCCTTGGAGTTATATAGTTGCACGAAACAAGGATTCAAATGCAAAGAAGATTTTCCAAGAACGATTTGCTTAACAGAAAGATTTCAGAGAAGATCTTTTTCAACCGAAGATTTCAACCGAAGATTAGAGAATCTTTTCAGAAGATTTTCTAAAAATAAAAAGTGTCAAGATTTCTTCTCGCTCGGTTCAACAGAAAAAGAGAAGATTAAGGAGCTAGGGTTTCGACGTGTAATCAGGAGTAGAAGATCTGCAACGTCTACCTTATCTCAAAACAGGAAGCGATCTTCATGGAGAAGAAGATTCATCTTCAAACGATCATCCCTACAACGGCTAGAAGACCTCTCCATAGAAGATTATAAATGAAGATGATGGTCGAAGAAGAAAAGACAGACAAGCATATACGGAAAACATCTTTACGTCTTCAAGCAACTGAAACATCTTCATTCGTTGTTTTTCTTTCTCTCATTTACGCAAAAGCTTTATCCCCTTAGAGAGAGAAAACACAAGAGATCCATTGGAAGATCTAAATAGTGTTATACTAGAGTGTGTGTTACTTTGCGAAGTAACTAGGCTATTATAGCTAGGTTGAGAGTTGGAGCTAGATCGTAGCATTGGCTACAGTGAGAGAAGAAAGGGATTTCTTCTAGTTTGTATCTAGGACTCTTCGAAGCTGATAATAGATAGTTAGATCCTAAGGCTATACCTTGGGACGGAGAGTAGGCTATTTACAGCCGAACTTTGTAAACATATCCTCGTGTCAATATTTTACATTCCGCACTATATTTTGCTATTGTGACTAACTTTGTTTTGCAGGAGCACGAAGTCAAGGCCCTTGAAAGTTGTTTCAAAGTCCTTGAAATCAAAGTTTCACAAAGAGCACAGATCGATATCAAGGCCCTTGAAAGGAGTTTCATGGCCTTGAGATTTGGTTTGCGAAAAGTTCTCATACTCTATTCAACCCCCCTTCTAGAGTATCTTTTACCTTATTTATTTCACCTACCGGTTCTTCAATCTAGAATATCCAACTAGGTATATTAATAATCCAAACACCACAACTTATAACATGCAACAACATACCCAAAAGAGTTTCATGAGTTAGACACGCAGCAAAGACGGAACAAAGTCGATAGACGCTTGGTGAACTTCGACTTGAGCTAAAATCCTAGCCGAAGGTGCTTCCGAACCTAAACACACCAACTATACAAGTTTAACTCCATTTGTGAAACTTTGGGGTCATAATATGTAACACACATATATATATAAAGTTTAAAACTCGTAATTATAACTTGGGTTAGAAACCCTAAATAACTTTTATGGGGAAAAAGTGCAGATTCAGAAGTTTGGGACCTTTTTGCAAATAAAAAACTTGGCCAAAATCTGTAAATAATTTTCTACGGAAATGTTTGTTAAATCTGAAAACATGAGTCATTTACGTAAATATAAAGTTGTATTATCCATACGAGGGCAAAACGTTAAAAACACAAATATGGGTCAATAAACGTAAATAAAAACTTGGGTGGTATTTTGTAATTATACAGAATTCTGGAGAACGATTCTAATAAACCTTGACGCCGGCACGCTTCTCCACGGCAGTTGGAGGGTTCTCGCAGCGGTGATGGCTCTTTAGTGGCGCTTAGACAACGATCTCCTAGTAAAGACTTCCTCCGACAACGATTGTTTTGTCTCCGGCCACAGCAAGAACGACAGAGCTCGATGGAGGCTACTGGTTGTAACACCCCAAATTCTAAGAACTCAGGATGCTACGGGTTAGGACCTCAAAATGGGTCATGACCCTAGCCTTACAACAAGTTCACCAGATCTTGCAACAAGGTACAAATAAATATCAAACCGAAATGATAAAATATTAAAATGTCATAAACTAAAACAATGATAAGACGCTCAACCGAGTACTATAACAACTGTAATGTCAAAGCAACAAGAATATAAAGAACCCATATCCCGTCATATAATGTACGGGACCCCTTGGTTGACTACTCCTACCGGATCACTCGACAACATCCTTATCTTGCAAAGCATCTACAGCAACAGATAAAACGTTAGATAATATTCTATATATCAGAATAACAGTAATAGCACATACACACATAAGCAAGATACCACACAACATGCTCACACATCAACCGGCTATTATCTTATTACGTGATTCACTTTACTAATTCAACTTCTTTTGTGGCACGAGGATCTTCCGAACCTCGCCTCTGTCCTTTTATACCAACAAGAATGAATCCGATGCATCTCACCGTGTACCTATTTAGACTAGTTGCAAAGAACCTCCCAGTCTCGTGTAGAACTGGATAGTTTGTCACCGCCCGTTACTAATTGGGCCAAATAACAATAAATGTCATCCTAGCAAGTTGTTATTATAAACACACAAGCATACACCACTATCACAGTCACGCTAACACACAAAAGTCAGCTAAGTAAACCCAAGGGACGTACTTGAATCTAGGTAATCCCAACTCTCAAAATGCTCAGTTCTCGCAGGAAAGATACTCTATCTACGCCTGATCATACGAGGCACACATATAAATAACCATCCAACATGCTAGAAGTTTCTAACTTCTATTCTCAATGATCCTCACAAGATCATATAAACAACACGACTTTGTTCCACACTCTCACATTCTCAAAACATTAACGGAGGACAACTAGCAGAGTTAGAATATATACCTAGCAAGTTCTCATGCCAGAAGCCCAAGCTTAAGAAAACTAATGAAGGGAATCCGCGGCAACGGAGAGATGAAGACGTGATTGCGGGGAAGCAATGTCTGCCTGACCGCAACGACACAGAGGCACGACCATGGTAACAGGATCCAAGACGCCGCGACTGCGATGACAAGTATCGGTGACCGCGGTGACAGAGTACAAGCGCGACCGTGGTTTGGAACGGCGCGACGACGGGAGAAGTGCAGAACAATTGTCGCCTTTCCTTTTTTTGACTTTCAGCACGACACACAACTTCTTCACACTCCATTACTGGCCTTAGCCATCATTTATATGTTCAGAACTCGTTGGAAGTATCATACATATGCACAAAGAGTAAAGGGTAGAGATTATATCTGATCTTACCCTTACTCCAACGTTCTTCAAGAAAGAACGATTCTTGCCTCTCTACGTGTGAATGACGGTAGAAATCCTTCGACTGCTTCCAACTCACAAACGATCTGCTTGGTGAAGATGGGAGAAGACGATATGCTGATATCGTTAGACAAGAATTCATGAAGGAGAAGAAGAAAGAAGGAAGGAAGGAAGGAAGGAAGAAAGGAAGGGAGGAGAGAGCAAGAAGAAGACTTACGTTACGTGACTTTCCCAAGGCTGCAATTAGGGTTTTGAAAAGGCGGAAAGGAGGGTTGGAGGTAATAAGAGGATAAGGGAACAAGTCCACCGAAAAGGGAAGAAAAGATTCGACGGTTACACAAGATAGACTATGATCTGTCAGAATACCGCGCCCGCGGCTAGAGCCCGCCACGACCGCGGCAACACCCAGTGGCCGCAACTACAGGCCCCGGGGGTGGTGGCTGCTTCTTACGTCCTCTTCTTGATTCCGAGGGGAGTCAACAAGTGAAATGGGTTCTCAAAACCCGGATAGAGATCCAAATGTCACGATTCCGGACCCGGTTCCAGAAATTAAGTTTCCGGTTTACATCAGTTCCCCCTAAAAACAAGTTTTGTCCCAAAACTTGGATAAGCACAAATCTTCTCGGTTTTACACACCGAGGTATAACAACAAGTCTCTTTGAAGGCATAAACCTTTTAAGCAATAAACATGATATCCTCAAATTAGCACATCAAGATCTAACAAGATCACATATCACCTTTCAGCATGGGACACAAACAACACATAATATCACACAAGCACATAATCCTAACAAGAACAGAACCGACACTAGCATGTCGGTCCAACAAATGCCGCTAGCTCTACATAGAACTTTGTCTTCCAAGTAGCCTCATCGGATCCCTATCTAGACCACTGAACTCTCATCATCGGTATGTCATTCGACCGAAAGCGTCTCATACTCCTATTTAGAACAGCTACCGGATGCTCTACACAAGTATGATCCGGCTCAAACACAAGATCCTCGTAACTAACGATGTGCCTCGGGTCTGGTATGTAATCTCGTAGCAGAGACACGTGAAAGATTGGGTGAACATCCTCTAGTCTCGGTGGTAACGCGAGCTTGTATACCACCTCCCCAACTCGCTTTAGAATCTCGAAAGTCCGACATATCGGGGACTTCACTTCCCCTTAATGTCAAAACGTTTGACGCCTCACATCGGTGATACTCTCAACCAGACCTGAGCGCTCACTCTAAACTCTAGAGGCCGGCGCCTCTTGTCGGCATGGGACTTTTGACGACTCCGTGCTGCCAACATACACTCTTGGATCAGAGCTACTTGGGTCATATCGTTCTGTATCTGCTCAAGTGCTACTCCACCTGCCCCAATCGACTCATCCCAACATAGAGGTGTATGACACCTCCGCCCATATAACGCCTAATAAGGAGTCATCCCAAACGATGTGTGCCAACTACTATTATACGAAAATTCAACTAAGGGAAGATGGTTTGGCCATACCTGTCCCTAATCCAAACCGCACACTTTCAGCATATCTTCTAAGTTCTGGATGGTCTTCTTAGACCGACCGTCGGTCTAAAGTTGTTATACGCGGTCGTACATTGGAGACTCATCCCTAAGGCAGCCGCACCGGCTGCCAAAATCTCGAGGTAAACCGTCCATCTTTTTCAGAGACTAGGTCCTCGGTACCCCATGGAGTCTCACTATCTGCCTATTGAACTCCTCAGCTAATCGACTCACCGGCCACATCTCCTTCATAGGAATAAAACTTGTGGTCTTTGTTAGTCAGTCTACTACCACGTAGATGGCATCAAAGCTCTTGCTAGATCCCAACCTTGTAACAAAGTCCATTGAGATGTCCTCCCACTTTCATTGTGCAACCGATAGTGGGTGGAGCTGTTCTCTTGATCTGTGGTGCTCAATCTTGACTTGTTGACAAGTCGTCCACTGAATTACATATCTCGCCACGTCGGGCTTCAGCCTGCCCCACTAATAGCGCGTCTCACATCCTGATACATCTTACTAGCACCTACGTGTACTGAGTAAGGTGTAGTGTGAGCCTCACCTACTATTCTCTGCCTCATCTCTCTGAACGACACACATATACGATCATGACGTCTCATCACTCCTTTGGCACCTACGGTGAACTGCGGTGCCTCACCTCAAGACATCGTGTCTTGGGTCCTGGTCAATGTCGGGCAACTCTCCTGCTTCTATCGGGTCTCTCCCAACAGATAAGGTAGTAACTCTAAAGTGGACAAATGATTGCCGTGTTCGAAAACTGAACGTCCATATCGCCTTCTCTTGAGGCGTCTTCCTATTAAGCGCATCGGCGACCACATTCGCCTTCCCCGGATGATATATAAAGTCTCTAGATCAAAGTCCTTGATCAACTCCGGCCACCTCCTGTGGCGATTATACAACTCCCACTGGGTGAATAAAAACTCCAGACTCTTAGGATCCGTAAGGATCTGACATGTAGCACACACAGATAGTGACGCTAGATCTTAAGGGTGTGACTACTGCAGCCAACTTTAGGTCTTGAGTATGGAAATCCTCCTCATATGTCTTCAATTGTCTAGAAGCGTATACAATCACCCTACCTCTATACATCGAAACACATCCCAAGCCTACCTCCCTGCTTCAGAAGACATCTCAAGCCCAGCTTGGATGCGTCCCTATAGACTACCAAGTCCACAATACCCTCTGGTTGTGCTAAGATTGGAGTAGAGGTCAACCTCTTCTTTAGTTCCTCAAAGCTCTCCGGACACGGCTCGAACCACACGAGTCGGGTAATCTTCCTAAAAATGCAAGTAAGTGGTCGGGTGATCACTGAGAACCCTCCAACAAACTGCCGGTAATAGCCCGCCAAACTTCAAAAGTTGTGTACCTCCTTAACATTTTCTCAGAGTAGTCATGAAGATGCCGACTCGATCTTTAATGGATCGACCTTGATCCCCTCAACAGTAATTACGTGACCCAAAAAGACCACCTCTGGTATCGAAGACTCGCACTTAAAGAGCTTAGCGTACTACTCTCTATCCTACAAGAACTGTAGAACTGTTCTCAAGTGTCTTGTATGCTCCTCTCTACTCCTAGAGTACCCTAGGATGTCATCTATGAAGACCACCATATAGTTATCTAGGAAGTCCATCAAGATGTTGTTCATCAACTCCATGAATACGGTGGGCACATTTGTGAGCCCGAATGACATCACTACAACCTCGTAGTGGCAATGCCTGGTCCAAAATACCGTCTTCGATATGTCCTGTTCTCTCACTCTCAGCTGGAGATAACTTGATCACAAGTCGATCCTGGAGAACAACGTAGGTCAGGCAGTTGTTTCAGAAAATCCTAGCTAAGAGCAAAGGTACTTATTCTTGATAGTCACCCTATTAAGCTTTTTGTAGTCGATGTATAGCTTCATTGACCAACCCTTCCTCGTCACAACCATACAGTGCACCCCATGGAGAAATGCTAGGGCGTTTGTAGCCCTTCCTAGCAAATTCCTCCTACTATTCTTCAACTCTAGCACCTCAGTAGGCATCATGCGGTATGGCGCTTTCGATATCGGTCCCGCAATCAGTAATGACTAGATGTTGATGTCAACACTCCTCTGTGGATGTATGCTTGGTAGGTCTCTAAACACGTCGGTGCACTCACATACCCCCGGAATCTCTTCCAATGCTAGACTCTTACTCTCCTTCATGACATAACACTAGAAGACTTTAACACCTCATCTCATCAATATAGTTATTTTCGTTGCACTGATGACTACATCAGACTTTCCAAGTTCTCAACCTCGGAATATAACTACATGACATGTCTTGGTAGTGACTGTCACTACCTTCTTACCAATATAAAAAACGAATCCATGTCCAGCCAATTCATTCCCAAGATGGCTCCCCATGTACTAAGTACATGACAAAGAGTTCACTACCCGGTCACGATTCCCCAATGAATGGGTACTCCTTTAAAGGTATCTACGGTATATTATCTATGTATGCATTAGAAATAAGAGAATGTGTTGTACTCGTACCAACATCACTTCGATAAGTAAAGATTTAATCTAGATGGTACATGAAGTCGAATGTGCCTCTGATTAATCAATGCTCCCCAGCTCCAACACTCGTGCTTGAGTCCCTCTCGTTTCAGTTGTACTGACATCACACTCTCTAGCTCGAATTTGTCCACTTCCCTAAACCCTTATGGAAAAAGACTCTGGTTGTAATCGTGTTTTGCCTTGACAACATAATATGGCCCTATGACCTAGCCTTCTGCATGCAAAGCATGTCACCAGCGGATTTCTGCAGTTCGGTCGAGTATGATCATACTCGACACAATTGTAACATTGTCATACTTTTCTTTGAGTTAGCACTATAAGGACATCGTTCGATCATCCCTGCTTTTGACCTCATCCATAACCAGAAGCTCCTACACTAGTAGCGGCATGCCCGACCCTCGGCCGCTTCCTTGGCCCACCTATATCTAGCGTCGGTACCCTTGTCTCTTCTTGATCCCTGATGATCTCAGTCTCCCTCTCCGGCACCTTAGTAAATCTCGTAGGCACCGCGGCGACACAGAGGCGCGACCGCGGTGACAAGATCCAAGACGCCGCGACCACAGTGACAAGTAGTTGCGACCGCAGTGACATAGTACAAGTGCGACCACAGTTTGGAACGGCACAGTCACGGGAGAAGTGTAGAACGGTTGTCGCCTTTCCTTCTTTGACGTTCAGCACGACACACAACTCCTTCACACTCCGTTGCTGACCTAAGCCATCATGTACAGGGTCAAAATTGATTGGAAGCATCATACATATACACAAAGAGTAAAATGTAGAGTTTAGATTGGATCTTACCCTTACTCCAATGTTCTTAAAGAAAGGACGATTCTTGCCTCTCTGCGTGTGAGTGACAGTGGAACTCCTTCGACTACTTCCAACTTACAAACGATCTTCTTGGTGAAGATCGGAGAAGACGATCTGCTGATATTGTTAGACAAGAATGCATGAAGGAATAGAAGGAAGGAAGGAAGGAAGGAGAGAGCAAGAAGAAGACTTTATTACGTGACTCTCCCAAGGCTGCAATTAGGGTTTTAAAAAGGCGGAAAGGAGGGCTGGATGTAAGATAAGAGGATAAGGGAACGAGTCCACCAAAAAGGGAAGAAAGGATTCGACGGTTACACAAGATAGAGCACGATATGTCAGAATACCGCACCCGCGGCTAGAGCCCGCCGCGACCGCGGAAACACCCAGTGGCCGCGACCGTGGGCTGCGGGGACGGTGGCTGCTTTTGACGTCCTCTTTTTGACTCCGAGGGGAGTCAACAAGTGAAATTGGTTCTCAAAACCCGAATAGAGATCCGAAGGTCACGTTTCCGGACCCGGTTCCGGAAATAAAATTTCCAGTTGTTACTCTGGTGGTGGCTTCAGAGAAGTGACTCAATGGGGAGGAGAGGAAGGGAGGATTCCAGGAAAGGTGTTGCAAAGGAGGAGTTGTTACTTATTGGGAAGGGAGAAGGATGAGAAGGAGAAGAGAGGAGATACCACAATGATGATGGAGGCTGTTGGTGATAGAGGGCGGGGAGAAGTTGTTGCGCTTGCTTGGTTAGAGAAGAGGAGAGTGCAGATGAGAGATAAAGAAAGGAGAAGGTGAGGTCGACGAGGAGGTTGTTGTTGATACTACGAGTATAAACGAGGGCGGATAATTTTGTAGAGGCTAGATGGTGACGAGGTTGAGGGGGCTAGATTTATAGGCCGGTGTCCAAGGGTCTGTAGCATGATCAACAGTCTGGTAGCTGCAAAAAAGAAGGAGTGGTACGGCTAGTTGCAGGTTTTCTCAGGCTAGAGGAGGTCGCTTGCTAGCATGGGCGGAAGGAGCTAGACGGCTCTAGATGCATCAAATGAAGAAGAGACGGCATTGGATGGCACCAAAATACTAGGGCGGCTAGCTCGCTTGTAGGAGAGAAGGGGAAACAAAAGGTTGGAAGTTGTAGCATGGGCGGGGTACGTGATGCAAAGCCTGGCACCAATGGATTCAAAGGAACCGGGAAGAGAGAAAGGCAACAGGACAAAGAAAGAGAGGGCGGGAAGAAAAGAAGAAAAAGAGAAAAAGAAAGAAAAGATGAAAAAAGGATTGTGGCTTTGTATATCGGTTGCTTTCAATCCTTTTCTCAAAAGATATCTTCTTCTCAATCTCTTTGTCTCCTCACCTCAGTAGGTCAATGATCCACATACTAGTAGATCAATGACCCACGTATCAATGAGTTAACAATTCAGATACCAATAGATCAACAACCCACATACCAGATACTAATCCGATATGAATTAATATTATATTTGACCTTAGCCAAATGACTAAGAAATGTATGATGTGTTTAATCTTCGAAACTTGCATTTATACAAGTTCTTGAATTGTCAACTTGATAATCGATGTGGGATAATCTAGCAAAATCGATGAATAATGACCGAATTAAAAAGATCATGAATAATAAATTATTTTTAAAGTAATTATGAGAAAAAAGACATATAAAAAAAGAAAATATATTAAACAAAAAAAATATGTATTTGACTTTGATAAACGAAACATCAATAAAATAAAACTACGGATTTTTTTTTAACTAATAAATGTTACTAAAAAACATTAAGGGTGTGTTCGGCGTGCACAAAAAATGGGGTTATTTGGTAGATTATTCTGCCTCGATTATTTTGGGAGATTATTTTGACCCCAAAATGTACCCAACTGCAAAGAGATTACTGGATTTATTGGTAGATTATTGAAAATTTTCATCCATCACAATAATCTCAATGTTCCACCAAACGGACCCTAAGTGTTTAAAAAAAAAAGATTTGGTTGCTCTAATTGTGAGATCACAATCCACTAGATTGAATGAAATCGTAGAAAAATGACAAATCTGTAAATAAGTAAAAAAAAAATTATGTGACATGTCTTAAGACATGATGTGACATATATATTATTTATTAATTTTTATATTAATTATTTTATAAATGAAAAAAATGACTGTAAATATCTTGTAGCAATATTATAAATATTTTATGTTATATATGTAAATATGTAAGAAAAAGTAATTATTAGCAATACTTATTGCAAATAAAATAATTATGATATATTAAATAATATTAAATATAAATTTATCAAATATTAATATGATATTCTTAACATAAATAGTTACAAAAGTAAAATAAAGATATTATAATAATATTTATGTGTAAAAATATAATACTAATATACATACATATGACTATTTATAAAGTGAATTTGTTATGTAATATAACTTAATAATAATGGCTCCGTGGATGTCCATTAATGATAATTAATGAATGTATATCATTTTTTATAAATACATGGACTAATTTTCTCTTATTAAATATATTAACTTTTTTCAATCGGTTAAAAGATTTGTATTTACTTCTTGTAAATGAGTTTAGGCTCAACAAATAGTTAAATCATTGTTTTATAAGAAAATTAATTTAATAATATTTTTGACATTTTTTGAGTTAATTGTATATGGTACAAGAATTGTGTAAAAAAAAATTATTTATATTAAATTGTACATATGCCAAAAAATCTAAATATCACAATAACATATATTTATAATTTTATAAAAATAAAAATAATTCATGAGATTCAACTTAGAGTAGGGTGTGAGGGAATAAATTGATTTTTCATGACTATATATATTAATTTAAATAAAAAATATTATATTTAATATAGATTTTAGTAAAAATATAAAATATAAAATATGACAAAGTAATTCTCAATATAGATTTAACATTATAATTTATCTTTATATATTTTAATATAATATAAAGTAACTAAATTATAGGAAGGGATATATTAGCGAACTATGGGATAGTTTATCCAATACTCATAAAAAAAAAAAAAAAAAAAAA
>BSUD01000006.1:21807796-21864851 GCA_033239045.1 Fagopyrum esculentum | reverse complement strand
ATTTTAGGTAATGACAATTTAGTAATGTATAAAGATTTGACTTTAATACTCAGTTTTTATTGAGCCATATCAGCAGTTTGTCCTCTACTTTAATATGTATATATAGATATATAAATATATAGTTTAGTAAACACAAATTTTATTTATATATCGAATCTTATACACCAAAAATTTTTAACATAAAAATCTACTAAAATATCATGCATACATCTATAATTATTCGAATTTTATTAACAAAATAATAATATCCAAAAATTTTTGAATAAAGATTAATTATGAAAAAAAAAAAAATAATTATTCAAAATCTAAAATTATTTTAAAATAGATTATCTTAAATGGTTAGTAATCAGAAGGAATTAAAAGATATGTCGGACAACTTTTGTAACAACTTAACTTTAATTTTTTTTCAAAATAATTTTAGGTAATGACTATTTAGTAATATATGAAGATTTGGTCTTAATACTCAATTCTTAAAACGTCACGTCAACAGTTTGTACTCTACTTTAGTAAGTATATATAGATGAGAAATTACTTTTCTAAATTCACTTAAGATGGTTGTTGTCCGCTAAATTACACCATTTGAAAGTTATAATGCTATTATTTGCACTGAACTATGTTTGAGGCTAATTTATGCAATTTAAAAAATTCATGTTATTTTATGAAACTATGAATAATTTTTTCTAAAATCACGGGACATTTTGGAACCATGTGTCATTCTCGTATACACCCGATATATGTGTCATTTTTTTTTGCATATTTAAAATTTACTATTTATTTTATATCTCTTATACACCAGCCCGCCGCTATTTGAAAACATATAACTAATAATAAATAGTTTATCTTCTAAATATATTTTAATTTTAATAAAAAATCTCATATATACCTAATTCCTAATATTATTGATTGGATTAATTTTTTTTGACTTAATTTTTACATTACTAGATGTTAAAATATATTATCTTTATATTAAAAAATATAGTTTTTAATATTATAAATTTTTTTCCAAATGCACTGGAGTTACATTAGTATGTCATTATAGTCGTAGCTTAAGTCATACCCCAGTGGCCAGTGGGGAAGAACTTAGTTGATTTATAACCCGGGCTGTTAAATGCACGATGATGATTTCTCTACCGCAGAACCTATGCGCAATGAGAATGCGCATCAGACCCTTAAACCGACGCGCATTGCGACCACACGTGAGTCTGGAGTCTGACGCGCAATGCGACTGCACTGGAGTCTGACGCGCAATGCGACTGCACATCATATATGTATCAAGTCGAAAATTGATATTCTGGACATTTTCATAAAGATAACTTCAACTTATTTTGTACATTTAACATATTTAAAATAACTTGTATAACAATATAAAATAACTTGTAGTGAATTTGATGATTTTAACAAAATAAAAATTACTTGTAGTGAATTTACTTGTTTTAATAAAATAAAATAACTTCAAGTGAAATTTAAAGTTTTAACAAGATAAAATAACTCTAACTGTAACAATATTCATTCGATTTCTCATAAATTTTTGAAGCACTACACACCGATACATAGACATAGACATTTTCATAATAACAAAAACTAGCTTATAATGACTTCAATTGATACATAGACATTCAATCGAGATCTCCCTTGTCTTTTTTGGTCGATACTCATTTCGTCGAATGTGATCATAAGCAAATATCCTCGCATTTAAGGCGAGTCTCATCCTTCCACATCGGGTCATTATGCCTCGTCCATCCGATTGGAAAAGGGGGCAAACGTGAATCTTCCGAGAACCAAACGTACAAGGTTAGTTACACCGTAATCAAAGAGCTAATAAAAAAAAAGGGAAAAGTAAAACAAAGTTCTGAATATTATATTTGAACTCACCAGTACAAAATGTGTTTGCCCTCCAACCAATATCATCAGATAGATTTCACTCGGTGATATCATCGCATAGATTTCACTCGGTGCTTTCTAATTCTCAATAGTGGTGATCATCGGTAAGCAAGTCTTTGGCATCCTCCTAAGGTAAATCACAACGCGTAGATAATATATTTTTGGTGTGAGACCAACCATAGGGACCTTCATCCAATGTCGTTCCGGATACGGTACCAAACGTGTCCAATATACGTTAAAGAAGACTTCTCGATAGGCTTGAAAAAAGACGCATATGAGGAGTAATAAGAAAGCAGTGTAAGAAACAAGTCGACGTGAAAAAACAAGTTAAAAAAGACATACGCACCTTTGCACACAACTCCTTTCTTAAGTACAAGTTAAAAAAGCGAGGGATATTTATCCATAATGGCCATCCCCCTAGACTTCCATTACTGAAACTTTGTAAGGTTTCATGAACTTTGTCACCTACAAGAAATAAACATACAAGAAACCAAATAAAGTATAAGACCACAACATATTGTATTATATAAGATGAAAAAATGGATCTAACCAGCACAAAACCAATACACCTTCGAACATGTATTCAACTATACAAGACAATATGCGGACGGAAGGTCGTTCCAAAACGCTCTCTTTTGTGAGGAAACCCCTCTTCTTCTTCAATCAGGAGGAAATCCCTCTTCTTCTAAAATCAAGAGGAAATCCCTCTTCTTCTAAAATCAATCAAGAAGAAATCCCTCAAATTTCTCTAATTAAGACAAAGCAAGACCATAGTCCGTGAAAATCAAGAGAAAATATCCCTATTGTTTACCATAGAGGAAACCCCTCTTTCATGAATAAATCAACAGCAAATTCATGTTCATCTTACCTTCCCAAACGTGTTTCTTCTCTTCTTTGCTACCAATGGTTGATTGGGAAAGACTTTATTATCAACAAGATTGCGTCATTTCTGAACTTGTATATAAACGTTTTAACTAAACTCAAACCAAAAGCAAGATTCGTTGGTGAACAACAATCTACGCAAAAGGAAAAACCTTTTTCACCCAAACCTCATCTTCCGGACCTCAAACCCGGATCTGTCAAAACCTAGGCTCTCTTCTTTCTTCTTTTTCTCTATTGCTTCCAAGGCCTTCAAGTTTACCGTCAGTCTCGCCACTATCCCAACTGTCGTCTTCCGGTTTTTTTGAAAACCCTAGCCCCACGGCGTTTTCGGATTGCACAAATCGCCCTTCTTCTTGTTTAGGGGACTGGTGAAAAAGCTACTATATAGAAGAGGAAAACCCTTGTTACCAAAGGTTGGCTGACCGCCGGCGGCCGTCGGGTAACCCCATAGACACCAAAATGATTGCACCTCGCCTCCAGTACTCACCACCAAATCTTGTTTCAAGCCACCATTCTCTTTGAAGTCGAGCCTCCCCTTTTTTCGATTGCGCCTGAACATCCATCACCACAAGTCTTCTATGTGCAAGTTCCTCTTTCATCGCTTGCGTCAAAACCTAATTTCTCTTCCTGATACATTGCGTGCTCCAAAATTGGGTTTTTGTTCTATCACTGGGCCTTCTAGCCTTTTCTTTCACTTCCTTGTTTAAGGTTAATTTAAGTTGAATTTTTGTTATCAATTATTTAATTATAATTAACAATTTTACAAAATTTGATATCAACAAGCAAGACGCTGAATGTTAACCAAAGAGGAAAATAAAAAGGGGGCCTCACAACCACAAATAATTAATTTAGTTATTATTTATATCAACAATATTAATAATGATTACCACCGATAGTTTAATTTAATTATTATTAATATTAATAATATTAATAATATGCATGAAGAAAAATAAAGGTTACAACAACATTCTTTTTTGTCCTAAGGGCACTATTCTCGCGGCCTAACGGCATCGATCCCGGTCTAACGACCCAAAATCATCAAAAATGATATGAATAAGGTCGATTGAGTTTTGACTCAATTCTTTATTGTCCACGGTAATAATTGATTTTAAAAACAAAATCGTTCATTTCAAATCAATCAAAACAATCGAACACCTTTGTTTTTAAACAATTTTTAGTGTTGTTTACCAACTGTTTTCGAACAATTTTTCCCTTACAAATCGCTGCTCTATAAACCATCAAAGTTGTACACATTTTTATATCACAATACCCGTGTGCTGCAGTTTCGTCTTCTCTATTTTGATACTGTCTTTGGTGGAGGTTCGAGCTTTTGTCGAGAAGGGGGCGTGGATGTGTGATCGACTCCTGACGGCTCTATTGCAGTCCAAATCTGAGGTGTCAACAGTTTTTCCCCAGGCTTCCTCCTGTGTACTTCCTTCGAAGATGAACGTTCATGCTCGTTACTTCCGGCTGACTGGATCATGCTGCTTTCCCCCTGAAGACGTCCCTGCTTTTGGGTTTTTATGATGTATTTCTGTGTCTTCTTTTTCTCATTTACTGTGGTCATTCATGACGGTTAGTCCGTCTGCCGAATCTTATCGGCATTTCAATCCAATAGTCGGCGCGCCACCAATGAGATCGAACCGCTTTCCTTTATCAAAAAAAAAAGAAAATACACCTTCGAACATTAACGCCCTAAAAATTGTTCCCAATATGCCCTCATCTCAGCCAAACACCGATCATAACTCTCGGTAAATCAAGACTCAAACAACGTAATATAATATGAAGCGAACACCGCTTGTATTTCTTGGAGCGTGTCGCCGACCATGATCATTGTTGTATGTTGCACTTGATATGAAATGTGCAAAGCATGTGCTTCACATCAAGGAACACAATACCTAGAGCTTTGATAAGACCAAGCTCTCTATCGATAACAATTATCCTGAAACATCTGGTTTTTAGCCTTCACCACCCCGCGGTGAAAGGGGCTACCCCTGCGGCTAGTCGCGGCCAGGTCAGCCGTTCCTGCGGCTAACCCCAGATCGCGTCTGATCTATTTTCTTTCGTTTTTATTTATTTTCTTTCTTAGAAGATTCAATCTTCTATCTTTTGAGACGGCTTTACTTCTATCTTCTAACCCTACATCTTACCGTCCCTTGTTCTTTCCCAACCGTTCTCTATATATTCCCGTCGTCTCTTCCTTTTTCCGCTTCTTGCTTACGTTTTTCTTCAACCTCAAGCAAAGTTGAAGCCTTTCCTTGTGATCTTCTGCACAAAGTGTAAGTTCTTCATCCCTTACTCCTTCTGACGTTCATGTATAGTTGTTGCATGCTTCTTCCTTCTTCTTTCCTTCTTCCCCCTTTCTCTTTTCTTCTTCTTTCCTTCACATGAATCAAGATCGAGTCTTGATTCTTGTTTATCCTTCGTTGTTGACGAGTATGTGTTTCAGGCTTCCTTGGTTGAAGAGTTGTTGTGTGTGGTTTGGAGAAGTCAAGCCTTTTGCCCTTTCTGTGTTGTTGCTATCAAAGGAGAAGACGCAACCTCTGTCGCAAAACCGCCCCCGCACCTAGACCAGCCGCCCCCGCGGCTGCAAGCCTTTCCACCCCCGCGCCTCTGTTTACCGCCCTGCGGTTTCCTTTGCAATAACTCACGTATTTGGTGAATTGCTTCCTTCCTTGTTTCCTCGTTCCTTTTTCCTTAAGTTGGGTTGTTGATGTTGTTCCTTGGGATACCTGTGAGACTAGGGATCATGTCCCTAGCTTGTTGGAGATCTCTTAGATATCATTGGGACTAGAAGTTGTAGACTTTTATCTTTCGGTTCGTTTCTGAATCAATATGTCTTGTCTGAGCAGACATTCATTCTTTCCTTCTGGAAACTGTGCAGCAGCTGACCCATGTGGTTACCTTCGAGTGAGGTAAGTCCTCTGAACTTACTTAGTTGCGTACCGTATATTGGTTTGACCGTTTTGGTGGTGATTGTTGCTTTATTGTTATAACATAAACCGGACTAGGATGACCTTATACCTTTATTGGCCCAAGTGTATTATAACCGTGCGGTGACCGCTTGTGTAATTCAAACTGGGGAAACTGGGAGGTGCTCTTGCGACCAGTCCAGCAGGTAACGGAGGGATGCATCACCTCTATTCCCGTTGGTGAAAGGGGACATAGGCGAGATCACGGTGATTTTCGTGTGACAACATAAGTTGAATTAGTAAAGGAATTAACGTAATGAAAGATAATAACCGGTTGTGTGCAAGCATGCTATATGTTTATGTTTTTATATGTGTTTGTGTCTTTAATGTCTTTCTGATATCTAGAATGTTAGCTAACGGTTTATACCGATGTTGTAGATGCCCTGCAGATTAGAGATGTTGTTGAGTGATCCGGGCGGTGCGCTCAGCCGGTGTTGCCGTACATTATAGGATGAGATCGAGTTTATATTTCTGTTGTTGTCTTTTCAGTTTGTTGTTGAACTCGGCTGTGAGTCTTTTGCTTTTCCCTTTTCTTAAATCTCGGTTTTTATATAAGTTTTGGTTTTTATTTATTGGTGTCTTGTTGCAAGATCCGATGTTATTGTTGTTACTTTAAGGGTCGAGACTCATTGTGAGGTCCTAGCCCGTAACACTTTGAGTTTCTAGAACTTGGGATGTTAAATATCCCGGGATGGTTGTTGCTCACATTTCGGAGCTTCCCTAATGCCTACTCGTAGTGATCCATGTTATCCTTTTTCACGAAAACAAACGCAATTGTGAATGTCAACTTAATACTAGTGAATCCGACAATCTCTAACAACAACATCTTGTATCTAAAGGTCCTAAACAATAAAAAAAATTATTTAGATGAATTCTACAAAAGAGGAAAAATAAACAAATAATGAAGATTGTGTTGAGAAAATATTGCTTACACACTGGTCTTGTATGGCGTTTCCATGATGACGACGTAAGAAATAAGTTGAGCAAATTCCTTGAACCTGGATACATGAAGAAAATATCCGAAACTTTATCTGAGTTGGGACATCTCCTCACGTGTACATAATCACAACGTGGATCTGGAATGAAAAGAGTTTGTTGGAGAGAACCTCTTCCTTTGGCTTGCTCCATCCGAATCTTATTTCCGGCATTGCATATTTTTCTTATGGTTGTGACATTGTGTGATTTATCCAATTATAATGACTTCAAAATATTTCTATGCTTCAAACCAGCCCCGAGATCACACTTCACCCTCCTATATTGTGCGGGCATTAAACGGTCGACATATAAATGTTTCTTCAATGTCTCCAGAAGTATGTGGTTGTACACTTCACAAATGAGCGTTAACGTCCATTTGTTTTTTCCCCTTTACACCTCCTTCAATTTCTAACGGACATCTATCCTTCTTTGATTTTTGAACTTTTTTAGACATCTTCACATCAAGATCAATATCTCTCGTCCATATAGGAATCAATGTCTTGCTTCCTCCTAGGGTGACCAAAATGTTCGCATGTCAAGCGAGATGTAACAAATCCTTCCTTGTTTTCAATGAATGTTGTGTGATTAACATTATATTCTTCGTCGCTCCATGAAACGAGTTCAAGTTACCATTCTCTCTCTCTCTCTCTCTCTCTCTCTCTCTCTCTCTCTCTCTCTCTCTCTCTCTCTCTCTCTCTCTCTCTCTCCCCCTCATAAAAATACCACATAGTTGATACATGGCACAATAGTTTGTACCCTCATCATGTGGATAATCCAGAAGAACCTATTTTCAAAAATAATTTGGATTATTATTCTAGCCACAAAATATAAGCAATATAAACAATCATAATCGAGATACAATATTTTTCTTCAAATTCTTACTTGGATATGAGGAAGAAATCTGTTGGGATCGTTATATTTTGTATCATCGAACATGATCACGTCTTCATCTTCGTATGCCGACATTCTTGAACAATTTTTTTTTAAAATTTTGATAAAGAAAGATGGATAAACACCCAAAAATTCCAACGTTCGAAAATCAACTATCAAATTTCAAGCGTTCGAATTCTCAATAAACTTCGTACAACTATGACCCACATTCGCAATACTCATCAAAACTCATTGTGACGTGCAATCACTGTACGCGTCACACCAAGAACCCGGCATGCACTGCGACGCTTGTCGGTAATACAATAGTAAATCGCGAGTAACATCCCTCTTTATAACCTAACTTGTAAAAACCCAAAAGCCAAATCCACGCCAATTAATTGCTTAAACACGCCAAATTACATGCGCCTCCTAAGGCGCACGAACAATGCACATCCAAATGTGCACAGATCACGCACATTCAAATGTGCACAATGTGTGCGCCTTAGGATGCGCATACATGTAACTTCAAATCACTAGTGAATCACGAATTTGTTATTACAACGAGAAAAAAAATACTTTGATTGGATATGGTAATGTGTATTTCTTAAAGCGCATACATGTATTTTTTTAAAAATTTTGCGTTTTATAAATGGCGTTGTAAGGAACCGGTGTAACACACTTGAAGGCATAGTGTGCTGGTAAGTACAAAAAGAACTCTTAAAAAATGGATTCAGATGATGGTGATCAAAGCCTCGAAGTACAAACTTATCCTGATTTCACAACTTTTTTCGACTTAGGCAACCGGTGGTCGGATCGGATGTGTATGCTTCATCATTTGGAATCAATAGGTTCATCTCACAACATGGTATTGACGATAAAGCGTTCTTCGCCAAGTACCGAAAAACGACTTAGGAGGATATGATTGTCATGTGAGAACAACGGAACTTACAAATCAAAGGCGAAGCAAAAAATGATGTAAGTGAGAATTCATAACCCATTAAAACTATCCCTAAGTTATCATGTTGTCGTTTTAGTTTGTACGGTTTTGAGATAGAGCGGGATGAGTGGATGGTTCAAGTTTTATGTGGGTATCACAATCAAGATCTTCCACAAAGGTTATTAGGCCATGCATTTGAAGGAAGGTTGACACAAGAGCAATATAAACATGTGAGTTTGTTGTCTTCAATCAGTACCGAACCTGAAGCAATATTGACCGACTTTCAAATGAGGGACCCGACATGTGTCACCTCAATAAAACAAATCTACAACGCACGAGCAAAGATAAAGAAGGAAAACCGGTTAGACCGACACTCGAGGAGCATAACCCAGTATACGCTAGACTTACTCGTACAAAAGAACTACTTCACAAGCTTTAGACGGGCGGATGGAATTGAAACAATGAGCAACTTATTTCTTGTTCTGTTAGGATTTTATAGTCGTTTTTAGGCCTAGTTTTACAACAGTTCAGTTTTAGACAGAAGACTCACAATATCATACAAACTCGCAGCACACAAGAATAGATAAAAACGAGCACACAAGCAATTTTACGAAGTTCGGATAAAACCCTACTCCTCGGAGCCTCAAGAGACTCAATCCACTAAACGAACCACAATTATCAAAGGGAAATGGAACAGGCTACAATCCAAAACCGAATCGGGAAATAGAGCGAATCAACAGCAAGACATAGCCAAGAACAGATTCAACAGATCTGAAACAACAACACAAGAACATAGGAACGGTACTCCCCTATAACGAAGATGTGAACACCTCCCTGCAACCAGACTACCAACGCCAGCGACGCTCGAACCTTCGGCCTTCTCAATCGAACCTTGCTTTCGCGAAAAAACCGAACCTGAACTCTCGACCTTCTTCTCTAAGGTCGGATCTGACGAAACCCTAGCAAAGAACAACTCTCTTCTCCTTTTCTTGTCTGCGTAAAAACCCTTTCTAAATTTCTCTCTCTCTTGTTCTTTTTGCTTCTCCTTTTTCTTACGTGTGATGTGCAGCCCATTTTCTAATTTCCTTTCTTCATTTCTTTGCTATAGAATTTGGGAGAGCCAATCAAAACAGGCCCACATGTCCTTGGCCCATTAAACATGCTTAGATGAAAATAAGAGGCCCACATATACATCAATAACCTGCTGCACATATTTACAAAAGCATGTAACGTGACTTCCACTTCCCAGCCAACTCTAGAATGAAAACACCGCAACTAACCAAGCTCGAAGCACATCAAACCAAACTCAGCATTACACCAAAAAACCAGGCAGTTTGGCATTACTTGGGTTCATTACGAGCCGTCCTTAGTTGAGCGAGAAACGAGTGGGCTACAAGACCCAATGGGCTTGCGTGCCGGCACTCGCAACTCGCGCAAACCCGGCTGCACTCAAACCCGAGACCCGATCTCGCTTTTCCTCAATATTTCCCGAAACGGACTTTGAAATTACAACCTTATTCTACAATTGCCCTCTTAATTTCCAAGTTTATTTCTCAGTGGATTGAACTCTTCCGTCATCAGCTCATGTACTTGTATACTCACTTCAGAATACAACATCCCCTAGTTGGGGACCTTTCCTGCAACTCAGCACACTCATTAGTGGATTTCAAACAGCCCTTAGGACTAAAATCACATGTAAAATCAACAGGTATAAAAATAACATGCAATATTCTCAATATTTTAAGGCTTATCCTCTAAGTGCCCTCTTGATGCCAAAACCTTATGCATTTGATCACTTAGTGTCAACCATTTCCTCCTTATAGACTCTTTGGACATAGCAACCATAATAGCATACTCAACCAAATTATTAGGCATATATTTTCTACCTAAATCATGCATCTTAATCATACAAGATTTTTCAGCAAGACACACCTCATAAGATTTAGTAGAATTCTTACATATCTCCCCTAATTTTTTAGTACTTTCCTTTTCATGATTAGCTACCCATTCCACCTTGTCAGCATCGACTCTTCCACCATTTTCAGCCTTGCTTGGCTGCCCCAGTGAGCTTTTTTCTGGCTCTAGTCGATGTTGTCCAAGTGCATGACCTACACCGGTCATTTTCTCCACCAATTTCTCTTTCCCGGAACCGGCACCAGCTTCTGCAGTAGCTACAAAACGCTGTACATCAGCCTTTCTGACTGTATTTTGCTGCAAAACTAAACTTTTTTGTCTAGGAAACTCAAGCAAACAGGTTAGATCACCTTTTACATGTGTTCTAGGCTGATTTGGATCAACATTCATCCTTGTAGCATTAAGAATAGGAGAGGTTATAACTTGGTATAACCCTCCTTTCTTAATGCCACGTATAAGAGTGTTACCATTTCTCGTGACATCCCTTATACCACGGAATGAATTTATCCTACAACCCAAATCATCTAAAACACTTTCATAAATTAGATTTCTTCTTAGGCTAGGTATCCACCTCACCTTTTGAAGTATTTTAACCCTCCCATCATGCATTTTTAATGGCACATTCCCAATACCCTTAACTTCTAAACAAGTATGATCTCCTAGCATGACACTATCCCCCTCAAACTCATGCAAAGATTCAAACAAAAATTTAAAGGGTGTAGCATGTACAGAACATCCAGAATCAAGCATCCAGAAATCACACTCAGAATTAGCATCAATAACAAGAAGCTCAGCACAGTAATTAGCACCATATTCAACAAGACCAGAAAATTCAGCATCTTTTTTATTCTTTTCATCAACAGCCTTTTTCTTACAATCCTTTTTAAAATGTCCAATCTTATTACAATAAAAGCATTTCTTATCTTTCACATAAGATTGCCATTTTTCCTTATCCTTTTTCTCCTTATTTACTATGCCCTCGGCATTCAAAACAGAATCAGATTTAGGCTCATGCTTAAAATCAATCTTAGACTTAAACACTTTCAGAACTTCATTTTTTTGTATAATAGCTTCAGCTATCTTGTTTTTAGTTAAATCCTCCCTACTAAATTGTATAACATCTTTAAAAGTATCAAAATCAGAAGGTAAAGAATTTAAAAGCAAAACAGCCTGGTGTGTATCTATGATCTTGTCATCACACCTCTCTAAATCTTGTGTCATTCTAAAAAACTTATCAAGATTATCCGCCAATGTTTCATTAACATTCATCTTGAAAGTAAACAACCGACACAATAATGAAATTCTACTAGGAAGAGATTTTACCAAGTAAAGTTCCTCCAATGCCTTCCAAAGGGATTTCGCATCCTTTTTGTCAATCACTTGCCTAACCACCTCATCCGACAGCCTGATGAGTATCTCACTATGGGCTTCCTCGTCCATTTCTTGCTTCTTTTCCTCCGAAGTCATGGCCAAGTAGTTGCTCGTCACAGCCCTAAGGCACCTTTCCTTTGTGAGAACAACCCTCATTTTCACTTGCCACATTGCAAAATCACTTGAGCCATCATATGGCTTGATCTTTGTGTAAGTTTCTGTCATCACAACCAAATATACCACACCTCAGTTCTTATCAATTTGTATCAACAGAAAGAACAGAAAACCAAAACTTAGACAAAAAACGAGCAACCTGCTCTGATACCACTTTGTTAGGATTTTATAGTCGTTTTTAGGCCTAGTTTTACAATAGTTCAGTTTTAGACAGAAGACTCACAATATCATACAAACTCGCAGCACACAAGAATAGATAAAAACGAGCACACAAGCAATTTTACGAGGTTCGGGATAAAACCCTACTCCTCGGAGCCTCAAGAGACTCAATCCACTAAACGAACCACAATTATCCAAGGGTAACGGAACAGGCTACAATCCAAAACCGAATCGGAAAATAGAGCGAATCAACAGCGAGACATAGCCAAGAACATATTCAACAGATCTCAAACAACAACACAAGAACATAGGAACGGTACTCCCCTATAACGAAGTTGTGAACACCTCCCTGCAACCAGACTACCAACGCCAGCGACGCTCAAACCTTCGTCCTTCTCAATCGAACCTTGCTTTCGCGAAAAAACCGAACCTGAACTCTCGACCTTCTTCTCTAAGGTCGGATCTGACGAAACCCTAGCAAAGAACAACTCTCTTCTCCTTTTCTTGTCTGCGTAAAAACCCTTTCTAAATTTCTCTCTCTCTTGTTCTTTTTGCTTCTCCTTTTTCTTACGTGTGATGTGCAACCCATTTTCTAATTTCCTTTCTTCATTTCTTTGCTGTAGAATTTGGGAGAGCCAATCAAAACAGGCCCACATGTCCTTGGCCCATTAAACATGCTTAGATGAAAATAAGAGGCCCACATATACATCAATAACCTGTTGCACATATTTACAAAAGCATGTAACGTGACTTCCACTTCCCAACCAACTCTAGAATGAAAACACCGTTCAACTAACCAAGCTCGAAGCACATCAAACCAAACTCAGCATTACACCAAAAAATCAGGCAGTTTGGCATTACTTGGGTTCATTACGAGCCGTCCTTGGTTGAGCGAGAAACGAGTGGGCTACAAGACCCAATGGGTCTGCGTGCCGGCACTCGCAACTCGCGCAAACCCGGTTGCACTCAAACCCGAGACCCGATCTCGCTTTTCCTCAATATTTCCCGAAACGGACTTTGAAATTACAACCTTATTCTACATGTTCACCTAGACTCAAGACACTTGTTGTCTTTATTTTTATACGTTATTGTTTTGGAAAGCACCTACAAAACCAACAAGTAAGCCTTTATCCATTATTTCGTTTTACATATGTGTTATGGTTATTTGATTAAATGTTTTCTAAAAAATTATAATTTATATTCTAGATATGTAGTTTTACTTGTGTAAATTAAATGACATTAACATTACTTTATCGATGTTTGATCAACTGCATGTTATCACACTTTTTAATTCTCTTGTAAAATTTTACATTGCATATAGGTACAATATGCTCTTTTGGAAATCATTAGTTTTACGTGTACGAATAAAAACTCCAGCGTCGAGGATAGTGAAGATGGTTATGTTTGGGCTTTAAATCAACTTGATACTTTGTACGGCAAAGGTGTGAGGCCACAAATGATAATGACAGACAAAGAGTTGGGTCTAATTAACGCACTCATACAAGTTTACCCAGATGTAAAAAAATATGTTATGTTGGTGGCACATCGGTTGTAACGTTGGAGATGCTGCTTTGGGTAGAACGGGTTCTGAGAAGGCTCGTGACAAGTTTAAGAGTGATTGTTATAAACTTTTTTCATCCAATACAAAGGAAAATATGAGGCTCGATGAAGGGGGTTGTATGTGACATAGGGTAAAGTAGATGGTTTAATGGCATATCTCAAGGGTACATGATTAACTCCATATAAGATGAGTATAGTCAGAGCTTGGACGGACACCATATATCACTTTAGCATAAAGACTAGTAGGTAAATTCAATTACATTTATATTAAAAAATTCCTTTCCTCCGGTATAAATTTATTACAATATATATATATATATATATATATATATATATATATATATATATATATATATATATATATATATATATATATATATATATATATATATAGGGTGTGGTTCCCATGAGAACACCCCTAACGTGAGAACATGAGAACAATCGTACACCGTTGGATGTGAGTATTAAGGGTTGAGATTTAGAGTAGATATCAAAAATAATAATAACTACGAATAATAATAATTAGGAATCCAACAATAACTACGAATAATCCACTCAACCAACAATAACTACGAATAATACATTAAACGATATGGCACATTCGTAACAAAACTAATAATAATTACGAATTTGTTCTCATGTTCTCACGTTAGGGGTGTTCTCATAGGATCTATACTCTCTCTCTCTCTCTATATATATATATATATATATATAGGGTGTGGTTCCCATGAGAACACCCCTAACGTGAGAACATGAGAACAATCGTACACCGTTGGATGTGAGTATTAAGGGTTGAGATTTAGAGTAGATATCAAAAATAATAATAACTACGAATAATAATAATTAGGAATCCAACAATAACTACGAATAATCCACTCAACCAACAATAACTACGAATAATACATTAAACGATATGGCACATTCGTAACAAAACTAATAATAATTACGAATTTGTTCTCATGTTCTCACGTTAGGGGTGTTCTCATAGGATCTCCAATATTATTCGTAAAGTAGATGGTTTAATACAAAATGTCTTAATGCTTTAAGGTTTGACTACATCCAACATCTCCAATATCCCTACTTCCAACAGAGTGAGAATTGTCCATCACCCTAGTGTCGATGGTTGAGATTAACAATTTAATGACCGAATGGAACAATATCGGACATATCGAGAACATGATGGTCATCCATTATTGTAATTTTTTTAAAAAGTTTTTTAAGTTGCGTTTGGATTATTTTATACGTAAATTTTTATCGTTTCATCACTAGTACAATAATAGTGTTTTATGGCACCTCCTTTTTAGTTAATTTAGTATTTACCATTTGTTTCAAATTTTAAATATTAATTAAGATTTCGGCATATATATATATTATGTAAATCATTTAAATTTGTTGAATCCATTTAAATTAATATGAACATATAAATTAATTTTATATATTGTAATTAATATTTGTAGAAGATTCCACGATTTTACTTTATACATTTTTTTTATTAAAAAGCAAATTAACATGGAAGAATTTATAAAATTTTCTAACAATGAATTAATTATAAATTAGTTAAATTTTAACAATAAAATATAAATAATTAAATTAAAGATAAAAGTGTTGCATACACATCATAAAGTGTGCTGCTTGCGCGCCTCCTAAGGTGCACCAACGCATGCACATCAAAATGTCTAAATGTCTAAATAATTTACAGGTTTTGTTGTCTTAAAAAATGTGTGTTACGCCGTTTTCTTACAACGTCATTTATAGAACGTAATTTTTTTAAAAACTACCCTTCTGCGCTTTACGAAACGCACAATATAATATCCAAATCCGGGATTTTTTCCGTTATAATAACATATTCGGGATCCGCTGACGATTTGAAATTATATGTAAGTGCATCCGAAGACGTATGTCTTGTGCATCTTTTGATGTGCATGCACACAGTGTGCACATTTGGACGTACATATGGTGTGCACATTTGGATGTGCATATGATGTGCACATTTGAATATGCATGCTTCCATACGCCTCAAGATGCGCTTCAGACCATGGACATCAAAAAGCGCACAAAATTTGACGTAACTAGGTAAATTTTTTGACGTGTATATATCATATCCCTGATAAAAATTGCAAAATTTACCACAAAACCCTTTTCTTTCTTTTTTTTCTTTTCTTTTTTTTTTTCTTTTTCCATACGCCGTTTTCTTACTTTTCGTTCTCTCCTGCTCGTGACATGAGTGATTTCGTGTCGAGATTTTGCTTGATCGGAAATGTACCATTGTGATCCCAATTCGTTGGTCAAATTAGAATATTCTCGGCTTAATCGGCATCTAAATCGAATAATGTACGCCATTGAAGGTAAATCTTGCGCAAAAATCGGATGTTTTCTCATATTGTAAATTTTCGTTTCTAGGTTTACATGGTCCAAATTTGATTCCAAAAGCCTTTCCCGTCTCCCCTTCCCTTCCTCTGATCTTTCATTTCAAATCATCATTCCCATTCAAATTACCTGCATCTTCCCCTGATCAGTGAGGTTCTATGTTGAATATCATAATTTGTTCTGATAGTGTGATTATGAAATATTTACACTGATGCTAAAAGTTGTTTGACTGCTGAACCATAATGGTAAATACAAGCAATGTCTTTTACAATTTGAAGTAGTACACTCTCTGGTATGTAGTTAGAACAAAATATAGAGCTTATCTTTGTAATGGCTATACCAGATTTGAAATGAATTAACTTGTATGCAAGAATGATACAATATTTCTATACAGACCCTTCCTCTTTATACTGTTCTCCAATGTTCTATACTTCTTGAACTTATGAGCCAGAAAGTTTGGAGAGACAGAAGATGGAGACTGAAGAGAGAAGAATAGCCCCAGCAAAGGAGGCTAGGTCCAACCCGGTAACGAGAGGTACACTCTTAAACTTGTCCAACATTCCTACTTGCAGAATCATTATGACAGCATGTCCTACCCTCGTCTTTGCCTCTGATACTGATTCCATTTTTAGCCATGATGGAAGCATCTGAATCAACAATGTTTCATTTAGACATAAAATCTATAATACACTTGTTATTAGCTTTGTTTGAATGTTCTAGAGCAGCAACTAACCTCAAGATAGAACCCATTGGAGTTGGGAATCGTAGTTTTCGAACGCACAAACATTACGTATAACCCCATGCCGAAAATAAGCATAGCAGTTCCCACTAGGAACATGTCTATGGCCTCAATTACTAGCTCTATGATGCTTATATGGTCCAGCTTATACAATGCAGCTTCTAAATAGCGTAAATAGGACCGCATAATCATGATGAATCCCTGAAACATTTCTAGTGTGAACAGCTGGAGAAGAAAACCATTCTAAGATAACTAGTGAAAATTGAAATGATAGGATATATACCTCTACAAAGCACAAGATCGAACCAATCAAGGAGCCAGCAATGGCAAGCAAGGTGAAGAATCGACAGTCTATTATAGCCTGCAACATTTATAAGCACATACTTAAGAACTTGTATTATTCATGTCATTTCTTCAATTGAATACGATTTTATAAATAAACTTACCCTTTCAATCAACTCTTGAGTCTGTGAAGGGTCGAGCTTCCAATTTGCAGCTCCAAATGCAAATCGTGGCAGTAAATCCAGCAGGTTAAACTCTTGGACGGTTATGGGCGTTGAAATCACTTGCTGTGTTGCTACCTTCCTTGCCAAATGTGTATTTCTATTTCCTGCTGCATTAGCTCCAATGTTCATGCTTGAAATATTTGAATCTGAATTCGAGGGTTGACTGGTGTCCTTCCTTGAGGAGTTTTGAGAGCTTCTTCGAGTGTAGGAAGAAGAAGAACAAGAGGTTTGGAACGTGTGGTTTGCAGTAGGCTTGAGCAATAATCTGCTGGTTGCCATTTCCAGTAAGCCAACTTGCTCCTTTTTCCCTTTACCCCTTTCTCAGTTGAAATTCTGAGCTTTGATTGCTGAACAATTGCCATATATATAGTGTCTAAAATGGGCCTTTTCTTTTCCTGTTATTTTTTGCAGAAAATAAATTTCACAAAATGACCCATAAGTCAAGGTATTTTTCACAGTGCACCTCTATGCTTGAAAAAGAGAAATCTTTATAGGTGATTATATATAACTTTCTGTTTCATGGGTAATTTTGCCACCTAATTTTAGTTTGAGGGTAATTTTATGTAATTTATAGGTGCCAAGCAGATTCTGACTTGAGGTATATACTATATAATTCAAAGCTGCAGAATTGTGGAGAAAGGGGTTTGATTTGATCGGATACTTTCAAGTTCAAACTTTTGTGCCAAGGTCATTGGAACGCGTGGGGCCAGAAGCTCTCTGAGCCGAACACGTGGCGAAAGGCGTATCTAATTTTGTGAGGAACTTTTTCAGCATCTTTCTTCTCTGCTTATTCAAACGTTGTCGGCTACAGTGCACGTGCAATTAGAGGACGAAGCTCGCAATTAGCAGCTACCGAGAAGGCCGAATTTTCAGCTGCCAATTGGGGTTAGGTTTGATATTTCAACATAAAAAGTCCCTTAAAAAAAAATTAAGGAACTCGTAAAGACACGGCGATAGAATTTATGAATGAAAACGGATTCGGAATCAGTAACCGTTATAGTTACGGGTTTCGAATCCGTGGCAGAACCGGAACCCATCACAATTACGGGTTTCATATCCGAGATGATTTTCTTTGTGAATTCTAACCCAAAAAAAGTAACAGATTTTTCACGGATCCGGAATCCGTAATCGTGATCCGTGACACGGATTTTCTTTGTGAATTTTAACCAAAAAATTCTGAAACTAATACGGATTCGGAACCCGTTGAAAGAAAAAAAAATTCACGGTACAGGTTTCGAATGCGCAGTAAGTTGTGAATTCCATATCCGTGTAATACCCCTCCGAATTTACAAGTCCAAACACAAGTTTTTCCTGCAAAGTTTGCATTTGTAACTCTGCCCCTAATTGAGCTGTCAATAATGCATTTTGGTTCCTTGCTCAGTTGCTCATCACATATTACAAAGCATCAGTAATTGTCTGTCGTTCTAGATTTACAAGGGAATAATCTGACTAGAAATGTGATCAAAGACCATAAACAAACCAAACCAAGAACCTGAAGCATCACCACCATTCCCACCAAGGCGTCGCCTCTTTCCATTAACAGCGGAGACTTAGGGAGATCGGCCATAGCATATACTAATCGCTCAATGAAGTAAACAGCTCTAGTTATCTGATATATTCTGTACATCTGCAACAACCAATCCAACAGACTATTTATAAGACCGAAACCTGCAAAAATCTGTTCAGGAGCAAAAATGAAACCTGTAATTACCTCAAAGATGATAGGAACGAGAGGCCAGCAGGATGAATTACGTATCCTGAGCGCAAACTCGAACAAAAATTGTGCCAAACAACCAACTAACAACGGAGCAACCGCTATTAACCCATTCAGACCTAGCTCCTGCCATGATGTATATACAGAGAACAGAGGAAGGAGAGTTTTGAGGCCTGATGTTAGAAACGCAGATGTTGAGTATCCTCTTAAGCCATTGTTGAAGCTCCATCTCTTCGAACTAGATTGCAGGGATGATCTATGGACATGGTCTGTGATGACAAGGAAAGCTGCAAAGCCGCTGTAGAATGTTGCTTCCGAAGTAAGCGATACCACGATTTCTACATTGCAGGCAATCCGTGGATCTTATCAGCTTTTCATAACTTGCATTTGTAACACATGCTTAATCTTTGGAGTTTAAATTATTAAAAGAATCAGGTGAAGTAGGCGCTTTTTTATGGGCATCTCTGATTTTTACCACTCTAATTGACCTACCACTATTACTCGATTAAGAGGTATATTTATCTAATGAGTTTATACTATTAGTACTGTTAATAGAGACATACTGACACATACATACTGATGCAAGAAGACAGAGGTAAAAGATTTGTAATTTTTACTGCAAGGAAACATCCTTGTGAAATCATAAGTACTTCTTAAGGATTAGGGTCGGATGAAATCCTAAAAAGAGAGGCAGAGACCAGAAAAGTAGTGAGTTCACCTGCAAGAATCACATCCTTGATGATAATATTAATCACGCTTCCAAGCAAAACAGGAGGTAGAACATAAGATAGCATCAGCACCATACAGCCTGCTAACCAGAGGAAAGAACCTGACTCGGGTTTGGTAGGGGAAGACTCCAAATTGCCTTGTTCGACTATCTGGTGGGTTAACCCGTTGAAAAAAATGGATCCGGGTTTGCCCCTAAATGATTCGAATTCATCATTGTCTTTGCTTGTTACATTCTCCAAGTCACCCCACAGAAGAAACTTTCTTCCTAAATCTGAGATTGTAGAATGAGCTCTTGCTGCTTTGTTTACCCAATTCAAACCCCACTGAGATGCTGAACAAAGCTCACACAATGCCATTCAATTTTTTAATTTAAAAAAAAAAGATAATAATAAATATATGTTTCCTCATCCGTTTGTGTGCAACATAAATTGTACAGTCTAAGTGGAAAGAAGATGAAAGCATACATTTTCCTGTACATTTCAACTGAAATCTTTGGCTTCTGTCCGTGACTCCAGAAGAAAACGAACACTAAAGTTAAATAAAAAAGGAATCAGAAGAATAAAAAGAATGACAACTATGTGAGAGATGAATTTGAAGAGGGAGAAAGCATACTAATTGTTGAATAATGGAATGCCGGTTAGAGGTCTCAATCTCAATCTTGGGATGTTTACACAAAGAACAAACAAGTTGTGAAGCCATCTGGTGAGTAAAACTCTGAAGTTTTTTTTAATTATGATATGTAATTAATTATATTTTGTTGTAACCGCTCCATAGTTTGTGGGCTGTTATTGAAACGTGGGAATTGCCCTTGTTTTTCTATGGCTCAATGTTGCTCTTTCTCTTCTACTTTCTGGCTTGGAATCCTTCTTCCTCGGACATATGTTCTGTTCAATACCAATACTTTTAAATTACAATATTTGACGGCAGGAATCCATTCTCTGACCGATTTTTGACAAAATTGTACGTACGGTTTGCAATTTTACACAATTTTACAGAGACAAACTGAACTTTTTATTCATGTACACTTTATGCCAAGAAAAGGGTGAAGAAAGCATCATCAATCAAGCTCATTGTTAACCTGTAAGCTATTTGATGAAGGGGAGCTGTGTTGGCTAGACCATAATTCCTGCGTAGACAAATGAGAACCATCCTCCAAATCCATTGAGCTTCCGTAACTAGGCTCGTTTTGAAGCATCTGGAAACCGAGGCTACCAAACCTCACCTTCTTTATCACCAAACCAGTGTTAGTCTCCAAAAATGAGGAGTTCAATATTCTTCCCTTGACCGAATTCGAGGAATCAAACTCCTGGACTGAAACCCGTCGGCTTGATCCAAGCTGCTCCAACTCAGAGGAAACTTCCACCATTGAAGGCCTCATGTCCTTGTGGTAAGCAAGGCATCTGAACGCTAGCTCTGCAACCTTGTGTATTGTAGTTGAAGTCCAGGGATCATCAAGAAGCTCTTGTTTCAAGAATGGGTCAATGATCTCATCTACACATCCCTTACCTATCTTATCTGTGGCGAATGAAGCCAAGTTCACCTCATTCGAAGGCCGAGAAAAGTCAACCACCTTAAGCCCGGTTATAATCTCTGCCAACACCACTCCGAAGCTATAGACATCACTCTTATCAGAAAGATGAAAGCTTTGGTGGTACTGAGGATCGAGGTAACCGGGTGTTCCTTGAGGAGCAGTTGAGATATAAGAGGATTCAGGCAAGCCGAACCTTGAGAGACCGAAATCTGCCACTTTTGCTTTGAAGTTGTCATCCAAGAGAATGTTGCTAGACTTTATGTCTCGATGATAAATAGGAGGGTTAATATCCGAGTGGAGATAAGCAATGGCTTGAGCAGTTTCCCTAGCAATGCTTAATCGAACGGGCCATGCAAGACCGTCTCCTCTTTCTCTATGTATGTGTTGAAAGAGGGTTCCGTTGGGCATGAACTCGTAAACAAGGATTTGTTCTTCAATGTTTTCAATAGAACAACCTAGAAGGTGAACTAAATTTGGATGGTCCACTGATGAAAGGAGCTTGATCTCATTGATTACCTGATCAATACATTCACTGGTCTCCCTGTGCTTGACCCTCTTTATAGCAACCCACTCGTAATTGTGGAGTTTTGCCTGGTAGACTGTTCCATAGGCTCCGGTACCTAATCTGTGTTCTTCAGAAAAGCAGTTGGTTGCTCTCAGGATTTCTTTGTAAGAGTAGACTGGAATGCAGATAGTATCCGTTTCAGATAGGTGGTGCTTTGCAATTTTTCTGAACTTTGACATCTGGCTTTTTCTATGGAAGCACAAGCATAATAATCCCAAGCTCACCAATGCCAATGATGCTCCAGCAGCTAAACCTGGTCATTTGGATTTATTTAAAAAGAACATTCACTCTGTATTGTGCAATATGCAGCAGTAAGCTTAGAAATAGTATTATTTGGTTATGTTAGGAGACTACAATATACCTGCAATAAGAACGCTTGCTTTTGTTACTCCGGTGCACTTTCCATTAGTGTACTTCGAAGTATTGCAGGTTGAAGATACTTCTGAAAGTTGAGACACATTCAAGATATCATAAACGAATTTGGGGAGAATTAAAACGGAGTAATGTGCGTATGCAAGTGAAAGCAGTGGAATTCTAAGGTGCAGATGATCTTTTTTGTGCATCTTCCATTCTTGTATGCTGTTAGTTTGAGGATTCAAATTACAGTAACTAAACACAAATATATTCTAGAATCTATAATTAAGATAACAAAACTAAAGCTCAAATCATGATTACTATGCGTACTGCTATAAATAGTCTATGGTAAGTATGACTTTGAATGGAATAGAAAATCCTGCTGCAAGATTTTCCTGGAGTGAAAAAATCAAACTGGCCCATTACTAAAAAGTATTAGGTGAACCACTATGAATTTTATATCAAACTTTCTGTCATTTTTTAATTGCAACGAAAGGAGAGACCATAGAAAATGAGATAATGAGTGCAGATTTTAGACTAAGCTGGATCATGGAGTTGTAGATGAATCAATTGAAGTACTTTATTGACTTCATCTATAATCATGAAGACAAAATGATAAGATTATGGGGCCCCAAACCCCACACAAGTGAAGGGTCTAACTTTTCAATCACAGCTTGTCGACAACTTTCACCTGTTTAATGACAAGATGTCGATGTTCATAAATTTGATTCAAATCAAGCCCGGAATTGCAAACTCAACCTGCTTTGAATTTTTGCGGTCGATGTCTGAAGTTGTTCTGTATACTGAAAGGCATATCAACACTTATATTTATTCAAGTCCAAATTCCAACTTCAGCACGGCATATCTACTCGTATAGTCGTATGCATTCATTACAGTAGCAGCTAACAGGCTAACAGCAACGATGTCACAGACTCACAGCCATTGAAAGTCCAAGCTCATCAGCCAACCCTTTACAGTAGAACTCGAATAATAGTTTGTTTCAACAATGCTTTTTATTCAAGTCCATAATCCAGATATACAGATTCTAGTGATAAAATCTTAACCTAAACCCCAGATTTTTTCTAATTAATCACGATATCAATTTGTCAGAAATTTGTTAAATAAGAGCTTGATTACCTTTTTGGCAGCCGGAACCGTCTACGTATCCATCTCCATCATAACCTTCCCTGCAAAGGCAACGGAATCCCTCTCTGATTCCCGGCAACGATACCTTCTGACAATTGGCTCCACTCGAACACCTACCGCCGCCATCGCACTGACCTTCCAACCACCAGCGCAACTCCACCACTTCAATCTCCAAAGCCACTACCGAATCCCCATTTTCCAACGCCGTTTCGTTCGCCTCTATACCAGCCGATTTATTCGCCTCCGTCCGAATCGAAGAAAGTAGCAATCCGCATCCGCTCCCACTCAACTTGTCAAAATCAATCAATTCTTCATCCCTAGCATCAGCGTAACAGCTCAGGTCGTCGCGAGAGCTGCCGCAATCTTGCAGCTCGAACCTCGCCTGGACGAGAGTGCGAGGGATCGTGCAGTTAGAGAAGGTGCGACTACAATTCTTGAGGAGAAAAGCGTTGCGAGAGGTAGGACCGAAGTTAGGCGAGAAGAGTTGCCGTAGAGAATGAACAGTCCGGCTGCAACTGAGCTTAAGAGAGATCAAAATACTGTCGGAGGTGACGGAGCGGACGGGGAAATCGCCGAGGAAGACGGTGTTTGGAGTGCAATTGAGGCGGATAGGGCAACCACCAGAGAAGCCGAAGGGATAGGGAAGGCGGTGAGCACCGCACGTGGAGTTGCAAGGCACCGAAGAGGGAGATGCTTGGGAGACGGCACCGGAGAAGAGAAAGAACAAAAGGAGGAAGCACAGCGAAATTCCGCCATGAATGGTTATGAAGATCATTATATGGTACTATTGTAGAAATTTCGATGGATTTTTGTTTGGATTTCGAGCAGGGGAACGATGAAGGTGTTGTTCATAGATTATGCGTGAGGAAGAAGTTGAAGCAATGAGTGAGCAAGAAGCGAGTTTTTGTTCAACTATGGCATGTGTACGTTATTGCACAGAGCGTCAGAGCATGAATCCGTTGAATATTGTTGTTTTTTAAATAGAAAATAAAGATTTTTTTTTTATATTCATCAATGAAATATGATTTATTTTCCACCTAAAAAAATGAAATATGATTTACTTACAACGGTAAGCAAACGTCGTGACTCGTGAATGGCTGAATGCCTTATTAATGGATTATGGTTTTGTTTCCCTACGACTTTTTCTTTCGTCGGAAATATAAGTAAGTGGAAGAGAGTCATTGGACTCCCAGTAGCCAAACAATCACCATAATTAGACATTCAGAGCCTTACGTCCTCAGCTAAAATATATTTAATATTTTCGGGAGGGTCAACCAATACAACCAAACTCATAAAGCATGTTGAATCCAGATATTTCAAGATCTTTGGATAAAGTCTTGACACAAATGCATCACGTTAGAGAGGATGATAACGTTGAATATGCTTACCCAACATCAAAGTGACAAGTTGTGAGTTTCCAAAATAACATTCCGATAACCAAACTCACAAGCACAACTTAGATCATACAAAACTTCCCGTAACTCAACAGTGCAGATTGTACAAATTTCGATGTTATATAAACACCCACTATGCCACACCCCCTGACGATCCCTAATCACACTCCTTGCAACCGACATACCATTAGCTTGCACCGACCCATCAATATTCACCTTCACTCATCCTTGTCTCGGCGGCTCCCATGCAACCAACGTTATCAACATAGTTTGGTTGGCATTTCCATGTAAGTGATGCTTTCATGCATGATCATACTCACCAACTTGATTTAAGATAAAATGTGGTTTACTTCCCAATTGCGCCGATGTTAGTTTTTCTTTTAATTTCTATATTCGTCTATATAAACAATATTTGATCAATGAAATAAACAAGCTTTCCGATTCACAAATCTCTTCGTGGTATAAAAGCACTTTCCTTAACCTACACTTCCGCACAAAACAAAACCCCAATTGCGCCGTCATCAGAGGTGATGACGACACATTATCAGAAACGTCTTAGACAACCAGTATCAGAAAATACTTTGTCCGTCAGTATCAGAGAAAACTTTGGTCATCAGTTTCAAAAACAACTTTAGCCGTCGGTATCACAGAATCCTTTGCCGCCAGTATAAGAGAAAACTTTGATCGTCAGTATTAGAGAATACTTTCTCCACTGGTGTCAGAAAAGACTTTGGCTGCCAATATCAGAAATCCAAACATACCATAGAACGCTAATCTACCTGCCTTCTAGGGACCAAAACTTTCCCTATGACGCTAATTTACATGCGTCCTAGGGACCAAAGTTACCCTAGGAAGCTAATTTACCTTCGTCCTACGGCCTAGAACTTACCCTAGTACGCTAATCAACTTGTGAACGCTAATCAACTTGCATACGCTAATTAATCTGCGTCCTAGGGCCCGAAACGTACCTAAGACACTACTCAACCTGCGTCCTAGGGCCCGAAACTTGCCCTATGACGCTAATCAACTTGCGTACTAGGTCCCGAAACTTACCCTAAGACGCTAATCAACCTGCGTCCCGAAACTTACCCTAGAAGGCTAATCCACATGCGTGCTAGGGCCCATAACTTACTCTAAAACACTAATCAATTTGCGTCTCAAGGCCCATAACTTAGCTAAGACGCTAACCAACCTGCGTCCTAGGGCCCATAATTTACACTAGCACACTAATCAACTTGCGCCCTAGGGCCCATTACTTATCTCGGACGCTAACCAACCGGCGTCCTAGGGTTCATAACTTACCCTAGGACGCTAATCAACCTGCGTCCTAGGGTCCAACCTATCGGCGTCATATTGACGCCAACAAAACAGAGACCGGTGAAAGAAGGGAGGTACATCAATTCCTTCTTCAAGTTGCTATTGTTCAAGCTTGTTTCTATTGTTCAAGTTTTGAACTGTTGAATAACACCTCTAACTTATTGGGCTAGATATTTGATCAATGAAATAAACAAGATTTTCGGTTCGCAAATCTCTTCACCAACCAAGCTTCGTTACGGAACACCACATTATTTCGTCACTTCCATATCCAACATAATGCTCCTGCAAAAACAGTAGACCAACTATATATGGATTGAAAACTTTTAGGGGAAAGTAAGTTACCTCTCAACCAAACCGCGAACGACGCCGTAAAAAAGGTCTGGGCACATATCCAAAGCATGAAGATCCTCCCATATCTTCCATGTTGTTGGGAAATCACGAAAATTAAAGATTGATCTCAAACTCAACAGGATCCCCACAAATCTTACACGCAACATCTATAGTAATATGTCGTCGAACACGCTTAACATTCGTCAAACATCCTCCTTTCAAATATTCCACATGAAAGTCCTTCCTCTCTTAGTGTAGCGTATCTTCTAAATTTGAGTATACAATCGGTTGTGATTACACGTATCGGATAACAATTTCATCCGTATTCACCAGTCATCCATTCAGTCAAACCAAATGTAAGGCCAAAACTCGAAAGGTATGGTTGGAACTCGGGTGGCGATTGATCGGGTGACGGTTGTGCAAACCGTCACCCAGTTCACCCGAAACCTTAATAAAAAAAAGTAAATATGTTATTTATATATATATATTGTCTTACTAGCATTAAACATAATCCCTCCACTAGCATAAGCAACACTTCTTCAATCGTTTCAACCACTCTACACTACATAACCATTTAAGATCACGTGTCAATGATTTTAAAAAAACGTGATACTTTTTCTAAAGAAGTAGAATATTTGGTGGATGAAATTACTTTTGATAGTCAATTTTGTAGGCTTATCATTATATTTTATATGTATAAATAAATTTCAAAGGTTTAAATTTAATAAAATAACTTGTAATTTTATATATATTGAATTCATTGTTTGTAGTATCTTGTATATGTGATTTGTTCTTAATTAAAATACAATATAACCGAATTATGATATTTGAATATAACACCAAAAATAGGATGTCGGAAACAATATATCATATTACAAGCTAATACTCGAAATAGCACATGGAAAATATTAAACCACAATTGTAATGTATGAAACACTAACGGAAATTAATATATACAATATCCAATAAGAATATAATACAGGAATTATATAATACCAAAAATATTATATCAGGGTCCATTCAGGAGAGGAGCAAAAAATTTCAACATCCTTTTTATTTCTTTTGATCTCAATAATTCATCTCTATGGGGTTGAATTTTTTTTTTAAATGTAATCTTCTTTCATCTTAAAGGATCCCATATTATAATAATTCATCAGTTATAATACCAATACTAAACTATAAACACCATACCCAAAATGATTTATGGGGATTAATGTACCTTATGAAACCCCAATAGATGAAACCTAAACCGAAAAATAATGCCGCAAACATTATATATGAATTCTTGAACGGAAACTCTATACAAGCATGAACCATTATATCACATACAAGAACTAATCATGTAAGCGTTGTGGACGTACGACTAGTCTTATAAAGAGACAAAGACATGGATCGAAGAGTGCGACTCTGAGAAAATTATCATTCGCTATCTCTTGTATTTTCTTTTAATTTATAAGAGGAGTTAATGCTACCTGCCATGGGAATAGATGCAATTCCCAAAAAAATTCCGGTTAGACTGTACTATTCTAAAACAGAGTTCAAATATTAGAGAACACAATAAGATCTATCTTATTATTGTACCGGACAGTTAAAGGTACGTCGATAAAAATAACAAATACACAACGCAATGCAGTCAAACTGCGTTGAAAACTTTGAAATTCAACGCAGACCGATTGTGTTGAAGGGTTTCAACTTCAATGCAGGCCGACTGCGTTGAGGGGTTTTAACTTCAATGCGGGCCGATTGCGTTGAAGTTGAACCCTACTTCAAGCAAATTCTTTTGCCGCCGCTGCTCTCTTCGTCACTTTCCTTTGAAATTTTCAAACTCAGAAAAAACTCAAATCTGTCATATGAAACCAAAAAAACCCGATATCATGGATCTTCCGAGACATCCTTACCAAGCAGAATTGGAATAGGGTAGAAACAGAATTGGAATTGGATTTGGAATAAAAAAAATGAGAAAACGAAAAAAATAATCATCGGAATTCTTCGCTCGCGAAGAACAGGTTGAGCTTACCGTCAACACAGGCCGACTACGTTGAAGGTGAGTTGCCAACTTCAATGCATGCCGACTGCATCGAAGGTGGCGCGTAAACACACGTGCATGTTTTAAACAGACTCGTGTATTTACATTTTATTTTTTAAAAATATCAAAACTTAATTATTGTTAGCTACTATATACGGAGTTTGAAATTCAGATTTTTGATAATTCTATTACTTTCGAAAATCGGTTTAGATCGTTCTTTAGCAGCAGGCTAGGACATAGAGATGACCACCGCTTGCCCTTTTTTGTGCCGAGGCGATCGACAAGTGGAGGATGAGGATGTTGACCCATCTAAATCTGTTGTTGCTCCCGCTTATATTCCCTCCTATCTGATCCCGCTTCTACTACTATTCCCGCTTTTGTTCTCTCTCAACTCGGATCACTTCCTCATCGGGAGGCTCAGTTTGAGTCAAATGATGTTGACACCATTTGCACACGTCACACTACTTTAGTTCTCTTTACCTCACCTCCTTCTCCCACTCCCGTTACCGCTTCTACATCCACTTTTCACGGTTCCACATCCACCCACTACTGCAGGTTTCAACTTTTGAGGCATCTTTTCATTATTTAAGTAGATTATATATACCAAATAATCGATAAAAATTTATCTCTTTGCAAAATATAGGCGTGGATATAAGCGCACTTTTCCACTCTTTGCGGTCTAGCTGCCATGGATGTTGAGATTCATGGATTTGCACGTAGGACTTCGAGGATTTTGATCCTGAAGACCCCGCCTTGACGCTTGAGAGGTTGACGTCTGTACGTGGCCAACTAGATCAGATGAGGCCAAAGTACGTGAGGTTTATTCCATACGATGATCGTGTATTGGACTTTGACGGAGAGTTTGCTATCTTTAGGTACACAGGCATCATTCGTATAGTGACATCGAGGAGCCCTATATGTCGGACAAAGTAATGAGACAGTTGAGGTGCATCCAGAGGATCCCCGATGATCGTATCCCAGTGACCACATAGGAGTGTCCCGCTATTGGTGGTTGAGGTTACAAGATTTGGTATCATATCACACACGATATATAGGTGGTCCAGAAGATACAAGGAGGTCACACACTTCCTATTGGTCGGCACATAGTTGCGCCCGTCTCATGGGTTGTAGTTGATGGTTACATGACATGGTTCTTTGATTAGAGTCACCCGTACCCCTTTCCAAGGTCAACTGCACAGACACCTCCCATGAATCAACCACCTCTTGTCCTTGTTTTGGACACCCGGATAGGATATCTCATTTTGTGTCATTATTCCATTCATCTATTATGGTTTTCTAACTACTTATTTTTGTCAACAAGATCTACATGTCCTTGGTGGTAGGATTCGGGATATGCTACATGTTTGTGGTTCGCCGACGTGAAGCGTCAAACAAACCGTCATCATGAACCGACATAAACCCCTTTTATTACCCTTGCTCTTCATCCTTCGATTACACTACACCATGAATCAACGTTTCCAATGAAACTATTTATGGAAGTAACTATTGTATTTAGATGGTTAATATATATGTTAGAATGTGGATAATATTTCCCTTAGGATTTTCATCGACTAATGGGTAATATTAATAGAGAAACGTATTTACATAATTATAAAAGGCAGATCTCTATTTACAATATTTACAATATTCTATCATACCCCCCGCAGTCGAAACTAGTGGAGGATGAACAGTAAGACTGAACCGAAAATTGTCGAGGCAGGCCTTTGTGAAGATATCAGCATACTGGAACGCGGAAGGCACTTGAAGAACCTTGATGTAACCCAGGGCGACCTTGTTGCGAACAAAATGGATGTCGAGTTCAACGTGCTTGGTGCATTGATGTTGAACTGGATTGGTGGCAAGATATGCAGCAGATATGCTGTTAGTGTATACAACCGTGGCTTTGAAGAGAGGACAATGAAGTTCCAACAAAAGATTTTGTAGCCATGAATACTCAGAGACAACATTAGCAGCACCTCGGTATTCAGCCTCGACACTAGACCTAGAGACCACAAACTGGCGTTTGACGGACCAAGATACTAGTGTGTCATTGAAGAATACACAATAGCCCGAAGTAGAGCGACGAGTGTGTGGGCACCCTCCCCAACCAGCGTCTATATAGGCAATTAAGCTAGATTTTGGTGAAGGAGAGATGGTAATAACGCGAGTCGAAGTGCCAACAATGTAGCGGATGATGCGTTTGAGGGCGGCGAAGTGCATCTCTCGGGGATGATGCATGAATAGGCATATTTGTTGTACAACAAAGCTAATGTCAAGGCGGGTAAAAGTGAGGTACTGAAGAGCACCAACAATGCTCTTGTATAGAGTGGGGTCACTGACTGCTTTTCCAGAGGACGCACTGAGTTTGACCGATGTCTCAGCAGGAGTGACGGCATATTTACATTTTGTCATCTTTGCCCATTCAATAATTCTCGAGCGTACTTATCTTGAGATAAGAATAAGCCAGAGGCACTCCGACAAACTAATATGCCTAAGAAGTATGACAAAGCCTCAACATCCTTTAGAGCAAATTTCTTACCCAAAAGCATCATCAGATGAGTACGCAACATATCATAAGATTTAGTAAGGATAATGTGATCAACATATAGGAGAAAATAATCAATGTCGGAACCCTGAAGGTAAACAAAGACGGAGAAATCGTTCTTACTTCCAATGAAACCAATGCGATTCAAGAAGCATGTAAACCGTTGAAACTAGGCTTGGGAGCCTGTTTGAGACCATAGAGAGACTTTTGCAAAAGACATACATGATTTGGACGAGAAGAATCACGGAATCCTGAAGGTTAAAACATGTATACTGTTTTGTTCAGATGCCCGTGGAGGAAGGCATTTTGAATATCCAACTAGTGAATAGACCGGGAGCGAGATACTGCAATACTGAGAACTATCCGGAGAGTTGCCGGTTTAACAACCGGACTGAACGTCTCATCACAATCAATTTCAATTTGTTGAGAACAGCCGTTGGCGACCAAGCGAGCTTTTTATCGCTCAACGGAACCGTCATACCTGTACTTATACCGAAAAATCCACATACATCGCACAATATTAGCATCATTGAGACGAGGAATTAGAACCCAAGTCTTATTTCGCATAAGAACTCGATACTCGTCGAGTATGGCATCGTTCCAGTATGGGTCTTTGAGAGATAAATTGTAGGATTTTGGTATAGGAGAGAAAAGGTGAGATAATGAGGCAATGGTAACCGATAGGTCAAAATTTGGTTTGGGCTTCACTATACCGGAGTGACTCCGGGTTTGGGGCCAATTGGGTAAGGCAACAAGTGGAGTCGGATTTATGGGCTGGAGGAGTAGGGCGGTCTGCTCATCTGAATGATGTGGGAGAGGGAGTGAGTTTGGGCTTGGGGCAGTAGGCGGGCCAGGGATATGGAGTGGGCCAGAAACAGCAGGATATTGAGGGAGTGGGCATGGGGAGACGTATGCAGCAGACGGGTCGGATAGGTCATAAGTGGAGGTTGTTGAGCTTGGGCCTGATGTAGCAGACGGGCAGGGATAAGGAGAGGGTTGGACTGAAGTGGTGAACGCGGGCAATGTGAGGTGGGTAACGGGCCGCAACCTGTGAAGTTGCGAAGGTGTTCAGTGTGATAGGGGAGGGACCGGCATCGGTGAGGGAGTCATAGTGATCCGGGGAGACGCTATTCTGAGTAGCGAATGGAAAAAGAGACTCATCAAAGTGACATGGCGGGAAAGAATGATTTTGTGTGTACCTAACTCAAGACATTTATAACCCTGATGATGAGTGGGGTACCCGAAGAAAACGCACGGTGTAGTGTGAGGCTGAAGTTTGTGGAAAATAGTTGCACTTTGATTATGATAGCAAAGACAACTGAAAACCCGGAGATGACCTAGATGATGTGGGACCATCTCCAACACAAGGACCAGTTACACGCTCAAAGGCTAAGGCATTGAAGGACAACCCAACAACCCCTTCACCCTCTTCGGATTCAATCATGGATAGAGCGATCACAAGGTCAAGAGCAAAGGCGATTCAAGATGAAGTTACGAACATACTCACGACATATACGCTTAAGGAAACTCTCCTCACTCTCAAGAGTTCCTTATAGAAGAATCAAGCCATGACCAAGAAGATCTATCAAGCAAAGAAGAAGGGTAAGAGCACGGAAGAGCCTCAAAGAGGAAAAATTGACCGAATTCTGACCGATTTTCCTCTCTGAGACGAGTTTTTGCAAGATCCGGCCATGATCTTCTATCTTTGGCAATTATATCTTTTAGTGATTCCTTAAAACTCTCAGACTATCTTAAGGGATTATTAGTTTAGGTTTTATCTTTATAGTTTTTATATTTTATATATCTTACAGATATATTTGCAAGATTATCTTTAAGTATATCTTTCCTAGTTTTCATAGTTAATCTCCCTTATAAATAGAATTAATGGGAGAGATTGTTTGACAGATTAAATTTGATATTTTCCACAAATTTATGAGACTTGCAGCTTCGCTTACGGAGTTTGTATTTTCTTCATTAATCATTCAATAAAAAAGAGAGCTTTTGGTTGAATTGTTGTGAAGTCCTTGCTAGATTGTGCTTGTGTGTGTTAATCTTATTGAAGGTTGGTGCTCCTGGTCAATTCTAGTCCCTCCTTGTGCTTGTCTTACTTAGAAGACTTGTGTAAGGTTAAAGAAGTGTGGGTCAAGATGATCTTCTCGTTAAAGGGTTTTGACACATCATTGGTCAAGGTTTTTTTGCGGAACTATCTTAGTTTATATCTTCCTATATCTTTCATTTATCATTTCATATTCATCTTCTTATCTTTCCATATCATTCACTAATTCGTTTTTTGAGTTTCAAAGAAAATCGACATGTTCATATAAATCGATCGATTTATTCTCTAGAACATCCCGATTTTATCCCAGTTAAGGACTTTCAATCTAGATCAGGAACTGCAGCTTATCCCCGCATCACTAGGGATGGGGTAGAGTGGTATAACACTTGAGTAGGATACCTATTTTGAATGGTGGTGGAGGGAAGAATGTTGAGGAGATAACAAGATGTCTCTAAGACATGGGGCCAGTAGGAGACAAGAATGGACGCATGAAAAAGAAGAGACCGCATCATGTTATTGATGGTACAAATGGTACGCTCACCTTTTCCATTATGAGGAGAGATATGAGGACACGAAAATCAAAAAGTGATACCATGAGTAGCAAAAAGTTATGAAAATTCGTGTTGTTAAACTCACGCCCCATGTTGAATTGGAAACTTTTGATGTTGGTTTGAAATTGTGTTTGAACTAGTTTATGAAATTGCCCAAAAAGATCAAAGACTTGTGACTTAAAATTTGATTGGAGAAACCCATAAGAAATGAGAGAAGTGATCGAGAAATAACAAGTAATATCTAAAACCTTCCCGGCTAGGGATATGAGAGGTCCAAATATCGTTATGAATAATGTCAAAAGGAGCAAAAGTATTAGTAGTGGAGCGATCAAACGCTAATCTATGATATTTTCCAAGTTGGCAAGCATGACAAAGAGGAGTTGATGTCTCCTTATTGCAAATAAAAAGGGAAGCTTTTCTAAGAAAATTGAGAACTAGCGTGCCGGGATGACCTAGACGTGCATGCCAAGTAGAAGAAGACTCAGCCGAGAGGGCATGTTGCGGACCGATGGGTGGACTGGTGATCGGATAGAGCTCCCCAGAGCTATTACATCTTAGACCGTGTAGATCCCTCACATAGCAACCAAAAGGGTCAAATTCTACGGAAGCACGGTTATCAGTTATAAAACGTCTAACGAAAACTAGGTTTTTGACAATTTTGGGTGCGACAAGGATTTTGGTCAAACGGAGAGGTTGGTTAGTGGTGGGTAGTATGGCATCACCAAGACCTGTAGAAGGGACACGCTTACCATTGCCAACAAGAATTAAATTTAAGGGACCATTATACGAAAAAGACGAGAGATTATCGGAGTTATTCGTCATGTGCAAGGTGACACCCGTGTCCATATACCATAAATTATTCGCCGGATTTAATGACATCGTTGCGAAGGATTGATCCAAGGAAGTGGGATGAACAACAACAGCTTGCATGTAATGGGCCTATGGAGGAGCTGACACTAGGCCCGGTCCAAGAATGTCATGCGGCATGGTGGGGTATGGACAAGGTGGGGCACGGAATGGGGCGGGAGGAAATTGGTCCGGCCACTGCTAACCCTGTGGAGAAAGTGGCCCGCTACTGAAGTGTTGAAGAGGAGCTTGGGCCAGCATCCATCCGAAATTGGGCCGGTAGACAAAGTGAGTTTGGGCATGGGATGCGCCATGGGAGCGGCCCTTGCCTCTCTTGCTCTGGTCTCGATTTCTATTGGGTTGGTCCGAAGGAGCTTGCTGTGTTGAGGGAGCAACAACTCCATGGGAAGGAAGGGTGGCGGCGGTGAGGGCTGAAGAGGAGCTGTCGGAGCCGGACTGTGCCACCAACCGTGTTTCTTCTAGAAGATGTTGTGATCGAGCTTTTGTAAAACTCGGAAGAAGATCAGTCTGCTGAATAAAGCTCGTCATTGTGTTGTACTCGGCCGGCAGACCCGAGATCAGTTGAAGAACTAGACGAGTTGTAGGAACCGGTGATCCGACATCCTTTAGTAGATCTGCTAACGATTTGAGTTGCTAATAGAAGGCATTAACGGAAGAGAAACTGGATAACTTATAGTTGGAAAACTCATGTTCAAGGTACACCGCACGGATATTCTTGTTATCCTGAAAAATATTGTTAACGCGATTCCATGCTTGGAGCGCAGTGTCGTCCGAATCGAGAATTTGAAGAAGAATATCACGAGAGACTGTACTGTATATCCACTAGAGTACGGTTGCATCGACTTGAAGCCATAAGGAGTTGTCAATGTTTGGAGGTCGCGGAACTGCTTCATCAATATGATCAAGAACGTTATGGGTCTTCACAATGACGCGAAAGAGAGTAACCCACGATGTGTACGGAGTGTCATGATCAAGAACAAGAGCGATATTGTTTTGATGTTCGAGATTCCGAGAGTGGAGTGAAAGGAAGGCTTTTTGTCGGCAGCCATCGAAGCGGACAAATGGTCCGATAAGGAAGGGGAAGGAGACGGTGGTGTCGGAGGTGAAGGGGGTGGCCGGAATAACAAACTCGCAGCAAGCCTCGACAAACGCCGTCAGTGGAGAAGCAGCGAAAACAGGGTTAGAGGAAAGATTAGTTTGATATCATGTGAGAATGTGGATAATATTCCTCTTAGGATTTACATCGACTGCTATATAATATTAATAAAAGAATGTATTTATATATTCTGTCGATATATACTTCATATCCTTTTTTTACAATTTTATTTTTCATCAACTACGTCGAGGATATAGGACTGCAGAAATGCACATGATCTATATGGGGGTGGATTTGATGTTTTGCACAATTTACACTAAACTGAATTCAAAAGTTAGGGGCGAAAGAGTGTAAGATGAGACAAAATAATGTCAATTAGTTGCACGTCGTACCACGACTTTGTCAATTCTTTATTTTTGTAGATACGCAACTGGATTTGGTCTGCTTTGAATTTATTGCTCCTAATAAGTAATATACACCTATAAAGCTGGTATTATAAAATAGTTAATACAAAATTAGCGTTATTCATCATACATTCATACAAATAGCTTCTCTGCTTCGCACCGCAAATATGATGTATTGCAAATTGTACATATGGATTCGAGATTAAAATAGTTGTTTATTTGGTAAGTCGATTCACATTAAACAGAAAGCCTCTTTTAATTGGTTGATTGGAGGTTTCATATATTGAAAAAGAAATAGGCCGCTCCAATTTCTCTTATTGGGACAGATTTCCCATTCATACACAAGTTAAGATTCTGCTGACTTCCGGAAAAAGAAAAAACCATGTTTATTTTAAGAGGATTATAGGTGAATCATTGAGAAGCTGCTTACAAAAATGAAAAAAGTTACGGGTACAAGTCTTAGCTAAAGTAGTAGCCATCATCTCTTTGGAAACACCTATTTTTTCCTCAGTAAAAGTAACCTTCTTTATAGTGCATTTTTTTAGCCTCCTTTACTGGGGAGAAATCTTGTGTATTTTGTTGTTAATTTGTTCATCGTAGAGAGGGGTTGTCTCTTGTTTATTCATTTGAAAAAGAAGCGTTTCTTCTGGTTATTCATCTGACTAGTAAAACGGCACATTTCTCATCGGGGATGGAAAGCTCGACGCAAGTAACGACAAACTTGGAGAAGAGCATAAGAGAGGGCTTGATCGACATCCAAGAGGCGGGTGACGAATGCCAAGCAAAGGAGAGTGTTGGTGACTAGAGTGGATATTCTTTGGTTATGTATTGATGGCGTGGGAGAGGAGAAAGTGAGGGCTAACCAACAGCGGCATTCGGCCGGAAAAGAAACGAGAGTAATCCTCCTTTTATGATAGAGAGCTTGTGGCGGCTTGGGTTTGAATACCCAACAAATCCTTTAGGCTTCTTGTGAAACATTAGAGAGCAAATGATGTGCAGTTTAGTATATAAAGTTGGTAATGGGTGTAGGAAGCAACCCCTTATTATATTGATTCACCGGAACTTAGCACCTCTAAATGGCATATATGAGATTAACATTGCACCTCCAAAATCCAAACATGTTTTGTGGTGAAAAGTTTATGTAGAGCATCAAGGCATTGAAACTGTATTGATCGCGAAGTCCCAATACGTGCAAGTTAACTACGCACAAAATCACACGACGGATAAGGAAAGTGTCACGTGTAAGGACTTAAGCTTTCAAGCTTCGATTGATCGTGAAGAGCAAGCACTAGTTGCATGCAATCAGTATGGGCACTATATATATACGGGGGTACGTGTAAGAGTTTCATGCAAATTTGTAAGACTTGTATGGTCAATTCCACAAGACAAACCTTGACATCATTCTCATACGTTGTCTTATCCACAAGTTTCCCTTCCCAATAGGATAACACAATAAATTCACTACATTTAGGGGCAAAGATTACATTATAGAGTTTAAAAAAGATTTTGGATTAACCCTCTTTTCTAATAACAAAATATTTGTAGGTGTAAGAGTCTCAACCGTCCTTCACCTTTGTTCCAAGATTAGCACAACCAACGCAAGCCACTAAATCATACCAAACAAAACTAATCCCTCAATCATTCACAATACCAGGCTAGAAGCTTTGTGATCGATCAAACCTTGAGGAAAAACAAACCCAACCCTCCCACGTAAACGATAATGTTTCATAGCAACTCCTCCTCAAACCATGGCAATAAATCGAGGTCCAAAAACTCGAGTAACTTCTCCGATCACAACTTCTCCTCCTTCCCCACCGAAGTCGACTACTATGACACCCGTAATAGCAGCTTCTCCGTCGGCGGATCCTACAGTGATGACGTACGCATTAGCGGAGAAGGATCGCCCATGATGATGTCACCGTGGAATAATACTGCAACTTTCATGAAACCCGGCGCCTGGCAACAAGGCGCCGCTAATGAAGCTTCTTTTGAGGATGACGATGACGACGATTGCCTAGTCGGAAGCCTTGTTCGAGAAGAAGGTCATATATATTCATTGGCGACCAAGCATGGGGATCTTCTCTATACAGGCTCTGATAGCAAGAATATACGGGTTTGGAAGAATCTCAAGGAGTTTGCTGGGTTTAAGTCTGCAAGTGGCCTTGTTAAGGCCATTGTTATCGCCGGTGAGAAGATCTTCACCGGCCACCAGGACGGTAAGATCCGTATCTGGAAGGTATTGTTAACGCTTCCAAATTGGTTTGAAGTTATGAAATCGAAAACGAAATGGAAATAAATTTTGTTAATTTCTCGACGTGAATAGGTATCGCCGAAGAATCCAAGCGTCCACAAACGATACGGCTCGTTACCAACCTTGAAGGATATATTCAAGTCGTCCATGAGGCCGAGCAACTACATAGAGGTCAAGCGACGTCGTTCGGTGTGGATAAAGCACACCGACGCCATCTCTTGTCTAAGCTTGGTCGAGGATCAAGGGCTCCTCTACTCTGCATCGTGGGACCGGACGTTCAAGGTGTGGAGAATCTCGGACTCAAAGTGCCTCGAGTCGATTGCAGCCCATGACGACGCGGTGAATGCCGTGGTAACGAGCACCACGGACGGACACGTGTTTACAGGCTCCGCGGATGGGACGGTGAAGGTGTGGCGTAGGGAGCAACAAGGGAAGGCCACCAAACACTTCCTAATGCAGACATTATTGAAGCAAGAGTGTGCTGTCACGGCACTCGCGTTGGACCCCACAGGGTCGATTGTGTATTGTGGATCGAGTGATGGGCTGGTGAACTTCTGGGACAGAGGGAGGGGCCTAACCCACGGTGGGTCCCTTAGGGGCCACAAGCTGGCCGTGTTGTGCATCGCTTCTAGGGGGAATCTGGTGTTCAGTGGGTCCGCAGATAAGAACATATGCGTGTGGAGGAGGGATGGGTGCGAGCACACATGTTCGACGGTTCTCACGGGCCACACTGGCCCGGTGAAGTGTCTGGCGGTTGAGGAAGATCGGGTAGGCGGGGCCCGTGGGCCGCCGAAGTGGAAGGTCTATAGTGGGAGCCTGGACAAGTCGGTTAAGGTGTGGAGTGTTGCAGACCAGCCGATTGAGATGGCGCGCCAGACGGAGGCCGGCTCACACTCTATGCGCTCGGATCGTAGCGACTTTTAACCGGAAATGACATTTGATGAGGTTGTTGCTAGGTGGGAGGGTAAGGTTTATGAGTTTGGAAAGTGAAGAACTATACCAAGAATGTTGGGAACCATCAACTACACCCAATGTAGAATTGCTTTGTACAATTTACTTGTATATATATAGTGATAATGATATGTGTGGGTCATGAAAAAGCTCTTAGAAGGTTTCACAACCCTTGTAAGCTCTAATATAATATATCACAGCATCAAGTCTATTTGCTGTGTCTAAAATAGGACAATCCATTCAAAGGGGCAATTAATCTTGGGAAACTAGGCATGATTTATCCCTGTCTACATTTTCCTCTAAATAAGCAGGGACTTGTTTCAACTAAAACAGTTTTTTTTATGAGAAGCTTTCGTTCTCATGGCACTCTCAATGACAAAACAACTCAACCAACACTCTACTACTACTACCTATGAATACAATGATAAAGGGTGATGACTATATTATGATGACTGACTATATGCAAAATAAAAAGAACCTGTTTGGCTCATTAGCAATTCTTTCCTCGAATCACCGCCTTGCTAGAAAACTAATGAGAAAGCTTGCGAGAGTGGCTCTTTTTGAACTCGGGCTGAGTTCGTTTGCTAAGCCCCTGCATATGGGCACTTTGGCTACCAACAGAGTTCAAGTCCAACCCTAGAGGCATACTTGCATTTCCTCCTTCCAATATTCTCAAAACCTGAATTTGTCAAAATTAAAATGAGTATAGAGTTGCCATGAATGCAAAAAACATGGATGTTTAAGAAAAATCGAACTACCTTTGACATGGATGGTCTGCAATCGGGATCTCTATGAAGGCATAATGAGGCAGCATGACCCATTGCCTGGATCTCATAGGGGAAGTTGTGTGCACCGTTGGGCGGGTGACCTTTATCTTCGAGAAAGCGTTTTTGTTCTATGGAAGCCATGGGGTCAAACAGTTTGGATAGAGAGGACCATCCCTTTTGACACTGTAAGTCTTTAGCTCTTTGGCCAGTAATAAGCTCCATAAGTACCACACCAAATGCATATACGTCAATTTTCTCGGTAATACTTCCACCATCAAAGTGCTCAGGTGCAAGGTATCTGGGAAACAATAGTGTGAAAAGGAGTTCAGATACTATATTGTATTTAGGTTATCTTTGTTTCATCATTAGTGATTATTACCCTGAAGCGCCAACGATTTTTTGTTCCATGCCAATATTCCACTCTGAGTGTAGTCTAGCAAGCCCAAAATCACCAACCTGAAACACAAAGGAGTCATGAAGTGAATTTCAATGAATCCCAATGCTGAAACAAGTAGAATCGTGTAAAAATATAATCCAAATTACCATAGGCTCAAAATCATGAGTGAGAAGGATGTTATTAGGCCTCATGTCCCTGTGGATAATGCTACCAACTCGGCAATCTTCGTGAAGGTATCTCAAGCCCCGTGCTGCACCAACTGCTATTTTCAGGCGGGACTCTAGGTCCAATGTTGCTTTCTTGTTTCCTGACAAGGCCCCATTTGACACATTAGCTTGCTGATACATTTATACCATACTGAATAAGAAAGGCGCATACTAAAAAAATACCATGTAAATGGAAATCTAGAGAGCCGTTGCAGATGTATTCATAAACTAGCAATCTTCTCTTGTCCTCAGTACAAAACCCAATGAGCATCACAACATTTCGGTGTTGAGCACAACTTAAAACCCTAACTTCCCTGCAGAAATCGGCATCCTCTTGAAAACCAACAAACTTCAATTGCTTCACGGCAACCACCAGACCATCATTTAATATTCCCTTATGAACCACACCAAATCCACCTTCAGCTAATAGATTTGTATCTGAAAAACCGCCAGTAGCTTCCTCAAGCTCTTCATAAGTAAAACACCTGGGGGGTCTACCGAAAGCAGGTGCTTTGTTCTGGCATAGAGAACATAATGGTGGAGGTGCAGAAGACGTCCTCGACACAGAAACTGCATCTCTTATGCTATTACTCGGGGACTCTTTATGTTCAAACCTTAGAGATATACTTCCTCTGTCACCTATCAAATTGGAGTTGGTAATTTTTGGATCTGACATTTGTCTAGACTGTCCACTAAGTGGAGGTTTTCTGTCATAATAATTTTCAGGAGCCCAATAAGTATTTTGCCTCTCATGCATTGGTGTATACTTCCCTTTGTTTGGCCCTTCATATAGAGGATTCTGTTCATAAACAAGAAATGGAGAAGCTAACAGATCGGCGTTAGACAATGAGGTGTCTTCTGTTGTTCTTGAATAAGAAGTACTTGCATAATCTGGACTACTTATTGGCGTGGCAAACTTCATCCTGTGGCTTGGGAATCTTGCGCTTTCCACACCAGGAGAAGAGGTAGCTGAAAAGAATGGGGTTTGAGGCGTTGCAGAATATCCTAAATTGAGTCTAAGGACTTTTGGCTGACTACCCTTCATCACAACTATGCTGCAATTTAATTCCTCCATGCAATGTTTTTGCTCCTGTTTCAGTTTGCTGCAGAATTTAATGGAAAAAATAATCTCTTTTAAGAGCCAAAAAAGCAGAAAGATCACCAAAACACATCCGAGTGCAGCTAAACAAAAGTGATGAATTGCAAAAATCGCTTAATGATACCAGGCAGTAACTATAGTAAAGTATTTACTGAAAAATATTTCTACATATATATATGAGAAGCAAGAACTCCCCCTTCCAAAATGTTCAAAACTTATGTCTACAGATCAACAGGTAACGTTTTTGTTCAATGTTAGCCAATTACTTGAGGTTTCATTTGCATCAGACTTTCAAGAAATCCTTGAAATATGATATAAAACAAGAACTCGCCATAGTATAAATATCACAGGCCAAATGGCTGCATATCTGATTCTTTCATTTTTTTCTTATGGATTAAGATAAGACCAACGTGTGCTTGCATCCGGGGATAGTTTAGGAGATTTCTGATTTTTCGGGATGTTTTGCTCACCCATATTCCATCTAATTCCATCAGTAATCCTTGAAATATGACAAGGCCGAATGCATCATAGAAGTGCTGAATTCTTTAATTTTTCATGGACCAAACCATAAAAGAGAGTTGTTTTGGAGCCAGGTTTGTTGGGAAGGATCTGAATAGTGGATATGCAAAGGGATTTCAATTATTAGTTTTTGTTGTATATGGAGGAAGTGAGAGAATAGATGGGCAAGATAATGCATGATACTTAGAATAGAAACAAGAAACAATACATTGGTTTTGCAATTACTTGTCCAATATGACCCAGCTAGCTGCATTTCGTTTCGCTTCAGCTGCAACTTCTCCAGCTAGCATCCCCAATAATACCTTCACTCTCACTCTAACCTACAATGATAATAATATTAATCAATCAGACTACAAAATCCAATAACAGGTAAATTTTATTGCAGTATGCATTCTTTTAGTTTGATGTGGGTGTTAAATAGTTCCACGTTTGCCATAAATAAACCTCCTAAAACTCGAATTTGTGGATGATTGCTTCATATATTCTCTCCGCCGTGAAGAAGAAGCATCATCAACGCAATGATTAGAAAGCATAATTGCTCAATGAAAGGAAAATAATCCTAGCTGTCTTTCTTTGACATGGCTTTCTTTTCTTTTTTTCGAAACTGCAGCTTTACTTTGTAAATCATGTCGTTTCACACCATTAAACCTTCCTACCGGTCGTTTTGAATTAAAGTGAAGAATGAGCAGAAAAAAAGTGAAAAGTGAAAGCAAAAAATAACGTGAGTGGTCAACAAAGTAAAAAACCTCAGGTTTGTTATGAAGTTGAAGCACCATCTGAGAGCAAGACTCTGAGATCTCACAAATCCTTTCCGGCAAGTAATCGCCGGCGATATCGCTAGCACAATTACCTGACCACCAAGGAAGACTCCATAATCTCCGACCTAAAATCGTCAATTCAGTTCCATAAACTCAATAATGCAAGTGAGAATTAGGTTTGAAAAATTAATCGCAAAGTTAAAAGAACAGGATCGAGAATTCAATTCACCAGGCGCTTTGCCGGAGAAGACAGCGAGGAGAGCGATACAATCGCCGGGACGAACAACGTGTGTGAGGGCCCAAGTCAAGGCTTCCTTGGAGACATTTTTCTCGGCTTTGACGGCGACCACAGCCACTACTCTCTCGGCCGGTGAACTGGTGACGGCAGTGAGCCTTCCGCTTGCGCCTATGTTCGAGGGAAGCATCTCCGGCGACCAATTTTGGTTTTGTGGAATTGTTGAGGAAAGAGATGCGAAATTTATAAGGAATCGGGTTGGAAATTGAATTGAGAAATCGTTTGGAATTCTTTATTGTAAGAAACGGAAAGAATAGTTTGTGTGTTTTTATTTGGGTTACTTGTCTTTTGTAGGCCAAGGAATTAATGAAGGGAAGCATCATTGAAACTAACTAGCTTAAAAGGGAGAGAGTATTCCAGTGTGGCGGGACCATGGTTGTTTCACGTAGTCCTCGTCTCTCCAGCTTAATCATCGGTCCCACCCCACCGCTCAGAGCTGCCCGCAATCGGATATCCATATCATTACAAAGAAACGGATTTTCAATTGCATGAAAAGTGAAAACGGTTCTCTATAAAATAATACGATGAATCAGATGACAAATTTATCAGAATTGTTTAATTTAATGAATTTATACAACTTCTACACGATGGAACGAATCATCCGATATAAGGGCAATACATTATAATAGGTAAAACTAGTCTAATACCCGCACCGTGTGCGGGATTAGTTTTAATAAATTGTAAAACAAATCTAATTATTAATTAAATTGAGTTGGAAGATAATATTATAAGGGAAAGTAAAAGATAATAAAAACAAAAAGGTATATTTTTAAATAAATGATAGTTTACATGTTCTTGATAAAAAAAAGTCATAAATGAAACTGAACGTTAAAACGACCCGTAATATAAAAATATATGGAACCATGGTTTATGTAATTAAGGTTTTTTTTAATATTAGTGTGTGTATATATATATAGATCGTTAGTTTATATAATTTTTTGATTAAATTTTTTAAAATGAGAGTGCGTTTTAAATTGCATTGACAAAAAGAACGAAAAAAAATATATGGCATTAAAGGCTTATACTTTATTATTAGTATATAGATATATATTTTAACACTAATAGTATATATACATATATGTTTGGTAAGTAGATAAATATGAGTTCTATAATAGGATAATTAAAATATGGTAACTATATATATTATTTAAAAAAAAACTAAAATTATAAGAAAATGACATGTGGCATATTTTTTGTTAGGATGAACCACGTTGAAGTAAACGCTTCTGCTTTAATATATGTATATAGATTGACCTATGTTTATAATTGATTTTATTTCTATAAAAGATTTTAGGAAAATTCCGGTTGGTACCCATGTGGTATGGGGTATTCCGGAATTTGCCCAACAATTTTTTCAAGTTTAGATTTTGCCCTTCAATTTTGAAAATTTTCGGATTTTGCCCACTGCAATTAATTTTACTAACCTTATTTGCATATCTTAGGTTAAGTATTAAAAAAATAAGGAAAAAAATTTATTTGCTTGCCTTCTTCCTCTTCTATTGAAGATTCAATGAACGCTTCTCCCTTAGCTTGCGGTGAAGCCTCACGATAGCTTCTCCTCTTCCATCGTAGACTTGAAGGTAGGTTTGAAGCTCGTTTGCGCCTTCAATCGAAGACTAGCGTAGGTTCTCCTCTTTCATCCAGGTTTGAAACCCGAATATCTCAATTTTAGAATCCTAATCCCTAATTTTTCTAAGTGTGCTTAATTGAAGATAGAATTGTGTGGTAAAGTTATTGAAACCTAATCCTTCAGAATGTTTGATCAATGTGCAGCTTAATATCATACGAATCAACATACAGTTTTAGTTCTTTGAGGCTTACCAGCAGAGACTAGCAGCACTAATCGGTGAAGATCAAGCGAAGCAACGGGTAAACGAAGGGCTCGTTCTAATCGTACTAGGAGGCAACGACTTCGTAAACAATTACTTCTTGCCATTCTCCACGAGACCCAACCAGTATTCTCTTCTTGACTTTGCTAAATATGTCATATTTGAGTACGAGAAGGTTCTAACTGTAATATACCAATACAGTTCCTGAGAATAAATAGCACTTGAAAGTTCATTCATGTTGTATGTTAATTGTGATTAATGTTGTATACAAAGACTATGTGAGGTGGGTGAGAGGCGGGTGTTGGTCTCAGGAAGTGGATCATTGGGGTACGTGCCGTCTGAGCTGGCTGCTAATAGCAAGAATGGGGAGTGTGCAGCTGAAGCTCAACAAGCATCAGCCATTTATAACCCATTGCTAGTTCAGATGCTTGCTCAACTGAACAAGAAACTTGGGCCAACTGTTTTCATTGCTGCAAATCCTGACAAAATGCAAAAGGATTTCATCAGCGAACCTCAAGCTTTTGGTACTCAAATTTATCGACTTGGAACATATATGTTTGTATGTTTGTTCAGTTTTTCTTGTTTTACTCTTTCTAATGTACAATATGAAATTACTGACAGGATTTGAAACATCAAAGGAGGCATGTTGCGGACAAGGTCCTTACAATGGATTAAGAGTTTTCAATTCGACTTATAATTTATGTCCAAACATAAATGTTTACGCCTTTTGGGACGCATTTCATCCAACAAAGAAGGCAAACCGGATTATAGTTCAGCAAATGATGACAACTTCAACGGAGTACATGAGCCCTATGAATCTCAATACTATTATAGCATTGGATTCTAGGGTTTAGTTAACAACCTAGCTTCCCTTCATTGGTGCCCTCGAAAACTTGCTAGAGTAATAGAGATCACTGTATTGTCTACTTGTGCAACTCAAAAGTGATATATAATGCTAAATATTTCTATATCTGTTATTATTGTGAGGTTGCATTATATGTTGACATTAATTATGAGTATGAATTGTAATATTTCATCATATATGCAGGTTGTAGCTTCTTTGCCAGTAATTATCATATAAGTGGTTTGAAAACCAACAAGCCATGGACTATACATTATTTTGGTATTAAAGTAAACAAAGTTTTTACTGAGGACAGAATATAGTTAATGGAAATTCAAGTTGTTAACAGTCAAAAAATCATTTGATTCTGGTGTTACTACATATTTATGCAAACAACGCCTTATAACAAGTTAGCGCTTGTCAAACGTCTAACAGTCACAAAATCATTTGATTATGGTGTTACTAGATATGCTATGCAAACAAGTAATGAACTATACTTCATTTTGAAATAACTCAAGCCCTCTTCAACTAGACCAAAATGACTGCAAGCACTCAACACAAAAACGAATGTGACTTCATTTGGCTCAACGCCATTATCAATCATCTGTCGGAACAACTCTAGGACATGAGAGCTATCCCCATGAAGAGCATAACTATTTATTATTGACGTCCAAGACGTTTTTCACCACCATAGAATCAAATACAGACTGTGCATATCTTACAATAGCTACTTTAGCATACATATCAATCAATGTTGTAACTAGAATTGGATTATGGTAGTCAACGCTTGTTAAAAGTCTAATACTTTTGGCATAAATTTGTTCCCTTTATTCAAATCAGTCAGCTGGGTGCAGGCTTCAAGGCCAACCACATATGTATATGAGTTTCCCTCTATCCTATTAGCATCCTTCACACAATACATTTGAGCTAGCAACTCTAAACTCCTTGGCCCTATTATTTTGTATGTAGCCTGTCATTAACGATGTAAAAGATACAACATTTTTCTCACGCATATCTTCAAATAGAGCTCGTGCTTCTTGAATCAAGCCAACATATCCGTTTTCTTAGGCATATCTTCAAATGTATATGAGTTTCCCTCTATCTTCTTAGCATCCTTCTTGAATCAAGCAATCCATCAGAGTACATCCATGTAATTGCTTCACAAGCAATCCATCCAACTACTGTATCATCTTCCATTCAACAACTTCAATACAAATGTGGAAAAAATTCAGCAACATTCTGTAAAAAAAAAAATCACATTCTGTAAAACAAATTCAGTATAGATGAACTTCTGTAAAAAAAACTCAGCAACTGAACTTGGATTCAGTTTCCATGGTTTACAATTTTGAAGGATTATGTTTCGTTAAATTTACCACACAATTCTAGCTTCAATTAAGCACGTTTAGGGAAATTAGGGATTAGGGTTCTGAAATTGAGAGATTAGGGTTTCAAACTTGGATGGAAGAGGAGAACCTAGGCTTCAAGTCTTAGATTGAAGGCGTAAACGAGCTCCAAACCTAGCTTCAAGTCTACAATGGAAGAGGACAACATATCTTCATATGACGTTTCACCACAAGCTAAGGGAGAAGCGTTCTTCGATCGAAAAAGAAGAAGGCACTCAGAAAAAAAATTCCTTTTTTTTTTTAAAACCTTAACCTAAGATATTTAACCAAGGTTAATAAAATTGACTGTAGTGGGCATAATTCAGAAATTATTACAACTTAAGGGCAAAATCCGAACTTACAAAAATTGCTGGGCAAATTCCGGAATACCCCATACCACAGGGGTACCAACCGAAATTTCCCATGATTTTAAAAGTTGGTTTGTTTTGTAATCGTATTATGATTGAAGCGACTCATGAAATAGCTTGGAAATTGGAGTTATGTAATTAATATTCCATAATTGAATAAGTGGGAGTACGTTGGGTCCCAAACGTAATTACTACTCCGGATTTTGATTGTTAAACTAAGATTTATTTGATAACGTAAGACTACATAGACGAAGTTAAATGAGTGTTTTGTAAAATGAGTGTTAGACTAAGATTTATTTGATAATGTAAGATTTATTAGAAGAATAATTAAGGTGATGAAATTTTTTAAGCAAGATAAGTTAAATGAGTGTTTTGTAAAATGGAGAAGATTGTGAGTAAAATTACGAAAAAGAATTAAATTAAATTTTTATAGATAAGAAGATGAAGAAAGGAAAAAAGGTAAAAATAATATTTTAAACTCTTGTAGTGTGGGTGGATGGGATTACAATTTTTCCATAATCTAATTCGGTTAATTTTCACAGTCTAATATCATCCATCTCCTTCATTCCCAACTAAATGATATTAAGAGAATATTTTACCCCCTCATCATCTATATAATTTTAATCTCCTTAATTTGTGCTTACCAAACGCATTCTAAGGGTTTTAGTTTTCAATGGGTGGGACGAACATTTTTAATTTGATTATGAAAGTATTTGACATCCAAGTAGGGATGTCGATGGGTCGGATATGGGTCGGGGAGTACCATATTCATATCCATCCCCGTTTAGTATAATGCCCCCGTCCCCATCCCCATACCCATTCGGGTATTGAAAATTGTCCCCATCCCCGTCCTCGTCGGATATTCATCCCCATCGGGAAATCCCCGTCCCCGTTTAATTTTTCTCATTTTAAAGTTTTAGAAGTTTTCCCCGCAAAATTCTCCATCTATGTCGGATATTCGTCCCCATCGGAGAATTCTCCGTCCCCATATTTTTGTCCTCAAGTGTATTTAGCTTTTTCGAATATTTTTTAAACATAGTAAGTGTGGCTAAATCAAATCCTTATTATGGATTTAAATGATGACTTGACATGGATAATCATTGTGGCATGTATTTAATACTTATTCTCAATGCAACATATACTACAATATATGAAGTGGTGATGTTGTTATGTATATAAGTTCATCCCTGTAGGTAGTAGGCACGCAACGTGCACCCCAACACCTTGATAGCCAAAGCAGTCCTGACAATTGTTAACAATTGCTTTTGCAATTTACTTTAAGGAAGGGATTATTTTGTTGCAGTGTTGTACCCCTTCATCAAATTCAGCGCATTTTAATTGTTTTCAATCACCACTATCTAATCTCATGAAAAAAGAACAAACCTTAGAAACCTACAAATAAAACCAATAACAATAGAAAAAGAACTATTCATAACTGCAAAATCAAAATATGTTGAAACTCAATGTCTAATCTCATGAAAAATAACAGACCTTAAAAACCTACAAATAAAACCAATAATAGTAGAAAGAACAATTCATAATTGTTCTCAACCATCACTACCACAAACACCATTAACATGCCAACCATAGGTTATCACTTACTTCACTTAGCATTAGCGTAATTTACACATGTAATAATCACACAGAAATATAACCTTAAAACATTTTTTTAAATACATTTTTGTGCAAGTAGGATTGTAGGAATGAGTATGATACTCTTAATTCTTAAAGCATAAAAGTGTAAATAGTTTGAAAATTAAAAATCATCGGCAATTTAAATTTAAACACAGTTTCTGAGTTAAATTTCGATTAAACTTGAAACTACAATGAAAGTCTAAAATAAAAACATTTTTTTGGGTTCCCTGTTGGATTCTCCACCGAGTTCCCCGTCGGATTCCCCACCGAGTTCCCCGTCGGGGTTCTGCGTCGGGTTCGGATTCGGATCGGGGAGCGGGAGGAATACCCCTATCTTCATCCCCGTCCCCATACCCAAGCGGGGAATCAATTTTTAACCCATCCCCGTCCCCGTACCCGTTTAAAATCCCCTTCCCCATCCCCATGACGTGTAATACCCGCGAATTTTGGGAATCCCCAACCCATTAGCACCCCTACACCCAAGACCGAAAGTTTACCCAAATGCAACCGACAATTCATATCAAATAGTATAAGTTTTAGTTTTCTAGTTTGGGAAATGATTTATTGGTATGCTTTTGTTTAGACCTTTGCAGCATAATCGATTTGTAATTTTGTACCATTGGAAACGGTTTATACTTATTGGTTTGATTTGTAATATACATGCTTTGTATTTTAGGTTTTGCAAACTGATCAATTAATCAAGCAACACATAATCATCAAGACTAACATATAACACTCAACACATGATCATAAAAAAGTCGCAATAACATTCAACCTTCAAGAACAAGTCATCCATCCAAGTCCTTGGGATCACGATCCTAGACAATGATGTATTTAACCCACTCAAGACATTGGCGCGTCTTCATCACCATTGTAGTATCCTTCATTTAAAATAAAAAGTGTTAAACGAAAATAACGAGTAACAAACAATAAAATTACTCCGGAGATTTGTAAGCCGAATGCTTGTTCATTTTATTGATCAAATATTATTTCTATAGACAAATATAAAGGAATAAAACAGAAAACTAACAAATAAGGGATAAGCATAATATACGGCATAATATTGTTGGCTCATACTCTAATACTCCCCACAAGCTGGATTTGTGATTCAACAACTCCAAGCTTGAACCGTAGAAATTTGAAGGTTTTTGGTTTTTGATGCTCATTACTTGCATTTGAGACGTTGGAAGAACTTGATGAATCTCCCTTCATTGGTCTTTGTTTTGTTGGCTTCGATATGACACCGGTAGGTTTTGTGCGCTAGGACGCATGTTGATTAGCGTCCTTGGGTAGGTTTTGGGCCCTAGGACGCAGGTAGATTAACGTCCTAAGGTAGTTTTTGGGCCCTAAGGATTAGCGTTCTAGGGTAGTTTTAGACCCAAGAACGCAAGTTGATTAGCATCCAAGGGTTGGTTTTTGGCCCTATGACGCAGATTGATTAGTGTCCTATGGTAGGTTTTGGGCCCTAAGACACGGGTAGATTAACGTCCTAGGGTAGATTTGGGTCCTAGGACGCAGATAGATTAGCGTCTTAGGGAGTAATATGAAGGAATGAAATGAGCACTTGATGTACCCTCCTCTCTTCTTTGGTCTTTGTTTTGTTAGGTTGATGACAATAAAACCACGCCGGTTAAATTGGTTATGGGCTTATGTAGGTTGGCGGGACAACCGCCACCCTCCACATCGGGGCAGCCGTGGGGCGGCAAAGCCCTCCAACATGTATGTGACCCACGAGGTAGCTATACTTGATTGGACACGTGGAGGATCGACACCGGACCAACGGATGATGTGGATGCATGTTACGGGTGACTTAGGGTAGAAGAAGAGGTGGATGGAGGGGAGTAGGGGCATGTGAAGGTGCGGAATCACACATGTGAAAGTTGGGGGTTAATTCAATACCTTGGGTGGAAACGGGGTGGTGGGAGAAGGATTGGAAAGAGAGATCGAGATAGGGACGAAGTACAAATGGTGTCACTCGGAACGATATTCCCGCATGGAAGTGGTTAAGTTGAGAGGGAACGGGAGCGGAAGGCTAGTGGCGTAGTTTATCTTGTACAACCTCAAAAAGATGTGTGTGGGGCTAAAATGAGGCTCATTGCCCTTTGATCAATCGCCTTGGCGCACATAATTCATAGGTGGCCGTCTCTCCTAGGGATGTTCATTCGGATATCCAAGCCGGACCGGATATTTGGGAACATAATTTCTTATATACCTATTCTGAATATGATCAGATAATCTCGGATCGGAACAAATATCCGAAGCGGATATCCATTGGTTGTAATCCAATTATATAACTCATTGTTTTATTGAGATCTAGATTCGATATGTTAAACTTAGAATTTATCGGATCGGATCGTCTAATTAATGGATCAGTACCGTCATATCAGAATTTTCATAAACACCCCTATCTCTCTTCACCACAACGAGCTAAACCGAAATGAAATAAAAATAATCATCAAACTAAACAGTTTGCCGATTTTATGTTCATTCCTACTATTTTGTGGCGTGACACTATGATTGAAAACTATGTTAAATGAGTGAGTAATGGAAGTGAAGAGGGCCAAATAGCAATTTGCCATTTGTGTCTTGTGGTGGGTGTGATTGTATGGCACTATAAATATTTGAAAAAATAATGGATATTGAAGGCACCAAAAAGGCTTATATTTGGACAATAAATTCCACGTGAATGTTGTACTAAATTTCTACTTGCTGTTCGCTACTCATTAATATCTTCAATGTTACCACTTACAAATCCCGGACCACACTTTCCTTATGCTTCTCAATAATTGTTCTTAAAGTTAAAAAAATTATGATATAATATTTAATAATATACAATAATTTAAAAAATATAAATAAATATAATGGTAGAATGTGGAGAGTTGTATGATGAATCTATTTATAAAAAAATTGAATATTCTTATAATGATGTATGTTTTAAATCTCTAATGATAATTATTGAGAATAAGGAAGTACTATGTTAGTAAGAGAAAACAAATATTAGACAATAGAAACGGTGATAATAAGATATATGCAGAATAAATTAGTTGAATGAATTGCATAGGAAGATTAAAAATAAATTATAAATATATTACAACATTAGTGTCAAAAAAACCATACGTATTTGTGTGAGTCGATAAAATTGATAACATAACATTACTTTTTATAATATAAGTAGAAGAAAAGTTATAGTAAAAAGTATGAGGTTAAATGAGAGAGAAGATAAAAGATGTCATTTAGTATATATATTTATATATAGTAAATAATGAACATGGTTGATAAAACTTGTGATGAAAATTTAATTTATTTTTAAAAAAAATACTTAGAATATGAATAATAGTCATATAAAATGAAATTATATATTGTTATTTATTATATCATTCCTTAACCTATCATATATATAAAAGTGGGACAGCTCTTAGGAACAGGGAAATCTCTAGCCTCCCTTTTGGAAAAAATTACACAACAAACCATTCAGCTGCTCGTGGCCCTTTCTGTGAATGCGCTGAACTCAAATACAATATATTCCCGTTAATAAACCCATGTCCCCTCGTCAGCCCCTCCTTGCCCCTTTCTTCACCGCCGAAAGAAATCCCGTTGAGCCCCAGCCGCGTTAACCCCCTTATCCATCTTTTCGCTTCAGCCAGGGAACACGCTAGCCTTCTCCTACTCCTCTTCGTCTCGGCCAATCGGCACCCTGCTGCCTCTTTTTGCACCGCTGAAAGGAAGCTTGCAGAACCCTAAACGGGTTTACCTCTTCGCTCCAGCCAACGTCCTAGCAGCTACCGGAACCCTCCTTTCACAGTTTTGTATGTTCGCTCAGGCGTCGGCCGCGCAACTGGCGGTGTTTCTCTCCTTGTAATATCGTCGGTCCCTTACAAGTTGCCCGTTGGGGTCTCTGTTGACAAAATAGATAACTCGCCTCCTTCAATTTCTCAGGCGTTCTGCTCAGAGCTGAGGTAGTGTATTTTCCACATTCAATTTATTTGTGCCTGAGAGTTTATGCCACCAAATACGTTTCAATTGCTAACACTTTGTTTCACAACAAATACGTTTCTTAATATTGAATTCGAAGAGCAATAAGACAGATGCTTAATTGATGAGCATTATTCGAAAGAAGATACGTAGGTGACACAAATAGCAGGCCATAACGGTAGATCAAATTTCCCTGAAGCAGTTCCTTCCTTTGCTTTTAAGAAGTTTTCATTGCTGCCTTTATTGTGATTATGATGACATAGTTTCTGAAATGTAGGGTACAAATCAATTTAGAGATGCACTCAAGGTGTTCGTTTAAATGCCTATGAGAACTTTAGGCTTAGGGACGCCAAAACACTAAAAGCTGCTTACTTGTGTTTGCATCCTTAATCTATCACATTATTTATGCTTATTTTTTGGCTTCTGTGGGCATCGATTTAGGGAAAAAACCTATTCAAGATATAACAATTACAGTATTATGATCCAAAGCAAACCTAAGTTTGAATTGAAATATGCTAACTATTATAAAACTAGGTTGTTATAAATAAACAGATAAATAAAATACTTTTTAAAAAAGATCTTGCATATAACTAATAAATAATTCGTTGATGTGCAACTCTATAATTTGGGCTTGCAAGATAGACATAAAATAAAGACTCCACCCGACATAACATCTGCGTCTTATACAAATTGTCCGTAGAATAGAAGAAACATTGTTGAATTATTTCCTCTAAAGCTGAAGTATTTTTGCTTTTCATTTCCAATTTTAGCTAGAGGGATTTAATGTTTCAGAGCCTGGGAAGCTAACTAAGCAACAGTTGCTCGGGTTTTTACGAGGTAATTATTTTTTGTTTTTTCCTATTGCACTACTAAATGAATTCCTCTCTTCAGAACCTTAATATTCTCCTAATTGTGTAGAAAAATATGAGCCCGTAAGAGGACATCAGAAAGTTTCACGATCTGTAGATGGGTCGAAGATTAAGATTGCAACAAAGTGATCATAGTTGAAATCTCAATTGACAACCGAGTTACAAAAGAATGCTGATACCCAAATAAAGGCATTCGATGATGACAATGCAGTAGCAAGGTGCAAATTTTCATCAACCTTATACAAATTAGGGAAACGCTTACCGCCAGCTTCATTTAGGATGCTAAATTTTACACCATACAATTATAACTACCTTGGGGAAATATCAACTGGGCTATATATAGTCTCTATCCGGGCTTTCATGGCGCCCCTGAAGGTTAGTATCTCAAAACCCTATTTCATGTTCTAATTGTTCATATATTACTGTAATTGCCAAGTGTTTTCTCAAACTACTATCTTATTTAACAAACTAGCAGGTTTTCCAGTTTCTTATTTTTAAAGCGTGTTTCCGTATTGTTACGGTGATAAACTGAAACGGTTGGTGATTGCCGACTTGAAATGTTAGTAGATGTGGCGCTGATTTATTTAGGTTTTTGGGACGTCCCTTTGTTTTTTTTCCTTATTTCATGTTTCCTCACAGCAATTTATAAAATGTTTGGAAGCTAATTTGGGATAACATTTGCTTTGGAATGTGATGATGTGGTTGTCCAGAACTGGACTTGCTTGTCTTCAACTGTGGTGTCATTGAAGCTAGCCTATCCATCATGCAAAACAGAGAAAGTAAATCAGTAAATTAAGTAGTTAGTGTGCCTGAAAATATAAGATTGGCTGAAGAAAGTTTATCAGTATATTTATCCAAACTAGATGGATATTTGGTTCTCTCTAATTTGTATCCAACTTTTTTGTTCATTGGTCATCAATGTTGTCTTCTTTCTCTCTCATTTCTATATGCTTCTTCCTCTCTAATTTAGTTCTCTCTAATTTATACCTTCTGGCTTTCAGTTGATTAATAATTTTTGCTCATTTGCGGTATAACCTGTAAAATGCAGCACATCTCCAGCACTGACAAAATTGAACAAGCGAGAACAGGAGCGTCAGAGGCTGGAAAAGTTAGCAGAGACAAGTCAAGAGGGTCGTCCTAGATGTCGAAGTCGTAGCAGGAGCTATAGTCGTTCTCCCCCTAAGTATGGATGAATATGTTTTGGTATACTTGTTGTGTAACTCACTTTATTAGTGTACCTGGTTTTACTTTTGTTGATGCTCTTGGTTGTTTGCTCAGTAAGTGACTTTTTCTTGACTGCAACGTCATTAAGGTTTATGCTAGATTGAGATGATGGGAACAAACTCAATTGGATAGAATGACTTGAAAATGAAGTATAAGTTATGTGGCTTCTGAACTTGATTCTAAATTTCTACAGCTAAATGTTAGATTTTTAGTTTATACAACTCTGCTTTTGTGCCCAGAACGCCAGAAGTTGCGTTTTATTTAACACCTCTTATGGAGATGTTGTGGTCTTTTTGACACAACCCATCTCCGAGTCATATGATATGATTCTAAGGCTTTGGATTGGAGTGGATAATCATGGAGCAACTAGCTTCTTTGGATCAATCAAAGGTGTAGAAGATCAACAACATCCAACTGCTTCCGTTGATGATGCTTATCTGTATGTAGCAATAGGCAAAATTGTAAAGAGAATAAGTCAACTGCAATGTGGGCTTTGTAAAACTCAGGAGGCAAGAAGACATGTATACTTAATATACATACCCATGCACAAGTAATTTCATTTAGTCAGATTTGTTTGATCATTTTTATCCTAGCTGAAATATTGTAATATCATCGTTATTATTGCAACCGCGCGCGAAGCGCGCGGTGTCCCACCTAGGAAAATTAAATGTTTCGGGTGTATCGCGGATGATAGACCTCATCCATCACCATTTTTTTTATTTTTTTTTTATGAAATGATTAAAATACTCGTCCGATGGGGATGAAATTGTGTGAGATATATTTGTTAAGGGGGTTAATATACGTACCCGGCGAAATTCTATAATTATCACCCTAACTACGCTATTCGCGTGCGTAGTTGTTAGGGTCCCCAACTACGCTTTTGGGGAGCGTAGTTGGAGTTCCAAAAATAATAAAAACTAGTATAATACCCGCACCTTGTGCGGGTTTTGTAAAAAATGAGAAAGAATATTGTGAAATAGGTTTTTTTTCGTGCTTTTGTTTTGTATACTTCTCTAATCTAATCCTGCGTCCACAGCGCGCCACGTCATCAACCCGTGCTCTGTTTTAGTAAGTATAATAGATTTGGTTTCTATAAAATTATTATTTTAATAATAAAAGATTTTATGGTTTAAAAAATAGTGTAAAAAATAAAGATTTATTGGCTTTAATTGTGGGAGCTCAATTTTAAAAATCTTGCGTTCACAGCGCGCCACGTCATCAACCCGTGCTCTGTTTTAGTAAGTATAATAGATATCAACTACGCTTGTGGGAAGCGTAGTTGGAGTTTTCAAAAAAATTAAAAAAAATTTTTTTAGGAAACTCCAACTACGCTCCCAAATAAGTAGTTGATATTTTTATTTTTTTTTGGAACTCCAACTACGCTTCCAAAAACGTAGTTGGTAACCTTATTAACTACGCACTTTGAGATTTTCACCGGTACATTTAAAAATCACGTTTGTTAATGATTAGGGTTGTGAAACCTATAGAAGAACATTGGGTGGTGAAACATTAGAGTGTTATGATGAGAGAAGCTCAAACTTCCACGGAATGATATAAAGCAGGTCGCTTTTGTTTTTACGTAATTGTATTTTAATTACTACAAGAGAAGACACGTCCTTCTTTAAATCTGCCTTTTCACTTCCCGCCTAAATCTTTTCTTCGATTACAACTCATCACTGCCGCCACTTTAATTTCATCTTTCACCTCTCAAATCCATGCTTTTACCTTTATCACTTTTTTTTTTTTTTTTTTTTTTTTTT
>BSUD01000006.1:21764486-21807786 GCA_033239045.1 Fagopyrum esculentum | reverse complement strand
TTTTTTTTTTTTTTTTTTTTTTTTTTTTTTTTTTAATATCAGAAGGCATTAATGATGTGCAAATAATCTATTTTGAACTTTTGGTATAAAAATTCAAACTAAAATTGTGACAAACATACTTTTTTTATAATTATCTTACTTCATATTTTTTTATTAAAAATTTTTTATAAAATATTTAAGCATTTTACTTCATATCCGTAAAAATATTTACTTGAACAACTCTCAATGTTCTTTTACCACGTCCCATATAAACTTTCGGTTGTAAAACACAATATAGAAAGACTGAACAAAAAAGTATTAATAAATTTATATTGTTAATGCAAATTCCTAGTTTTGAAAAAAGTAGAAAAATATTTCAAAGGGAAAATCCCAAGAATAAAAAAAAAATTAAAAAAATTCTCAAAATTTTGTGAGATTTCTTTGTCCGTTTTTTTTTGAAAATATTTGGTATGCCAAAAAAAACCCACATATATTAATTTATTAAAAGGCGGAATTTTATTTTGCATTTTGACAAAAAAATTGTAGTTCGTAACCTTAAAAATTGACGTAACAATTTAATAATGCTACTAGTTATATGCTTTATCTTTATATTTTTAATATATTTGACTCTCTTTTTTTTTTTAAATTTTAAAGCTTCAATTATTTTGGACAGGGCACGGCGATAGATTTCGTAAATGCACGATGGTTACGGAATCAGTGACCGTCACGGTCATGGGTTCCAAAACCGTGGATTTTTTTTCCTGACATATGTAACGGTTACAAAACCCGTAACCGTGAAAATGCCAGAATTTATATATTTTTGATTAGAAATCAAAAAGAATTTTATTACAGATCCGAAAACCGTAATCTTGACGGTTACGGGTTCCGTAACTGTGATGATTTTCTTCACTTTTTATATTTATTTTGTAGAATTCACAAAGAAAATCATCAAGGTTACGGAACCCGTAACAATGACAGTTACGGATTCCGTAGTCGTCGTGCGTTTGTGAATTCCTTCGCCGTGGCATGAGTTACGACTCCCGATTATTTTTAGTTCACTGGTTGTTATTGCGTTAATTTTATTATTATTAAATTTAAAAATGAAGATGGAGTATATAACTATCTTAAAATGGGCGTAATATATAAACACTTGAAATGTACTACGCATCAACGTCTGAGATCAAGTTCGATTACGAACACAATTTTGAATTACAACTAAAAAAGACGGAAGCAATGGAAAAATAATGGAATTGCTTTTGGCATTTTAATTCTTGTACGAAATCGATGATCTAAACGGCCAGAGGTCGTCCCACTGTTTGCAAGATGTCCGTCAAGGAGCGTTTGGTGGCCGTTTTGATTTTTTTCGCTCACGGTTTTTCCTGAAAAAGAAAATAATCGTACCCATTTAATTAAAATGAAACAGCCATGCAACGGCCTTGAAATGGTAATGTGAGTCATGTGACGACCGTAGGGAGGCCGTTTGGGCTTATTTGATGAATCTTATTCCTTTCACATAGGAGGGTGGTGACAACTTTTCGATGAGCTCCGCCTTGGCTTTATCCACTTCAATCCCTCTTTATAAAACGAGATGTCCAAGTATAATTCCTTTGTTGACCATAAAGTGTCACTTCTCCCAACTGAGCACAAGATTTAACTCAACGCATCGCTTGAGTACTTTGGTGAGATTAGCTCAGCACTCATTAAAGGATCCTTCATAGACGGAGAAATTGTTCATAAAGACTTCCATAATATTTTCGATCAAATATGAGAAGATTGTCATCATGCACCTCTAGAAGGTAGCAAGGGCGTTACAAAACCAAAGGACATTCTCCTATAAGCGAACTTTCCATATAGGCATGTGAAGGCGGCTTCTCTTAGTCATGAGGGTGGATAGGGATCTAAAAGAGAAACCACTATAACCGTCAAGCCAACAAAAATAATAATGATTGGCTAACCTTTCTAACATTTGATCAATGAATGGTAAAGGAAAGTGATCTTTCCGTGATGCTTTATTCAAGCAGCGGTAATCAATGCACATCCTCCATCACGTGATTGTTCATTGCGGGATCAATTTACCCTTGTTGTTCTTCACGACTGTCATTCCTCGTTAATGGAATATCTCAATACTTTTTTGTGGGAAGTTAGTACCTTAAGGAGTCGCGAAGTGTTTGTCCAAGATAATGAAGCACTCACGATTTCCAAAAAGGTTGAGCCAGGGCCAAGAAATTCATATATGAGATTTGTACAGAGCGGTTGGAGTTTAAGCTTAGGTGGAGAGGAAGGCATACCTAGCGGTTCTTTGAGGTCCATGGCCTTACAAGTCTCACCAAATTGTTTTAGGGGAGAAATGACTAGGGAAGCAGGTGAAATGGCTATTGGAACAGTTATGGGACGGCCGTTTGGGTGCCCATAGGGTGACCATATAGAGGTTTTTTGAGCATGTTTTACGATGGAATTTGTAAGAGCTAATTTATCAACAAATTTTGGTCTGTGTAGAGGCTAATAGGTTATTATGGGGTCCTCTTGGCGAATTCGGATTCTCTCCCTATAAATTAGTCCTAATATTTACCTAATAAGCAAATCTCAGCCTTTAGATTGACTGAATGGCTATGATTTAGCTAATTAATATTAAACCTATTTATTAACAAAATCTCAGCCTTTTTTAGTTTCTTAAAAAAACAAATCATATCAGACCAGTCGATAGGGAACAAAAGCGAAAGGGTCTTGCGGTGCTCCGGTGGAAATGCCAAAAACAAGCTCAACCTCCGGTAGTCATGGCAGCACATACTTAACTAAGTTATAGAGTGCTAATCTTGGTTCTAAAGCCGATTATGAGATCAGAAAGAATGATCAGAAAGAACGGTTTGAAGCTCTCGTGTGCCATCAGGCAATGCTCTGACAGTGATGTCCACACCCGGATTCTCTGCTCGCTGAGTGATCAACTTCTCTTGACGAACTGCTTCTCATAGAAGCGTCAACAAATGAATTCTCGGTCTTTACAAGACTAATGTCTGAGAGCTTGGATTCGACGAAAGTCTAAAGGCTTGAAGGAGGTAGTCTTGCCCGCTAACTGTTCGATAAAATGGCCTCAAAAACACGCTAATTTCCAAGAAAAATAACAATTGCAACGGGATCCTCCTGAAGATGATATATGACCACCAAACAATTGTTTGTGGTTGCGCGTCCTCCTCAATCTCAATTTCTGTTGTGTTTGGAGGATTGTTCATGGGTGTCCACTTCTATCTTCTGATATGAAACCGAACAATGGTAAGAGCTTTGTTAGCTGAACTCTGCACATTCATTACAATCTCTATAATGCCAATTTTATGACTGAAAACTGAAAATTGCATATATAGGAGCTTGATCAACCGTTTTTATTCTTGATTGTTTATTTATATACCTGAATTGTTTACAGATGCATGTACATGAACTGGACATGTCAAACCAAGTGTATGGGATGCCTTATCAAGAAAGCTTTGCACCAAGTTCAAGTTCACAAGTATTTGCTCAATCAAATATCACAGAACTTCCTCTTGCAACGCAAGACTTAGCTGCTTCGGGTTGTGAGAAAAACTAGTGCATGCCATACAAACAGTAGTTTACTTCTGATTTTGAGAAAAGACTACATGAGAAATGATATTAGAAACTCCGAGTTTGTTTCATGAGAGTTCATGTTCAGTAGTTCAGATAATGTCAAATTCTTATTTTATATTGATCGGTTTGATTAAGAGTATATATTAGCCTATGTGGGAGTCGAACCCACATCCTTGTGTGCAAACACATTGCTCTACCAGTTGACCTAATAGGCTATTTGTTAGTCCGTAACTTTCATTGTTACGGACAAAATAGGTTGCGGTTCATTTGCGGTTCATTTGCGGTTCGAACCGCAGATGTGCAGTTCAATTTATGGTTCACATTTTTTGCGTTTGCGGTTCGGTTCGACTAGAAGGTGACGCTGAACTGCACAAAATAGGTTGCGGTTTTTGTGCCTGCAGTTTTGGACCGCTGCTCAGCTGTAAAATTTATTAAAAATTGTGAGGATTACAACAAAAAAAAAAAGGTCTAGGTTTAAACTGAAGCCGCACCTATTTGTTTAGGTTTGGTTTTTGTTTGACATAAACATTTTCGAGTCTATTCTTGTTTTCTTAGTTCGGTACAGTAGTTCTAGATCTATGCTATGCTCAGCTATAATTTTGGCCACCACTTACACGTAAGTTGCATGTCGGCGTATGCGTTACATAGCTCCCGTAATTGCATGACGACATGCCAATATTTGACCATATTCACAAAAATTAGACGCCACATTGTGCTCTACTGTTTTCATTTCCCACTTCAGTTTACAAGCATCATCTAACGACGAGCTAAAGGTCTCGTCGTTCTCGATGTTGAGATCTCCTATTGAAAACTTTAATACAATTCAAAACGGCAAAATTAGGGGAAAGCGCTGAAGAAGACGGAACATCGATCAGATAATTGTAGTCTGGGATTTGTTTTGGTCGACACCATATTTACATATTTCCATCAAAAAATACTCATCACTTCGATGTCTTCTTCTCCTTCAAAACATGCTTCGAATTCACTTTTCAAAAACAAAATTCAAAACAAAATTTAACAAAATAAGGGATTAAGCTCAGAAGGATCCATTGGAAGTTTCTAATCAGAGAGGAAACCCCTCTCATAAAATAGGTAGAATTTAGATCATCACTGCTTTACCCCATAAATTTCGAATTGATAATCAAAATCAAAATGAAATTGAAGAAACCGAACATCAATAGAAAGAGAGACGAAGACACGGACAATGCAAGCAACATGAGTTGGTTCGCAAGTGTCTGTTGGTTTATAATGGCAGCCTCAGATCTAGGGTTAGGGTTTCCATTCACAAATTACGGCGGATTACAAATCAGCCCCCTACTTTTTTGCTTACTAACACTATTGGGCCTAACCATAGACGTTGTCTTCGAGAACGGCCCACACTTGTCTCGACCCATTAAATCTATATTTCTATATTAAAGTAGAGCCCAACAAGGTTATATGTATTACATAAAGCCCGTCACTATTAAAAAAATATATTAAAAATATTAAATATTTGGATAAAGAATTAATAAACTCTGGAATTTAATTTTGTACTAATTATCAAAATTTTCTCACTTTTTCACATGTTTAAATTTTCTCACTGTTCTGTCTTTCTGTTTTTTTTTGGTAATGACTGTTCTGTCTTTCTGTAGCCTCTACTTAGGATGAGTAAATTTCAGACTGAATTGCAAAATGAAGTTTACAAATAATCTAACAAGTGCCGGTCAAAAGGCTCTTTGACATAAATATGCACTTGAAAATGAATGTTATTTTAAAACATGATACAATGCAAGCACACAAAACAAATGTTCGAGTATAGATTCAATACAATAGGGGACCTTGAACCTCCATTGCTTACTCCGCTTCGGCTTCCTCAACAGACGCCTCGATTCGGAGGAGAACGAACCCAACGGCTACACCCACAAGAACAAGGCCGTTCATGATGGATGCAATCTTGAAGATCTCAACAGCTGCATTACAGGTGGAAGTAAGAGCGCCGCCTTTTTTGTTTGCTCGAACCGAGTTGGCGAATTTTGCGAAGCATTGCTCGGTCGACAGCGGGACGGACATAGCCACAACATTGTTGTGGATTCCAAGGCCTTGGTACGCATTGAGGCCAGGCAAGTAGTTCACCTTGGGGTTAATTCTCTTCTGCGGCCTCATTGCCACCGACGTCATGGTGGCTGACAGGGCGTTTGTTGCTGCTGTTGCCATTTCTGTTGGAGATTATGATTAAGGTTTTGGTTTACCTTGTTTTCTGGTTCTTGGTTAGCTGCAAGTAGTTGAGATTGAAAATGGTTGGCTCAAGTGTATTAATAGAATGGATAGACCCTCAAAAATCAAGTGAAGGGATAGATTCTTGTGGTGGACACACGACCATACACACAACGCATTTCAAAATCTGACTAAACGCTGCGTTTTTGAGTGATCGCAATCAACAGTCAAAAGTAGCATACTACTAAGTTGTTTGCAAAATTACATCACAGACCCAAAAACCTATAGACATGAACTATGATGTGCATCATTCTTCAATTTGCGAATACTTCCTTTTGCCCATGGAAGAACCTCCATGGCTACCTGAAACTTCAGAGATCAACCGAGTTCGATTAGCCACCACCTCATCAGGGGTCACCCTGAATATACTAACATCCATCACAATCGGTTTTTTATTCTGGCTGGCGAGCTTGAAAACGCAGACATCGAACTCCTCCAAGCGGTTATCCGTAGCGAAAATTTTCCAGCCACGGGAGAGGCCTCCATGGCCAAGGGAGCTGAAGATCAGCCTAGTCGGCCAAGATCCCTCCTTGGTGCGCAGAATCACGTCTTGCTTCTCTTTCGATATGTTTTTAGTCATCCAGCTTACAGGAAGGCTCTGCATTGCAACCAAGCCTGCCATTTTTCAGAAATCAACACTAGAGCTCAAAAAGGGGAAATAATGTAACGTTACCAAGAAGAATTTCTTGTAGACATGCGTCGCTCGCAGTGCTACAAGGAAACTGCTTTCGGATAATTCTTCAGAAGCTTTTTTCAATACTTGGAATTTCTCCGATTCAGTCACCGGCCTTCTGTTTGATACACGACTGGGACAGTTTGTTGTATCTTTACGTTTCATCAATGGCGTCTGCCTGCTTCCTATAGCAAAATTTGCTACTAAAATGGCATACAGAAACAGAAAGAACAAAATTTTAGACAGACAGATAAATGACCTACCAGGAAGGTTCACTTTTTCCCAGATTTGAGATGGGTTTTTGCGTTTCTCTCCTGAATCGAATTCGGGTTCATCAGTATAAGTCTCCTTTATACCAATTTCATTGTCTTTAGACTGAGAATTTTGATCCTCGGACTCGGAATCAACAACCAGAGCTTTTTTCCCCTTTCTTGCACTATCAATTGGAGTAGACTCAAAATCTTTAGGGGAGTGTTCTTGGATAATCTCCTCCAATGTTCTTGGTGATTTGCTTTCATCTTGTGCTTTCATGTGACCACATTTTCTGACAAAATAAGACGTTTCCTTCTCACATAAACTGTTCCCTCCAAAGATTAAAACATCAAATTCAGAGTTTCCTTTGTAATTGAAGATCAGAATGTCCTTTTCAGCTAAAGAGTGAGCATCTACAAATTCTTCCCATCCGGCCCCAAATGACAACACATCATCAATTTCCGCAAGTTTTACATCCCAAGTAGTGCCACTTGGGCCTCTGATTATCAAATTCTGGTTCAAATTGCCCCTCATTTTCTCTGAAAATCTCTCAGGAATCACCTGATCATCCAAATAAGATATTAGATTTCAACATGCATGCAGTTTTAACCTAATTGCATCTGTGAAATCAACAAATTACCAGGAAAAACAAGGAATTACCAACAATATGATTATCAATATGCATGCAATGACAAGAATTAGCTTGCATGTAAAGAGGGAAGGAACGGGAAACACAAGTTCTAGGGATTTGGAGAAGTGAAGCTTACAAGTTGAGAGTGGAAGTCTCCAGTTAGGAATTGACAGAATTTCATGGACTGGAAGTGTGTCCAATAGATGTCTTCTTCGAGTCCTCTGCAATCGTCACACCTCTCTTTCATATCTAAAAGGGAAATTATGAGAGGAACACAAATTCAACAACAGCACTCTGTTTTTGTTGCGAATTTGAGTATAGTAGATTAGTAGGGTAGAAGATAAAGGAAAGCTAAAAGAAAGGTGGATTTTAAGTAAATTGCGATGAATTTACAAAAAAAGTCAAACCGGATTCGGAATGCGCAACCATCACGGTTGTACATTCCTATTGCATGATCGTTGTGAGTTGCGAATCCGCGTCAAGTGCTGATCTAGTATTTGCAAAATAGCCGTTGTTACAAAATAAAAAATTTGAAATATGACCATTGTTATTCGAAAGTTATATGTTCATTTATATATATTGAGAGTTAAAAAAAAAGTGGATTAACCTCACAAACTCTCCAAAAATCGGTACTGGAAATGACAACACAAGACGATGAAGAGATGTTAATTCCGTTCAATGATTCAAAATTTATTCAGTTAGCTGAATTTCCTTACACATTTTGAGGTAAAAATATTTTAACTTATTGTAACTTGATGATTAAATCGAATAAAAAAAACTTCTTATTCTATTTTTTTCAATTAGGTCTACCGAATTATCCGCGTGATGAGGAGACCGACTATTCTCATTACACCTTTTAGAAATCACTATTTTAAAAAAAAAAAAGTTGAACAAAAAATGTGTCAAAAATAAGAACTGCTAGTAAAAAAAACAATTTGAACTAATTGAACAAAAATATGTTTGAATGAAAATGTATAAACAATTCGAACGAAAAAGTGTGAAAAATAAGAATTATTACAACAAATAGTTTGAATTAATTGAACAAATATATAAAATCATTAGAACAAATAGTTTGCACTGACAAAACAAAACATATTCACATTACATCTTTTAGAAATCACTAAATTGCCGGTGCATTAGAACCTCTTAAAACAAATTTTTAAAAAGACAAAATTATCATATTTCATATAATTACAGAAATGCTACCGTACCGTCCAAAAAATCATTAAATAATGTTGACTAATCTACACCGTTAAATCAAACACATCAACGAAAATGTTGTGTAGCTCCGTACCTGTAATTTTTCTTTGTACTTGAGCCGAATCGATTATAAATTTACCCATCAACAAATTTTACCTAATAATATACACAGATAACAATTTATCCACATATACAAATCTCTTTATTTATATAATTATTTTATAAATACCCGTGCTATACACTAAACTAGTTTTTACTAAAGAAATCTCCAAAAGTTTATTCGGTAACTGTTGGAAACAAATCGTCATATTATTCTCAGTTGGTCTAGTGGTTGTGGTGTTAGACATGTATGGAAAAATTGGTATTGGGAGGGTATCCCTTAATTGGGTCACTACTATAATATACCCTATCCGGACGTAGGCGAAGCCGAACCGGAAACGTACCAAAAAAAAAACATATGAAGTTAAATTTTTTTTAAAAGAAAAATAAAAAATAAAGTGATGAAAAGACATAGTTGTGTTAAATGACGTGGACTTAATTGATTTGTTCAAAAAATTTAGCCTTACAGATCCTAATTCCAAACATAGCAAAGACATAGTTGTGTTAAAAGAGATTCTTCACCTAAGATCCTCTATTTTTGGAGGGTTGCAACAACAAACAACTGGCTTCTTTGTAATAGGATGAAAGTTTGCATGTCCATTCAAAATATAGTGTGTCATTACCAACCAATTGAACTCTAAAATGTCTCAAATTCCTGCATATAAACCACAACAATTATAAGGAAATACTTGGCCTTCCCTAACTTGTTCCCGCAACCCCTGGCCTAACATGAAGGTCCCAGGTTGTTGCCTCCTCTTCCTCATCTCCCTCCTACATTCCATCGATGCACTCTCCGATGCTGAAGCCTCGTGGATTGCTCGTCGTCAGCTCTTAACCCTTCAGCATGGAGGGGACTTGCCGACTGACTTCAAGGTGGAACACAAAGCCGGTCTCACATTCCAAAACGACCGGCTGAAGAATGCTTATGTCGCCCTGCAAGCATGGAAGAAGGCAATGTACTCGGATCCCATGAAAATAACATCCAATTGGGTAGGCCCTGATGTTTGCTCTTACAAAGGCGTCTTTTGTTCACCGGCTCTTGATGACAATAACATCACTGTGGTGGCTGGTGTAGACCTCAACCATGCTGATATTGCTGGGTATCTACCGGCTGAACTCGGGTTGTTAAGTGACTTGGCCCTCATTCATCTCAACTCCAATCGGTTTTGTGGTATCATTCCTGATGTTTTCAAGAGGTTCAAGCTCTTGCATGAGTTGGATGTCAGCAACAATCGCCTGGTGGGTCGGTTTCCTAAGGTTGTCTTGGAATTGACTTCTTTGAAGTATCTTGACCTTCGGTTTAATGACTTTGAAGGAGAGTTACCCAAGGAGATATTTGAAATGGACCTTGATGCTTTGTTCTTGAACCACAACAGGTTCCATTCGACAATCCCGCAGAATCTTGGACACTCCAAGGTTTCAGTTGTTGTTCTTGCAAATAACAAGTTCACGGGTTGTGTTCCTACTAGTATTGGAAACATGAACGAGACAATACACGAAATCAATTTGGCAAACAATGATTTAGCAGGGTGTCTTCCGTCTGATTTGAGGTTACTTAAGAATGTTACGGTTCTTGACATCAGTCAGAATTCATTTTCGGGGTTGTTACCAAATTGTTTCAAAGGGCTATGGAGCTTGGAGGAATTAGATGTATCGAATAATAAGCTTACCGGCGTGGTGCCTGACATGGTATGCGAGTTGCCCAAGTTGAAGAAGATTGTGATTGAGAAGAACTACTTCAATGGCTTGGGGAAGAGTTGTGAGGCTGCAAAAAGAAAAGGATTAGAATTAGAAGATCGTAAGAATTGCTTGCCTGGGATGCCAAAGCAGAGGGATGTTAACCAGTGTAAAGAGATAATCCGTAAGCCGGTCGATTGTAGTAAGGCTAAGTGTGGTCATGGTGGATCTCCAAAACCACCAAAACCTGTTCAGGTCTCTTCTCCTCCGCCACCTCCTCCAGTTCGATCACCGTCACCGCCACCACCTGTCTATTCTCCTCCCCCACCAGTTCACTCTCCACCTCCACCAACACAATCTCCACCACCTCCCGTGTTCTCCCCGCCTCCACCAATGAAATCTTCTCCACCACCACCCGTCTATTCCCCACCACCGCCTCCGATGAACTCGCCACCACCTCCACCTGTTCAATCCCCTCCTCCACCAGTTCAATCACCACCACCACCAACAGTTGATGATATTATTCTTCCTCCAACTTTGGGTATGGACTACTCCTCACCTCCCCCGCCCATGTTCCTCGGCTATTAAAAACTCAACTGCAACCATGACGGCTCTTGGTCCCATTTCTTCTCAAGCGAAAGAGAAAAAACTTCTAACTTTTGCTAGATAAAGTATCGAATTGGCTGTAACCATGACAGATTATAATTATATCTCTTCAACAATATCTGACTACACTCTATGCAATTGGAATGCGAACAGAAAGGATTTTATTTGTTGTTTAACTTGGTCAGATTTTTTCCTTGTGACCACGTTTGAATGAAAGCATACACTTAACAAAAAAAAAAGAGGATAGCTTCCATGATTCCTTCTCAATGTGATTCTTTACTGTATCGTTCAGGTCATCAACTACCACCGTCCTTGATAACATTATAATCCTTTCTACTTAAACCCTGCATTATTTCAGTTAAAACATAGTGGAGAAGAGGAATAATTTACAAAAGCAGGAAGAAATAAATGCTAGTCACATATGTTCTCCCATAAATGATCTATCCAATATGTGCTAGCTATAGATTCTGTGACTGGGGATCCTCAAGTTTTGTTGTATTGTGTGATTCTTGCATTGGAGTTCTAGGAGTAAGATCTTTGTTTCTAGTGGGTTCTAACATGACCCTGCTTATGAGATTGTCGAAGGGAAATACATCATGGAGAATATAGATCTAAAACATTCAATGAAACAGCTAGCAAATTAGTTGCACTCGCAATGAGTACTTACCATGCCAAAAAGGCCCCATTCCATGCACCAGATCCAGTTTTCCTGCACAAAATGACGCCAAACTTCAACTTAATAGGGCTTATAGGGACGTTTTTTCCCTCTCCATGAGGTGAGACTGAGATTCCACAAGCCAGTAAAAGAGGAGAAAACGGCACTATCAAGAAGCAACATGCTATAAAGCCAAATGAAGGAACATTGGCTTCAAATGCCAATTCATGGAGCTTTTGGCTTGATTCCAACGCGGGACAAAGGAACGCGACAATATACCAGTCTTAAACCATATTAAAGTTAATATTATCATGCATGAAATTCTTATGATGATATTAAAAAGGTAGTTTGGAATATGAAGATGAATCGGATATTCTGTAATCGAGGATTTGCTTGGGATGTACAGACACGGAACAACTGAAGTTAGGACTCAAAAATAATAACAAAGCTGCTTCTTCCTGTTCTTCACCCAATATTACACAATGATCATAATATGCATATATCAGATTTACCTATTAAAACCCGTAACTGAAGGTTGCTTATCATCTATATATATATGATGTATAGAATCTCCAAAATTGCAGATAATGTCGAAGTTAAGTCTATCAATCACCAAGGAATAGTAAAATCTGAGTTTATCAAACCATATTTGAAATGCTGTCATTCGACTACTTACAACGGATGGTAGCTCCACACAGACGATTCACATATTCCAGCGAAGCCTCTTTCTTCATCACCGGTGACGCTGAAGCCAGTTCTGATGATCATATGACAGACAATTTCTTGATTTAAGCATTCAGCCTTAACTTTCAGCGAGGCTTGAATGTTAGGGTTTACAAAGAAAGATTCGACGGACTTTGGGGGCTTGTCAAGAGCAGCAGTCGCTGTGGTGGACAACGTTTTCTACAAAGAAAAAAAAAACAAGATAATGTTTTATTCAAATTTAAATTTATTTATTTTATTTTTTTGGGAAAAAGAAAAGAAATAACACATTTCTGTTACAGTACAATTTGACTGGTACCTATCTCAATATTTTAGTGGCAACAAGGCCCTGAATGTAGATGATTAACAGCTAGTATTTGTTTATGTTAATTAAAAACAATATTAACAGATAAGCATTCAGCCTTAGTCTGAAAGTGTGGGTCCAGCCCAATTGAACCTACCGGTTATAGTAGGCCCGTTTAATGGTCTTGTTTGACAATGATAGTCATGGATGAATGGGCCGTGGGCCCAAAAGATGATTACCAGTCTTATTCTCACCAGCCAAAAACGTACGACTACGGCTACAAGTACCACATTAGTAGACCTAACTTTTGAAAACCTTCACACTACTACCCTATATTATAAGGGGTTGTTACATTAAAATTTTGAGAAGAACGTAACGATAATAGTCAATGATAAAAAAAAAATTTTAAAAAAAACATTTTATTATTGGGCTACAAGTAAATTCAAGAAAGAGCATTGCATTAAATAAAAAAAATGTTGAAAATGAAGATCTGTTGATTCGAGTTCGAATCCCCAAGCAATGGGTCACGACTTATTTCCATCCCAAATGTAGAGCGGCGAAACTAATCGAAACGGGAGTTACTTACCGACCTTTAAAAAAAAAAAAATTGTGTTGAGGAAGTAGTAATTCTGATTTGAGGTATGCTAAAAAATGTGTTGCGTCTCTGCTCTACTCTGTAATCTGTAGCAGTATAAGTTGTTGGATTTTGTTTGTTTATGATAATGAGGAGGAGCAAGTTTGAATAAGTTGGGAAGTTGGAACCGACCAGCTCCGTGGGACCCCCACTTTTGCCAATTCTTCTAACTGCATTAAATTTCATTATATTATATATGACATCAACTTTTCCAATTTTATTTCAAATTATGGATCTTCTTCTACAGACTTTTCCAATATTTCCAGATTTGTTAAGTTCCCTCCACAACCATCTTTATAAATTACCTAAATTTATCAACTAAACTAGGTATATAAAATATTCATATCTCACTAATGTTTTTTCTAAATATATAAAGTATTTCTAACTTCTTTTTTATTATTAATCAAAGTGTCCATGAAGTTTTGAACCTTTTATTTTCCAACCTTTTATTTAATGTAATTTCATGTGATGTCCACAAAATTTTGTTTAATTAGTCTTCATAACCATTCATTTATTTTCCATCCAAATTTTTATGAGTTGAAGCTTTGTCTTTTCGAATCATAAGATGTAGAATTAATGTGAGTTTTAGTAATAATTTTTAATTGGACTTGTTATCAAAATTTTAACAATATTAAGGGAATAATAAGTAACTTAATTTAAATAATTATAATAATCAACAAATAAAATTATAAAAAATTTTATATTACCTTAATAAAAAAATATATTAGTCATATGTCTATTAGTCATCAAATAAACTAAAAATTTACATATACATATTATATGTGACTGAAAAATGTTTAAACATTACAATATTTAAATACATCAGTTAGTTAGCATTCATTCATTGGATAGTACATAATGCTTATGTGGTATATTACATTAGAACTTTGATATACCTTCATTGGATGGTACATTTTACTTTAGTGGAATGATTAATTGATGTATTAATATAATACATGTTAAATTTTTATATTTAGTCATATATAATTTCTACATGTAAATTTCTAGTTTCTTTGGTGACTAACAGTTTATGACTAAAATATATTTTTAAGGTAATATAATACTTTTATTATTTTTTTTGTTGATCAAGGATAACTATTTAAATTATATTACTTATTATTTTCTTAATGTTGTTAAGAATTTTACACAACAAGTTAAATTCAAAATCTTCACTAGGCATTTCGCTTATTCCTCCTCCTTTTTGTTTAGAATTTTTTTCTAAACACTCTCTTATTGCAAATTCGAGACTAAAACCTACATTATTTAGGTTAGATTGCAAATTCTGAACACTATCTTTTTCTGAACACTCTCTTTTGTCACAATGTTAAGCTAACTAAGTTCAAATTAGTTTCAATAAATCAAGTCAAAAATAAATGTATTTTTAGAACAAATACGAGCTATCTAACCTAAATAATGTAGGTTTTAGTCTCATTTTCGAAGCGAAAACAGTAAGAAGGAATAGAGGAAACAATGTCTTTTGGTGAAACAATGATAAAAGGGAAAATAAGGGAAATCAATGATTATTTGAGGCAAATAATGAAGGGAGGTAATCTAAGAAAATATAAATCACACTATAATGAATTAAAGTAATCTTGCATATATGAGACTCGTGAACATTGATATATGAATATTGTAGATAACTATCTAAAATAGTTATTGGCATCGACACATAAAGACCGTGATTTCCAACTCCGTAGCTCTTAATCCGGCGGTTCGGTAAATATAGGAAAACTCTTTAAGGACTTAGAAATCCAGAAAAGACCAAGAGAAACATTCACTTGTTCCTCTTCAGTTAGAAAATGTACAAAGACCGGAACTTTCTACTATAGTTCAAAATCCTCGAAGTAAAAGGTATGATACAATCCCTTTAACCAAGTACTTTTCAATATATCCAATAAAACGTCATTCGTTTTTGTCTCTTCACTTGTTTTTTCTAAACTATTTATAAACGCCACTTATTATGCATGTAAATAAAATGTAGAAATGAAGTAATTTGAATAGAAGCAATATCACAATCTCAATTCACAATATATATGCAACAATAAATTAAAACATCACCGGGATCATCTAATCCTTAGATCACGAGGAAAATTTAGCAAGTCATTATCAAATATAAAGCAAAAACAATATATAAATCGAGAAAGAAATAAATTCATAATTGTTTGGTTCCATTAGGGTGAACATTCAAAGCAAAGCAAACAACTACTTGACGGCTAGGGTAAGGACAAATCTGAGCGATGTCTAATTCGGGATGAATGAGCGTGTCTAACACTACGGCTAACATACGAATATACAGGGGAAAACCTCGGAGTCTAGGGTTATAACCCTTTCAAAGTTACAATTGAAAGATTTTAGTTCCTTCTCGATGGCAGGTGAAACGACCACGATACGCATCCCTACGGTGGGAAGTTGACCGTTGAGATGCTGTTTTCATGCCCTTTGGCAACGTTGTTTGACAACTTTTACGGCAGTTTAGTAAAACTGACTTTTCCGATGCTTTGGTTGGAACTACGTGACCATGAGTATTACTTTCAATTATCTCTCGAGCATATACAACTTTGTAGTTAACATGATTGTCCAAATTCAAAGGAAGATGATAGAAATCGAAAATATTTCAGAGGTCATCATAAAATGACATCCTACTTCAATGGTTTTCATTTGACTTCTTCAATCTTCAGTCAAACATGATGTTTCCATGTACTCTTCGATAAGATTAAATACTTGTTCTTTGATATTTAATTTTCATACAATTATGCTGTATAAATTACCTTAAATGCGTGAAACATGAATAAATTAATTCGAAGTATACAACGAAATATGGAAAGAGAAACTTTCTACACTTAAATTGATAAAAAAATACATGATTCTAAAAGCTATATATATAATGTTAGATTTGACGCTCACCAACTTCAAATTTGAATTAAAAACCTTAGCTGAAATTCTTTGCTTATCCCACATCTAAATCTCTAATACGATGGCACCTCACATGCAAGCATTCGACGATTTCATTCTCCAACTCTTCATAGGTAGAAGAAAGGTCCATTATTTAGCCCGTCATTATTTGTGCTTTACTATATCTTTATTCTCCAAGATTTTTTTCTTCTCCAAAACCCAAATTCATAATCATGTGTCTTTGTGCTCAATTATCCAACCTTGTTCATTTGTAGAAGACAACTTCTAGTATGCGTTATCCTACATCGTACCGATCATTGTGAGTATAATTTTTGATGTCTTTGCCTTCTATAATCCTATAATCCAATATAAAATGTCTTTGCCATGTGTAAGTTGAAATTCTGGCCTGTTGGATCCATGAGTAAAGTTATAACCGCCAAAACAATATTAATACCAAAAAAAAATGTTAAAAAGTGGAGAGGGAGAGTTGTGGAGCGGTGGTGTTCGTCATAAAACGGCGTCGTTAGGTGAAGTTGTTGTTGTGTTTGCAAATATACGATCCAACCATTTGTATATATAGGGGTGTTGGAGTTTTGACCCTCCTCGGTAGCTGTTGATGGATAAGATTTGAGTGGTGTGGTTAACGTTAATGGTATGAAGAATCTGATAGGAAAGGAGACGACGTCGTTTAGGGGCGAATGGTAACATCAAACCGGAAAACGTAATACAGATTTTAGGCAGGAATAATGGGGTGAAACGTACAGTGGACTATGAATCGTAGCCGTGGGTTGGGGATAGAGGGTGGAGATGAAGGGCCGGGATTGAGTCATTGTGTTGTCAGAAAATAATACAGTTGACAGAGAAATCAAATCCTACAGAAGGAAGATGGAATCAGGGGTACAATTGCGCGTGTTCACCTTTGACCCTTCACAACCGCTTTCCTCCTACATTTTTCTTCCTTATAAATTTGGATCATTAACAGAATGATATTGTAAAATTAGAGTCAATCTAACTTGGACAACTAGTACTTGTTTGGTAGCACTTTGGAGTGGTATAATCATACTTAATGTGTATTGGGCTGCGTTTTTTTTTAATTAGGGTATTGGGAACAATTATTGACCACCAAACAAAGTTCTCAATTAATTAAGGAGATGCATGTTTTATTGGGTTTGCCCTTTACCATCTGTCAATCATTTTATTCCAAATCATCATCATCTTCTTCCATCACACCCTATTTACAAATATGAGATTAAAAGTTATAAAATATGGAAACACAGTGTAATTGAGTGTGTTACGAAGGGGAGAAACAGGCCATAATTTAGGCATGCCAATTTCTCAAGTAATCACCCTTCACCTGCCCATCAGCCCATGCCCCTCCTACCCATTAAACATAATAATATACATTTTTTTTATTTATAACTATTAATAATATTTATCAATTACAAATTACAAATTTATTAATTAAAAATGAAGTAAATACTTTATGATTTAAAGCCATGAGGGATGCTCCAAACATTCCTGTCAAAGTGCCAACTGCCTGAGACAGAAAGGAAGATGAGAATGAAGAAATAAAAGTTTTAAATATTTTTTTTTATTTATTTAAGAAAGGCCGAGCCAAGCCGCCTATAAAACCTTTTTTCCCAGGTTGAAGTTGAAACTCAAAACCCCATCAACAAACAAACCCCTGCTCACTTTACCTTTTACCATACCTTCTTCTCTTCTCGCTTTTCTAGAAACTAAACATGTCATCGGAGATCAGCGAAACTCGACCGCTCAAAGGTGGTGTCATGGCCGCTGGAGTACCAAACACACCACACCCGCCGGAGCCGGAGAATCTACAGTGTCCTAGATGTGAATCCACAAACACAAAGTTCTGCTACTACAACAACTATAACCTCTCTCAACCTCGCTACTTCTGCAAATCTTGCCGTCGTTACTGGACACGTGGCGGTTCCCTCCGAAACATCCCAGTCGGTGGTGGCTCCCGCAAGAACTCCAAGCGCTCTCGTTCTTCCTCTTCCTCCTCCGCCACGTCAGCTCCGGCGACACCTCAAACCCTCCCTCCTCCGATTTCGCCAGTTGCTTGTAACTCTGCCCCGAATGATTCGGTTAGTACTCCCAATTTCAACCCCGTTTCATTCGGCATCAAAACGGAGACAAATCATACGCCTACCACTACACTTTGTCCCTTGGACATGAACTTGAACGAGGCGATTCCAGGGAGTTTTAGTTCGTTGCTCGGGTCGCAACATCCGGGCGGGTTTCTGGGCCTGGGTGGGTACGGACTCGGGCTGGGATCCGGAACTTCGTCAGGTTTTGATATGTTAGGGTTTGGATTCGGTAAATCCGTTGGAGACTGGCCGGGGATGGAGAATGTGAACGGAGTTGGGTCATCTGGAGGGTCATCATCAGGTTGCAACACGTGGCAGATGGAGACTGTGGATGCCGGTGGTTTAACAGAGGGTGGAGATTGCTTCGGTTGGCCAGACCTAGCCATATCAACACCTGGAACTGCTGGGTTGGAGTAAAAAGCCCACATCGACAACAACAGTAACAAATGGTTTTCATCGTTTCTTGATGTTTTTCTCTTTTTTTAAAAAAATTGGTAATGTTATTATGATGTTAAGCTTTTGATTTCTAATTTGTTTTGATTTGTTTGTCGTGGGTGGATTTTGAAAGTTGTTTAGATGGGTATAGGAGGTTCTATAGTAGACAGTCTTCTGGGGAGATGCGTTCTTTATCTTTTATCTTGCAGAAAGTCTGTTGTTAAGTTTAAAACTTTAAAGATCCCTTGAAGAAAGCAAAAAAATGCAGTCAGTTTTTGGGGATTTGGGATTAGGATTTATGCACTTCTTCTCTGCAATTGCACTGTACATTGCATGCGCTTTGGGCTTCTCAAGAACTCGCACATATTTTCGACAATAATAAATAACTCACAAAAACAATAATAAAAATCGAAAGGCATGCGGCAAAAAGGGCGAGATTGGTGGCATTAGTGTGACAATGGTGGGCTCACTGTAATTGAGTCGTCTAAGTCAAAACTCCAAGTTGACAAAACCTAAAGAAGGCTAAATTAGGTCTAAGAAACCATTAAATCCCATGTTCAAATATCAGCAGACAAGTGAGTGATGAAGATGAAGGAAGCAGGGCCCCCTTGGAGTAGTTGCTACTCCATTAGCGTGTGCTGTTTGCTTTACTTGTTGTCACTCTCATGAGTCATGAACATAAACAGTTGAGTGGGTGTTAATAATATAGATTGATGGTTCATGGGATGTGATAATTATGTTAGTTTGTGGCGCATGCAATGCAGAATAGGAGATGAAGTGCACGCTAAGAAGATGAAATCATTACACACATACACTTGCTGTATTGCATGCATATTTGCATTTGTATTGTGTAAGCCAAATTGTGTTATTAAGTCTTACGTAGAGAGTAGTTCAACAACTGAAACTGTGCTCACGGGCCATCCCTCTTTTGCTTACCCATCTAACCGTACCACATCATTTTCTTTGACTCTTTCTCTTCTAATTTTGCTTCCTATTTTTAGATTATTTGGTCCCAATTCTCTATTCTAACACTATTTTCGTTCAATATGTCGTTTGGGAACTGCACTCCATATCAACTTAAATCCTCAAAGTTAAGCGTGTCTTCATTATACGATTCAAAATCTTTCATACTTTCCAGGTAATATCTTATATTTTACAATATAATAATTCAACACTGTCTATTATCTTACCAATAATGGTCCGTTTGGTTAGTCAAAAAATTAAGATATGAAAATTATGGGGATGAAAATGATTGAAATAATTTCCTTATTTGCTAAGAGAATAGAGGAGATTGAAGATATTAAATTATAAAGATTAAGGTAATTAGATTATGAGAATTGTATAAATATATCAAACTTTGATTATAAAATTATTGAGGTTAAAATTTCATTTATATTCCTCTTTCTTTTTTCATCTCTAAAAGTTTAACACATAATTTTTTTAATTTTATCCACAATCATATTCATTTTACCAAATACTCATTTCACTTATTTTATATACCCGTCTCCTTATCTGCTTAATTCTTCATCTATATAATTCTCTTCATCTTTAGAATCATATGCGTAATCTAAATTTACCAAACGAACCCAATATCTCATATTTCACAAAACGGTAATTTCTTCGTAGAAATTTGTCTTTAGTTAAAAAGTTAATTTTCTTTTTTATAAAACAATGTTTGAATCATGGGTAATAAGATATGGGGTTTTGTTATGTGTTTATGTACACATGTTAATGATTAACTTTAGTAAAAATATTTTTAAAAAATAAAATATTTAAACTCTCTTAAATTTGTATAAATAATTAAATAATCAGCTCCATATTAAATCATAACCTACACCCATAAATACAGTAGAGATATTCAATAAGATATTCATAGTTATAAAAAAATAAAAAGCGAAGGTAACCCACTTTTGCTGGTCGATAATATTTTGAATAGTTTAAGGTTTTATAAATAAAAAAAAAGTCCTAAAATTTAATAAACAAACGTTAATTTGCTTAAGCTGCTATCCAACAAAACTTTGATATATTATTTTACAGAGTCATGTCCTAGGAAGGAAGGAGTTCTAAGAACAAGCTTCACTTATAAAACAAACCATTTCTTATCCGAGGAACATGTTCAAGCTTAAGGATGAAACTAAGAATATAGTACATTGCAAAAATAGAAGATTCATTAGCTTGGGGGCTTGAAGAATTTCAACTTCATCCCGTTGCTAATAATACTCGAGATCCCTCCCAGCGAAAACGCCAAGCTGAAGGCGACTCCGAGCCAGCCAAGAGTCCAGTGGAAGTACCAGTCAAAGCTGCGTCTTGTGGGCTGTTTCAGCAACACCCACATGAAACACGGGTAGGCGAAGGTGACCGGAAGCGTTAGCCCTCCCAGGAGACCCGCGAGGCTGGAGAGGAAAGGAAGCGCTACCCCGATGAGGAGGGAGATGAATGCGTAGAATACTCTGAATCCGGATCTCACCCAAACTGAGCATGGTCTGTTCGTCCGGCTTGTGTAACTGGCCTCGAAGCTGTCGAAGACCGGCATTGAGTATATTTGGAAGCTGCTCAGGCAGTTGAATACTACCAGAAGGAATGTCATTGCAAGAAGGAATCTCGGTATGTCACGGCTGTGGAATGCGTACAACGCGTTTAGCATCCCTCCCGACGGCATCTGTCACAAGATATATCGGTTCTTCAATATGTTACATAACCGAAACGCGTAATAAATGACACTTGTCTTTCAACTTACAAGGTTTCCATAAGCCCAGTAGCCTCCAATGGAGATAGGGAACAAGCACATAGCTATTAAGAAATAGGCAATCTTTGCTCCTCTCCACATTTTCACATGAGCCGGGTGCTTGAAAGTTGACGGCATTGTAGCCTGAAAACAAGTCAGTACAAAAAAAAAGTCATACATATCCATGCAATGCATGTATGATCAATTCTTAGAGTTGTAGATTCAAACCTGGATTTCCAAGACCAAATTGTGGCCCCGAAATGCAAAAGCGACAATTCCAAGGGCGTTGAGGACCGCAAAGACAGTGGCAGTAGACGAAGGTAGTGAAATGGGATGGTAAGATAAAGTATGCGGCCTTTCCTGACTAATGGAAAGCACCCAAACCATGGTAGAGTATGTAATTGCAGTGACAGCTCCAATAAGAGAGAGCCCTGCTATTGAATTAAGGTTTGGAAGCTGAGACAGAACAATGCATAATGAGGTGAACACTAGGTACCACTCGACAGTAGTGAGCGGGTTGGACGAACAAAGAGGTCCACACACTATTTGGAAAAACAGCTTCATCGTCTCTCCCCCTATCAGTATTAATGCAGTTGCAGTTCCTGCAGATAGATACACTGTTGGAAATAGAGCAAGCCAGAGTCCCAGCTTTTCTCCTGCCAACCAACACAATTTCATCAGTCAAATTAACTACCATTTAACTGCATTCTTAGCAGATTTCAATCTGTTCAAGTCGAAATCTGCTTTGACAATTTACTCAAGCTTTGTCAAAGTCATAACAATGGAAGTTGTTGCAACAAACAAAAAGCAACCACATTAACAGAACTTCTGGTTGAGAAAGTCATAGCAAACACAAAGCTTGAGTAAATTGTCAAAGCAGATTTCGATCATTTACTCGTGTCTCGTTATAGTAATGAGCAATTAAAGAATAGTTGCTCACCAAATGCAGCCTGTGCGAGCTCCACGTATCGATTGTATCTCTTTCCCGGAACTGCTTCGTGTAGCTGAACTAGAATCCATAAGGTGTAGAGTTGCCAGATATACGCTATTGTCAATGTAAGTATTCCCCAACCCCTACAACATATTTGATGACAATACCGTCATTAAAAGGCGAATTCATCATACCTTAAGAGCATACTAGCAGTTTCCCAGCTAATTTACAGCTAAATTGTAATTAATTTTGCTGCAGGCTGCTTTGCCTATGATCTCAAATTTGATCCAAAATATCAATACACTAAGAAAAAGCTCAAGCTACATTTGAACAATGCAACAAGTGATATCTTCATCTTGCTAAAAGAGGCAGAATAATTACAATTTACAAGAGCCTTTAAATGTGCAAAGCAAAAGCTATGGGGAACAACAAAAGCTGAAAGGGACTCAACTTAAACAAAGTATTTGTACATATCTCACTAAAGAATGTTAGACAGTAGACACTCATGAATCTTTCGGTATCAAATCATATCCTTATGTTCAACACAGTCCCCGCATCTCTCACCTACTTAAAGAACATACTTTGACTATTTATCAAATATCAGTTAATTAATAATGCAGTTATGCTAAAAAAATGTAGAAGAAAATTTACCATCCAAGGAAAGAGAAGGCAACGGGAAGCATGAGAGCTTGGAAGCCAATACCGGCGTTGAGGTTATGAAACGCAGCGTAGTGAGCATTTCCATTACGAGATTCAGTGATCGGAAGCCAAGCGTCTTGTGGGTTAAGCTTAGTGAGATGACCCATTTCCTCTAAATACCCTTTCATGTTAACCAAAACCCTCTTCATCGGAGTTCCTATTGGGCTTAAAAACCTCGGCGATATGAACGATGTCGGCGTCCAAGCTGATGAGGACCTAGCCTCCTTCGCCGACGCAGCCTTCGTCGGCGACCTTTGCCCTGATGGCGTCAGTGTGTCCGGCGTCAAGCCTCGATTAGGGCTCGCCGGAATTGATATCAGTTCCGTCTCCGGCCTCTCGTCCATCAGAAACTAGGTTAGAGTGGTCTGTGAATGACAGTGAGAGGTGAAGTGAAAGGAGCTTGAAATGGGGATGGAGGAAATTGAGGGGTACGGTATACGATAATAATGGAGGTCTGGGAGTGTAAGATTCTTGCTTTCGATGTTATAATTTAGCAAAGAGGGCATTGGTGACTGTGATTTTAATTTTTTGTATTTAAAACCTGTGGAGATTCTTGGGGGTCTGAATCGTGTCGGGAAAGAGGTGCGTGGTGGTGGGTCATAAGACACAGAGCTCAGTGAAGACGAAGAAGATGTTGCCATTTTACTATCGACAAAGGAACAGTGGACTAGACAGTAGACATGATTCGGAAAACCATTTTCATACATATTTCTACATGTTTTTTCGTTAAGAAAATAAACATTGACAAAAATGTTAAAATTGGATCTCATGAAGGTCATTATATAAGACTAACCCTAATTTTAATATTAGGGTTCAGGTGTGTAAATTAAAAAAATTAATACTATGAGAATTAAAATAAATAAATAATTTTCGTAATCCCGTTGTTAAGTTGTAAGTAAATTAAGAATATTAAAAGGGTTAGATTATAAAGATTAAGGAAATTAGATTATGAAAATTTTGTAATTCTATAAAATAATTTGGAGCATAAGGATTATGAAGATTATTGAGATTTAAATCTCACTTTTATTTTTTTTTTATCTCTTTTATTTATAAAAAATTTTAACACGTACTATTTAATAATTTTACCCACAATTATATTAATTTTACCAAACACCCATTTTACATTATTTCATATTCATCATTCTGAACAATTTCATCCCCTTAATTCTTCATTTAAATAATTATGTTCATCCTCATCTTCATTTACGTAATCTTACGTCACCCTATATCGACCACTTACTAGTAAGATGATCATATTCATCATTTTTGAAATTTTTTTACTATGTAACCAATTTTGTAATATTTATCACAAAAGTCCGCTATCACACGGAGAAAGACTAAAAAAATAAAATGTTATGGTATATTGGTAAGAAATCTCAATGCAAATGCAATAAATTGTTAGATAATAAATTTATTTACGTTCAAGTATTGAAAAGGCCCCACTTAAGCTGTTTTCAGGATGGGCTATGTGAGGAAAGAAGCCGAACAGAGATGGGCCGACCCATAAGATAAAGAAAATGTATTTCTTATAGAATTATCTTTTCTATTAGAAAATATAATACCATTTTAATATTTTATCAATTCCGATCGGTAAGATTACTAATGCCTCCAGAACAAATGTAGTTAAAAAAAGCAATTCATAAGATGAGAGATGATATCAGCACACGCAAAACACCAACAAATAGCTATAATACCATCGTCAGCCAAAGTAATATTAGAATAGGACTAGATTGGGCAAAGTCAGGCCGACCCGTCCATCCGGGGTAAATGGGTAAAACCCCAAACTCGTCCGGACTGAAAAGCCGGCTTAAGCAAGTGTGAGCAAGGGTCTAAGTCCTTGATTGGGGAGCTCCAATTCGTACTCGAACCTTGAGATAAGGTTCAATAAAGTAAAAATTTTCACAATCATTGAAATACTTTTTTTATGTGATACTTTAACTTTTTAAAACTTAATATGGACATTTTTTTTATTTTGAAAAATAAATAAATACCGGGATTCAAAGTCGGACTTCGGTGGATATAGACAAGATTTTAGCATGAATTTTGGGTTATATCCAGAGTTCAGATTTGCTCATATCTAAGTTTTATTGAAGTCACAAACTACCATGAATCAACATATCTTCATAGTAACGAAAATGAAAACCCAAAACCCCTTTACCCATCTAATCTACGCGCCCAACACGCGCAAGATCTCACCCCTCCTAGCACCCAAAACCCTAAACCTAAACACACCCTCCCCAAGCCTGCCGCCGCAAGTACCTCCTCCTGCCAGAAACTATGGTTAGCATGTCTTCCCTGCATACTCCTCTTCTCGATTCAGTTTTCAAGTTCATCCGAGAAATTTGGGCCGATGACGCAACCCTCAAACTCCGAAAAGCTTTCGACTTTTCAAGAAAGGGATGTTTCTCACTCCCGAATCCATTGTCGTGACTGGTATGTGCTTAGATTTAACAAGAGGTTGCGACCTTGTAGGTATTGTCTATACCTTTGTCCTGATGGTGGTCGATCTATTCCTGCACTCATGTTCATCTCTTCTTTTGTAAGGAACAATTTCACCTATGCTTTGCTCCTAATTCCCGTCGATCGGGTTTCCGATCTTGGACGCGGGACAAGAGGTTGGAACCTCCGGCTGAGCCCCCTTTCTAGTAAGGCTTCTCATCAACGACCCCTGACTAGTATTGGGCCTTGCGGCTTCGGATTGTACCCGCTTGTTTCCTATATGGAGGATTTCTCCATCTTTTTTTCTTCTTCGAAAAGATTCGCTGGGATCTTCATATTCAACCAACATTCCCAACGGCCTGTCCATTGTTGTGTTCATTGGACTGATAGTTTGAAATCTGCTCCTAGAACTGTAGACATGAACCTTTGTCAAGATACTTCAGCTTCTACAGACCACAATTTATAGAACCTCAATAACAACAAGAAAGGGAAGAGTGGAAACAAAAACCAGGTGTTATCTAACCCTTTTTTAGTTCATTGATGAATATGAATCAACCTTCCTATATGATTTGAGTTCCTACATCAATCTATGGAATATAGTTTACTCTTCTAGAAGAACCAATCTTACTCATCACCTAACACATTACAATTTGTATCACTATCACGATGTTAAGTATCTGATTAAAGCCCGGAACTTTGTGATTATCAAATCTCTATTGTCATTCAACTTTGCCAAAGTTGAGTTGTTATCTGCTGCACATGAATCTACTACGATGGCCTACTTGTTGATATTTCGACAGGTAAACAAGAATACAATAGGAGACTTAATGACTATAACCACCCTTGAACCTCAATAAGGTATCGAAATTTGAAGATATGGAACCCAAATTTTGTCTAGCGGACTCAATTGGTGTGTCTCCCTTTTGCATATGGTTTAGTATAAGCCTTGTACTGATCCACTCCTTGTTTTTGCCCTATTTGCAGGAACAAATTAAACACAGTACTAAATATGAACAAGCATTCCACAAATCGGAGCATCTACCGATGTTAGTAACAAAAACCTAACCCTCAAATATACTCACAAATCAGAGCATATAATTGATGTTAGTAGCAAGAGCCTATCAAAATCCGCCCGCACTCTATGATGTCTTGCACAGAAGAAGGAACTTATCAAAACAATCATCCCTAACAACTTCTCCTGTTATAATAGGGAAAAAGTTATGGAATCGACCAAACTTGGTACCAAATCTCCAAACCAATGGGAGAATTCAAAAATCTACGGAACACACTCAAATATTGTTTCTAAACTGATAGGCTTTATAGTTAGAAAGCGTATTCAAATAGAGGGCCCTTGGCTGACATTCAATTATGAAAATATTTATAGTGTTGTTGGCTCCTTTCTTCAAATTCAGCCTTTCAAATCCATAACAATATTTGCTAACTATCATTACCACATGCTTATCTCTTACTTTTGTTATGGCGATGAGCATTGTGATGAAAGGAATCTTTTCCTGAATTCACTAAAGGTGAAGGAAAGAAACATAAATGCATTCACTACAAAGAACAAGAAGGAAGAAATTAAAAAAAACCCTAAATATATGAACCTGATAAATCTAGGTAACAATGATGGTCACCTACCATCCGACCCCTATATGATGTTTAAATGAAGATGGCCTTTTGGAATTGTCGACGTATACGGAAATTGTTTTTTGGACAGATATAAAAATTACAACTCAAAACGAGCATATTGATATGATTATGCTAGCAGAGCTAAAAACAAACATTGAACCTACCGAGGCATGTTGGCGGAGTGCAAGTTTTGATAGGATATGCTTTATCCCATCGGATGGCCTAGCAGGTGAGTTATGCCTACTATGGAAAAACAATCTACTTATCAATGAAAAAATAGAACTTCGTCATAAAGATAAAATATTCGTTATAGTGGACCACACCAACTTCGAATCGAATTTCTCCATGACCATTTTCCTCATTTATGCACCTCCAAATGAGAGGCTTAAAGAAAATTTTGGTCCAAAGTTACAGACTCTATAAACTCACAAACTAAACCAGTACTCATAATGGGAGACTTCAATGCTATTCTAAACCCCTATGAAAAACTAGGAGGCGCGAACCTAAGAACAAACCATTTCCAGAGACTTTAAAATATCATTCAAAAATGTAACCTTGTGGATCTTGTGACCAAAGGAAATTTTTTACTTGGCGTAAGAAAAGAGATGGAGAGAATAATACGTTTGAAAAGTTAGATAGAGCTATGACACATTTTGAGGTCCTTAATGCCTACAATTTAATTCATGTATGGAATCACGCGTTCACGTCATCAGATCATTGTTTAACCACAATAGACATAAACAATAAAATACAAAGATTCAAAAATAAACCTTTCCGATTTGAACTCATGTGGTCTGAAAGAGAAGATTGTGAAGGAATTATCAAACAATCGTGGAGAACACAATTTCCAAGAACGCATATGTTTAGCCTGGTCAAGAAAATAAACCTCCTCAAAACCAAACTGAAAGTTTAGAGCAAGCTTAAATTTGGAAATATAAATAAACAAGTTCGGAAAACCGACGCAGCCATTGAAAACCTACAAAAGATAAACTTCCGAAACTTCTCTAACCAATAAAATGAGAGGCTAAATAGACTAAACCGGAAAAAAGAATGTCTTAGAGAATTCCAACAAAAATATTGGATGCAAAGAGCAAAATCAAAATCCTTAGAATGTGGTTATAAAAATACAAAGTATCACCATAGGAAATCAGCAGAAAGAAGAAATAGGAAATCAATAATCTCTATCTAGAGACTAAACGGCTCTAAAATTTTTACTGAAGAGGAAATTAGCTCCGAGTTTTTCATGGATTATAATGACCGTTTCAGTTCCAATGTAATTAATGAAACCACCATAATGCAACACCTTGAAGTCATTACTAAAGAAATAACGAAATAGACAACAAGGAACTCACCAAACCATTCTCTAATGAGGACATCCGGAAAGCTGTCTTTGATATTGGAACCGACAAATCCCCAAGCCTAGATGGAATGTTTGCCTTTTTTTCCAAAAATATTGGAACAATGTAGGGCCCACTGTCATTCGTGCGGTAAAAATAATCTACCGAACGGGCAAAATACTAAAGCAAATCAATCATACCTTTATCACATTAATACCAAAAGCGGATAACCTATCTCAGACTAACCACTATAGACCTATTAGTTTATGCTCAACAACATATAAAATCATTGCTAAAATCCTAGCAACTAGGCTGAAGTCAATTTTGCCCAAACTAATACATCCGCTCCAAAGCGCCTTTACACAAAATAGAGTAATCCATGACAATATCCTTATTGCTCATGAGATCTTCCATGGATTCAAATCTAAAAAAGGAAAGGAAGGCTATATGGCCTTAAAATTGGATATGGAAAAAGCGTATGATAGGGTGGAATGACCATTTATCCTAGCGGTTCTTGAAAAATCTGGTTTCGAAAAGAAATTCGTTAACTGGATTAGAGAATGCATTTCCACGGTCTCATACTCCATCCTAGTTAATGATAAACCTTCAGAACTGATGTACCCTAAAAGAGGCATCCGCCAAGGAGACCCACTCTCACCTATGCTCTTCAACTTAGGTGCGGAAGTTCTAGCGAGGAACATTCAAAAAGTGTGCAATCAAAACAACAAATAATTGGCTTCCCAATTACTAAAGGTAGATCTAATGTCCCCTTCCTAGCTTTCGCTGATGATATCATTATATTTGCCAAAGCATCTATACTAGCAAGTACGAAGATTCTAGATCTATTGAATGGATACTGCCACATCTCGGGACAAAAAGTAAACTTTCATAAATCATCCTTTAAAACTACAAGAAACGTGGGAGCAGATATGGAAAGACAAATTCAACTAAAAATTGGAATAACCGCCACAAACGACTTAGATAAATATCTTGGATGCCCTATCATTAATGGTAGAGTAAACAAGACAGCCTTTGAAGATGTGATAACAAAATCTAGACATCAGTTAACATCATGGAAAGCTTCCACACTCTCTCAAGAAGGAAGAACAACTCTAATCAAGGCAAACCTGAATGCTAAACCAAACTATATAATGCAAAGCTTCATGCTTCCATCATACATACATAAATAATTAGACCAAATAAACCAAACTTTCTTTTAGAATAAAGGACCTAACTATCACCCTCTTATTAGATGGGATAAAATCTGTAAACCAAAAAAATGCGGAGGAGTGGGCATCAGAAAAGCAGAAAATATGAACAAGGCCCTCCAAATGAAACTACTTTGGAAAATTATGGCAGAGCCAAATAACATTTAGGTTAAAATAATAAATGAAAAATACCTTAAAGGTTCATTCCTATGGAACTACAAAGCCTCGAATAATACATCTTGGCAATGGAAGCGACTAATGAGTCTTCGACCTGAATTTGAAATTGGGTTCAAGTGGAATGTTGGGGATGGAAATACCATCAAGTTTTGGAAGAATCCGTGGGTGGCGGATCAACCGCTCATCAAACTTCTTCAGAATAATAGTAATATCGACGAAAATGAGTTGGTTAGTAACTACGTTACCGAGAACAAATGGAATGTCAAAAAACTGGACAAGGAGACAGGTAAACATCTACCTAAAGAGATTATGACCGCAATTAAGTCATATCAACTCCCAAATCGTTCATCCAAGACCGTCTCTACTGGACAGCCTCGGACAAGGGATCATACACTACAAAATCAGGCATAGACCTAATCCATAAAAATAAAGGGCTAACAACCAGTTCTAATGATTGGATTTAGAAAATCGATATCATGCCCAAAGTCAAGAACTTCCTATGAAAACTGTCAATAAATGGTCTACCTACTAAGGAAAATCTAGAGAAGCAAAGGGTCTCAATGCCGATGCAATGAAGACTTTGCAACCGCCCATATGAGTCGGCAAAGCATGTTTTCTTCACTTGCCCCTTCTTGATGGAAAATCCATCCAATGATAATACTAGATATGAGCTCCAAATAGCAAATAACTCAAATCAAAATATGCATAACATGCTCACACTTCTTAGAAATAAACTAGATGATAAAGCAATGGTAAAACTGGCCTTTACTTAGTAGAATGTTTGGTACTCAAGAAATCAAATCATTTTTAGTAATTAAAAAACCAAAATTATTGAAGCACGTGTGCAAGACCAAATTAATAATTGGCAAGACGCGAACAAAAGGAAGAATCAAACAAAACAAAAATCGACTAAAAAAAAAGGAAAACCAGGAATATCCACTGGATAAAACCCGAAAATAAATTCACCAAACTATATTTTGATGGATCTAAACGTGAATCGGGAGAATCGGCCTACGGATTCATTGTTAGAAACCAACATGCATCAACCATCTCCCTAGGCTATGGACAATATGGAAACATATCGGTCCTCCATGCCGAAGCATGTGCGTTACGGGAAGGTTTGATCAGGGCATGTGATATGAAGATCAACAATATTGAAATTGAAGGAGATAACCTTACAATTATCAATTCTATAAAACAAACATGGAAACCTCCATGGGAACTTGACCTTATCATTTCGGATATCTATAATATTTTGGTTAGTTTCCAGCAGGTCAATATTCATCATGTCTTCAGGAAAGTCAATTGTGTCACCAATAAGCTCGCAGAATTGGGACACGACTCCCCATTTGGTTGGTCATCGAAACCTCCTTAGGTGGTCGAGCTTATCCGAAAGGATGCTCTAAATTGGAGAGTCTCGCGAAGATGATGTAGTCTAACTGCTTGCCGTACAGTATAAAAAAAACATATCTTCATAGTGATATTCAAATAAACTAAAGTTTTTTGTAATGGATCAAACCGCCCTTTTTTTGGAATGCCAACGTGATTCACGACTATAATTCGTCTAAAGGATTGGAGTTTAAAGCAAACTAAAATTTAGAAATCTAAACCGTCGTTTTAGGTTTTCAGCCCATGTCTTGTGATATATTTGTAAGTCCAAAAACTACCTAAATGTGGACTAAATCATATGAATAGTAACTCGCGTCTAATCACAATTATCCATCATTTTCAAAACAATTACAAAACTACCTCGTATGATTACCTACATTTCTCCCTCCCTTGCCCGCAACCCTAATTATCTCTTACCCCTATCTTTCGTCTCTCCCTTATTCCACTCGAGAGGATAGACACCCTCCGACTTTGTCTCATAAGTCGATTCTAGAAGGACGTCCATAAGGACACCTGGAGATGGCTCCGATAGGCAAGGCCTCACTGGTCGCTGAGCTGGTAGTGTGCCGGCCGCCGGACCAGCAACCTCAGAGTTACTATCCGTCGTAAGAGCGCTCTCTATACAAACAGAGGTCGTACGACGCCTCCACCTCTCCATAGCCTTTAATATCTGTAATTTGATAGATATAAAAAATTAAAGATTATTTTTGTTTAATTTAGTTTATTTTCTGTTCATTTTAAATGAAATTTAAATTAATTAAATTATTTTAATGTAGTTTAGTTTAGTTTTATTTCATTTTAAATTAAATAAAATGAAATTAAAATTTAACTTTTAGTTTTATTTCATTTTATGTGAAATTAAATTGCATTAAAAGTAATTAAATAATTTTTTTTAATTTAGTTTAGTTTTATTTCATTTTAAATGAAATTAAAAGTAATTAAATTAGTTTTATTTTATTTATTTTAGTTTTATTTCATTTTAAATTAAATTAAATGAAATTAAAAGTAATTATATTATTTTAATTTAGTCAATTTATTTCATTTTAAATGAAATTAAAAGTAATTAAATTACTTTTATTTAATTTTCATTTTAAATGAAAATTAAGTAATTAAATTTTATTTAATTTAGTTTAGTTTTATTTCATTTTAAATTAAATTAATTTAAATTTCTTTAATTTAGTTTAGTTTGAAATTAATTTTATTCAACTTAATTTAAATGAAATTAAATTAACTTCAATTAATCTATATTAATTAAATTATTAATTAAATTATATTAAAATTAGTTTTATAATGCATTTTATGCATCACCTAAGTAGTTTAATCCCAAGATACATAACATGTTAATTGGTTGCGGACTCGGGTCATTAATCCAGTTGCAAAAATAATTGGTATTAACGGGTTGTGAATGTCTTTATAAAAAGGAATATAACTATATAATCAAGATTAATTGGTTGTTATCTTTTATATATCTCTTTATCCTTGTTTGATTGCTAACTTGTTATTTGATCTTGTAGGTTTACATATTAGAGAACTTATTAAATTATATTAATGTCGGTCGGATTATTATATATGTATGATCGAAATGAGAACAAATGTTTGAAAACTTCTAAAAAGAACCAACCAAGTTGTGTGGAAGTGGATTCTAACCTAGTGTAGTGTTTTTCTCTTAATATTACCATCATCTTTTCTTTTGTCTTGTAAGTTAACAAATCCAACCCCCCCCTTCCCGTTACTTATAATTGATAATTTTGTGACACTTATTTCAATTCTAGTTGATTACCAGTTAATTAACCTTGTTTAGAGCTAAAAGCGGAAAAGCGAAAAATGTAAAATTTTAAAACTTTATCTTACAACCATATATACAACATATATACATACTGACACATGCCATGAAATCCTACTTAATAAAACACGACTATTTAAAACAACACAAACATCCTAGGCGGCAACATCCCATAACAGCGCACTTGGTATGATCTCAAATCTAGGTGTTGGGTCCAACGTAAGTGTGAGTAGCTGAAAAATATGGATATAACAAAAATGAGTTACAAGCTCAGTAAGGGTATACAAATCATGCTCCCCGATCTATAGAAGTATCTAATATTCCGTCCCCAAAGAACACTCTATACCCTTTCTCACAATATAAAGTCCATACATTATCCACATTTACATTTAGTTCCACAACCATTCATATCACATTTCACATAGACATTCAAGCATGTTATCACATATCACATATGAATAATCATAACATATAACAAGCTAGACTCGATCGCATCGATGCATAGGTGATAATTAACTAACTAGCCCCAACTGATCGTATGATTTGCCTTTCCCTTTCTCATATGCTTCCGTGTTTCATTTCTTTCTTTCTCTTTAGGTTGGTCAACTCGATAGTATCGTAGGCCCCCTTGTAGATCAAACGCTGACCTCGGCTATCTAATCTTGAGACCCCTCGTAGATCGAGCGATGTCTCATATCTCATCTGAGACCCCTCGTAGATCGAGCGTTGCCTCTATATATTCCCCAGGTGGTGCGTGACCCAGTTGGGCTAATTAATTAATTATCATCCTATATTATCATTTTCATAACATAACTCAGTTTCATGCTTTCATTATATTGTTTCATCACATCCTTTTCATTATCATATCATGTACATCATGCATGTTTTCATAAACAATATCAAGTCGTCATCATCATCTCACTCACACACACACACACACACACACACACACACACACACACACACACACACACACACACACACACACACACACATATATATATATATATATAAGCATGCATACAATCATAACAAACATATATATATGTACAAGTATGCGTAAAATCATGTCATATTAAATACATAATATATATTAAGCAAGTGTAATTCATATACACTTACCTTGCAAGTAAAGTAACACTAAGCTTTCTCGATCAAATCCTAAGTCCGTTTCTCGCTCCTGACTATATCCCATTTCTCGTACCTTCAGAAATATACCAAAATATATCCTTATAAATATCTTATAACCAAACAACCCTTTAACCATTTCAAACATATGTAACATAGCCAAAAATAGCTTTTTTTCCACCAAATTCAACCAAAATGAGTTGTATACATAAAACTCATGTAACTTTCGATCCCACCGTTGGATCAACTCAAATTTTAATATGATCTAGGAGAATTTTAGTACTGAAACATATAAAAAATTCAGCAAGATCGGACCATGGGAAGGCATTTAAACAATTGCCGCAAGTTGACACCTCATATCGAAAACTCCGCAAACATCTTTTTCGACCAATCTTCTTCGTGCTATAACTTACAACTCAGGCAACCAAACCAATCTGATCATATATTCTTGTTCCTAACATCTCAAAGTGTACGTGGTTAAAATTTGGTGAATTTTCATGGAGTTTTGATACATTAAATGTATCTTTCAAATCAAGACCTTCATATTCATACCTTATATGAATTGTCCCCTTTTTCTGCACATACCGGCGACTTCTCCGGCCTCCTGCTGGTGGTGTACAGGTGGTTACAAGGTGGTGGTGATGGTGTTTGTTTTAACATGGTTTCTCAGCTCCTAGAGCTCTCTCAAACTCAACCGAAAGGCAAACAAGTCTTTTGTGTGGTATACATATATGTTAATGTTGTTTGCTTACCTCTCAAGGAAACCATGAAGAAGAAGTATGAATCAACCTGAAATTTAACTCCCCTCTCACACGTATAAGGTGTAACACCCCAAGTTCTGAGAACTCGAAGCGTTACGGGCTAGGACCTCACAATGGGTCCCGACCCTCAGAGTAGCAACAACACAACGGATCTTACAATAAGGCACATGCGAATGAAAACCAAAACTCAATATAAAACCAAAGGTATAAACAAAAGGAAGCGTAAAATACTCGCAACCGAGTTCAAAACAAAAGGGAAAAAAACAACAACATAACATAATCCCGATCCCGTCCTATAATGTATGGGAACCCCGGCTGACCACACCGTCCGAATCACTCAGTAGCATCCTGAACCTGAGGAACATCTACAATATCGGTATAAACTGTTAGCTAACATTCTAGATAACAGAAAGAACGTAAAGGCACAAACAAACATAAGGTAAAGTAAACATATAATATGCTCACACACAACCGGTTATTATCTTTCATTAAGTTATCCGTTACTAATTCAACTTCTTTTATCACACGAGAATCTCCCGAAACTCGCCTCCGCTTCCGTCTACCAATAGGGATAGATCAGTATTATCCGTTACCTACGGCTTGGGTTGCAAGAGCACATTCTAGTCTCCTGTAGAACTAGACAAGTGGTCACCGCCCGATTATCATACACTTGGGCCAGTTAAGATTATAAAGGTAAATCCTATTCCGGTTGTCCGTTATAACATTAGGAAGCAACACCAACAAGCGAAAACGCTCAAACCAATATACGGAATAAAGCTAAGTAAGTCCAAGGGACTTACCTCACTCGAAGGTAATCTAAAAGCTCAGCGACAACTCAGGGAACAACTCAGTTTCCCTCAGGAAAGAAGCAAGGAAAATCTGTTCACACAAGTATCACGAATCAGGAACGAAACGTTGCTAGAAGTCTAAAACTTCAAGTCTCAATGATCTCTAAGAGATCTCCACAAGCTAAGGGCTCAACCTTAGTCTTACAACATACGCAGAGGGGTAAGGGCATAGCCTATGCGTCTCGGTAGTTGAAGATGTATGAGGAGAACTACCCCACACACAACCTAGAGTTAGCTGTAGTGGTCCATACTCTTAAGATCTGACGTCACTATCTCTGTGCGGCGACATGTTAGATCCTCACAGACCATAAGAGTCTGAAATACTTATTCACTCAGCGGGAGGTGAATAACCGCCAGAGGCGGTGGCTAGAGTTAATTAATGATTTCGAACTTGAAATTCTCTATCACCCCGGAAAGGCGAATGTAGTGGCTGACGCTTTGAGCCGGAAGACGCCTCGGGAGAGGGCGATAGCCTGGTTGACGGTACAACCACAATTGCAAAGAGTTTTGGCTTGGTTAGAGGTAGAGATTCAGTTTCCCGATACAACTTGTCAGTGGGCTACTTTGGAGTTACTTCTTGATCTGTTGGGTGAGATCCGACAGAAGCAGGAGACTTGCCCGACTTTGACCAGGATCCGAGACAGGATGTCTCGAGATGAGGCACCACAGTTCACTATTGGTGTTGATGGAGTGATGAGACGTCAGGACGGCGTTTGTGTGCCGTCAGACAGTGAGTTGAGACAGAGGATACTAGGTGAGGCTCATGCTACCCCATACTCAGTACATCCTTGAGAGAGTAAGATGTACAAGGATGTGAGACGGTCCTTCTGGTGGGGTGGTTTGAAGCCCGACGTGGCTCGGTATGTAGCTCAGTGTGCGACCTGTCAGCAGGTCAGGATTGAGCATCGTAGGTTCGGAGGAGAGCTCCACCCACTTCTAGTACCACAGTGGAAGTGGGAGGATATATCTATGGATTTTGTCACAGGATTGAGACTCAGCAGAGATTTTGATGCTATTTGGGTAGTGGTAGAACGTCTGACGAAGACCGCACGTTTCATTCCGATTAAGGAAACGTGGCCGGTAAGTCGTCTAGCTGAGGAGTTCACCAGACACATTGTGAGACTCCACGGAGTACCGAGGACTATCGTCTACGATAGAGATGGACGTTTCACCTCGAGATTTTGGCAGCAGGTACATACTGCTTCAGGGACGAGTCTCCACTTTACTACTGCTTACCACCCACAGACTGACGGTCAGTCTGCGAGGACTATCCAAACATTAGAGGACATGTTGCGGGCTTGTGTACTAGATTGGGGACAAGTATGGCAAGATCATCTTCCATTGGTAGAGTTTTCGTATAATAACAGTTGTCACGCATCTATTGGGATGGCCCCTTATTGTAACACCCCAAATTCTTGGAACTCGGGGAGCTACTGGTTAGGACCTCACAATGAGTCCCGACCTTGGTTTAACAACAACTTTACTAGGATCTTACAACAAGGCACAAATGTATTTAAAACAATTTCCAAACATAAAAAATTTTATGGTATGAATGTACACATATGACAGCCTTACAAACATATATATATAGATACATAGCATTCATGCCGTGTGGAAGACTCCCCCGTCCCCATCTAATGAGTACGTGGACCCGGCTAACCATCTGTCCCGAATCTCTCTGCAACTGTTTAACTCTACAAAGTCTACAACACGGATAAACGTTAGCTAACTAATCAAATATAAGTAGAAAGATAACTAGCACAAACACGCAGAAGAAGAATATAAACACTCAACATGCTGGCACACAATCCGGTTATTATCTGATAACTTATGTGATTCACTTTATCCGGTTTTAGAAGTTGTAGCACGAGAAATCTTATTATTCTCGCCCCCGTACCTTATCCAACTGGTGATGGTTTGGCACACCTCCACCGGTGGCGTCCCCGCAAACCAAGTATGGACTAGTCCCGAAGGAAACCCCCAGCGCCCTCAGGCTAACTGAGCAGAATGCTACCGCCCGTTACTCTTAGGCCAAATATGTACGTCGATCGATGATTACTATGAAATACACTAGTGCACACATCATTCACACACCACTATCATCATTCACGCTCATATCTGACAGCTAGCTAAGTAAGCCCAAAGGACTTACCAGAAACAAAACATAATCCCGTTATCTCGGCTCGGTCCGCAACTGCAGGAACTCAACCGCCTGTTATAAAAGGCAAGTGGATCAATAATGTATCCCACTTGATTAGAAGTCTCTAACTTCTGAGATTTTTTTTAACTCTATCATCAGATAAATTACCAAAATACCCTCGTAGTGGCAAAAGACTATTTTGCCCCTAGTGTCCGAGACCCTAGAAGTATTCTTAGAATATTTCTAAAGCTTCATATGAAGCCCAAAACCATAATCTAACATTCACCGGAAAGATCTAGCTAAGTTGGAAGATATTTTCCAACTTCTTAACTTCTATGAAAAGTCACTAACGATCTCACTTTGACCTAACTTAGACCGCTCATACAATAATCTAAAAATCTCAAATAAAATCTCTCAACCTTCAAAGCTATGCACTCCAATCCTATAAGCCAAGACATCTCCAAAACTACAGTCCAAAGATCTTACACAAAAATCCTCAAGTTGCTTCAAAACATAGAAAGTCTATACTTAGCCAAAATCTGGGTTATTTCGAAACTACATTACGAGCTTACTTTGTGACCTTATAGATCCAGATCCAACCGTTGGATGAACTCCAATTTTTTTATACATAACAGTATGCATATCACTCTATATCGTAATAGAATTTGAACGGTGAATTATAGTTTAAGGTATCTAAAAAGAAGCGTAAACATGGCTGAAACATAGTTTCGGGAATTTCAAAAGCTGGAAGTGTTACACGTCTCAGGTTCGATTCTCACCTCGCAGGTCTCAGATCTGCAAGCCCTACCCGTCACTAGTTCGATTCCTGAAAGAGCCAAAATGAAACACCCTATTAACCCTCCACCAATCCTACACCGAAGCATGTCTCTAAGGGACAAGACCTTACCTACTTGGGAACTCTGCAGGTGGCTCGAGTCAAAGGGGTTGGGTACTAAGACTCGCTGTTGTGATGACTCGTGCCTTGTCCTTGTAGTGGATACCAATACTGTTGTAGTCGATGAATGCGCCTAACAAAGGAACCAATCTTCTGGTTGGAACTAGGTGCGTGATGAGGTGGTCTGGATGGATTCGCGCATCAAAGACTTGCTAGGAGTGATCTCCGCTGTTGCACGCCATGGTAACCGGTTAAGTTGCGAACTATAGAGGGATAATAAGCGAGGGAAAGGGATCACCTGGTTGTCCAGCGTCGAGGCACAGGTGTAGAGCGTGACACTGCATAGAGAATATAGACGGACGGAGGAGATGAAGGAGGTCAAGGTAGTCACGTTTGGGACAAGCAGAAGACGTCAAGGGAAGGCTTGGCTTACCTTCTACTCAGCCGAGATCGAATCGATGGGTCTGGTCGATCACCACCACCGGCTTCAACAAGAAGCTTGAGAGAAGAGAGGATGAGATCGTCTGCTGCAGTTGTCGTCCCCTTTGAGATGATGTGAAGACTAGGATGGCGCTGGGCAAGGTTTGTCGATCTGCAGCGTCTAGTCCGAGTCTAGTAGAGGCCAAGGGTGCAAGGAGAGGAGACAGAAGGCTGGAGGTCGGCTAGGCTTGCGAGGATGATGGCAGACGTAAAAGGGAAGGAGAGGAGACTCCGGTTGTAGAAGGCAGGTATGCAAATTCTGGTTTACTGGCTGGCGTGAATCAAGGGGAAATAGAAGGGAAGTGGCGTTGATGATGGAGTGAAGAGGGAAGGAATCTGTCGAGGCTCATCTACAGACGGTTGGGGAGCGAGACGTGCAGGCGTTACAGGCTGATCACTAAGGGCGAGAGAGAAGCAGCTGCATCTTGGGCCTGTCGTCCTCATGGGCTGGCGGAAACACACCACTGTTGGGCTGCCTGTGTGACTCTAGGAATGGGCTGGCTGAAACAAGGTAAGAATCAAAGTGGGCTTGTCAAGGCTTTGTCATTGCTTTGTCAAAACATGTCATGGCTTTGTCAAGCCCATGCATGGCCTTGTCATGATCTCGTCATGGTCTCATCAACTCTCGTCATGGCCTCGTCTTGGTCTCGTCCAAAGGACGTCATGGCTTTGTCAAGGACATGTCATGATATAAACTAGGGTTTGGTGTATTAGGGTTTGCTATAAAAATCTTATCATTTTATGTGAAGTGAGGTTACATAAACTGATAAAATTTTGAGAAATTCTGTCCGACTAGGTAGACAGATAAGGATCAACGGATCGAAATCCGGTTTGCTATGGCATTAGACAGAATAAAAAAAATTCCGGATATTACATTAGTACCCCCTTAAAATAAGTTTCGTCCCGAAACTTAGAATAAGGTATCTAATCAAACGACTTCCACCATAAACTTGTATACTCTAGTTTCACTAAGTCTTTAACCTCGTTTTCTAGTATGCAAAACTACTCAATCATCTTAATCAGGTTACACATAAAAGCGTAATCACTCATTCTAACATATACTCACAGAAGTCACACAAACCACGTCTAAGTACTAACCCGTCGGTACGGAGGTAGCAGCAACCCCCGCAAAGAATTCAGAATAGTTACGTCTAATACTCTCCTCTGTCTCCTAGGTAGCCTTATCAGCTCCTAATCTAGACCACTAGATCCTCAACATCGGTGTAGACTTAGGTGTAGTCGTCTAGTATCACACTTTTAGGAAGGTCACAAGTACTCCTACAATTGTATGGTCTAGCTCAACTATCCAATCTTCATAGCTGATGACACGTCCCGGATCCAGTATGTACTCCCTTATTTGTTACTCATGAACACTATGGGTACCCTTCTAGTATGGGTAGGAGTGACGATCGATAAATAACTTCCGGATACTCCTTAAGATTTCAACGGTTTTCTTTTCTAGAGGCTTTGTACGGGCGGAGATGTCGCACACCATTATGCTGGGATGAGCCTGGCAGAGCTGAGGGATTAGTTCCAGATCAGATACAGGATACATCGCTCGGATTGCCTTGGTCCGGGAGCGGATGTTAGCAGCTCAGAGTCGCCAGAAGTCCTACGGCGACAAAAGGCGTCGACCCTTGGAGTTTAGGGTGGGTGCTCAGGTGTGGTTGAGAGTGTCACCGACGAGAGGAGTTTGGTGTTTCGGCATTAAGGGGAAGTTGAGCCCCGATATGTCGGACCTTTTGAGATCTTGGAGAGAGTTGGAGAGGTTGCTTACAAATTAGCACTACCACCGAGACTAGAGGGTGTCCATCCGGTCTTCCATGTATCTCAGTTGAGAGAGTACATCCCGGATCCGAGGCACGTCATCAGTCACGAGGATCTGATAGTTGAGCCCGACCATACATTTGTAGAGTACCTAGTAGTTGTCCTGGAGCGCAGTACTAGAGTACCCAAGTGTATGATAACCGAGCGGTGACCACTTGTCTAGTTCTACAAGAGACTAGAATGTGACTTGCAACCCAGGCCCGTAGGTAACGGATAGTACTAATCTATTCCTATTGGTAGACGGAAGTGGAGGCGAGTTTCGGGAGATTCTCATGTGACAAAAGAAGTTGAATTAGTAATGGATAACTTAATGAAAGATAATAACTGGTTGTGTGTGAGCATGTTATATGTTTACTTTACCTTATGTGTGTTTGTGCCTTTACGTTCTTTTTAATATCTAGAATGTTAGCTAACGGTTTATAACAATGGTGTAGATGTTCCTCAGGTTAAAGATGTTGCTGAGTGATCCGGACGGTGTGGTCAGCCGGGGTTCCCGTACATTATAGGACGGGATCAGGTTTATGTTATGTTGTTGTTTTTTCCCTTTTGTTTGAACTCTGTTGGGAGTCTTTTACGCTTCCTTTTGTTTAAACCTTTGATTTTATATTGAGTTTTGGTTTTCATTCATTTGTGTCTTGTTGTAAGATCCGTTGTGTTGTTGCTACTCTGAGGGTCGGAACCCATTGTGAGGTCCTAGCCCGTAGCGCTTCGAGTTCTCAAAACTTGGGGTGTTACATAAAACTTGCAGAATTTAAGCTTATCCTGTACAAAATTTACACATTTCACCCTCTTATTTCCATTTTACACTTTTTACCCAAAGTTTTTTGTAAAAATTACATCGACATACCCAAGTCGATATATTTTTACGAAACTTTCGGGAATCCTTCATAACATAAATTCACAATTTTCCATCGCTTGACTTTCAGAAATTAATCTCATTTCCATTTGTTTTATATTTCTCTGGGGTTTAATTTTGTTAAACCTATTAAATTTCTTAAAATTCCCGATTAGACCGTCTTCAATTTTTGACCGTTACAAATTCAATCTCATTTGCACTTTAATCATAGTCTCACTCTCTTGGGTTCGACCCTTATTTAATCGGTATACTTGTGTTAGTATTAAATTGGGAATTTACTTTGATAAGATAATAAACGACCTAATAAATTAGCCTTGTCAGTAGTCTTGATTGAGGATTAGCAACCACTAGAAAGTCGTAAGCTACAAGAACGTCGGTGATCTAGTGACATTATGTTCAGGTAACGGTCAAACCTCTCTCATTTAGATTTATTAACTACGGATCATGGTGAGCTTGTGATCATAGCAAATTTATTATTTATAATATAGTTAGTAGATTATGGTAACAATTACCACGTAAAGTCCATAAAATAAATTAAAGTGTTTTAGCTTCGATAAGTTTGTACACTATATAAATATGTGGCTCAAATATGCAATTTTGCAAAACTTATGAAAAAATCAAAAAAAGTCAATCATTAGACCAATGCCCCCACATATGAATGCATTAAAAAAATCATGGATAATAAATAATGTTTAAAATTAATTATAGCAAAAAAGATTTTTAAAAAGAAAGAAATATATTATATCGAAAATATATAACTTTGTTACAAGCAAGGATATAAATATAGCTTATTATAAATTAGGTATCTTTAATATAAATTCTAAAAATGTTATGGGTAAAAAGAAAAAAAATAAAGTAAAAAATAAGATTGATGGATTAATTTAGGGGTGTATATAAGAAAGGTTTATTTGGAGTCATTGACTTTTATGGACCAACTTTGATGAGATTGATGAGATAATGTAATGGTATATATATATATATATATATATATATATATATATATATATATATATATATGAAGGGTGTATTAAAATATTTTTTTTACAAGATGAGTCATCAATATAGCTTTGAAATAAGTATGTAAAAATATATGAAAGAATTTGGGGAAATAAGCTCTTTTTTATTTTCTTTTGTTTTATATACCCTTTATTTTTTACACTCTATCTGATTTATTATTATTATTCTATTAAGGGTATATTTACTTAATGAGTTTATGTTATGAGTACTCTTAATATAGTAAATATGAAAAAAGGCTTATTAGTAAATTTGCCAAAATAAATAGGATGGACTTATTATATATATATATATATATATATATATATATATATATATATATTCAACTACTCGTATT
>BSUD01000006.1:21740539-21755010 GCA_033239045.1 Fagopyrum esculentum | reverse complement strand
AAAATTTATAAAGGAGTGAAAGTAATAGTTCAAAACTTATTATGGGATAGTTCATGATTTATAATAGAATAGTTCATGGATTATATTAAAAAGTAATAGTTCATGGATTATATAGGAATAGTTCAAAGTTTATAGGATAATAGTGCATAAATTATAACATGGTAGTTCAAATAAATTTTCATTAGTTTCCGTAAAAAAAAAAAGAAAAAAAAATCGTTTCAGAAAAGGGGAAAAAAAAAAAAAATTTTTTTTTTTCGGGACACGTGTCGCCCTGCGGTACGGCCGTACGACCGTACCGCAATAAAAGGGCCGTACCTGAACATTTACCTATAAACAAAACTAGTGTATAACCCGCATCTTATGCGGATATCTTTATAATATTAGTTGTGTGAAATAAAGATATATTTATAAAATTTTATAATTGTAATAACCGAAATTTTGAAACTCCAAAAAACCGAATTTAACCGATTTCCGAAACGTCAATCTTAAATAAATGAGTACATAAATTAAAAGTAAAATAGAACGAGTTTTGTTCCATCATTTTATGTGATATTAATTCACATAAAATGACGAAATCTCTTAACTGGAAATAAATTACACACTTAAAATAAGAATAATAATAAATTCGAAAATACGGAAATTAATTCCGTATTATATATTTTTCCCGCACATAATTAACGAGTTACGAGTTTCGCTTTTGATTTCATGAGATCACCGCTCAATTGGGCCAACCCTAGGCCCAAGCCATCAGCCCACTTCCTAAACCCATCATTAACCCTAATCAAATCCTAACCCTAATTTTAACACTAACCTAATCCTATTCTAAACATCTGCTGCCGCTTCCCTCTACGCCTCACCTTCCGTCTTCGACCCTGCGCAGCAACCCACCAGTTCCGAATCAACAGACGCCACCCGCAGTCCCTTCCCTACCGCCTTCTACACTGGACACTATAGCCTCGCCGCTGAGCCCCACTCACTACCGGATCCGACGCCTTGCCTCTAGACAGAACCAAGGAGGCCGCACAGAGATCTCCGGCACGAGTTGGAAGACAGGACAGACTGCCTCTTCGACTCCTCTGCACAGGCGCGGGATCTGCTGCACTCGACTCATCTACACAGGTGCGGGACTGCTGCACTCGACCTTCTGCACTGGATGCTCAGCCTGCTGCACTCGACACTTCTGCACTGGACGCCGGAGCCTCGACGCTGACCCCAACTCACTGCAGACCCCCATCGAAAACGAGATAAGGCCGGGTAGGTCGAGCCTTTCTTCAACTCGCTGCAGACGACCGTTCCGCACACCAAAGAGCACCCTCAGCACTTGATCGAGACCTCCTTGCCGCCTGGGACTGATGCTGTTAGCCAACACCCTGCACACCGAGCTGCTGCTGTGTGCCTTCGAACAAACCGCCAGAAGAGGGGAGAGCAGTTACAGAAGGTGACTGCGTACCAAGACTTAATGCGGACTCCCCGTGCGGTGATCGTTACAGCAGCACGTGTCCTCCTCGTGGTTACGAGTCCGGTAGGTGAAGTTGATCCTCTGATGTTCCTTTTACAGCAACTATAAGATGTTGTATGAGTATAGATGGAAGTATAAATGAACCTAGGATGTTTATATTAAGTTGCATAAGTGGTATAAGCTGTTGGAATTCTTAGTGTACAATACTGCTGTAAATTTAGTTTAGATTCTTCAGCTTTTAGATTTCGAACAGCCCATCTTGTCGATCAATTATAAAATGTTTGGATAAAGATCCACCGTTGAATTTTGGATATGTTGTAGACGGATATAGGTAGTTTATCATATTAAAATTTGGTGAGAAATGAACGGTCGGATTGAAAGTTACGAGCCCCCGAAGTTAGGTAGTTGAGCAGTTTTATTGAACTTATAAAATTGACTAAGTATAAGAAAGTAGAGTGAGGAACCGACTTTGGGAATTATTATAAAAATATCGGCTGAACAGTTTGGTGAAATTCCTTCTTCTAAGGCTAGATAGAACCTCATAGATGATCTAGATATTAAATTCGGAAATTTTATAAGCCGTTAAGAATTTTATTTTTAGAGCCGAAGTTAAACCTTTTTCGGTTCTTCCGGAAAATAGAAACATAAAAGAAATATGTCCGTTTCGCATCTAATAAAATTCTAAGAGTTAGGATATATGTTAGAACTACAAATAGGAGTTTGGACATGAATTTTAGGGTCTTCGAGAAAATCGGAACGAAGGGTAAAATAGTCATTTTACCCTAAAACTAATAATGTAGCTAGTACGTCTTAATACTTATTTAATCTCAGAAGTTTTAGACTTCTATCTACGTGAAAGTGTGCTAATACACTTATCGCCTTTAACAGGCAACTGAGTGGGTACAGTTACAGAGCAAGTGATTACTAAAGAGTCGAGCATTATAACAGGTAAGTCCTTTGGGCTTACTTAGCTGACTGCTAAATATGAGTATAAATGATGATGGTGGTGTGTGATTGACATGTTAGAGAGATAGGTTGTGATATATAAATACCGACCTGTATTTTGGCCTAAGAGTAACGGGCGGTGGCATTCCGCTCAGTAGCTCGCCGGGCGCTGGGGGTTTCTTTCGGGACTAGTCCACACATGGTTTGTAGTGACGCTACCAAAGGAAGTCAGCTATACCTACACCAGTTGGATAAGGAACGGAGGCGAGAACTAAAAAATAGTTCTCGTGCCACAACTTAAATTGAATAATGTGAATCACTAAAATAACAGATAATAATTGGTTGAGTGCCAGCATGTTGTTTTTATTTTTTTGTTTCTGCGTGTGTTTGTGCTGTTATCATTTTGCTTATATTTGGTTAGTTAGCTAATGGTTGATATGTTGTTTAGATTTGACACAGGTTAGAGCAGATGCCGAGTGATCCAGATGGTAGTGGTCAGCCGGGGTGTCGTACTTTAGGACGTTTTACAGTTTTTGCATTTGTGGGTTTTTCAGTTGAACATCGTTTCCTTCCGTACTTTGATATATTACTTTTCCGGCTGTAGTTGATCTGGTCACATTCATGCATTGATAAAAACTATTTTTATGATTTTTAGTTTTCCTTATCGGTGCCTTGTTGTAAGATCATGTTAAGTTGTTGTCAAACTAAGGTCGGGACCCACTGTGCGGTCCTAACCAGTAACTCCCTAAGTTGTAAAATTTGGGGTGTTACAACATGGTATCAGAGCTCTAGGTTGGCAACAATGGCACTTGAATCTTCTAAAAAGGTCATATAAGTAAATAAACAGAACCCGAAAAGGGTCTGAGTTTTCCAAAGAGAATTTTGGTTTTAAAATGCATACAGAGTCGGGTTGGGATAGAAAGTACGGATGACCACCACTACCTCTGCGGATCTCAGTATGCTTAGGATGGACTTTAGGTTTTACTTAGTTGGACTTATTAGCTTGATTAAACGGTTGTGATATAGATAAGTACATGTAGAAGATTAGTAGAAATTATAGTTATATTATACTCTTAACGGAGATAAGTAAATGAGATCCTCACTCCGTTGACACACCTAAGTATATTCGAAGGGTTTCAACGTAAGGATAAGTACGCTCAACTTATGAGCATTAGGGTAGGCGAACGTCCGGGCAACTCTTTCGGACTCGTTGAGGAATGTTGAGACGGAAAAGTGAAGACCAAAAGACAACGCCAACGACAACAGCAAGAAGGAGATACAACCAACTCCACAGGGTCAAATGAAGAAAATCCATGAGAGAAGTTCCGGAAAAGCGTTGGCTGACCGGCAATTATACAAATTAGGAGAGATAACCCATAAATTCTTTCAAGTGTGGTGGAAAGCAACGTTACAGACAAAGAAGATGGCGGCATAAACAAGCATAGGTGTGGAAGTCAAAGAGAGGTGGTAGGACTCAGACAAGAGATATATAATTCAAGCTCACCGACGGACCAGAAGGTGAAAGTTGACATCAGAAACAGAACAAAATATGATCACCTCGACAGTTTGCTTGACACCACAATCAAAATGGATAACCAAGACAGCCAAAAGCATAGAAGTCTACATGAAATACATTGTCTATCCAAATATGAAGAATTAAAAAGACATAAAATGGAAGCCTACGCGTTGCCAACAAGTGAAAGGCAACATTACAATATCAATCAAAGAAGGGAGGTGTGAGAAGGGTCTTGGCGTACCCGAATGCCCACAATAATCTCCCTCTCACAAGTAGACTTAAAATTCTCAACACCAACGATTTACCCTGGGAACCACGAGCAGCTGATGGCTGAGGTAAAAGTAATCACGAAGATGCACATACGAGCTATCGTGAGAGAATTGATGAGTCCGTTGACGGTAGGTGAATGATAATTCTAAACTCGGGAAGAGTATAATGCCCTGATAGTGCGAAAGAGAAGTAAAGATTATAGAAGAGTTAAAGAAGTACAAGCGGAGAAACTGGGGAAGATAGATTTTCACCAGGTTTATCAAATTTCAAAGAGATAGAAGAAACGTAAGCTTATGATCTTGTAGAATGTCAACTGTAGACTACTTGGTAACAACTAGGACTTGACACGTGCGGGTTAACTGGTGGTGACTGGTTGCCAAATAATAAGAATAACCACAGAGTTATAAAAGAACTTTATTGACATGAGGAGGAATCCTTAAAGCAACCAATTGCGGCAACTGTGAAGCCAATGAATACGAGTGCTAGTAACACTGAATAAGTTCAAGTCAGTAACTCTAAAGAGAATTGACGGTCTGAAATGACCCCTTGTATCAGTAATGATATAAAAAGAATTGTTGTGAGGCCTTCTGGTGTTATGCCATGAAGGAAAGCAAGAGCCTAACCATAGAGAAGATACCTATTGCATGTGAGTTGCAGAGGTATTCAGTGACGACCTGCCAGGATTACCCCCACAGAGGAGCGTTGATTTCAGCATTGACTTGGAACCGAGTACGAGACCGATCTCGAAGGCTCCGTACCGTATGACACCGATAGAGCTGTTTGAGATGAAGAAGCAGTTAGAGGAGTTAGCAGAGAAGGGCTTCATACGCCCTAGTGTTTCTCCCTGGGGCGCACCAGTGTTGTTTGTGAGGAAGAAGGATGGATCGATGAGACTGTGTATCGACTACAGGGAGTTGAACAAGGTCACCATCAAGAATAAGTATCCACTACCTCACATAGATGATCTACTAGACCAGCTGCATGGAGCGTCAGTGTTCTCGAGGATAGATTTGAGATCGGGTTATCACCAGCTGAGGGTGAGAGATCAGGACATACCTAAGACGGCATTCCGGACTAGGTATGGTCATTATGAGTTTGTAGTGATGCCATTCGGGCTCACTAACGCGCCAGCAGTATTTATGGAGTTGATGAATGGGATTTTCATCGACTTCTTAGACCAGTTTGTAGTGGTCTTCATCGACGACATTCTAGTTTACTCTAGAAGTCGAGAGGAGCATGCCGGGCACTGGAGGACAGTGCTGCAGATTCTACAGGATAGTCAGCTATATGCTAAACTATCCAAGTGTGAGTTCTGGATGTCAGAGGTGGCGTTCCTTGGCCATGTAGTGACCGCTGAGGGGATTAAGGTCGACCCGGCGAAGATTGAGTCAGTGTCTTCTTGGCAGCCTCCGAAGAGTGTGAAGGAGGTTCGCAACTTCCTAGGATTGGCAGGTTATTACCGTCGGTTTGTGGAAGGGTTTTCCCTGATCGCCCGACCACTTACTTCCCTCCTAAGGAAGACTACTCGGTTCGTCTGGTCTGAGCCGTGTCAGCAGAGTTTTGAGGAGCTGAAGAGGAGATTGACGTCTGCTCCGATCTTAGCACAACCTGAGGGTACAGAGGACTTTGTAGTGTACAGTGATGCATCCAAGCTGGGCTTGGGGTGTGTCTTGATGCAGAGGGGTAAGGTTATAGCATATGCATCTCGACAATTGAAGACGTATGAAGAGAACTACCCCACTCATGACCTGGAGTTAGCAGCAGTAGTGCACGCTCTTAAGATCTGGCGTCATTATCTCTATGGAGCGACCTGTCAGATTTTCACAGACCATAAGAGTCTGAAGTACATATTCACTCAGCGGGAGTTGAATAACCGCCAGAGGCGGTGGCTAGAGTTGATCAAGGATTTCGACCTTGAGATTCTTTACCACCCCGGGAAGGCGAATGTAGTTGTTGACGCTTTGAGTCGGAAGACGCCTCAGGAGAAGGCGATAGCTCGGTTGACAGTACAGCCACGGTTACAGAGAGACTTAGCTTGGTTGGAGGTAGAGATCCAGTTCCCCGATACAACTCATCAGTTAGCCACCTTAGAGTTACTTCCTGACCTGTTGGGCGAGATCCGACAGAAGCAGGAGACCTGTCCGATGTTAACCCGGATCCGAGACCGGATGTCACGAGATGAGGCACCTCAGTTCACTATTGGTGCCGATGGAGTGATGAGACGACAGAACCGTGTCTGTGTGCCATCAGACAGTGAGCTGAGACAGAGGATACTAGGTGAGGCTCATACTACCCCTTACTCCGTACATCCAGGAGCGAGTAAGATGTATAAGGACGTGAGACGGTCCTTCTGGTGGGGTGGTTTGAAGCCTGATGTGGCCCGATATGTCGCCCAGTGTGCGACCTGTCAGCAGGTCAAGATTGAGCATCGTAGATCCGGAGGAGAGCTACACCCACTTCCAGTACCACATTGGAAGTGGGAAGACATTTCTATGGATTTCGTCACTGGATTGAGGCTCAGCAGAGGTTTTGATGCCATTTGGGTAGTAGTAGACCGTCTGACGAAGACCGCACGTTTCATTCCGATTAAGGAAACGTGGCCGGTAAGTCGTCTAGCAGAGGAGTTCACCAGGCATATTGTGAGACTCCATGGAGTACCGAGGACTATCGTCTCCGACAGAGATGGACGTTTTACCTCGAGGTTCTGGCAGCAGGTACATACTGCTCTGGGTACGAGTCTTCACTTTACCACTGCCTACCACCCACAGACAGACGGTCAGTCAGAGAGGACCATCCAGACCCTAGAGGACATGTTGCGAGCATGTGTGCTAGATTGAGGACAGGTATGGCCAGATCACCTCCCACTAGTAGAGTTTTCATATAATAACAGCTGGCATGCGTCTATTGGGATGGCACCTTACGAGGCTTTGTACGGACGGAGGTGTCGTACGCCGCTATGTTGGGATGAGCCCAGCAAGGCTGACGGAGTAGTACCAGATCAGATACAGGACGACATCGCCCGGATTGCCTTAGTCCGGGAAAGGATGTTAGCAGCTCAGAGTCGTCAGAAGTCTTACGCCGACAAAAGGCGTCGACCTTTGGAGTTTAGAGTAGGTGCACAGGTGTGGTTGAGGGTGTCACCTACGAGGGGAGTTAGACGTTTCGGCATTAAAGGGAAGCTGAGTCCCTGGTATGTCGGACCATTTGAGATCGTAGAGAGAGTCGGAGAGGTTGCCTACCGACTAGCACTGCCACCGAGATTAGAGGGAGTACACCCAGTTTTTTTTTCATGTATCTCAGCTGCGAGAGTACATTCCGGATCCGAGACACGTCATCAGCCATGAGGATCTGATAGTGGTCAGCCGGGGTGTCGTACTTTAGGACTTTTTGCAGTTTTTTGCATTCGTGGGTTTTTCTGTTGAACATTGTTTCCTTCCGTACCTTGATATATTGCTTTTCCGGCTGTAGTTGATCTGGTCACATTCATGCATTGATAAAAACTATTTTTATGATTTTTAGCTTTTCCTTATCGGTGCCTTGTTGTAAGATCATGTTAAGTTGTTGTCAAACTAAGGTCGGGACCCACTGTGCGGTCCTAACCAGTAACTCCCTAAGTTGTAAAATTTGGGGTGTTACAACATGGTATCAGAGCTCTAGGTTGGCAACAATGGCACTTGAATCTTCTAAAAAGGTCATATAAGTAAATAAACAGAACCCGAAAAGGGTCTGAGTTTTCCAAAGAGAATTTTGGTTTTAAAATGCATACAGAGTCGGGTTGGGATAGAAAGTACGGATGACCACCACTACCTCTGCGGATCTCGGCAGCTTAGTACATTTAGAAATGTTATATTGATGTAGTAGCTGCTTATAAAGATATGTACAATAAATAAGTTTATGCCGAAGGTTAGTAGCATAATAATTATATTATACTCTTAACGGAGATAAGTAAATGAGATCCTCACTCCGTTGACACACCTAAGTATATTCGAAGGGTTTCAACGTAAGGATAAGTACGCTCAACTTATGAGCATTAGGGTAGGCAAACAACGGACAACTCTTTCGAGCGTGTTGAAAAGCGTCAAGACGGAAAGCGAAGACTGAAGGATAACACCAACGAGCATGGCAAGAAGGGGATCCCGAGTCAAGTTAACAGGGTCAAATGAAGAAAATCCATGAGAGAAGTTCCGGAAAAGCGTTGGCTGACCGGCAATTATACAAATTAGGAGAGATAACCCATAAATTCTTTCAAGTGTGGTGACGATATGAACAACGTGGATCCCGTCAAAAACAGTCATAGTAATGAAAGTCAAAGTAAGATATGGAACCAATCCAGACAAAAGACATTGAATTTACGCTTACCGACGGACCAAAATATGAAGGTTGTGGTTAGAAGCAGGGTGGAATATGGCCACTATTGGCAAAGTGAGTCGGCATCCTAATCAAGCGGGTCCCACCTAGACACTCATAACCTAAGAATTAAGAAGAGATATGTCGTCGAACCAACTATGAAGACTTATAGAGCCACACAACTGAAGCTTATGATTAGCCAGAAAGTGGAGGGTGGATTTCATAAGCATAGAGGCAGAGTGACTTTCTATAAGACAAGTGGGCTACAAGAAAGATGGTGATACAGATATCCAAATGATATAATCCTGAAAGCGGAGTCAAAGGATCACTATAAAGACAACATTATAATTTAACACCAACTAAGGAACAAGAGTGTGTGAAAATGATCTTGGCGTACCCAAGGGCCGTAATAACTTCCCTCTCTCAAAGGGACTTAAGTTACCAACACCAACATATCACACCGGAACCTCGCAAGCAGCTGATGACCGAGGTAAAAGTAATCACGAAGATGCACATACGAGCTATCGTGAGAGAATTGATGAGTCCGTTGACGGTAGGTGAATGATGCAGCTAAACTCGGAAAGAGTATAATGCCCTGATAGTGCGAAAGAGAAGTAAAGATTATAGAAGAGTTAAAGAAGTACAAGCGGAGAAACTGGAGGAGATAGATTTTCACCAGGTTTATCAAATTGCAAAGAGATAGAAGAAACGTAAGCTTATGATCTTGTAGAATGTCAACTGTAGACTACTTGGTAACAACTAGGACTTGACACGTGCGGGTTAACTGGTGGTGACTGGTTGCCAAATAATAAGAATAACCACAGAGTTATAAAAGAACTTTATTGACATGAGGAGGAATCCTTAAAGCAACCAATTGCGGCAACTGTGAAGCCAATGAATACGAGTGCTAGTAACACTGAATAAGTTCAAGTCAGTAACTCTAATTAAAATGGTAAAGGAAGAATTGACGGTCAAAAATGACCCCTTATATCATTAATGATATAAGAGAATGGTTGCGAACAGTTGTTCACTTACAAGCTAAGGAAGGGTACAAATCATAGTTAGTACATATGAAGTCGTATTAGAAGCACGAGAGGAGTAAGAAGAAGTAGATAATTTTGATCAGATCCTACGTCAGACCAGATAGAGGTTACTTAGCATTCCACACAAATAGAGCTGTTTGAGATGAAGAAGCAGTTAGAGGAGTTAGCAGAGAAGGGCTTCATACGCCCTAGTGTTTCTCCCTGGGGCGCACCAGTGTTGTTTGTGAGGAAGAAGGATGGATCGATGAGACTGTGTATCGACTACAGGGAGTTGAACAAGGTCACCATCAAGAATAAGTATCCACTACCTCACATAGATGATCTACTAGACCAGCTGCATGGAGCGTCAGTGTTCTCGAGGATAGATTTGAGATCGGGTTATCACCAGCTGAGGGTGAGAGATCAGGACATACCTAAGACGGCATTCCGGACTAGGTATGGTCATTATGAGTTTGTAGTGATGCCATTCGGGCTCACTAACGCGCCAGCAGTATTTATGGAGTTGATGAATGGGATTTTCATCGACTTCTTAGACCAGTTTGTAGTGGTCTTCATCGACGACATTCTAGTTTACTCTAGAAGTCGAGAGGAGCATGCCGGGCACTGGAGGACAGTGCTGCAGATTCTACAGGATAGTCAGCTATATGCTAAACTATCCAAGTGTGAGTTCTGGATGTCAGAGGTGGCGTTCCTTGGCCATGTAGTGACCGCTGAGGGGATTAAGGTCGACCCGGCGAAGATTGAGTCAGTGTCTTCTTGGCAGCCTCCGAAGAGTGTGAAGGAGGTTCGCAACTTCCTAGGATTGGCAGGTTATTACCGTCGGTTTGTGGAAGGGTTTTCCCTGATCGCCCGACCACTTACTTCCCTCCTAAGGAAGACTACTCGGTTCGTCTGGTCTGAGCCGTGTCAGCAGAGTTTTGAGGAGCTGAAGAGGAGATTGACGTCTGCTCCGATCTTAGCACAACCTGAGGGTACAGAGGACTTTGTAGTGTACAGTGATGCATCCAAGCTGGGCTTGGGGTGTGTCTTGATGCAGAGGGGTAAGGTTATAGCATATGCGTCTCGACAATTGAAGACGTATGAAGAGAACTACCCCACTCATGACCTGGAGTTAGCAGCAGTAGTGCACGCTCTTAAGATCTGGCGTCATTATCTCTATGGAGCGACCTGTCAGATCTTCACAGACCATAAGAGTCTGAAGTACATATTCACTCAGCGGGAGTTGAATAACCGCCAGAGGCGGTGGCTAGAGTTGATCAAGGATTTCGACCTTGAGATTCTTTACCACCCCGGGAAGGCGAATGTAGTTGTTGACGCTTTGAGTCGGAAGACGCCTCAGGAGAAGGCGATAGCTCGGTTGACAGTACAGCCACGGTTACAGAGAGACTTAGCTTGGTTGGAGGTAGAGATCCAGTTCCCCGATACAACTCATCAGTTAGCCACCTTAGAGTTACTTCCTGACCTGTTGGGCGAGATCCGACAGAAGCAGGAGACCTGTCCGATGTTAACCCGGATCCGAGACCGGATGTCACGAGATGAGGCACCTCAGTTCACTATTGGTGCCGATGGAGTGATGAGACGACAGAACCGTGTCTGTGTGCCATCAGACAGTGAGCTGAGACAGAGGATACTAGGTGAGGCTCATACTACCCCTTACTCCGTACATCCAGGAGCGAGTAAGATGTATAAGGACGTGAGACGGTCCTTCTGGTGGGGTGGTTTGAAGCCTGATGTGGCCCGATATGTCGCCCAGTGTGCGACCTGTCAGCAGGTCAAGATTGAGCATCGTAGATCCGGAGGAGAGCTACACCCACTTCCAGTACCACATTGGAAGTGGGAAGACATTTCTATGGATTTCGTCACTGGATTGAGGCTCAGCAGAGGTTTTGATGCCATTTGGGTAGTAGTAGACCGTCTGACGAAGACCGCACGTTTCATTCCGATTAAGGAAACGTGGCCGGTAAGTCGTCTAGCAGAGGAGTTCACCAGGCATATTGTGAGACTCCATGGAGTACCGAGGACTATCGTCTCCGACAGAGATGGACGTTTTACCTCGAGGTTCTGGCAGCAGGTACATACTGCTCTGGGTACGAGTCTTCACTTTACCACTGCCTACCACCCACAGACAGACGGTCAGTCAGAGAGGACCATCCAGACCCTAGAGGACATGTTGCGAGCATGTGTGCTAGATTGAGGACAGGTATGGCCAGATCACCTCCCACTAGTAGAGTTTTCATATAATAACAGCTGGCATGCGTCTATTGGGATGGCACCTTACGAGGCTTTGTACGGACGGAGGTGTCGTACGCCGCTATGTTGGGATGAGCCCAGCAAGGCTGACGGAGTAGTACCAGATCAGATACAGGACGACATCGCCCGGATTGCCTTAGTCCGGGAAAGGATGTTAGCAGCTCAGAGTCGTCAGAAGTCTTACGCCGACAAAAGGCGTCGACCTTTGGAGTTTAGAGTAGGTGCACAGGTGTGGTTGAGGGTGTCACCTACGAGGGGAGTTAGACGTTTCGGCATTAAAGGGAAGCTGAGTCCCTGGTATGTCGGACCATTTGAGATCGTAGAGAGAGTCGGAGAGGTTGCCTACCGACTAGCACTGCCACCGAGATTAGAGGGAGTACACCCAGTTTTTTTTTCATGTATCTCAGCTGCGAGAGTACATTCCGGATCCGAGACACGTCATCAGCCATGAGGATCTGATAGTGGAGCCTGACCATACATTTGTAGAGTACCCCGTAGCTGTCTTGGAACGCAGTACCAGACGTCTGCGATCCAAAGAGATACCTATGCTGAGGATCCAGTGGTCTAGGAGAGGAGCTGATGAGGCCACTTGGGAGACTGAGGAGAGTGTTAGATGTAACTACCCGAGTTCTTAGCGGGGTTAGAGGTTACTCCTGTTTTGACGAGTTAGTACTCGGACGTTGTGGTGTTTGACCTTGCAGGTTTTTATATTGATTTGAGTGATTACGTTTTATATAACACATGTCTACGTTTGGTGATTGAGTAGTTACTTGTAGCCAACGAAAAGGTCGAGAAAATTTAAAATATACCAAAGGAAATGCGCGATTAAGAGAAACATTCTAAGTTTCGGGACGAAACTTCTTTTAAGAGGGCACTGATGTAATAACCGAAATTTTGAAACTCCGAAAAACCGAATTTAACCGATTTCCGAAACGTCAATCTTAAATAAATGAGTACATAAATTAAAAGTAAAATAGAACGAGTTTTGTTCCATCATTTTATGTGATATTAATTCACATAAAATGACGAAATCTCTTAACTGGAAATAAATTACACACTTAAAATAAGAATAATAATAAATTCGAAAATACGGAAATTAATTCCGTATTATATATTTTTCCCGCACATAATTAACGAGTTACGAGTTTCGCTTTTGATTTCATGAGATCACCGCTCAATTGGGCCAACCCTAGGCCCAAGCCATCAGCCCACTTCCTAAACCCATCATTAACCCTAATCAAATCCTAACCCTAATTTTAACACTAACCTAATCCTATTCTAAACATCTGCTGCCGCTTCCCTCTACGCCTCACCTTCCGTCTTCGACCCTGCGCAGCAACCCACCAGTTCCGAATCAACAGACGCCACCCGCAGTCCCTTCCCTACCGCCTTCTACACTGGACACTATAGCCTCGCCGCTGAGCCCCACTCACTACCGGATCCGACGCCTTGCCTCTAGACAGAACCAAGGAGGCCGCACAGAGATCTCCGGCACGAGTTGGAAGACAGGACAGACTGCCTCTTCGACTCCTCTGCACAGGCGCGGGATCTGCTGCACTCGACTCATCTACACAGGTGCGGGACTGCTGCACTCGACCTTCTGCACTGGATGCTCAGCCTGCTGCACTCGACACTTCTGCACTGGACGCCGGAGCCTCGACGCTGACCCCAACTCACTGCAGACCCCCATCGAAAACGAGATAAGGCCGGGTAGGTCGAGCCTTTCTTCAACTCGCTGCAGACGACCGTTCCGCACACCAAAGAGCACCCTCAGCACTTGATCGAGACCTCCTTGCCGCCTGGGACTGATGCTGTTAGCCAACACCCTGCACACCGAGCTGCTGCTGTGTGCCTTCGAACAAACCGCCAGAAGAGGGGAGAGCAGTTACAGAAGGTGACTGCGTACCAAGACTTAATGCGGACTCCCCGTGCGGTGATCGTTACAGCAGCACGTGTCCTCCTCGTGGTTACGAGTCCGGTAGGTGAAGTTGATCCTCTGATGTTCCTTTTACAGCAACTATAAGATGTTGTATGAGTATAGATGGAAGTATAAATGAACCTAGGATGTTTATATTAAGTTGCATAAGTGGTATAAGCTGTTGGAATTCTTAGTGTACAATACTGCTGTAAATTTAGTTTAGATTCTTCAGCTTTTAGATTTCGAACAGCCCATCTTGTCGATCAATTATAAAATGTTTGGATAAAGATCCACCGTTGAATTTTGGATATGTTGTAGACGGATATAGGTAGTTTATCATATTAAAATTTGGTGAGAAATGAACGGTCGGATTGAAAGTTACGAGCCCCCGAAGTTAGGTAGTTGAGCAGTTTTATTGAACTTATAAAATTGACTAAGTATAAGAAAGTAGAGTGAGGAACCGACTTTGGGAATTATTATAAAAATATCGGCTGAACAGTTTGGTGAAATTCCTTCTTCTAAGGCTAGATAGAACCTCATAGATGATCTAGATATTAAATTCGGAAATTTTATAAGCCGTTAAGAATTTTATTTTTAGAGCCGAAGTTAAACCTTTTTCGGTTCTTCCGGAAAATAGAAACATAAAAGAAATATGTCCGTTTCGCATCTAATAAAATTCTAAGAGTTAGGATATATGTTAGAACTACAAATAGGAGTTTGGAC
>BSUD01000006.1:21672674-21734374 GCA_033239045.1 Fagopyrum esculentum | reverse complement strand
TCTTGTTTTCCTATTATGTTTTTTAATCATAAAATACGGGTATTCTTTTTATATTATGTCGGTTGTTACAAGAATAAAATTTCAGATTTTAAATTTTGTTCATCCAATAGTTTGTTTTTGCTTTTGCATGTATTTTTAAACTTTATTTCAATTTTTGTGTTTTTTTAAAAAAAAACTTTCAGTTTTTATTTTATTATTTATCACACATTTTGTTTCAAATTCTTTATTTTTTATAAAATTATATTTCGGGTACCATTTAGATAATTACAATATATTAAAGTAATTTAGTTATATATCTATACCGGAGTTGTGCGTTGTATTTTTTTTTATAAAAAATTGTGCATTGTATAAGGATTAAATTTATGAAGTGTAGAATAATAAGAAGTTTTTTATTTGTGACTATTTTTTCGTTTTGAGAATAATCAAATCCGAATTATTATTATAATATTTCACAAATATATCTTTAGTTCGCACAACTAATATTATAAAGATACCCGCACAAGGTGCGGGATATACGCTAGTTATACTTAACTTTGCCAAAAGGCCAAGAAATGTGTGATTTGGTTAACCTCCAAACCCTCTATTTATACAAGTTATCAAACTATCAACCTTACTTATAATCGATGTGGGATAGGGAATTCGGTAAACAAATTTAACGTAAATAGATTGAGCTTATAATCCTTCAAAAATAAATTAAGAAAAAAAATTAAAATCTTCCCAATAAATAAATTACTTAAATTTTGACGGCTTAAAAATAAAAGAAATACGTAAACCAAATTATTTTTAAAATATTTAGGAGATCTTGTTAGTTAATTTTACAAAATTTTGTTTTATTTTTGGATTAATAAAAAGATTTTATGGTTTAATACGTTAGTTTAAAAAAGATTTAACCCTATAAAATTTGTGAGAATGACACGTCAGTTTTAGTGTCTTCTATTTTAGTAGAGTATATAGATATAGATACTATAATAAGTACCTTAACCTTGTACTTTAATCATAGAAAATATATTTAAATTGAATTTGAGTGCATAAACTTTATTTTAAAAACTAAGCATACAGGTATTAAAATGTGAATAATGTAAGTTAGAAAAACTGAGAAAAAAAATCAACAAAATAGTTTAGGAAAATCGAGAAAAAAATCAATAAAATTCTATTCGTAAGTAATAATAACATATATTTGAGACGTCAACACAATAAAAATTTAGTGAAAAAAAAAATCATATATAAAATTGTGTGATACCTTGTGGGAGAATAGCTTGGTAAGTGATAACATAAGTAATATTAAAGCCATGCTCAAAAAGAAAATCAGTTTCAGTAGTGACCAATGGACCTCCCATATTCAACCATTCAGCATAAAGGCCATAAAAGTCATTAGCAAAATAGGCACTAAAGTCAATAGTAACCAACTCAATAAGAATACCAAAAAGAATAAATAAAAAACCAATTCTCAATTCCACTCTCACCATTTCTTTCAAGGTAGAAAATCTAGTATTCAACAATTGCGAATTTCACATAAGCATTTTATCGAACACTTAGGAGATCTAATTAACTAACGACTAATCAAAACTAACACAAAGCGTGATTCTTCTCTTGGTCTTTGACTTTGTTCTTCCAAAGTGTAGATCTGTAGAAGATGTTACATTCTAGCTTCGATAGAAAGAGAGAGAAGATAGAAAATGTTTGTTTGAATCTGTATATTTCATTATGATGAACTGAGTACATATATATAGCCAGCTAGTAACAAAAAGTTGTCACAGATTTGTTACATCACACTTTCCAGCTCAACATTTATTAGTCTCTTCACCCCCCGCAAGATGGAAGTCGATGATCGAGACATTCCAAGCTTGGGTAGCAATAAGTTCTGCTGAGGAGAAGGAATAATTTTGGCGAATATATCAGCTAGCTGATTAGCAGTAGGTATGAACTGCAAATCAAGCAAGCCTTCTATCACTTTATCACGAGTAAAGTGATAGTCTATTTCAATATGTTTCGTACATACATGAAAGACAGGGTTATTAGCGATCTGAATTGTTGAAATGTTGTCATAGAATAATCGAATTGGCTGTGGAGGAGTAAAACCCAAATCAGATAGTAACCGAACAAGCCAAGTGATCTCAGTAGCTGCACACGCCATGACTCTACATTTTGCTTTAGAAGAGCTGCGTGATATGGTGCTTTGCTCCTTGGATTTCCACCTAACCGGAGAATTTCCAAGGAGAAGAACAAAGCCTCCAATTGGACGTCGTGCAGTGGGACAAGAAGCCCATTTAGAATCAGTATATGCCATCAAAGATTGGGATTCACATCCATTCAAGAGAATCCCATGAAAAGTTGTGCCACTAATATATTGTAGTGTGTGATGTAAAGCTTGTAGATGATTGGTACATGGACTTTGCATGAACTGACTTAAGCACTGAACTGCATAACATAGATCAGGTTGTGTATGTGTAAGAAAGTTTAATTTTCCTACCAAACTTCGATAAACAGAAGCATCTGGAAGAGGTTGTCCATCATTAGGAATAAGCTTTCTGTTTAGAGGTAGAGGTGTACTTGTCGATTTAGAATCACAAAAACCTGCATCTCTGAGTAGATCTAGACTAAACTTGTGTTGATTCATAATAATGCCATGAGAAACATAGTGTAATACCCGAAAAATTTAAACTCCGTTTAATATCGGATCAAACCGGATTCCGATCCGCCAAATTTTATTCTTTTAAATAAAATAAAACGATGATAAATTCTATCATTTTATGTGACCTTGATTCACATAAAATGATAATTTATGTAATCGTAAACAATTCCGCACTTCTTAAAAACCGAAGAGCGGTTCAGTATGAATAACGATTTATTCATTTAAATCATTTTTTTTAACTAGATGAGCAGACCCAACGGAGTAGGCCCACTAAGATTACCCAGCCGGCCCAACACTTACCTTAAACCTAATTAGCTTCTAACCTAATTAGCTTCTAACCTAATCAGCCTTAACCCTAAACTAAACGGGAATCCTACGCTCCAGCTTCTGCCTTCCTCGATGAGACGATTTTACAGCAGCAACTCCTCAGCAACAAGTCGAGACGACCAAGCCAGCGACTGAAGACGTTCGAGCCGGCGACTGAAGACGTCCGACTAACAACCGCCAGAAGATCTCCCTCTGCACCGGATCTGGTCCTTCTGCGTCGACAGGTGAGCACCGGATATCCTTCCTCGCTTCCTCCTGAGTCAGTGACCCATGGTGACGACCTTCTTGTTGCACAGCAAGCAGAGCCGCCATCGCTGGTCTAACACAGGGAGTCGATCTGCACCGCTGGAGTCGATCTGCACCGCTGGAGTCGATCTGCAACCGCTGGAGTCGAACTGCAGCCGCTAGAGTCGCACGTAAGGTGAGCCAAATCTCTCTCCCTACTGTATTGTATCTCTTCTGTCGCCCTTCTCGACCTAATCGGACTGATAGCAGTGAAATGGAGCTAGACCTTCCAACCACTACAGTAGTGCAACCGAGTTGAGCCAGCGATCCCGGAAGTCGGTGGTGCCGTTCGACGCCATCAACAACGTGTCTCCTCCTTGCTGCAGTCCGGTAGGTGAAGCTAACCTTCTGATGTTGATCTTATACAACATATATAAGATGTTTGTGTGTATATAGAGAGATGATTACACTAAGAAATGAACCTAGGTTGTGTAGATTAATTTGCATAAGTTGTAATATGTGGGTTTCAAACTGGGGACCTGCTGAGCATGATAAATAGGAGGGACTGCTGGAGGAGAGACTCGAATCTAGGACCTTCTGCACACTTTATCATTCAGCTTCGACCTGCTGACTTTAAGACCTAATTTCTATAGCTTAAATCGAGAATCCACCGTTGAATTTTTGATATGTCGTAGATGAATACATATAGTTTATTGTGTTAAAATTTGGGAGAAAGTTAACGGTCGGATTAGAACTTATAAGGACTCAAAGTAGGGTAGATGAGTTGTTTTTACAGCAGGGGGAAATAGACTAAGTATGGGAAATTTCAGCTTTTATACCAACTTTGGAGATTTATGGGAGAGTTATGAGTGAGTATTTTGAGAGATCTTTACTCCTATGTTTAGCATGTATATCATAGAGGATCTAGGATTTTATCTCGGAATTTTTATATCCTTATCCAAGCCGTGCATATGAACCCAAAGTCGAGCCTTAACGACTTTTTGTATAAACTAAGATCTTTGGGGTAACTCTTATAAATCCTTGCCAAACCTTTCAATGAAAACTAAATTAGGGTCTTAGGATCTAGAAGAGAATATTAGAACTAAACGATAGACTTTTTCGGAGTTTTCGAGATCAAGGGTAAAATAGTCTTTCTACCTAAAAGAAACCTTTTTAGTAAATTCTCTTCACGAGTTTGTACATCTTAGAAGTTTATGACTTCTAAGAATATAGGATGTAATTTTGATCCACGTGCCTTGTGTGACAGGCGTTTGAGTTTCTAACGGTTGCGGACCGAGTTAAGAATTGGAGAGTTGTGATTTAATCCAGGTAAGTCCTTGTGACTTACTTAGCTAGTTTCTGGATGTTAGTTGGGTGATAATAGTGGTGTGTGTGCAATGTGTGTTATAATAATAACTTGTTAGGACGACTGTTGTTATTATGTTTTAAGGCCCAAGTGTATGTATAACGGGCCGTGACATCACTGCTTAGCTCTGACAGGAGACTGGGAGGTTCTCTATACCCAGACCATACAGGTACAAGGTGAGATGCATCGGATCCATTCCTGATGGTTACACGGGGACGGAGGCGAGGTTTGAGAATCCCTCGTTTCACAAAATAAGTATCATTAGTAAGAGTGAATGACTTAAATGAAAATAATAAATGGATTGTTTGAAAGCATGATGAATGTTTACTTTTGCTATGTGTGTGTGCTATTATTATTCTTCTAATGTTTAGCTAGCTAGCTAATGGTTGTTCTGTTGTGTTTTTAGATTTACCGCAGGTTAGAGCAGCAACTGTGTGATCCGGAAGTAGTGGTCAGTCGGGTCTCCGTACTCCTTAGAGTGGGGGTTGGGTTGCTGCTTTCTTGTCCTTTCCTCTTGTTAAGACAGTTTGCCGTTTTCGTTGTTTAAGTACTATAGGTTGTTAGACATTGTTGCATTCATTCCTTTTTAAATACTATTTCATGAATTTCGGTTTTTCTTATTTGTGTCGTGTTGCAAGATCCTAGTAATATTGTTGTCAAACTAAGGTCGGGATCCATTGTGAGGTCCTAACCAGTAATGCCCTGCATTCTAAGAATTCGGGGTGTTACACATAGCTCACTTCGATGCCCAAAAAATAGTGAAGTAAGCCAAGATCCTTGACACTAAATGTGCTATCTAGATAAGCCTTGAGACAAGAGATTTCATCAACATTAGACCCCGTAATAAGAAGATCATCAACATATATGGCCACAATAGTGACGAGATAAGAGTTATGATGAACAAATAAAGAATAATCATTCTTAGATTGAGTAAAATGTTTGTCAATAAGAGCTTGAGTAAGTCGATTGAATCACTGCCTAGATGCTTGCTTTAGGTCTAATGACTTTCGAAGTTTACAAACCAATGAAAGAGGATTAGGTATTCTTGGAGGAAGAACCATGTAAACATCTTCTGCAAATCCCCATGCAGAAATGCATTATTGACGTCGAGTTGGTGTAATAACCATGACTTAGCAGCAATAATACTACGGATGGTAGTCATTTTCACAACAAGGGAGAAGGTCTCATGAAAGTTTATCCCATGTTGCTGAGTGAACCCCTTTGCAACAAGCCGAGCCTTGTAATGCTCAAGGCTACCATCGGCCTTAAGTTTAACCTTGTAAACCCATTTACATCCGATAACACTCTTGAAAGGGGGAAGGGAGACAAGGTCCCATGTATGTTTCTCCTGTAAAGCATGATATTCTTTCTGCATGGCTTGGACCCAATTAGGATCTTTAGAAGCTTCAGTGTAAGATATAGGCTCAGCAAATGATGAAAGAGAAGAAATAAATATAATATGAGAAGGTAAAGAAGAAGATGAAAGCAAACTTGGTGATAATGATGAGCAAGAGCTATATTTGCAAACAAAATCTTGGAGATATTTTGGTGGAAGATGAGCACGATTAGAACGTCTCAAGGGAGGACTTTCTTGTGGTGGAAAAGAAGAAGAAGGTAGAGAGGATGATGTGTCAATATGTGGGAGAGTAGAAGAAATTGTGGTGGAGGGTGAAATAGTGGAAGGTAAGTCAACATGTGTCGGGAGGAAAATTGAGGAATCGAAAGAAGTAGATGAAGTGGTAGGCAAGGGAATGGAAGGTAAAAGAATATGATGAAAGGGGAAAATAGTCTCATGAAAATGACATCACGAGAGACAAAAACTTCTCTTGTAGATAGAGCAAGAACTTTGTAGCCTTTCTTGCCATATGGATATCCTAAAAAAACACAAGGCATGGATGACCCTAGACTGAAACTTGTCACGATGAACAGGTTTAGTGCTAGCAAAGCACAAGCAACCAAACACACGTAATAACGAGTAGTCTGGTTGTTTATGAAACAAAAGATCATTTGAAGATTAATTATGGAGGACATGAAGAGGAGAGGGATTGATTATATGTGTGGCAGTAAGAATACACTCACCCAGTAGGTTAAGGGAATTTTGGATTGATGATATAAGGCTCGAGCAACCTCAAGTAGAGCTGTCAAACGGGGCTAACGGGCCGGGTTCGGGTCGGGTTATAACAAGTTTGGGTTGGAACTGAGTCAGGTAAAAAGTAGGCTTGGTTTTTAAACGGTTTGTTTTGGGTCGGGTCGGCTACCAAATGTTTGGGTTAAAACGGGTTTTTGGGTAACATCAGTTCTTTTTGTGGTGCCAAACGGGGTTGACGGGTCGAGTTCGGGTCGGGTCAAACGGGTCGGCGGGTTGAGTTCGGGTCGGGTCAAACGGGGTCGGGTTCGAATCGAGTCGGGTATAAATAGGTTTGTTTTTGTTAGCGGGTTGTTTCGGATCGGGTCAATTTGGGTCGGGTACTAGTTGTTCGGGTCGGAACGGGTTATCGGGTAGACTTGGTTCTCGGGTCACTTTAGGCCGGATTATTTTTGTTTTTTAATGTTTCGAGAGGTGCCAATTAAGGCGGGTTAAGTTCGGTTGGGTCAAAGATGATATGATTTCCTAACATCTTTATTCAGGTCGGTTTTGGATGATGCAATTTCTCGAGTTAAATCTAAATTACCTAGTTATGTGAATATTTTGGTCTAATAAAATTATGGCATCCGCAGATAATTTTAGTTTGATCGGACAATTATTCGCCAATATGATTAGTATGGGTGGCAAAACCAATTTGATTCGCCAATCCAGTTTGAAAAACTCGTTGACTCGATCCGAAAAACCCCGATATTTTAGTACCCGTTTTGATCCGGTCAAATCCGATACGGGAGATCTTCCTGGATCACCGGATCGGATACAGATCAGGGTTTTAGGCATCCGAATATCCACGGATATCCGAATAATCATGGATATCCGAATAATTCTGGATATCCGCCTATCCGGATACTCACGGATCAGTGGCTCACCGAATATCCATGGATAATCGGATATCCAAATATCCGTTGATCATCGGATTCATCGCCTCATCAGATCGTCTTAGGCATCCGAGTACCCGTTTTGTTTTATGAAGGATAAATCAACATTGTATGTACTATTTAAAAATATATGTACTTAATGGGAAAATATTTGAGTTAGGCAAAACAATGAATTAAAATAATGTTAATTTGTTGAAATTTAATAACTTATGCACACTTGATTACTTTATAAGTTCATAATAATCTTTTACTATAAGTTGGTCTGATTTTAAAATATTAATTCTTATAAATATGATTATAATTTGGTCTTAATAATAATCTTTTAATAGAAGTTGGTCTCATTTAAATGAACAAATGTATATATTAATCTTTAATTATAAGTTAGTCTTGTACTCTTGTTTTCAAATATAGTTATAAATGTAAATATATATATATATATATATATATCTATTGTTTTAAAACCTTATTTTTATTTTCTTATTATAACGTACTTTAATATTCTATTTTTTTTATCATCTAAATGATTATCATTTTTACTTTGATTTGTTTTGTGCCTTTTAATTTTTTTTCATTACATTTTGTGATAAACAAAGTAGCAAATACATATCCGGATCAAACGGATATTCAGATCAAAAGGATATTCGGATCAATAGGATATCGGATCCGGCTAAATCATTTTTGCATATTCAGATCAAGAGGGTATCCGGATCAATCGGGCCAAACAAAAGTCATTCGGATCATCCGGATATCCGTGGATAATAATCCGATCCGATCCAACCAAATCATTCCGCATACTATATTTTGGAATCCAGATCAGCCGGACATCCGGATAATTATTCGATCCGATCCTGAGAAAAATGTCGGATATCCAACCAAATACGGATCGGAATGGATATTCGAATCTTAAAATCGGGAAATATTTAACACGAGTGATCATTACAATTATCTCGATAATTATGGCTAGTGAATAAGAAGATAATTTATGAAAATATAAGAAATTTAATGGTACTAAAAAGGAAAGAGAATATTGAAAAACAAAACACATTTATTAGTATTTTGATATAAGTTGTTTATCTTCTTCCTTTGCTAATCACTAACATTTATAGATGCTTTTATATTGATATTTTTTAATTAATCTAATTTAATATTCATTAAAATATCTTTATTACTATTACTATTATTATTATTATTATTTTATTATGTTATTATTATTATTATTATTATTATTATTAATATTTATCGAAGGAAAAACATATTACATGCCGTTGGATGGGAGCCGATTAACAAGTTGGGCTCCGCATCCCTTTTGAATAGTAAACGCAATCCTAGTCAAAATAAAGCATGTACTCCTAGTATATCCGGGCAACTCTTTAGCAACCGACCCCAATCTTTTAAGAAGCTCCATCGCGTCGTCACCCAAGTCGCCAAACGTGGAAAAGGAAAAGGGAAGAAAGTGATACCCCATGGAGCTACAAACCTCCGCATACTTCTTTCTCTTGTTGTCAGCAGCGACTCTCACAACTTTACCGGGAATGAAGTTGGAAAGGCCAGGTGAAGAGAAAGGAGAAGTGCCAGTAATATCCACACAAGTGTCTTTGCCCTGAAACCAATTCTAGAAAAGGATGTCGGCGGGGCGCATCTCCCCACCACCCCATCAACCATACTAGTATGAACCTCTTTCCGAACAGAGATCCCAATCTTAAGACACTCATCAAAAAGGACATCACGAACCATGTTATGCCGGTGCTTAATACCAACCTGTGCAACACAAGCAAGAGCATGGTCACCCCAAGCGTCCAAAATGCCCCTCTCACAAGCAGGGCACTTGGAGCCCTCCTTAAACATCTCAATGCCTAGATGGTACTTAACGACGGTCCGAAAGGTGGCCGGGTTTATAACCTGACCAAGACCAGAAACCGGGACCGCTTTAAGCCATTGTTGAGCAAGGGGTAATCTCAAGTTTTCAACTAAGGTTTTCTGCCTAATCGAAAGGTAAAAGTCTCTCAAAAAACACTTAAGCACGATATTGTAATAACATCCAGCCAATTTCTTCATTAAATGGGGGGTTGGGCGTATCACACTCATGTCCAAGTCGTAGCCCTTACAGAAGTTAACCCAACAAGCAACAACCGTCTCAAAAGCAATCCCATCACCAGAAACACCAGAAAGCCTCAAGATCTGATCCTGCACGCCTTGAGTCTGAGATCTCGACGCCAAAAAGGCAAAATGCAAAGTATCAGCACCAGAAAGAATACCAAGCCCTCCGTCACTAATCGGCAAAGTAGAGAGACGCCACTGAAGGGGGCTAAATCCAGCCCCTCCAACAGTAACAATCTGCTCAACAAAACAACGCAGGGCGTGATGAAAGACCCCCATAGCCTCGGAAAAATAAGAAGGGGGAGCAGTCCGCATCGCGAAGTAGAGACGGGACACACCGGAACAGGCCCTAAGAAGCAGAAGCTCACACTAGGGGTCCCCCAACCTCATAATGGTCTCCATCAAAGACTTGGTTTTCATAACCCTCAACTAAAAACAAAATAATCTACTAAAAACAAAAAATATCATAACATTATTTTTATCTTAAGAAATTAGTAATCTATGTTTATTCAATTAAGCAAAGTAATCTACTAATAACAAAATATAATATTAGGGTGTGAGACAAATGTAACTAATATTGAATGGATTAAAAAGTACTAAAAATTATCTTTCTTATTCTCTAACCTTAATTTACCAGGAGATCTAAATTATTAAAATTATCTTTCTTATTTTATAACCTTAATTTGCAATTTGCTGAAAGATCCTAACATTTAAATTTTATGAATATAAAAAAGTAATGCTATTAAATATGAAGTACAATAATAAACACATTTATTTAGTATTTTTAAATCCATTCAATATTGATTACATTTGTTCTCTGTTTTGTTTTTTAGATTATTTTTGATTAAATAAACATAAATTACTTTGATTTATTAAGATAAAAATAATGTATTGAACATATTCTTTGTTAATATTAACCTTAGATCGACAATTATCTAAATGAAGCAAAGTGATATTATAAATGTCATTAAAATAATAATACAAAAAGTTTAATTATTATATAATTAGATTTAATGAAAATATCGATACAAAACATCCATAAATGTTAGTGACTAGCAAAGGAGGAGACAATACTTATATGAAAATATTAAATTTTATTATATTAATATTAGCTTTCCTTTTAGTACTATTAAATTTCTTATATTTTCATAAATTATCTTTCTTATTCACTAGACTAGCCATAATTATCAAGATGATTTCAATTATTACTAGCCATAATTATCAAGATGATCTCAACCCTTAAACTTAATCAACGGTTTAGATCCATACAACTTCACCATGAAGTTGTTTTTGAACTTCGCTGGAGCCGGACCCGGATAAATACTATCTATTATCTTTCTTGATAAATCATGTCAACTTATCAATTTAACTCAAAACTAAAAATTCTATTAATTCTAATTGAATAATTTCATATTTTGTAAGAGAAAAGTAAAAGATGAAAACTTAACATATTCTATACATATCATGAACTTATGATACATGTAAGAGTAATGAAGTTATGATACATGTAAGAGTATTATTTTTTTAAATTCTAGGTTTTAGTTGTGTAATTCTTTTTATTTATTTATCAATTTACTCCAAATTAACATGTCATATTGGCTCGGACTACTTCATAGTTCATACTATCACATCATTTTACTTCACATTATCAAGGTTATGTAGGGTCGGGTTATTTTGGGCTACGGGTCATTTCAAGTCGGGTTACTTTGGGCCAACAATCATTTCGGGTTGGGCCACTTCAGGCTATCGAGTCATTTCGGTCGGGTTACTTCGGGCTATCGGGTCATTTTGGGTCGGGTAACTTCGGGCTATCGGGTCATTTCGGGTCGGTTTACTTCGGGCTATCGGGTCATTTTGGGTTAGGTTACTTCGGGTTGTCGGGTCGTTATCGGGTTATTCTACTCGGGTTTTATCGGGTCCGGGTCACTTTCGGGTTCGACCGTTCGGGTTATTTATTATTTCGGGTTAAATCAATATCAAGCGGGTCGGTTCCGAGTATTTTCTTTTAAAAAAATTTGTTGGGACAGGTCGGGTTCGGGCTCGGGTTTGTCGGGTCGGTTTCACGGGTCGGGTCAACTTTTGACAGCTCTAACCTCAAGTATGTGTTTGTGCTTTCATTCAACAAGACCATTCTACTGAGGGGTATAAGGACATGAAGTTTGATGAATGATGTCTTCATGAGCATAGAGAGTAGAAGCTGCATTACTACTAAACTTAAGAGCATTGTCAGATCTTATAATCTTGACTTTAGCTTGAAATTGTGTTTGAACGAGTCGCAAAAAAGTGGCTGATAGAGTGAGAACATTAGACTTAGTAGCCATGAGATAGTTCCATGTACATCGAGTAAAATCATCAACAATTGTTAAAAAAATATGAAAAACCATTGTTGGTACCTACTTAAAGGTCCCCAAGTATCAACATGTATAAGCTCAAATGCATGAGTAGTGGACGTAGTAGACTTAGGAAAAGCTGGTCTACATTGTCGAGCTTGTGGACAAATTTGGCAAATTGAATGAGATTTGCTGGTAATGTTTAAAGAGTCAATACAAGATAATCTGTCAAAGGGCAAATGACCTAGGCAACAATGCCAAAGATCTTGGTTTAAAACATGCTTGACAGATGAACAAAAAAATGAAGATAACTATTCAACAATAGAAGCATTATTACAAGTAGGTGAACTGTTGGATGAACTGGATGGAGAGAGTTTGTTAACAACATATAGTCCCTTGCAAACATTACCAATCACCATAGGAATCTTCATCGAAGGGGTTTGGATAAAACAATGGTTAGATGAAAAGTTAATGTGAGTAAGGAGATCTTTAGAGAGTTTATGAACAAATAACAAATTGAATTGGAATTCAAGAACATGAAGAACATCATGCAAAATTATATTTGGAATCAGTGTAACAGTGCTAATATGAGTGACTTTGGCATTATGTCCATTTGGCATAGTAATGAATATAGGACATGGAATAAGTTTGGCAAAAGAGAATAGATCAGAATGAGGAGTAATGTGGTCAGTTGCTCCACTGTCAATGATCCACTAGTTTCTAAGATCAGAAAAGGATAAGGATAGAGGCTTACCAACTAAAAATGCATAGTGAATGTCCTTACTTAAAGTCGATTTGTTGAGAAGTGATCGGAGCTGATTAACTTGATCTGGAGAGAAACTAGTAGTTGCCATTTTGTGATTAGCTGGATAACCATGAACTTTCCAACATTTGGCAAGCAAATGGCCTGCAATCTTGTAATGCTCACAAAATGATATCCCTGGAGCAACAAATGTTGGATAACCGTGTAACTTCCAACACTTGTCAATGTTATGATTCTTTGCTTTACAATGATCACAAAACAAAGAGTTATTAGCTGGAGAAGTAGACTTAGAATTAGATCTGTAAGGTCCACTATGCTGAGAATACATAGCTGTAGAATCACTGTCGACATAATTAGATGAGGTGAGTCCTCGTTGTGATTCATCTTGAAGCATCAATTTACAAACAACATCAATATTAGGAGATGGAGTCATCATGAGAATTATTGGAAACATATTGAATGAATCATTTAAGCCAACCAAAAATTGAATAACCTGTTGATCCTTAAGTCAAGAAAGAGAAATAACATTGGATCCACAATCACAAACTTGATCTTCGACTGCAAAAAGGTGTTCATCCCATAGCTTCTTGAGGCAAGTAAAATAAGTGATAATAAAAGCATTAACTTGAGAAATAGAGCTCAATTCCATCTGGATTTGATAGAAACTGGTACGATTAGTCTTACAATATCTGACAGACAATTCCTTCTAAATTTGGGCAGCAGATTTACAATACAAAATGGATTCTGCAATATCTTTGTCGATAGAGTGGAGGAGCCATAAAATCAACATATTGTTGCATTGGTCCCATTTGACAATGAGTTTGACATCAAATAATGGACGCTTGCAACTTCCAGTGACAAGACCTAGCTTATTCTTTGCAAGGAGAGAGAGACTTCAACAAATCTCTTCCTTCTGCTGTAATTTGTTTGATTGAGTAGGGATGTGGAAAGTTTTAAGGATGAAGCATCAGAATGACGAAGAAATAGTTGATCGTGAGGATCAATTGCATTTGTTTTATTGGTGCCAGTGAGAGGTGAAGGAGGATCAACCATGACTAAAAAGTTCAGACCTCTGATACCATGTTACATTCTAGCTTCGATAGAAAGAGAGAGAAGATAGAAAAGGTTTGTTTGAATCTATATATTTCATTATCATGAACTGAGTACATATATATATATATATATATATATATATATATATATATATATATATATATATATAGCCAACTAGTAACAAAAAGTTGTTACAAATTTGTTACATCACACTTTCTAGCTCAGCATTTATTAGTCTCTTCAGAAGATGGTTGTTTTCTGGTTGTGGTGCACCTCCATCGACGACGACATGATGAAGGGAAGAATCAAACCCCCCAATCTCGAGTCTAATGTGAAATCAAAGCGATTCGAATAAGAGGATATCGAAGAGAAGAGGAGAATGTAAGGGAAGAGAAGAATCAAAGCCCCTAACTTTTTTTGTTAAGACAAGATAGGTTGAAGAGAGAATGAATATACGTGAATTGAGCCTTGTTTGGTATGTGCTAGTTTAAGGGGTTTAGGGGTATTAAGTGGTTGAAGTTTATTAAAAATCTTCAATTTCTTAGAGACAACTTAAGAGTTTTAAGCTAGTTAATGGAGGAGTTTATAATTTTTTTTTCACAACCGAACATGGTCTTGGTCTCACTAGTCGAGCAAAAAGGTATAATCTCATTTCCTTCAACCACTTAACTTTAATCTTCATCTTCCCCTTGATTTCAACCGAATACCATAAAACAATTTTTCAGATAAATTTTATACGCTTCAACCGCTTCAGCTAGAATGTCGAACGGATCCATAATATATAAATTTGACGTGTTTGAAGTAAAACAATGCGGGTTTATAACAAACACGAAAAAAAATTCAACAAGAAATTAAAATTAAAAAAACCCAAGCTACAGGACCACTTAAAATATCAAAAGAAAAATGAAAAAACAAATTCACAGATAAATATTGTTTAATGACTTAATTAGGGGAATAGGACTCCTTAAAATTCTCTTTTACAAACTAGGCTTCTATACAAAAGCAAGAAAAAGTAGGTATGAGAACTAGAAAATAGGGGCAATAATTTCTATAATTGAAATGATGATGATTAGATGTTTACTTTTAATTTAAGTATTTTTTTTACATGTTTACTAAAAATTTTTGGTTAATGTAGCTAGTTTGATGAAATTTTCAAGTCCATGAATGTTTAATTTTTTTGGGTCACATTGTTTTCGTTACCCAAGTATGAATTGTAGTATTTTTATTAATTATTGAGTATATGTTTATTGTTTTTGTTGTATGTTTCTTATTGTTGAGCATGCTTAAAGTGATATTTTTGGGTATGATTTATGGTTACCCAAACTGTGTTACAATGACCAAATGTCATTTGGTATTGGTGTTTGTGTACAATATCGATTTGTGTAAAATTTGGATATGACAAATTCAAATTGGGTATGCTTTATACATGTATTGGCTTTATAGTATATTTCTTATTATTAAGTATATATTTAAAGTAATATCGCGAGTATGTTTTATGATTACCCAAACTGTGTTATAATGATCAAATATCAAGCGGATTTTTGGGTAATGACCAAATGCCATTTGATATTGATGTTTGTGTACAATATCGAGTTTTGAAAATTTTGGGTATGAAAAATTTAAATTGGGTATGGTTTTTGTATTAAGTGATGTTTAAATTGGGTATAAATATAAAATATTATCCAGTTAATGAATATGGTTTTATTTTGATATTTGATTTTTTGGGTATGTTATTTTCGAGTATGTTTATGTATTTGACAAATTTATTTTTGGGTATGATTGTAACATTATTTGGGTATGCTTATATACGTGTATTGACTTTGTAATATATTTTTTTATTATTAAGTATATTTAAAGTGATATCGTGAGTATGTTTTATGGTTACCCAAAGTGTGTTATAACGATCAAATGTCAAGCGGATTTTTTGGGTAATGACCAAATATCATTTGATATTGATGTTTGTGTACAATATCAAGCTTTAAAATTTTGGGTATGATAAATTTAAATTGGGTATGGTTTTTGTATTAAGTGATGTTTAAATTGGGTATAGATATAAAATATTATCCAATTTATGAATATGGTTTTATTTTGACATTTGATTTTTGGGTATGTTGTTTTTGAGTATGTTTATGTACTTTGAAAAATTTATTTTGGGTATAATTGTGACATTATTTGGGTAAGCGGATTTTTTGGTAATAGGTGAGAAAGTGAGGATGATGAGAATTCCTTTTACTGATTGATGTGACATGTGAGATAGTACAACATGTCACATCCGATGGGTTGTCAAACTTTGTCCTCTTTTTGTACTATATTTTCTCTAGTCTATTTTATAGGGGGTCAATATATCAACCCCAAATACTAGGAGTCTTGTTTCTCAATTGATTTGCTTGAAAGAGCTAGTTTGCCAATTTTGCCTTGTTTAATTCAGTTGAGGAAGAAGCAATAAGAACGAGTCCAGTGCTAAATTCTGATGGTCCAACTTTAGTTGAATTGAACTTCCATTGGAGCTTACCACTATGATCCGTCTCCGCCTTTCCTTCCTTTACCTTCTAATCGTTCTCGTTCTTTTCCAAACACAATTAATTCCACTTCCTGTCTCCGCCTTCAACGTTTCTTTCATTATATATTCGTCAGTCGAAACCAATTTACTTGAATCAGATTCGGGTTCGGGTCCGGGCCCTCATCCATCCAATTTCATACAGGTATCACCCCTTCCTTGTAGATCCTCCAGCATACAGTTGATTTTCCCTTGTATATCTATTTCTTTGTTTCGTGCATTTAGGATATCTTGAAGGTTATTGCAGAAACAAGAAAGTGGGATTTGAAGGCAATCAGGGTTTTAAAGTTGGAGGAACCTCAATATGCTTATTTCAGGAGATATGATTTTCGGTTTCCTATCGCGAAAAAGGATTTGATTTTTAGTTATTCGGAGAAGTTGGATTCTTGGAGAAATTTTGATGGACAGGTGCAAGTCAACAATTTTTCACATTTAGTTCAGCGAGTAAGCTCGGTGGCTGATCTAGGTCAGCTGGAAGTGGAAGGTCCAGCTGAATTACTTCTCCTAGGAGAGGATAGAGCATCTTTGCTGTTACCGGTAAAACTCGAATCTTATTTTCTTGAATGATTTGCTATACATCATTTCTATTCTTTTTTATGATACAATATTGTTATTGATTTGTAGTGATTGAATCTTTTGGTGGTGGCAGTGAATAGCATGATCTAGTATTCAATTGAAGGTCATAGATATGGCCGGTGTAGAGCCTATAAGACGAACCTTGAAATAGAATCGTAAATTGTGAATTTAATGTTAATAAATCACGGGTCTATACAGTCTTTGGCTCAAGAATTTCCAAGGCCATCAGAAGAGAAGCTGAAATTGCATCCATGGCAAGAATTGTTTTTCTCTTATACCATTATTAGATATTTCAGATGCGGAAGTTTTGCTATTTCCCACCACTAAGCTTGGTTGATGAATATAGTATGTGAGAGTATAATGAACGAGCACAATCTTTGGAATTCTGTTTCTGTAGCTTCTCCTTAAGTCAAACTATGACATATATAGTGAGAATGTGAGAGCTGCTTTGCTCTCAAATTGACTAGTAGACAAGTCTTTTTGATGAATATATAAGACATAGCAATTAATTAGTTGGGGTTGTCAGTACATCATTACACACCCATCGCTCCATGCATATTTCGCTGTTGAATTTTTCATCTTGAACTTAATGCTCAGTTTGACATATACACAGACTATATACCTTGCAAATTAGTCCATGTACTGTACAGTCTATCATTAATCCACCTTCCAGGCCTATCACTCGTGTTTTTTGGGTTGTAAATTGTAATTGATGGTAGTTTTCCATATCTAATTCAGTCAATGTTAGCTACAGGGTTCAGTGTTTTTTAGAATCAATTAGCAAGCTTGATCCCTACTTTTTGGATCTGAAATCTATGTTCTCCTTCTCATTCAGTTGTTCACTACAAACAGTAGCCAGTATTGTTTGATTGAATCAAGTTTTCACTGTGTAATAATGAAATTGGCTCATTTTTGTATTTCCCAATTATGTGTTATGTATGTCAATGATTGACCAATCCATGTGTAAAATCTGCATATGTCGGTGATCAAATATGCATAAAATCGGCATATGTCAATGATTATTATCCGTAAAATCTACTTGTGTTGGACATGTATAGTGTATTTTTTACGTCTGCAATAAAATCTACAGAAAGGTTGTTGTTCACTGATCATGAAACTGAAACCCAGTTATTGTATGTGACATGATCTGCAGCAAAATATAACACTAGCCGGTCTGAAACGCGTTCTTGTGGGGGAAGGCATCACAGTAAAAATCACGGGAGCGCAGGAAATCTCATTGCTCCATGGATCATGTAGTGGTTTATATAATGGAAGCTCGGGTAGCTACAAAGGAAGAGTTGAATTTTTTCCCTTTGAAGATTTATTTTGCATTCCATTACTTCCAGTACACATATCAGGACCAGCTGCCTTCATTGCATACAGAGTGGGAAGCTCAGATTCTTCATTAGAATCAAACTTACTATCAGAAGAGACAGTTGAGCTGAATCCTGAGAAATGTTACCCCAAGTCCAGGCGTAGAGATCTCCATTGTCCTATCAACTCCTTGATTTCAAAAATTACTTCCACGGAGAAACTTTTGAGGAGGCTATTAGGTGAAAGATTACATAATAGCGGAAAACAATTTTCAAGTTCTGTTAAAGCTAATGTGAAAGCATCAACCATGATTACCATCCAGATAGAGCTTGAAAGGGATGTTAAGGTCAATGACAATCAGTGGGCTAAAGTTGCCGAGTGGAGAACAAAGCCTAATCTCGAGCTTGTGCGGTTCCATGTGATGGCCAGAATTGATGGTGATATATTGCATCCGTTGGAAATTAAGATAGTTAGGCCCTTTCGAAGTGTAGATACAGTCTCATTGAGTCATATGTTGTTGAATGTCTCTTTGACTAAATTCCCTGCATTCCTCTTACCTCCTCAGACCTTGACACTAGATGTTAAATGGTAGTCATGTACAAAGAACTTCATAATAAAAATTCTTCTTGTAAATGTTAGCGTTGTTGTTGTTGTGGTTGTAGTTGTAGTATTGATTGTGAATACTACCTATACAGTCAAGATTTAAGCCATATGCGCCATAGATATCTGGCCATCTCTCGTGTGATCTTATTACTGTACTGTAGAAGACTATTTCCGTCCAATATTCTTGTGTGTTTTCAGATATAAGGACTTCTACAAAGCTGTCTTACTTTGGTTCAGGTTAGAATGCTCATTTTCATTTGTGAAAGAGAAGTATTGAATACTATATAAAAGTAGTTGTATCAAAGGGGAAACTATGCTATACTGATTACGTAATTTTAGTCCATTTGATCCATTACATTTTCTGATCAGAATGTTATGAAAAATGTCATTTATTTATAGGGACGAACCATCTTGCTGAATGCCTAGGCATTGCCAGTGGATGCAAGGACGGGGTTCAAGACATGTCCCATAAACAACACAGCTCCACTTCTTTTGTCTTCTCTGATCAGGAACATAAATGGACGGTCCGCGACAAAATCCATCGTCTCTGTCATACTCAATGACTTGAGAGCCACCGAGCTGACTGTAGAAGCTGTAGCTTCTGTTCCGTCCTCATTTACTTCGATAAATGCTTCATGGAAAATGCTGGACACGAAGAGGTCTCTCCCAACAGTCTCAGATTCAACTATCCCGGTTAAACCTCCAGGAATAAAAGGCATTCCAACTCCCAAGTTCTTTAGTGCCCTGGAAATTTCAATCCCAAATGATATCTTAAACTTTGGTATTTTGAATAACCCTACATCTACTTGTTGAGTAGGAAGGTGACGGTCCACGAAACCAGGTGAACTGGTTATCTTTTTCACCATGGCTGGCAACCCATCTTTTGCATCAGGGAGGAATATGTACATGGAGAATTGCCGCTTGTCAGCAGGTTGCTTGTACAGGAGTCGACACACCTTGAAGCCCTTGAACGCGCATATGAATTGTTTTTTAGCTGGGTTAGCAGGCAGCATCATAAAAGGTACTTGCACAGATTCTCCACTTAGAAGATGGAATTCAGAACTGTGTGTTCTTGATGGATCAAACTTCTGGTTCCACATGCCTTCGAAATAAAGCGCGTTGGTGAAGATGATCCTTGTTATGGGGGTCACTGAATCAGGAGGGAGGAGTTGTCTGATCAGTCCATTAGTCTTCTTTTTAACCCACGAATTCACTTCCTTGGTCACTTCATTTGCCTGGTCAAATCATATGATCTGTTAGATTTTGGTACAGATTACTACACCATGATACTATTGATCCTTATCTTTACCTTATTCCGAAAATCAACTGGTGTAACAACAGCCTTGTAAACGGTTTCAACTGTCTGCTTGAAAGCGGGTTTGAGAGTAAGGCTCTGATCAGTCCAGACACCATTTGCAAATGTCAGTTTCAGGTCATTACCCCCATTCAACAGGACGGTCGTGATCAATTCTGAGGACAGCTTGTTGAGGCTATCTACAGAATCTGAGCTGAGAAACGACATCAGCTGGGCTCGGGTTTGGCCATCTGACCCTGCTGCAGTCAGACTCAGGGTGCTATGAATGAGCAGTGGCGACATGACTAGGTTGGTGTCCGCAGCCTCAAATAACGCGACATGGGACGCAATTCTAAGTGACACGTCTGTGTGTTTGCTGATCTTTTTCCCTGAAACTGACGCAGGAAACTGGTTCTGGTTCTCTAGTAATGTTTGAGGGTTGTGGGTGTGATTCCCACTTGAATTCTTAGCACCCATTTGGTTGATTTTGATTTAGGGTGTTCCTTATGAATTTGAAGCATCGAAGAAGGCTTGAGATCAGTGAATTTATAAGAATCTTATCTTTTCGTGGTAGAATAAAATTTCAGTGGAAGAAGAATAATTTTCAGTTCTCTGTGTGCTTAGCGTGGGAGGAAAATGTTATGATTTTATACTGATACTTTATTATAGTTGGTTTTAAGTTGGCATTTGTAAAATGGCCCTTCCTATTCATGATAAGTCCGAATATCTATTGATATTTACACATTTGTAATGCATATAGCTGCGATTAACGTGCGCATTATTTTACTTCTATAACAAACAACTAATTTATAACTTGTGTTATGTTGATAATTATACAATATGTACGTATGGTAATTTAATATTTATATAATAATTAGATGGTGTTTTGTGATGATAGTAATAATATATAAGATAATTTGGGGAACTTTTGCTTGATTAGGTTGATTGTGAGGATTGAAGAGTTTTGATGCTTGTTTGATCGTTTGTCGCTTTTGGTTAATTGTGTGTATTTGAGGAAGCTTACCGAGGCAAGTACGTGTGTACTTTTATATGAGCATCATTAAGTTTAACGTTATTTATTTTGTTGCATGTATGATTTGATGCTTTCAAAATGTTGATTTTGTTATTTATGAACCATGTATTTGTGAGCGATGCATTCACGGTATTTTAAAGAAATGAGTTTATTGTTGATTGTGGAAGCTTTTGATATTATCTTCAACTTGAGTGAAATTTTGCCAATGTTTATGGTGATACGTTTACCTTGCATTTGTGATATTTTAAAAGAACCAGATTGTTGGTGTTGAGTATTTGAGTGGTGATTTGGTCTTTGATCTAAGCGGACAATTTTCCAACATTGTTATGAGAGTGGTGATTTGGTCTTTGACCTAAGCGGACAATTTACAAACATTGTTATGAAAGTGGTGTTTTGGTCTTTGACCTAAGTAGACAAATTTGCCAACTTTGATTTTTTTTTTCGAGAATTTTTTGTAATGTTTGCTCGATTTAAGCGGACCATGCTTACCAGTGGTTCATGGTTTGTGCGGGCCAAGGTTGTGCCCGACCATTGTGGATGGACAAGGATTTGCCTGATCTGTGATTGCCGTGTTCCCCCGTGGTTGGGGTTAGGAGCTACCTTCGTGTTCAATGAAAATTGAACATGTTTTGAAGGTATTTATTTCACTCTTGGTTTGAATACAATTTCTAAAATAAAGGATGCTCGAGCATGTTTTCATATTATTTTGGAAAGGATTCTTAGTAACGGATTTGAGAAAGGAAACAAGATTTACCTTGTTATCACATTACGGTCAATTGATGCTTTGGTTAAATCTACCTATTGATTTGACATAATTATGTGCATATTTCAAGCATGTTGATTATTGAACTCTGTAAGTATTCCTATAAGTAATCATGTGATATTTTATATGATTTTATACTTGTCTAGTTCATATATTAAGTTGCTTATGTACCGACTTAGTCTAGTGGAAGACTAACCCCACCACGGTGGGGCTGACTATGTTTCCATAATTAGGTTCAGGAGTAGTTCAAGAGCATGGAAGTCGAGCGACCTAGATAGCTAGTAAGGGTCTATGCTTGAGTTGAGCTTGGTGGCGTTTTGTTTTCCTCTAGGACCCGCTCCTAACTTTTGCCTTATGTTTTTGGGTTGGTGAACTATATTTCTAAACCCTGTTGTTGTTAGCCTCAAGTTTGACCCGGTTGTATGTTTTTGGAACCTTTAAGTTTGATGTCATGAGACGACAATTGGTTTTGCTACCTCTATCTTTGCAAGTTCTTATGCCTTTGTTGGTCTTTCAAAAGTCTGAAGGAATCCTTGTTCGGATTAGTGGCGCTGTAACGTTATCCCATTTGGGGGCATTATAGAAGTTGATATCATAGTGACGTTTGGTTTTTGGTTGAGTCGGGTATAGTTGAGTTGGTGTTTTGGTTGAATCGGGTATATATGCATCAATACTTTAACTCATTATAATGACGATTCTTGTTTCCTTAGACCACCTTCCATAATATTGCATATATGAGGCTCATGAGCATTGATATCCTTACTATACTAAATGTGGGAGTTGGCTGAATGAATAGGGATTTTCCGTTTTTGCCCTTCTATTTTTATTTTTATTTTTTCGAATTTATTTGTATTTTTGGCTGAAAATACGTGTAGCCTTCCCCTGCCTTTGTAGTATACGTGTTGCGTTTGTAGTATACGTGCTGCATCTTCTCTTCGATTCATTCACCTCCTTCTCTCTTTTTCTTCTCCATTTCCAGCGGATACCAAACCCTTCGTCTGTCGGCTGCTTCGCTTTGACTCTTTCGCTTTGATTTTCCCTTCCTTCTTCCTCTCCATTTACAAGGTTTGGATACTATTAATTTGGGAGCGAGACCCCGCTTTGTTTGGGCCGTAGTTCCGGTTTTTACTGTTGATCCCGCCACCTCCAACCAGGCTTCCTCCGCCGATTAGATCGGACTTCAGTAGAGGACTGCTACTTCGATTCTTCCGATTGAAGTGCTCCTTGAAACCACTGCTTCTAGTATGCTTTTTTTTTGTTTTGTTTTTACCTCTTTTTTCGCTCATCTATCTTGAAGAACAATTCTTTATTAGAAATTGATTTGGGAATTTTTTTAGGGTTTCTCCAAATTTTGTGATTTTTTCATTTACAAGGTATCATATTATGCATCACGTGTGTGTGATATAATTATAGATCTCAAGGTTCGGCTGTATAATAGATCTCAAGATCCACCACCACGAGATCTAAACTTTCCACGTCGCTGGCGCCAGATCCCTTGGCCTCGATTTCGTCTCAATCGGTCACCTCCTTTGATGGATCGAAACCATCGTTACCGACTACGACTTTAGGTATGCTCTTGAAGGATATACAACCTTTGTCTCCACCATCTTCGTTTGTTTTTTGTTTGCTGATTGAATGCTCAACGCTTATGATCTTATGGCTTTATTTGAATAGATTCACCACATAAACCCTAACTTTCATTCTTCCTCCATCTTCATCTGTATTTTGTTTTTTCTAGGTTTTAAATTAGGGCAGAGAATGTTTGCAAGTGCTTCGTTGGGAGTTATGGTTGCTGCTTTGGCTTCTCTAGCTATACTGCCTTTTGGTACTTCTTCTTGGATACAACTTCACTTGCTCGTGAGATCTCAATCGTTACCTAAGGCCGCAACTCTCAGTCGAGTCATCTGCCGGATCCCGCCGTCCATAGTGCCGCCGGATTTTGCCTTCCCTTGCGGCGGCGGATCCCGTCTTCCCTTCTTTGCCACAGTCCGTATTCGGTAGGTTCTGTTTTCCTCGAGTGATTTCTTAATTATTCATATATCTTGTTTGTGAAAATGTCCCTTTTTTCAGAACCGGAAGTGATGAATTTGTTACCCTTTCGGTATTGATTTGAAGGGAATGTATTAAGTGGCGGTGGGAGTGTCCCAACTCCAAAGGCACCTGCTGAGGCTTGGATTAATATGGTGAATGAGTACCAAGGGGGAGGCATGCCTACCCGGCTCGAAATCCCGATTATTTATGGGATTGATGATGTTCATGGTCACAAAAATGTCTACAATGCCAACAGCTTCCCTCATAGTGTAGGGCTTGGTCACAAGGCAAGTCTCATACTCAGGATGATCTACTATTTCTTTAAATGCTTGCTTGAAAATTGTTAGAAGGAATTCTATGGTTTTGCATGTAATTGTTGACCTAAATATGTGATCGGTTTTGTTATTGTGATTTAGGGATCCTGATCTTATTAGAAGGATTGAGGTTGCAACTATAAAATGTTGAATTTTTATCATGGTTTGAAACTAAGGAATTGTCTTGTACATGTTGTAGGTTTGTAGGGATCCACGATGTGCTACAAATCTCATATGTAATTCATTTAGAATGATGGTTGATCAGATTACCCAATCAAGTAAAGGTGTTAACTTAAAACTAAGATTATGGCATTCTAAAGTACCCAGAAAATTTAGAAAGATAGCAGAAATTTGCTATATTTATTTTAGACTTCCTTCCAATTCATTGACATTTTGTTTTGTTTCATTTTGAGTTTCAGTTAGTTTTAGATTAGGGTATAATTTTCTTATATTTGAAAATTTTTGGAGATTCAAGTTTTACTGTTTTGTTGTTTACTGAGGAAAATTAATTTTTAAAATTTTGAATTTCTTTGGAAATGCTGTCATTTGGGCTTCTGAATTTCCAAGACTCTAATAATGGTTCTACCTCAAAATTTTGCCATTTGAACTGTTGTGAACATGGAAAGGGAGGTAGAAATAAATGCAGGATTTTTCTCTTCACTTTTCTCATTTTATAGGGTTTTGCTTATCTTTTGTTATAATCTATTAATGCGTAGGTGCTAAAAGCGGAATATACACAACATGAAAAAGTCGGTTCATCAATACAGGTTTGTCTCTCTGCTTTCTCTTTACTTGTATAATTCAATATCCCCTTTGTTTCTAAAATATATTTATGAATTGAAACTTATCTGATTAGGCTGCTCTGGGTAATCCTATAGGAAATTTACATATGATTATATGAGCACATTGATTGAACCCTTTGCGTTTCTAAATTCCTAAATGATGCTTAAGCTGTATGGGTTGCTATTGCTAAGCATTTGACTTTGGTAGTATTTTTCAAGAACTATACGATTTCGAGACTTTTTTTTTGCCATTTTTAGAAGCTTATCAAAATGGTAAATTTTGTATTCAATATTTATTTTTGAAATTTTATATTTTGGAGGGGACTTGAGTTAGGATTTGTATTTTAGTACTGCCTATGTTTATATTGGTCAAGTAGTTGTAAAACACTTGGTCAACATGGTTTATAGGATGTTGTTTATACAATTTTAATTTGTTCGTTTGCTATAGTAATTACTTTACACCTGGATCTTAAAATGATTACTTTGGTTCAGTGCATATAGAAAGCAAAAAGGATACTTGGTTGATCTGAGGACTACCATGCATCAATTGGTGCATGAATGAATCTTTTCATTAGATCTTTACAAAAATCAAATGTTGTCATGATTTTTTAAAAATGTTTCCATTTTGTGTATCCAATAATGTGAATGTTGAATGCCTTGTTTGTTTTGCGTCTTACCGATCTTTCTATTTTAGGTTCCTTTAGAACTGAAATCCAATGATTATGATATAGAACAACCAAGAGCATAATAAGCTGCTCAGAGGAAAACGAAAATAGTCTGCACAATTGGTACTTCTACAAGCACACGCGAAATGATATGAAAACTCGCAGAATGTGGAATGAAAGTTCCACGTTTAAATATGTCCCATGGTGATCATGCATCTCATGAGAAGATTATTGACTTAGTTAAAGAGTATAATGCTCAGTTTGAGGATAAAGTCATAGCCATTATGTTGGATACTAAGGTATATCCATATTTTAATAATGTTATACTTTTATTTCATGTTTATTTCGTGCTATTTCCTTAATCATTGGTATTTTGATATTCCAAAATTATTAGCTTCTTTGATGGATGTAGTATGAAACTTAGTATTAAGAGACTATGCTCCAATAATTTCTCATCAACGAACTTTTTTATTGTTTCTTCTAGCTATCCGTTGGATGATTCTTGATCAAACTACTCTTTCAAGCTAGGAAGGATCAATGATGATTGCGGAGAATGTTGTTATCCACCCGTTCAATATGGATATTTTTGCAATTATCGTTCTAGAACATAATACCTACTATTTTGTGATATCTATATGTCTAACCATCATTCAATGTTGAGATTACTATGGTGTTGCAAAAGGTAACAAACACGCACAATTCCTTGTTTTTGAGAAAGATAAACCACTCTAAGGTGTATAATTAACTTTGTCTTGTTGTTAAGTACAACTATAAAAGCTTTTTTCCATTTGATTGCTTTATCCTTATTGTAAACCCATTTCCCGAACAAAATTTGAATGGACTTCAGATCCGTTAGTCGCTCACAAAAGGCACACCTTTGAGCCGAGGATGGTCTTGTTGCGTTATGAGAGTGATTTCTATATATCTCCAAGTGGTTTTAATTGAGGGTGGAACAATGGTGACGCCACTAGACACGAACCTCTAGAAGTCTCATTGTTGTGCTGTCCAACTTTGATACTCGATTGAAGGTATTAGCCATTTTTATAATACCCCGAATCCGCGGGACTCGGGATGTCACATTGGGCTAAGATCTCACAGTGGATCCTGACCCTATCCTGACAACAAGTTCACTGAACCTTACAACATGACACTGATAAATATAAAACAAATACATAAAACTGTATAAACTGTACAACCAAAAGGTAAACATGATCATAGCCGAGTATCAAACATAACCCTCACACAGGAGGTATACAAAACATCATCCTCACGCAGGAGGGAAACATAAACATCCCCAAAATCCATAACCCCCTAATGTATGAGAGTCCTCGGCCTGTCACCCTGCCAGATCACTCGGCGGCACGCCTATCCTGCAAGACATCTACAACATGGTATGAAACCATTAACTAACCATACATATATAAGGTAATGCATAAGCACAAGCACAAATCATGAAAGATAAACACATAATCACGCAGCCACACATGTACCCATTTTATCATCTTTACATAATAGTCGTTCACTCAAATCGTATATATATAGATAGATAAGACTATGTGATGCGGGGAACGTATCATCCCCGCCTCTGGGCCTGCTAGCCAGCTGTAGTAGTATCGGTCACACAACCCGTGTACCCTATAGGAGTGGATTGCGCCCTTCCTGTAAAGTTAGTATGTCCTGATGTCAGATAACCTCTCAAACTTCACGGCATGATGAAAGGGAAAGATTATCACAATCATACATACGGGGCAATAAATAAAACATAGGTCGGTAATAATCGACATCACATGCTATCATATCAAGTATATAACACACACACCACTCATGCAAACACCCAATATAAGGATGATAGCTAAGTAAGTCCTACGGACTTTCCTCAACCTCGTACAAAACTCAACCACGATCAACCTCCAATCCTGAGAGGGACACTGCCTAATAATAAGGCATAGAGATATATCAATCTCCTATCAATCAAAAGGGGTCACACCTAAACCCAAGGGATCCATAGGATCATCCTCAACCTAAACTTCACAACCTATTAATCATCGAAAGCCATACAAGGCATACATAATCATAACATCATCAATACACTCTCATCTATACCTAGCATAGTACTACACACTCACACTAGGAAAGGAAGAGGCAATGCCATCCATAGGCAAGCCTAGAAGCAAGACACACTTGCAGAACCAAGAGCAAGGCCAAGCTGGTGCAGGTGGCCGCAAGGGCGGCTGGAAGGTGGCGTAGGGGCGGCAGTTGGCCGGCGTTGGAGCGACTCCAAGGTGGCACATGGGCGGCTGGTGTGCAGAAGGCACACCTCTAGCTTCTCTTGGCTTCTTCACTCGATTCTCATCACTTCTTCTTCAGCCAACAGTCAAGCACATACATATACATACATATATACATCAAATGAAGCCTATCAAGGCTGCCACAAGATCAATCTTGTGGAACCTAAGCTAGGAAGGAAGAAAAGAACATAGGAAGAAAGAAAAGAAGAAAGAAAGGAGAGAAGAAGAGAGATCTCACCAAGCTGAACCTAAGCAGAGGAAGAGACCTCACCACAACCTAAAAGCTGGCTCAACAAGGCACAACAACATCATCAATCATCAACCACAACAAGCCAAGCTCAAACTTTCTCAAACTCACACAAAGATCAAAGAGGATCAAGAAAGAGATCCAAGGGAGGAAGGAGAAGAAGATGAACGTGAGAGAGAAGATGAAGCTGAGGAAGATGAAGTAAACCCTCATCAGGAAGCAAGGGAGGCGTATATAGGAAGCCAACCCAAAAGCACGAAGCAAGAGTCAACAATGTCGGATGCAACACACCCTAAACCGTAGGGCGGCTCAGGGAGGCGTAGGTGCGGCCCAGACAAACCGCAGGGGCGGTCTTTGGCTCACGCAGGGGCGGTCTAGGCTAGATCTGGACCCTCAACACTCACTCTCAACTCCTCCAGACTAAGGCTCTTACAATTTTGGTTGTCAGCCTTGGACAATATGTCATATACTGACATGGATATTGCTAAACTGGAAAGTAAAAGTTGAAGATAGAAGCCTATTAGTTTGTGAATTTGGGATCATAAAGACATGCCTAAAAGAGAGCTTAGGGTTGCTCCTAATCAAATTCTGTCTTTGTTTCAAGATAATTATCCTGAAATGGTTGCTAAGATGGTGAGAAACTATTAAACTCAAAAGCATGTTCCTTAATCTGCAATTTTAGGGTTGCTTCTAATCAAACTCTACATCACTTTCATTTACGAGTGTAATTTTTTATTTCATCTACGGCGTGCATCCCGACTAGTATGATCAAAACACGTAATCATCTAAAATAGCCTTTGACATAGACAAACAAAGACCGTATTTTCTAACTCGCATAACCCTCAATCCGGCGGTTCGGTAAGTATAAGAAAACCCTTTAAGAACTTAGAAATCTGGAAAAGACCAAAAAAAATCTTCGCTTGTGGCTCTTCAGTCAGAAAAGGTACAAATACCGGAACTTTCTACAATAACTAGAAATCCTCGAGGCAATGATAAAGAGCTACTCTAAAACCAAGTCGTATTCAATAAATCCATTAAAACACTCATCGCTTCTGACTCTTTAGTTTATTTATCTAAACAAATTATAAACGGCACTTCTTTCAAAGATATATAAAAGGTGGAAACGAAGCACTTTGAAAAAAAAAGCAATATCACAATCACAATTCACAAAACATATATCAAATAATAAATCAAACCATTATAGGGATCATCCAACCCTTAGATTAAGAAGAATTGACCAAACATTAGAAAAGAAGAAACTTTTATTAAACGTAAAAGTTGAAAAGTATATAAAGCAAAGGAAATGGCAACTCTATTGTGCCGCAAGGCGGACTTGAAACCTTGGAAACTCGTCAATCCTAAGGTGGGATGTGGCACACCTCTCATCTGACGTAGAAAAGTCTATTTTATAATGTTTGTATCAAATCTTATGACGAAATAAGAAGCACAACTAATGCACATAAGATAAGATCGGAGAGAATAAAATTTCGGCATCTCAGGAAAGAAATACAGTTTTCAAGGTAATTATACGGTTTATGAATTATAATAAACGACTTGTAGGCCGTATAATAATAACACATAAACCGTATATGCATTGTACATATGCCGTATTTGTCCTCTTAATAATTTTTTGACAATTTAGTAAAAATGACTTTCTCGCTACTCTAGTTGGAACCACGAGACCCATGCGTACTACTTTCGAAGATTTACAACTTTTTAGTTTACATGTTTGTCCAAATCCAAATGGAAGATGGTCGAAAATGAGAACTTCTTCGAGGTCGTCATAAAATGGTATCCAACATCAATGATCTTCACAATGTTCTCCACTTCTTTCTCCAACATAAATATACCTAGAAGTTTTGATCACTAGTCAATATAGAAGTATTCTATGATGTCCATGATCTCAGGGAGGATTAAAATCGATACTAAAACACCACAATATACAATATGAAGGATTCATGTCTTATATGAACTCAAACCAAACCAAATGAGATACGAAATATGTTGGAGATTTGGGCTAAGTCTTCATTGTAACCGTTGAGCTTGTCTTGAGACAAGGTGCAATGAGTTGTTCACATGTGTGTCACTATGGCCCGGGTTGCGGGAGGCAAGACAAGTGACCGGCACTAAGAACAACTAGGATTATAAGGGGAGTCGAATCAAAGCAAGGTGATTCACGATAAGATCAACTTATGCTAGCTTTTAGAAGGCCGACGTTTGGGGCTTTTTAGCCACATTTTATCGGCACACCTTTGGTTCTTAGGCCTTATATTGGCTAAAGAATGTGTGGTCAAAAAATGGGAGCAATCCAAGCTCAAATACTTAGTGAATGTCAATGAAGCAGCTAGTGAGCTTCTTAAGAAGCTACACTAGCTTGAGCTAAGATATTGAGTGTTTGAGGATCTTGGAGCTTACCCTAGCTATATTAAAGTGAATGAAGCTCATTGGAAGTGTTTGGACCAAGAAAAATAAGCTATCTCTAAGCTAGATCCGGGGAGCGGTTTTGGGCTTCCTATGTGGGCCTCGGGCCTCGGGCTTTCTAGAGCTTCAAGGCCCATCTTCCAAGTAACTTCCATGTAACTTCCATAACCGATTTTAACCTCTTTTAATTCCCCAAAACCGTGGCCCCCTATGCCTATAAAAGGGAGAGCCATTTGCACTTGATTCCACATTCGTTTTTACAACAATAAAGCTTTTAGTTCCATTGTATTGACATTGGACATGCCTTCTTATAAGCTTGTTTGCAAAACTCGAAAGACCAATATAGTTCCTTTGTATTGACAAAGGATAGACATCCATCTTAGTTTGGTTTTGTATTGACAAAACCTAGGAATACCCTTTCTACAAATTAAGACAAGTAAGTCTCTTACTTAGTCTTTGTAACGTGTAACGTTTTATCCCACTAAGGTATTTGGATATTCCCGGTGTAGGGGAGAATACACTTAGAAGGAAAATTCATTTATGAATGACTAATTACATTATCCAAGTCAATGGTTTTAACATATAACAACCGGTTTATAAGACGTGTAATTGAACTTAACTTCTATTAGAGTTTTGTCTACTCCTTTTCGGAGATTATAAACTCTTGGTTGAATTTTGTTTACTCCTTTGGAGACTACAAACTCTTGATTGAGTTTTGTCTACTCCTTTGTGGAGATTACAAACTCTTGGTTGAGTTTTGTCTACTCCTTTGGAGACTACAAACTCTTGATTGGGTTTTGTCTACTCCTTTGTGGAGATTACAAACTCTTGGTTGGGTTTTGTCTATTCCTTTGTGGAGATTACAAACCCTTGGTTAATAACTTGTTTTTAGTTCAAGATAATTATACTAATTTGTTTGACAATTGGGAGAACCGTCTACTCACATAAGTGAGACTACGGCCCTTTGGTCTAAAATCGGACACCGAAAATCCAACAATCTTCTAAGTGTATTTATTGTTAATTGTTTTGTAGGATTGGATTGATCAATAATGAGTAAGACGTTAATGACAGAAATGACTTCTCGTTTTGGGAAGTTGGATAAGTTTGAGGGTGTAGACTTTAGGAGGTGGCAAAAGAAAATGCACTTCCTCTTGACTACACTAAAAGTCGCTTATGTACTCACTACACCTAGACCGGCCGAGCCGGTTGATGATATGGTGGAAGAGATATAGGTTGTCCGACGAAGGAGCAAATGGGATAATGATGACTACATATGTCGTGGTCATATTCTCAATGGCATGAGTGATGCATTGTTTGATGTCTACCAAAGTGTAGAGTCATCAACATCAATGTGGGATCAACTGGAGTCTAAGTACATGGCGGAGGATGCTTCATCTCGCAAATTTTTAGTCTCGGATTTTAACTCATATAAAATGGTGGAATCAAGGCCGGTAATGGAACAATACAATGAATTGCTCCAGATTCTTGGGAGGTTCACTCAACATGCCATGCATATGGATGAGGCCATTGCGGTTTCGTCTATAATGGATAAGCTCCCCCCTTCTTGGAAGGACTTCCGCCATGTGCTAAAGCACAAGAAGGAAGAACTCACGTTGGTGGAACTTGGCTCTCACCTTCAAATTGAACAAGGTCTTAGGGCACAAGAAGGGGGACTCAAGAAGGAGGATAAAACTTCTACTTCTCACAAGGCCAACATGATGGATGACAAGGGCAAAAGGAAGAGGTTTAAAAGAAAGGACAAAGACAAGGACAAGGGAAATAAGTCCAAGAAGGATAATATTGACAAGAAACCAAAAGCTTCTTGTTGGAAGTGTGGCAAGTCTGGCCACTTCAAACAGGATTGCAAGGTTAAGGACAATGGATCCAAGGGTGGAGGCCAAAGTGGCCAAAACCCCTCAAACCAAGGTGACTCACTTATGAGTCTTGATTCTAACTTTGATATAAATTCTAATTTGAATTATGTGTCATTGACTTTTGAATGTTTTTCCATGCAAGATGATGACCTTGGATGGTGGGTTGACTCGGGTGCAACAACTCATGTTTGCAAAGATCGGCGTTGGTTCAAGACATACGCTGTTGCTAACGATGGAGCACTCATACATATGGGAAACGAGTCTACCAACCCCGTTCTAGGAAGAGGACGGGTTGATCTATACTTCACAAGTGGCAAGACTCCAGTCTTATCAAATGTACTACATGCATGTTTCTTCTCTCTTTATGTAATAAACTTTCTAATACTAATATAAACAAGAATAGTTTGTTTACATTGTCTTCTTCTTCTTTCAATTGTGATTTTGTCAAATGGCATGCACGGCTTGGACATGTTCATTTTAAGCGTATGAATGACATGACTAAGGCTGGTATTTTACCTAAACTTGACTTGCCAAAAGACAAGTGTAAAACGTGCATGTTGACCAAGATAACAAGACTTCCATTTCCTAGAGTTGAAAGAGAACAATCAATGCTCGGCTTAGTCCACTCGGATCTAGGCGACTTGCACTCTACTCCTTCATTAGGAAAGAAGAAGTATTACGTAACATTCATAGATGATTACTCTAGGTATTGTTACGTATATCTACTCTTTGCAAAGAGTGATGCCTTAGACAAATTCTATGTATTAAAAAATGAATATGAGTTGCAACAAGGTACCTTAATAAAAAGACTATGCACGGATCGTGGTGGTGAATTTATGGATAAGGAATACTTTGAGAGTGTCGGGATCATACATGAGACCACGGCACCTTACACACCACAATCAAATGGTGTGGCCGAACGAAAGAACCGAGTGCTTAAAGAGATGGTCAATGCCATGTTGTCTTACTCGGGTCTTAAGAATTTGTTTTGGGGTGAAGCTATGCTCACGGAAAACTACTTGCTTAATCGTGTTCCAAACAAAAGAAGCAAGAAGACTCCTTACGAACTATGGTTCAAAAGGAAACCAAACCTACATTACTTACGAGTTTGGGGATGTCGAGCCATAGTAAGGCTAAATGACAACAAACGTAAGACTTTAGGTGAAAGAGGTGTTGAGTGTGTGTTCATTGGCTATGCCGAACACTCCAAAGCTTATAGGTTTTATGTGATAGAATCAAATGACTTCATCTCGATTAATACCGTAATAGAGTCTAGGGATGCCATCTTTGATGAAAATCACTTCACCTCGGCTCCTAGGCCTAGGGAAGTGATTAACATGACCTTAGATGAGGAATACCCAAACAAGCATCATAGGATTCAAGATGAATCCCGGCAAGCGTCCCACGGGCTTGACTTGCTAGAGATTGCTCCTATGAGCACTAATTTGTCCCAAAAATCGATTTTCCAAGTGTTCTTGGTTGAAGGGTCAAGGGATAATGAAATGGATCGTCACTCTTACTTTCATATAAATGAGGATCCAAAGACATTTGACGAGGCCATGAAGTCTCAAGATGTTGCCTTCTGGAAGGAAGCAATCCAAGAGGAGATGGACTCCATTATGGGTAACCATACATGAGAGTTAGCCAACCTTCCTTCCGGTTGCAAACCTTTGGGATGCAAATGGATCTTCAAGAGGAAGATGAAAGTTGACGGTTCCATTGACAAGTTTAAAGCACGCTTGGTCATCCGCTTTAGACAAAGGGAAGGTGTCGATTACTTTGACACATATGCTCCGGTGGCTAGGATTACAACCATTAGGTTATTAATAGCTATGACGGCTATACATAATCTAGTGATTCATCAAATGGATGTCAAGACAGTATTCCTTAATGGTGATCTAGATGAGGAAGTGTATATGAGACAACTTGAAGGGTTTGTTTTAAAAGGACAAGAGCACAAAGTGTGTCGCTTGGTCAAATCCTTGTATGGACTAAAGCAAGCTCCAAAACAATGGCATCAAAAGTTTGATGATGTCGTATTGTCAAATGGATTTAAGATAAATCAAGCTGACAAGTGTGTCTATAGTAAGTTTGATCATACCGGACAAGGTGTGATCATATGCTTATATGTAGATGACATGTTGATCTTTGGAACAAACCAAAGACAAGTAGATCTCACTAAGGATTTCTTGTCCACTAAGTTTTCTATGAAAGACTTATGTGAGGCGGATGTGATTCTAGGCATAAGAATCAAACGTGATACTAAAGGCTTAAGCCTCACACAATCACACTACGTTGAGAAGATTGTCAAACGCTTCCAATGTGATAAAAGTTCAACTGTTAGTACTCCTATGGACTCAAGTGAAAAATTGATGCCCAACCAAGGATCGGTTGTCTCTCAACTTGAGTATGCACAAGTAATAGGATGTTGCATGTATGCAATGACTAGCACTAGGCCAAATATTGCTTTTGCTATTGGTAAATTGAGTAGGTACACAATTTGTCCTAGATCACAACATTGGAAGGCACTAAGGCGTGTGCTTAGGTACCTCAAGGGGACCATGGGTTTTGGCATCTTGTACAGTAAGTATCCTTCAGTGATAGAAGGCTACTCGGATGCGTCATGGATCACTAATCTAGATGATCACTCATCCACCACAGGATGGGTTTTCTTGTTAGGTGATGGTGCCATTTCGTGGGCTTCAAAGAAGCAAACATGCATCACAACCTCGACCATGGAGTCCGAGTTTGTGGCACTTGCCGCTGCCGGTAAGGAAACTGAATGGCTAAGAAATTTGGTTCTAGAAATTCCTCTATCGCCAAAACCGGTTTCTCCTATCTTAATTCATTGTGATAGTGCAGCTACGATGGCTAAAGCTTATAGCCAAACGTATAATGAAAAATCAAGACATCTTGGTGTGAGACATAGCTCGGTTAGAGAGCTCATAACTCACGGTATAATATCGGTCGATTTTGTGAGAACACACAATAATCTAGCCGATCACTTAACCAAGAGCTTGGCTAGGGACTTAGTTCAAAAGTCAGCCAAGGGGATGGGGTTAACGACCTAAATCGAAAACGACTTGTCATGGGACACCCAATTCGCCTATGGCTTGATGCCTTAGCCGAATTCAATGAGGAAAGCCCATTCCAAGAAGTTGTGAGCATAAAATGTCCATCCAAGGTAATGCTCTATGCCTATATAATATGTATAGTTTGAAATATGTAATTTGTTAACAACTCTTTTGAAAAATTGCAATTATAGGTGCAAGATCAAAGAGAGTTGGCTACGTGAACGTGAAGTGTCAAGGCTTCTTCAAGGGAGTAGATGGTCGACTCGCCTATATGTTCATTAAAGGATTAGGACACAATAGCCTTTAAATGTGTCATTTATATGTAAGGGAAATGTAAATTTCGTGTATGTTGCCTTCATGTACTTAAACAAGTTAAGTGGTTCAATCCATTAGGACACCACAATTCTTTAGTGCAGAATGTGTAATTATACTAATTCAATAAATTCAATCGAAAGATATTTATGATTATGCGAATATTTTGTTTGGATGTATGTCTATTAAAATTTTCTTGACTTTGCTCAAATGGGGGAGGAATGTTGGAGATTTAGGCTAAGTCTTCATTGTAACCGTTGAGCTTGTCTTGAGACAAGGTGCAATGAGTTGTTCACATGTGTGTCACTGATAACACGATTTATAACTTAGATTTAGACACTCATTTAGATAGATTTTTCGCTTATACATGCATGGTTTAGCATTAGTTCACGGCGTTTGCACTCAATTCACGTAATTTGTCGAGATAGACGTCTACACGGACTTGTGCATTGCCTTGTAGGTATTTTGGGAGATTTAGGAGCTAAAACGATACGATTGAGGATCGTTCATCAAGATGACATACCCTCGGACTCATTAGGATGCAAGCTAAAGGCTAAGGAGGACTCATGGAACCTTGCCAACACAAGTCATGCACCAAATCGAAGCTTAATGATCAAAGGCAAAGCTAAAGGTTCAAACCACGGTTCACTGACACTCCACGGCCGTGATTCTACCCGTGGATTTTGCCAGGTTTTCGTGACAGCTGTGCCACGATCTCTTGGCCAGCTCTTGCAAAGTTGTAGTATAAAAGTGGTCCTGCATTGGCTAAGAGAATGATCTTGGAGCAGCTCTCCATTATCCACTATCATCCAATCAAAATACTCTCCCAACAAGAAGATTCTTGGAAGAAGAAGGTAGAAGGAAGCTACCATTGGAGAAAAGCTTCAATAGAGGAAGAAGAAGAACACACCATTGATAGACTTGATAGCTTGTAGTGAAGAATTTCGGAATCAATTTTTAGAGTTGTATGAACCATTTAAACCTTCTTTAAGAAGGGTTGTGAGTCATTCTAATCCCATTTTCAGCTTGGTTTTGTTTACTTCACTTGTTCATTTCTTTCTCTTCATTATCTTGCAAATGGAAGCCATGATTTTATGTTTGATGATTTCGATTGCTACGATGAATGTTGTAGGATAAATAGATGTGATTCTAGGATAAGGAAAGGAGGTTATGGCTAGGACTATGATAGGATGAACTTAGATTTTTATCCTTGGATGACTTGTGTGCTTGAATGTAGCCTCTGTTAAGATCCACGGTTTGTTCTTACCAAACCACGGCCGTGGACTAGGTAGAACAACCTGTGATCTTCCCTGGTTCGATGGATCTAGTCTTAGATTGTTAGAATATTGAAATCCTAAGTGTTTGTTGAGTTAAATCTATCCTAGGGTGACCTAGTGTTAGCAACTAAGTGTTAGGAGAGACTTACCCGGTAATCCTTACTCTTAGATTCCAAAGATAACAAACCCTAGGTAGTGGTGAGCCTCATAGCTGCCATTGGACTAAGTGTGCTAGGATAGTTGCTTAGAACTTCCCTTTCCGAGACTTAACCGGTAAGGATAGGTTAGATCTCTAGGTAACAATCCGGTTTGTGTAGAATTCCTATCCTTAGGTTCTTAGAGACTTACCCGGTGATAAGATCTTAGGGATGGATTAGTGGACCATAAGACCTACCCGGTGATTGATCCCAATCTAGAAACACTCACTCCCAACATATTATAGTTAATCCAAGGAATGAATAGATAGCTTGAGTCTTATGCCATAACCGGACTTTCCAACCCCTAGAATCCGCTTTTCTACCTTTGATCTATATATCTCGTTTAGCTTGTTTGTTTGTGTTGATTCGTAGCTTAGTTTATTGTTCATTTTGCATGATTGGTGATCTTTGATTGATCACTTAAAAACCAACAAAAAACATTGAGATTTTCATTTCTTTATTTCCTTCTCTTTTCTTAACCTAGATCTTCACTAAACTTAATCATAAATCGAATCAAGCTCACCTTAGTCTTTGTGTTCGACCTCGGAATACTATCCTTACTACAAACGTCCCGTACACTGCGGGTGCGCTAGGAGTTAGGAGAAATATAACGAGAATATAAATTTAAAGCTTATTGCGTGCACAACATCATACGATCTTAGCGTAACAGTCACTATGGTCCGGGTTGCGGGAGGCAAGACAAGTGACCGGCACTAAGAACAACTAGGATTATAAGGGGAGTCGAATCAAAGCAAGGTAATTCACGACAAGGTCAACTTGTGCTAGCTTTTAGAAGGCCGACGTTTAGGGCTTTTTAGCCACATTTTATCGGCACACCTTTGGTTCTTAGGCCTTATATTGGCTAAAGAATATGTGGTCAAAAAATGGGAGCAATCCAAGCTCAAATGCTTAGTGAATGTCAATGAAGCAACTAGTGAGCTTCTAAAGGAGCTACACTAGCTTGAGCTAAGATATTGAGTGTTTGAGGATGTTGGAGCTTACCCTAGCTATATTAAAGTGAATGAAGCTCATTGGAAGTGTTTGGACCAAGAAAAATAAGCTAGCTCTAAGCTAGCTCCAGGGAGCGGTTTTGGGCTTCCTATGTGGGCCTCGGGCCTCGGGCTTTCTAGAGCTTCAAGGCCCATCTTCCAAGTAACTTCCACGTAACTTCCATAACCGATTTTAACCTCTTTTAATTCCCCAAAACCGTGGCCCCCTATGCCTATAAAAGGGAGAGCCATTTGCACTTGATTCCACATTCGTTTTTGCAACAATAAAGCTTTTAGTTCCATTGTATTGACATTGGACATGCCTTCTTATAAGCTTGTTTGCAAAACTCGAAAGACCAATATAGTTCCTTTGTATTGACAAAGGATAGACATCCATCTTAGTTTGGTTTTGTATTGACAAAATCTAGGAATACCCTTTCTACAAAGTAAGACAAGTAAGTCTCTTACTTAGTCTTTGTAACGTGTAACGTTTTATCCCACTAAGATATTTGGATATTCCCGGTATAGGGGAGAATACACTTAATTAGAAGGAAAATTCATTTATGAATGACTCATTACATTATCCAAGTCAATGATTTTAACATATAACAACCGGTTTATAAGACGTGTAATTGAACTTAACTTCTATTAGAGTTTTGTCTACTCCTTTTCGGATATTACAAACTCTTGGTTGAATTTTGTTTACTCCTTTGGAGACTACAAACTCTTGATTGAGTTTTGTCTACTCCTTTATGGAGATTACAAACTCTTGGTTGAGTTTTGTCTACTCCTTTGTAGACTACAAACTCTTGATTGGGTTTTGTCTACTCCTTTGTGGAGATTACAAACTTTTGGTTGGGTTTTGTCTATTCCTTTGTGGAGATTACAAACCCTTGGTTAATAACTTGTTTTTAGTTCAAGATAATTATATTAATTTGTTTGGTAATTGGTGTAAGATTATGATAAATTCCCCTTAGGGTTTCCATTGACTGAATGGTCATATAAATAACCAACGTATTTACAGTAATTACAAAGGCAACCCTCTATTATATTCTATTTACATAAGATTGCTATCATACCCCCGCAGTCGAAACTGGAGGAGGCATTACAGTAAGACTGGATCTAAAATCAAGAAACAATTGTCGTGGAAGGCCTTTTGTAAAAATGTCTGCATACTGGAAAGTCGATGGAACGTGGAGGACTCGAACTTGACCGCGGGCAACTTGATCACGTACGAAATGAATGTCAATTTCGATGTGCTTGGTTCGTTGATGTTGAACCGGGTTGCTGGCAAGGTACGTTGCTGAGATGTTATCAGTGTATACCACAGAAGCTTTGGTAAGGGGGCAATGAAGTTCAAGCAATAAATTGCGCAGCCAAGAGCATTCTGACACGACATTGGCAACTCCTCTGTATTCGGCCTCTGCGCTAGAGCGGGAAACAACAGACTGTCGTTTAGCAGCCCAAGATATTAAAGTGTCGTTGAAGAAGACACAATAACCAGAGGTTGAACGGCGGGTATCAGGACATCCAGCCCAGTCTGCATCTGTATATGCAATAAGATCTGACTTTGGAGATGGAGAAATGGTGATACCTAAAGATGAAGTGCCAGAGATGTAGCGGATGATACGCTTGAGTGCAGCAAAATGGGCTTCTCGGGGATCGTGCATGAATAGACACACTTGCTGTACTGCATAACTGATGTCAGGTCGGGTGAAGGTCAAGTATTGAAGTGCTCCAGCTAAGCTTCTGTATAGGGTCGGATCACTGATTGCTGGACCAGATGAGGCACTGAGTTTCACAGATGGTTCAGCTGGTGTAGCAGAAGGTTTGCAATTAATCATTTTTGCACGCTCAACAATTTCCCTGGCGTATTTATCCTGAGATAAAAATAATCCAGAGGAACTTCGACGAACGGAGATGCCCAGAAAATAGGATAGGATTCCGAGATCTTTAAGTGCAAACTCGTTTCCCAAGAGCATGATCAGATGATTCCGCAATTTATCAGAAGATGCAGTAAGGATGATATCATCAACATAGAGAAGCAGGTAGGCAATATGAGAGCCATGTCTGTAAATGAAAAGAGATGAGTCACTCTTACTGCCAATGAAGCCAATTTGGAGTAAGAAGCCTGCAAAACGCTGAAACCAAGCCCGAGGTGCCTGTTTAAGACCGTAAAGAGATTTCTGCAGTAAACAAACATCATTAGGTCTCGAGGAATCACGGAATCCAGGGGGTTGGAACATATAAACCGTCTCATTTAAATGCCCATGTAGGAAGGCATTTTGAACGTCAAGTTGATGAATGGACCATGACCGGGAAACTGCAATGCTGAGAACTGTTCTGATAGTTGCCGGTTTGACAACTGGGCTGAAAGTTTCATCGCAATCAATACCGACCTGTTGGGAACATCCATTAGCGACAAGACGAGCCTTGTAGCGTTCAAGGGAGCCATCAGACCTGTGCTTATGACGAAAAATCCACATACATCGCACAATGTTAGCCTGAGGAGGACGAGGAACCAGAACCCAAGTCTTATTTCGCATAAGGGCTCGATATTCGTCGACCATGGCAGCGTTCCACTGCGGGTCTTGGAGGGCTACATTGTGGGATTTGGGTATGGGAGATATATTGGTGGTGGAGACGGAAAGGTCAAAAACCGGTTTAGGTTTGGTTATGCCGGATTGACTTCGGGTGTGTGGTCGTGGTTGAGGTAGTTGAGTATTTGAGGTGGATTCAGTTTCAACATGTTGGTGAGCTACGGAATGTGGGATGGTAGATCGTAGTGAAACTGGGTGGGTTGAGCTGGTTGGGCTAATAGGGCCAGGCGCGGGGTAGTCCAAAGGAGCGGGTGGGCTGATGGAATTAGCTGGGCCAGAGGGAAGAGGTGGGGAGCGTGTCACTGGAGCTGGGCCGGAGAAAGGTGGGCCAGGAGAAGTATGCGTGGAAGGCCGGGTGGGGCGCGCTGGACAGAGTGGGCCGGGTAGGGAAATGGGCCCAGAAAGCTGCTGAGGAGCAAAGGACTGCACTGTTGGGCTTAAATCCGATGGGCCTGACTGCGAGGGAAGCTGGGCACGAGAACCATGGGCCTGAGATGCCATTTCAGAATGGTACGGGGAAGGATTCACATCATCCGGAAAAATCGAGGTGGGAGATTTACGGGATGAAGTGGCAAAAGGAAAAACGGACTCGTCAAAAGTGACATGGCGAGATATAATAATTTTATTTGTGGAAAGTTCTAAACATCTATACCCCCGATGGTGACTTGGGTACCCAAGAAAGACACATGGAGAGGAGCGAGGTTGGAGTTTGTGGGAGACGGTGGTGCTTTGATTAGGAAAGCAAAGACAACCGAAAACGCGGAGGTGATCGTATGAGGGTGTGACGAAGTATAATACTTGGGTGGGTGACCGATTTTGGATTGTGGTGGAGGGTAGGATGTTGAGAAGGTAGCTGGACGTTTCTAAGGCATGGGGCCAAAAAGAAACGGGAAGCGACGCATGAAAGAGAAGGGAACGAATCATGTTGGTGATGGTACGAATGATACGTTCCGCTTTACCGTTTTGAGGGGAGGTATAAGGACACGAAAATCTGAAATTAATTCCGTTTGAGATGAAGAAGTTGTGAAAACTGGAGTTATTGAACTCTCTACCCATGTCACATTGAAAAGATTTTATAGCACAATTGAACTGAGTTTTAACCATCTGGTGAAATCGCACAAAGATATCAAACACTTGAGACTTAAATTTGATGGGAAAAACCCATAAAAAATGGGAGAAATCATCAAGAAAAAGGAGATAGTATTTGAAACCTTCTTTGCTTTCAATAGGTGAAGTCCATAGATCGCTATGAATAATATCAAAAGGTGCAGAAGTAGAGGTAAAAGATCGTTCAAAAGGAAGTTTAATGTGTTTTCCTAGTTGACAAGCATGACATAAAGAGGAGAATTTCTCCTTTTTACAACGAAAAAAAGATGAAGAACGAAGAATGTCTAAAACAGGAGCTCCAGGATGGCCTAGACGATCGTGCCAAATGTGTGGCGACTCGATGGAGAGAGCGTGGACTTGGGAAGATGAAGTGACAGGATAAAGATCCCCCGAACTATTGCATCTCAGACGAATTGTCCCCGTTTGCAGATCCTTCACAGAAAAACCAAACGGATCAAACTCAACACTAGCAAGGTTATCGGAAGTGAAGCGTCTAACAGAAACAAGGTTTTTGACTATTTTTGGTGCAATGAGAATATTGGATAGGCGTAATGGGTGTTTTGTGGTGGGAAAGGTGGTTTCTCCAATACCTGTAGAAGGAATACGCATGCCATTTCCAACAATTATCGAATTTGAGGGACCATTATACGAAATAGACGAGAGTATACCTGGAGTATGAGTCATGTGCGATGTGGCACCCGTGTCCATGTACCAATTATTGTCCGCCGGATTCAAAGACATAGTGGCAAAAGAGTGATCTAGAGCAGTGGGCTGATATGGTGTAGCCAGATGGGCCTGAGAAAACGAATTTCCAGGGCCCGGCCCAAGGATACCCTCTTGTTGCTGCTGTGGAAACGGACAGGGCGGCCTATACTGCTGCATTGGGCCAGACTGGGTCCAGTTGAAAACAGGTGAGGCAGGTGGGCCGCTGGGGAACTGGGCCGGACTGGATTGGGCCAGAGGCAGCCACCCACGCGCAGGATGCCACACAAATCTGCCCTGCGAATTGGTGTTGCCGCTGTTGCTGCGTTGCTTGCCCTTGCGACTCCGGCCTCGGCGCTGTTGGTTCCGATCGGAGGTTGCCGGAGATGAGTCGGCAGAAGGTGGCGCCGGCGAGCCTGGAGGTGGTGTGCGAGATTCGGCTGTCAGGGCAGTGCTATTTGAACCGGCTGATTTTTGGGAAGCCATGCGAGTTTCTTCGAGTTGCAATTGGGAGCGGGCCTTGGTGAAAGACGGGAGCGGATCAGTTTGTTGAATAAAACTGGCCGCCGCATTATATTCAGCAGGTAATCCCGAAATAAGTTGAAGCACAAGTCGAGTGTCAGGAACAGGTGATCCGACGCCTTTGAGTTGATCTGCTAGAGACTTAAGTTGCAAACAGTAAGCGTTAATGGAGGAAAATCCAGATAACTTACAATTCGAGAACTCGTGTTCAAGATAGACAGCCCGAGTGTTTTTATTATCTTGAAAGATATCTTTGACTCGATTCCATGCCTGAAGAGCAGTATCATCTGAGTCGAGGATTTGCAATAGGATCTCCCTGGAGACCGTACTGTAAATCCATTGAAGGACCGCTGCGTCGACTTGAAGCCATAATGAATCATCAATATCCGTAGGTTTGGGAATCTTCTCATCAATGTGGTCGAGGACTAGGGTAATATTGTTCTTGATGTTGGAGATTCCAAGAGCGGAATGGAACGAAGGTTTTCTTTCGGTAGTCATCGAAGAACGTTTGGAAAAGGGGAGAGACGGCAGAAGTGAAAGCGGCCGTTAGGGTTAGAAAGAGCGGAAGAAGGTTTGAGGAACGAGAACCTCTGATACCATGTAAGATTATGATAAATTCCCCTTAGGGTTTCCATTGACTGAATGGTCATATAAATAACCAACGTATTTACAGTAATTACAAAGGCAGCCCTCTATTATATTCAATTGGGAGAACGGTCTACTCACATAAGCGAGACTACGACCCTTTGGTCTAAAACCGGACACCGAAAATCCAACAAAATACATGCATGCATACGATGACTAAAAACATATGTTTTAAAAGCATCATTTTTTTTTTACTTTTAACCCTAAGAACCGTTTTATATGATCCAAATTTTATACTTCGTATATACATATACAAAATAATTGCGTATTACATTAAGAAATAACCTGGGAGAAATTAAAGGGCATTAATAATCACCCCCACATGTTACTGGTAACAGCTTTCTTTGTTAATGGGACGTTTAAGATCCTTGTAAGCTAATCAGTTAAATCTACTCTGACAAAAAAAATCATTAAATCTATAACTTTCCTTGTAGAAAAAAAAGGTAAATTTAAAACTTCTTACGTAACGGCGTCGTTTGTAGCTTTGGTTCTGCTCTTGACTCGCCTTGTCATGGTGAGTTTGCGACCCTCACACGCAAAACAATCGTCTCAGAGGAAAAGAAAAAAGGACAAGTGCTTGCGACTATTCCTCTCCGTGACCATGGATCTTGAACAATCGATCAGCAACCAGACCGATGTGTCACTCGCGATCGCCCGCCACGTGTCATCTATCGAGGCAAAGGGATCGAACTTGGTGTTCTCACCGCTGTCGCTTCACGTGGTGGTCAGCCTGATCGCCGCCGGTGCCAAGGGTCCAACCCTCGACCAACTCCTCTCCTTCCTCAAGTCAAAGTCCACTGACGACGTCAACGCGCTTTCGTCGGAGCTTGTCTCTGTTATCTTCACCGACGGAAGCTCCGTTGGCGGTCCCAAGCTCTCATTCGCTAATGGCGTCTGGGTAGATCAGGCTCTCCCTCTCAAGCCTTCTTTCAAACAGGTTGTGGACAGTTCCTACAAGGCTGCTTCTTATCAAGTTGATTTCCAGACTAAGGTACGCATCACTGTTTTTTCCGCTTCTCCTAAGCGCCCCGTCTCGGAAAATGTCCGATGTTGTTCAGGGTTTGGTATATTTGAATTTTAGGGTTTTATGATCTTTGATCTAGTTTACAACTTTTGCAAAGTTCTGGAGTTGCTGAATTTGCTTGGTAACGACTTTTGCAATTAATTTCAAGTCCTTGATATAGATTGATGACCGTTCGCATTTGTGGGATTTCTTAGGCTTATGCTCGCTATGTAGTACAAAATTGTGTTGTCACTTGTCTGTGCAGTTTGATGCGAGTATCAGATCAAACAGATGGACAGGGGGAAAGAAATGGATGCAGAATCGATGTAAAGGTTTGACCTAGGGTTTAAGTGAATTTCCTTTTTCTCTTCAAATATCTTCATGATAGGATTTGGTATGGTGATATTGACGACTCAATGATAGTTCGTTCGCATATGTAGGCAAAGCTGTAGCTTTGTTTTCTGGTTTTGTTGTCTCTAAGCATCTTTTCATCAATCACATAAGTTCACTAGGAAGTGAAGTTACTGGGGGGCAATACATACCAAAAGGTTCGAAGAAAGGAGGCTCATAAGAGTATATGAGCAACCCACCCTTCATAACCTATTTACATTAGTGAAGCGGCTGAATGCATAAGAGAGTGCATGCTTGTGAGACCTTAGCCAGGATGCATAGGGGAGTCAACCTACGAGCACAGGAGCGTGGTATCGCTGCCTTTTTCTAAGCTAAGTAAATGTCAGATTCTTAGCCGATGACTCCATCTAAAATACAATACGGGCAGCCGGTTGCTCGTTTAGTATCTTGAAGAAAGTAGGCCTGCCTTGTTTGTTGTAATAGGGGGCATGTCGAAGGCAGAAAGTGAATTCAACATTGGTGCTTTTGTGACCTTTTCAGACCATTAGATCTGTTGGTTTATAAGGTCTTTTAACGGGCTAATATAGTATAGAGCAACTTAAGGGCTTAGAGAACTAAACTGCTAGTGAAGTTATGTTCAGTTAGTGGATAAGTTTTTTTCTTCCTTGTTTGGTATCCAGTGTTGATAAAAATCTTCTTTGTTCGGCCTTTTCAACACTTCCAGTTTTCTAATTGCCCATATAAGGTAGTCATCACTAAATTACCCTGTTTGTTGTACATTTGTTTGACCAACATTATTTGTTTCGATATGGTGATGAAGGCGGTGGAAGTTACCTCTGAGGTGAACTCGTGGGCTGAAAAGGAAACCAGTGGCCTCATTAAGGACGTCCTTCCTCCAGGTTCAGTTGATCATACTACCCGGCTCATCTTTGCAAATGCTCTCTATTATAAAGGAGCATGGGCCGAGCAATTTGATGCATCCAAAACAAAAGAGAATGACTTCCACCTTCTAGATGGAAATTCAGTGAAAGTCCCTTTCATGACAAGCAAGAAGAAGCAGTTTGTAAGCACTTTCGATGGCTTCAAAGTTTTGGGCCTTCCTTACAAGCAAGGAGAAGACAAGCGTCAGTTCTCCATGTACATTCTTCTTCCTGATGCAAAAGACGGGCTTGCAGCCCTGGTGGAGAAATTATCCTCACAGAGTGGTTTCTTAGATCATCACCTACCCACCATGAAAGTTGAAGTGAATGAGTTTAAACTTCCTCGTTTCAAGATTTCATTCGGGTTTGAAGCTTCGAACACTCTGAAGGAATTAGGGGTGTCGTTGCCCTTCACAGATGGAGGCTTAACCGAGATGGTGGATTCACCTTTGGGTCAAAACCTTTATGTGTCGAGCATCTTTCAGAAGTCCTTCATTGAAGTGAACGAAGAAGGAACAGAAGCTGCCTCTGCATCAGCAGCTGTGATAGCTTTGAGGAGCCTCGGGCTTCCTAGTAAGGTCGACTTCGTGGCTGACCACCCGTTCTTGTTTCTGATTCGAGAAGACATGACGGGTGTCGTTCTCTTCGTTGGTCATGTTTTGAATCCTCTCATCGAATGAAGAATGACAACATCAATCTCAAGAGTTTATTGGAAGGCAAATCCCATGTATGTTTGCAGTTTGTTCAACTATGTAATGTAGGAGAGTTGTAGCTTTGAGTTCTTCTGGATCTAAGGTGTGAAACTCTGTTAAGTTTGTAATGTTGCATTGTAATAAACTACAGTAGTGTATATTGTAATGTGTAGCTCCGAGATCCGTATTCATGTGGATGGATATATGATCCATCCACATATTAAATGCTTGGGTTTAGGCGGTAGGGGCGGGCCATGTCTACCGTGCGGGGTTGGTTTGGCACGTGGCAAAGGCGCTATATCTGGTATCCCCAACGGTTGGTCGGTGGCTCAAATGACAAGTTTTGTGTTGATTTCCTATTTTACCCCTCCTTTTGCTGTTTGCCCGAGTAAAAAGGAGAAAATTGTAACAAGGCTGTTCACGTTCAGTGCATGAGTAACCAAATTCTCGTTCTTCAACAGTCTCTCTGTCCATTGATGATTAAGATTAACGTATAACTAGGTTATCAAAATTGCAAGATGCTCCTAGTAAACTTTAATGAAGAATTTGTTCCTTCATCAGGAAACCTAAAGATAGATACAGTGCATCTAGCGTAGTATCTGAATGATAAGTGCCAGATGGCAAAATGGGTAATATGTCAGAAGTAATGAAGTCATAAATGGAAGCTAGAAGTGGTTAAAGGACGGCCATGTTCCTAGAACTTGGAGCTCCATCTTAAACAACCGACTTATGCTTCTGTCTATCATTCTCCATCTACGTTATCTCCATAGCCCAATCACTTTCATTCTTTTAAATTATTTTACACTTCGAGGATACTTCAAACTTGAAAAATTCTACTTTTCTTTTCTGTTTAAAGAAAGAAAGGATAGAATTTCAACAGAGATCTAACAAAGAGAGTTTACGTCAGAAAACCAAGTTGTTTGGGAAATGGGAGAGGCCGTAGAACACCATCCTCCGCCGGATACAGCAGTCGCGCCACCAGCACCACCGCCGGGGATGCCAATGGGAGCTGCAAGTGGCCCACTTTATCCTCCCCAAGAACAGCTTCTCAATCTCACTTACTGCATCCACTCCAATCCTTCTTGGCGTCTGTCTCTTTCTCTCTTATGCTTCATTTAACTACTTCAAGTTGACCTTTTCCTCCAAAAAGTGTTTGTAGTGGTTTACAATTTTTTGTTGTAATTGTAACTATAGCCCACTTCATGAGATCTGAAAACTCAGGAAGAAAAAATTAGGATCTGTTATACTTTAAACATTGACATTATGTAACTGAAAAACCACTGATCTTGCATGTTTTACTGATGTTTGTATCCTTGTTGATCTACAGCTCAATTATGTGTATTGGCTTTTCAACACTATATTGTGATGCTTGGAACAACTGTCTTGATTGCTAGCGTTATTGTGCCTTCTATGGGTGGGAATAATGTGAGTTCTTGTTCACTAAACTCCATCATTAATGGCAAATATGACATTGACAACGTGGATTCATGATTTTTGAACTTTGAACAGGGCGACAAGGCTCAAGTGATTCAGACACTACTCTTTATGGCAGGGATCAATACGCTTCTTCAAACGTTTATAGGTTCTAGACTTCCCACTGTGATGGGTCCTTCATACGCTTTCATCATACCAGTTGCTTCAATTATCAATGACTACAATCAGAAGATTTTTAAATCTGAACACGAGGTATATGAAGAGAAAAATTGTTCATACTAGCTTTAAGCTACCAAGATTTTCAGGCTTGAGATTCTGCATAGTTATTTTTGCACAAATTTGTTGTTGCAGAGATTTCTTCACACAATCAGAACAATACAAGGATCTCTGATGGTGTCTTCCTTCATTGGCATTATTCTCGGGTATGGCAAAGCATGGGCAGCTTTGATGAGATTCATCAGTCCTGTTGTTGTTACGCCGCTGGTTAGCCTAGTTGGCCTTGGTCTGTTCACAAGGGGATTTCCACTGGTATCTATCTAGTACACTTCATTGATACTAATGAGTAATTAGATCTTACTAGTACCAATTTGTTTATATTTTTTCTAAACAGCTGGCAAATTGTGTTGAGATTGGCCTGCCTATGCTAATTCTACTGGTTATCGCCCAACAGGTTGGAAGATCTTCTGATATTCATCTTCCTTTCTGTTAAGTGATTATTCTAAATCCATAAGAGATAAGAGATTTCCTTGCAGCATGTTAAACGCTTTGTTCATGGATACGAGTCAGCAGTAGAAAGATACACATTGATCTTATGCATTGGAATTATATGGGCTTTTGCTGCCATGCTCACGGTTTCTGGTGCCTATAATCATGTGAGAGCAGTAACAAAATTTAGTTGTAGGACTGATCGTTCATACCTTATATCTTCTGCTCCATGGTATTTCCCATACACTACAGCCACATTTATCTATCAGTTTCTTCACGTTTAATGAAGCCTAATATAAGTATTTGCAAATTTAGGATCAAAATTCCGTATCCTTTCCAATGGGGTGCTCCCATATTCAGAGCTGGTGATGTCTTTGGAATGATGGGTGCAGCTCTGGTTGCATCAGCCGAGGTTTTGACTTCATTTATCTTTTCCGTTTTTTTCTCCTTGGAAATTACATTGCATATCTTTGTTTTATGGTTATGTAACTCCTTGGTGCAGTCTACTGGAACATTTTATGCAGCTTCCCGGCTATCTGGTGCAACTCCTCCTCCAGCTCATGTCCTCAGCCGCAGCATTGGCTTGCAGGTTAACTATAAACAGAATTCAAGTTCTTGGTGCTTGTTTCTGAGATTTTCATTTAATGATCTTGAGCATTTTCTCTTATAACATGCAGGGTGTTAGCATGCTACTTGATGGGCTATTTGGTGCTCCAGTAGGCACTACTGCCTCTGTGTAAGGCTATCTACCCCCTCCATGATATTATAAACTTTATTTTCTTCAGTATGCTAAACTTGGATTTGTCATTCCTTGCCCGTTCAGTGAAAACGTTGGGCTTCTTGGACTGACTCGTGTGGGAAGTAGAAGAGTAGTTCAGATATCCACGGCTTTCATGATCTTTTTCTCTATATTCGGTGTGGATCATTTCCTTTACCTAAAGTCTTACTGAGTATTTGAAGATAACTGAATTTGTGCCTTGTTTCAGGAAAATTTGGAGCATTTTTTGCTTCAATTCCTTTGCCCATATATGCAGCTATATACTGTATTCTATGGGGAATAGTAGGTAAGTAGTGATCTGACTATACTGCTAAGATGTGTGAATTGTCCCACATCGAGAATATGATAATACCCGAACCTCATATATATAATTACTAGGGTTACTCCTCCTATTGCCAATTGGTTTTACGATAATTTTAGCAGATACAAAAGCTTATTGGAAGGTCAATTTTTTTTTCTCTTTAACTTTTTCTTACTTTGCAGCTTCTGTTGGCATTTCTTACATACAATTCACAAACCATAACTCCATGAGAAATAACTATGTCTTGGGACTCACTCTCTTCCTCGGAATATCAATCCCTTACTACTTCTGGAGCTACACAACATCTACTGATCACGGCCCTGTGAAGACCGACGGAGGATGGGTATCAAATGGGTGTTTCATTTGTAAATCTGTGATCATGTTCATGACTTGTAATTTATGTGTTGATTGTGTTTTCATGGTTGCAGTTCAATGACATACTAAATACAATCTTCTCATCGCCTGCGTCGGTGGCTCTCATTGTTGGGACATTGCTGGATAATACATTGGAACCCATAGGCGCGGCAAATGATAGAGGGATACCATGGTGGATACCCTTCCAAAAGAGGAAGGGAGAGCCCAGAAACGAAGAGTTTTACAATCTACCTCTTGACATCAATGAATGCATGCCCACCAGATTTTTGTAATCAACAATCTCATGAATTAGCCTCTAAGTTATGGTTTAAGCTTCATGAATTGTAAGTCTAATAGATTACATGCACGTTAGGTTCAAGCGTAACACATAAGTTTACGTAGTTTCATCTTTAAACTGATTTTGTATGCACACGACACTAGTCTATAGTTTGTTGGAGTTTCATATGGTATCACAACAATTAGCCTAATTGGTTCATCGATTCTAACATATGGGCTAGCTATAAACAAAATGAGATGTTAGACTTGTTTCTAAGTTTCAACTCCACTAGTTGACTTGTGGGGACGTGTTGAGATGATAAACTTTTCACGGATGAAGTTGAGGATTGTAAACTTAGAATATTAGGTACGTGGGCTACACCTCCTATAGTTATTTGGTTTGTAGGATGTAACCTCATTGGAATTATGTGTTGGATTTGGTCCTCACGCATATATGACTCCTCTATAATCCATTGGACTTTCAGATGTATTGCCAATCGACATCCCATTTAGCATGATGTCTCGTATAGTATGTTCGCAAGTTGAAAGTTGTTATCGTCCTCATGTCTGTCGGAGAATCTCCGTTAATTGTCTTCTATTTATGATTATATTTTTTCCCTTGTGAGAAACCTCTCGCACGCTAACTAATTGAATGATATTCATTTTATGATCCTACTAGCTTCCTCGGTTTAATGTATGTCAACCCTAGACGGGTTTTCTCAATGAGATCGTAACGGGATGGGTACATCTATACTCGTCCCAACTCCATACGAAAAATTGTTTTTAACTCATACCCGTCCTCACTCCCTTTAAAATTTCCCACAAATAACAGAGGATCCTCGTCCCATTGAGACCCGTACGTTGACCTTCTACATCAGTTTGATCATGTTAGTGCATAATTCTATGAGATGTCTACAAAATTAAGTGACAGGGGAAGAAAGTGAAAACCTTGTGGGGTGTTGACTGGAAACATGATGCTCATTCCAGAAGCAAAGACCCTTTAAGTTACCACTAATGAGTATTGACCCACCTTAAGTCGTCAACTAGCATTCAACACGTTCTTAGGGTGCTTTCAAAAACTACTTTATATACAATGTTTGTTTTTATGTGCAATGTATTTGACAACTTATGTTTGAGTCCATTATATATCACATATACGGTAATTTTTATATTTTTGTAAAAATATAAAGCGGTTAGGTTGGTTTACCTCCCATAGGTAGTGCATTTCAAAGCATCCTTACGGATGAGAACACAAAATTTCGGATCATCACAAAAGTAGGTGTTGGAGATCAATATTTTCAGATGGATTAATCGGTCAGCAACACAACTTATTTTTCTGAAAGCATGTTTGATCTTGACTTCCTCAAAGAAACGGAGATCCAATCTGGAGTCGGATATAATCATCTTGATCTTCCACGAGCAACTCCATAAACCTTGGAGTGTCTTGATAACACAAATATTGTCACCCTCAATTTCGATCTTTTTTATCTTTAGTCTGATGACCTCTTGTAAGCCCGATTCAAGAGCAAAAGTTTCAACTTTAATTACCGAGTTAAAGTTATTTCTTTTTGCATCGGGCTACCAACCTCACCATTGTGATTCCGAATCACAAAACCAGTGGATGTTATTCTCGAATCAAGTTTTGATCCATCAAAATTAAGTTTATGGAATCCGGTTTTTGGTTTGTCCGACTTAATATTGTGTTTTTTTCTTTTTGGTAGAGATAATGTCTTTTTGTTGTTGTTTTATATCGTAATCGTTCTCATCAATGATATTAGTTTTTCACAAATGGATTTGGTTTTTAATGAAAATGATAACCTTAGTACTAGGTCCAATAGGCTCATTGTCAAAAATGATTTTGTTTTTGAAAAAACAGATGCTCCACGAGATATTTGCAAGGCATGCGAACTTGAAAAGTCCAATTTTATTCTTTAGTTCCTGTAGGAGGTCGTGTACTTTTTTTTATTATCAAGCTAATGTTGTTCATTTCGGTCAAGATTGATTTATCAATTTTGGCGATGATTTGTTTGTTATAAGGACATTCAAAAAACAAGTGGGACAAATCCTCGATATGGTTGTTGCAAAATTTACAATGCCTTGTAACGACAATTCTTTTGCCGTCACGCTTAACTTTTGTTGGGATTCCGTATTGTGAAATTTTTCAAAGAAAATTTGTGATTTTAGGTTGGGTATCAAGATTTCAGATCTAGTCACATGCTTTGTTCGGAGGAGTGCTCAAATTTTTTTTCAATCATCCTTGACGCAAATTTTGTAGAGCACCAACCATTTTTACTACATCTCCAATATAATCTATCCTGAACTTCAATTTTTGGTATAATTGTTTCCTTTAGTTTTTTCTAATATCCGGGTTGATGATATTTTGTAGCTCGTTATCAATTTTGGCGATTTCTCACTATCGTGAGTCGTTTATAAAGTGACTAACTTTGATATTTGTGTCAGTTTGAATGGTATTTCTGGTCATTTTTATAAGCGGTGTTGGTGTTACCCAATTAAATGTCAAACATTGATGGATTTACAATTTTCAACCTACCAAATATACCATTTTTTAATTCAAATTTAAGCTTCATAAGGTTGTTCAGTTGCCAAGATATTGATCCTTTCTTTTGGTAATGTAGAATATTATGATTTTTTAAGTAATTTTTGTTGACATTATTAACCCAAATATTGTTTGGTTCATCTAGAATTTTTCACAAGAGCTTCATCTGTAAGGCTTTATTTGTGATTAAGGATTTTCTTAACCCAAGACCGCTTTCTTTTTTGATTTGCACATTACATCACAACTAATGATGGGCCTGTGTTGGTCTCCTTTGTTTCCGAAATTTTTTTTTATATGTTTTATCTAACTCCTCTAGATTACGACTTTGTTTCATAAATTTTTATATTTTTTTAATAATTTTTATTTAATGAGGGTTTTCCTCCCTCTTGCGATAATGAGTTAGCTTTCCATTTCAACAATTGTTTCTTTTAAGGTCAATGTTGATAACTCTACCTTGATTATGAATTGTCTATGTGGATGATGGAAGACTTAACGTTTATGAGCAGTTTTATAAACTAATAAATATCGATCATATTTCTAGATTGCTTCTTTTGGCTTGTGTTTGTTAATCTCTGCAGGCCTTGAAAAGCATTTCAAAGGAAGAACGCATGCCTTGAAACAAATTACAAAGGACAAGCGGATTTGAAACAGAATTCAAAGGACAAATAGGAAGGCCTTGAAACGCGTTTTAAGGGATAAACACTAAAGCCTTGAAAAGTATTGGAAAGGAAGATTCGGCTGAAGGCTTTCTTAAACAAGATTCAAATCTCAACAACCAAATCAAGGATCTCTATCAAGGATAACAAGAAGATCTTCCAACAAAATTTTAAGAGAAGATTTTGGCCAGCCAATAAAAAGACATTCAAAGGATGAAAAAGAGGAGATTCCAACAAAATTTTAAGAGAAGATTTTGGCCAACCAACAAAAAATCTTCAAAGGATAAAAAGAAGATCTTCCAACAAGATTTTAAGAGAAGATCTTGACCAGCCAACTAGAAGATATTTAACAGATTTGATTAGAAGATCTTTGCCCCAACAACAAGATCTCATAAAGATCTTAACAACCGAAGATAACAAGAAGATCTAGTATCTTCAACAAACAAAGATCTTCAACGGCTCATTTCTAAAGAGAAGATTACGGTGATCTTCAACAAACGACAAAGAGAAGAAGCAGAAGAAAGAGGATAAAAGATCTTACAACGGGTACTTCACCTCAACCAAGTAGCGTGATCTTTGGAGAAAGAAGAACGTTACAAACGGCTAAGAAGAGTACTTCATAGAAGACTATAAATGCACATGACAATTGAATAGAACATCATGAAGCTTACACGGAAATATCTAAAGTCTTCAAGCGATCCAAAGCATCTTCATTCGATCCAATAATTTTTCTTCCTCTTAGTTTACAAAAGCTTTATTCCTTAGAGAGAGAAAAACATGAAAGCTTCATTAGAATATCTAGAGAGTGTTATACTCGATTGTGTGTTACTCTGCGAAGTAACTAGGCAATTATAGCTAGTTAAGAGTTTGAACTAGATCGTAGCATTAACTACTGTGAGAGAAGAAGAGGATTTCTTCTAGGTTGTATCTAAGACTCTTTGAAGCTGATAATAGATAGTTAGATCCTACGGATAAACCCTAGGATGGAGAGTAGGCTGTTAGAGCCTAACTTCGTAAACATATCATCGTGTCGATCTTTTCATTTCCGCACCATATCTTGCTTTATTGTGACTAACGTTGCTTTGTAGGTTTACAAAGTCAAGGCCCTTGAAATCACTTTCAAAGCCCTTGAAAACAAGTTGTGTCACTAAGAGCTCAAATCGACATCAAGGCCTTTGAAATCAGTTTCAAAGCCTTGAGATAAGTTTTTGCGAAAAGTTCACATACTCTATTCAACCCTACTTCTAGAGTATTTATATCCTTTATATTTACCTTACAGTTCTTCAAATGTCACCAAAGGTCTCTCTTGTCACTCTTCCATTGATGATTGGGCATTCAAAATATTTATCAAGGATTATGGTATGACTCATAGCTAGACCATTTTTTAATTGGGTTGCTATCACTAGTCTTTTTTGTTGTTTGGAAATAAGATTTTTTGGAAGTTAATCTTTGTCCTGATATATAACAATACATTTTCAGGATTTGCTTAATTCTTTGACAAGAAGCCACAGTTGCCTTAGCAAAAATGATCATGTCATCAACGACAAATAAGAATGGGATTGGTGTTGCTTGTATGCACACGGAGAATCCAATATGGTTGTCGTAGTTGTTGCAATCATCTTGTAGCATTTATGTTAGGATTTCCGCTTCCAAGATAAACAGGAAAGGGGATAGGGATCTCCTTGTCTAAGTCCCTTTTCAAGAAAGAATTGCTCAATTAGTCCATTGTTAACAAGATCGGAGAAAGAAACTATAGTTATACATTCTTTGATCCATCTCACGAATTTATTATTAAAGCCAATTTTTTTTTGAGGATGCAAATAATGTACTCCCAGTAGAGGCAAATGGTAACAAGAGGGAAGTATTAGGATTAGGGATAGGTGTAACGTGATTATGGTGGGGGTGTGGGTCCCAAATTTAAAATGGGTGGCGGAAGAATAGGTAGATTAATGGAGGTCCATGGAGAAATCAAATTTGGTAGGATTAGGTTCAGATTGTTGATTTTGGAATATGAGAATTCATTTTCCAAAAATCAAACATGTCGAGAGGTATAAATTTTGTGAGTCATTGGATCAAGGCATAGGTAAGCACTCTGAAGATTAGGCAGCACACATGCAATAGATCGGGGTTCAAGCTTGTGTTTGTTATAAGGTCAAAGCCAAGGAATTCAAAGGCATCGAAAGCTTTGAAGTTTTAGATAAGAGGGAGTTGTGTGAAGAAGGCGACTATAGGGAGACTCATTTTGTAGGATTGGATTGGGAAGGCGATTAATAAGGTAGGTAGAAGTTGTTAAGACATTAGGTCAGTGATCTTGAGGCATGTTTGAGTGAGTGAGTAGGGCTATTCCAATACATGGCGTTGTTTACGCTCAAAGATGACATTGTGTTCAGGGGTATGAGGAGGACTAATAAGATGGGTTATGCCAACGGATCCCAATAATTGGCATATAGTAATGTACTTACCACCATTTTCGGAGTAGAGGACTTTAATTTTGTGTTTAAATTAGTTCACAACTGAAGTCTTAAACTATATAAAAATTGGAGTTGTATCCGATTTCTTTCGAAATGAAAATAAACAGGAGTAACAAATGAAATGATCTACAAATAAAACATAGTATTGATGACCATCATAAGGCATGACCGATGAACATCATACATCCGAGTATATGATCACAAGAGGATGAGAAGACTGGATTGTTGATTGTGAAAAAGGTACTTTTTGACTTTTATTAAGTTGACATGAATGACAATCATTCTGCAAGGATGTAGACTTGCTTAAACTGAAATGCTTAATAGGAAATCAGAAAATATGGGATGATGGATGTCCAAGCATGTGATGAAGTGAAGCAAGAATTTCTTTGTGAGAAGTGAGTGTGGGTTTGGACTCGGATGGCCACACATAGATGCCATTGACACATGTCCCTTAACTAGGATTGTCCCTGACCTAATGTTCTGTTCAAGAACATATTTGATAAGAAGACAACGGAGTAGGGAAATTTTTGTTTTAACTTAGAAATGGAAATTATGTTATGATACATTTGTGGTACACAAAGTACGTTTTGTAAACTTAGTTGAGAGGATGAGAGGGGCAAAGATACATTGCCAAAGTGAGTAATAGTAAGACATGTGTAAGACCCCAATTTTGCCTTCACCGCCCCCGCGGTGAAGAACGCGCCCCTGCAGCAAGCCGTGCCCGCGGCGAGGTCAGCCGCCCCTACGGCTGACTACAAATCGTGTCCCAATCTATTTTCGTTCGTTTATCTTCCTTCCATAGATAAAAGATCCAATCTTCTATCTTATGGGCCGGCTTTCGTACCTTATTCCTAACCCTAGAACGTCTTTCCTTCTATCTTTCTACCCCTTTCCTATATAAACCCGCCTTCTTCCCTTTTTCCTGCCGGGTCATGACCCGCCGGGTCAACCCTTCCCGGACCCTCGACCCGCCGGGTCATGACCCGCCGGGTCACGGGTAAGGGTCACCTCGACCCTTACCCGTACCCGTGACCCGTGGACATGCTTATTTCTTCAACCCTGAAAGTTGTAGCCTTGATTCCCTCCTTCCCTTACTGAACGTGTAAGTCTCCCTCTTTGAGTTCTTAATCACGTTCATGATATGCTGCAGGCCTTTCTCATCTGTCTCGTTTTATTCTTCGTTTTCCTCTTTTCTTCTTCTCCAAGGACCAAGTTTGAGCCTTGATTCTAATGAATTGTTCCGTTGTTGATTCGTGATGTTCAAAGGCTCCCTTGGTTGAGTTGTGACGTGTGAGAGTATTGAGAGAAACAAGCTTTGGCCTTTGTTGCTTTTCTTGTTGTCGAAGGAGTCGACAAGAGCTTTTGTACCGCCGCCGCCCCCGCGCCGGCACCGAGCCACCCCCGCGGACTGTCTGTTCTGACGCCCCCACGTCTCTGTATGGCCGCCCCGCGGTGCTTCTGCAATAACTCCCGTTCTTGGTTAGTTGCTTCCTTCCTTTCTTTCCTCGTTCCTTCCCTTGGCTTGTGTTGAGCTTGTTGAGCTTTGTTGATCTGTAAGACTAAGGTTGAGACCTTAGCTTGTGGAGATCTCTTAGAGATCATGGAGACTAGAAGTTATAGACTTCTAGCAATCGTTTCGGTTCCTGATTCCTTATGCCTTGTTTGAGTAAGCATTCCTTCTCTTCCTTTGAGATCTGAGTTATTGTTGAGTTATTTGAGTGTGGTAAGTCCCTTAGACTTACTTAGTTGCATTCCGTATATTAGATTGATTGTTTTGGCTTGATTGTGTGTTGTTCATTGTTATAACAGATAACCGTAATAGGATTGACCTTTATAACTGTAATTGGCCCAAGTGTATTATAATCGGGCAGTTACCGCTTGCCCAGTTCAGAATGGGAAAACTGGGAGGTGCTCTTGTGACTAGTCCAGCAGGTGACAGAAGGATGCATACGTTCTATTCCTGTTGGTGAAAGGGGACAGAGGCGAGATCGTAACGACTCTCGTGTAATAACCATAAGTGGAATTTGTAAAGGGATTAACCTTAATGAAAGATAACAACCGGCTGAGTGTGAGCATGTTTATGTGTTTACTTTACCTTATGTGTGTTTGTGCCTTTACTGCATTTCTGATATCTAGAATGTTAGCTAACGGTTTATACCGATGTAGTAGATGCCTTGCAGAATATTGGTGTTGCTGAGTGATCCGGATGGTGTAATCAGTCGGGGTTCCCGTACATTATAGGACGGGATCGGGTTTATATTTCAATTGTTGTTTCCCTTTTGTTTTGAACTCGGTTGTGAGTCTTTTACACTTTCCTTTGTTTAAACCTTTGATTTTATATTGAGTTTTGGTTTTCAATTGTATGTGCCTTACCGTAAGATCCGTTGTGTCGTTGCTACTCTGAGGGTCGGGACCCATTGTGAGATCCTAGCCCGTAACGCATAAGTCTCCCTCTCTGAGTTCTTCATCACGTTCATGATATGTTGCAGGACCCATTGTAAACAAGAAGTTTGAAGATGAAGAATGCCAGGGAAAGATAACCCTCTTTAAATTTGCAGTGGTGAGGTGTGAGTGAATGCAGTGGCGTGACCAAGAGAGGAGAGAATGGGCTTTTAGGGTTTGTGAACAGCTACTAAACGGAATGTCAGGGAAAGATAACCCTCTTTAGTAGAATGAAAACTGAAAAAAGCATACTTACTAAAAACATGAAGATCTGGGTAACTTTTTTTTTAATTAGTTTCATGTTTTTCAAAATTAATTTTAAAATCTTTTTTTTTTCCCTAAAAACATGAAAAAGATAAGGGTGAGAGAATAAATGAGATTCTAGATAATAAAGTGAGAGATTGAAATTTCATAGATATAATTTGGGTAGAGTAAATGGGTTTATAATTAGGGATAATTGAATAATAAAAATACACTAAAGTAAATTTGTAATTAAATAGAAAAATATAATGATTAAATTATTATTATAAGAAGATGCAACTTATTTGTCAATTGTGATACATGTATGTTGTTATTTTTTCAAAATCTGGGTAACTTTTTTTTTTAAAATGGAGAGCGGTTATGATGGACTACCTCCTGAAGTTGTCTATCCTAAAGAATCCTTATGTATGAGAATACAAAGTTTAAGATCATCAGAAAAGTTGGTGTTGTGTGTCAAAATTTCCAGATGGGTTAATCGGTCTACAACACAGTTTACTTCTCTGAAAACGTGCCTAATCTGGACTTCGTCAAAGTACCGGAGTTTCAGTTTGGAGTCAGAAATAATCATCTCGATCTCCCAAGGGCAACTCCAAAAGCCTTGGAGTGCCTTAATAACACATAGGTTATCTCTTCAATTTCAATATTTTTTATTTGGAGTCCAATTGCCTCATGAAGGCATGATTTTAGGGCAAAACTTCAGTTTTTAGAACTAAGTTAAAATTATTTTTTTTGGTATCAAGGCTTACAACTATTCCATTGTGGTCCCGGATCACGAAACCAATAGAAGTAATTCCGGAATCTAATTTTGAACCGTCAAAATTTAGTTTATGAAAGTCCGGTTTTGGTTTATCTCATTTAATATTATATTTTTCCTAATGGTAGGATTTACATTCATTTGTTTTTTAATGTCGTAGTCATCTTCATCATAAGTGTTGAGCTTCCATCTATGGATTTGATCTTTGATGAAACTATTGATCTTGTTGCATGACCCAATGGGTTCATTGCCAAAAATGATTTTGTTTTTAAAGTATCAAATGCTCCACCAAATGGTTGCGATGCAAGCAAATTTGTTTAGTCCTAGTTTATTTTTATGATCAGTTAGTTCATGGGGGTTTTTGTTGTTATAGTTTATACTATCTAGACCGGTTAGCATTGTTTGATCAAATTTTCCAATAATTTGTCTACTAAATGGGCATTCGAGGTATAGATGGACTATATCATCAAGGTGACGGTTGTAAAGTTGGCAGTGTCTTGTAACTGTTATTCTTCTTTCGTCCAACTTTGCTTTTGTCGGAATTCCATTTTATGAAATTTTCTAGAGGAAGTTTTTTTAAAAAATTTTGGGTTGAGTATCAAGAGTGCAGATTAAAGCATGATTGTGTTTCAATCATCTGAGCAACAGATTTTGTGGTAAACCACCATTATTGCTACATTTCCAATATAATCTATCTTGAATTTCATTATTAGGGATAACTCTTTCCTTTATTTGATCCCTAATATCTTGGTTTATGATGTTTTTTAGTTCGTTTTCAATTTTGGTGACATCTCATTGTCCTGTGTTGTTGATGAAGTGACTCATTTTTATGTTTGTGTCAATAGAGTTAGTATTATGTGCCATTTTTTAAGCGGATAGGAATTTATATTGTCATGTCAGAAGTTGATAGTATCACCATTACCAACCTGCTTGATAAGGTTATTCTTGAAAGTCGGTTTTGAGTTTCATAAGGTTATTTCATTGACAGGATGTAGCGTCTTTCTTTTGGTAATTTAGGATGTTCGTATTTTTAAGGTACTTTTCATTGATGGTCTTTATCCAAATGTTATTTGGTTCCGCTAGGATTTTACAAAAGAGTTTCATTTGTAGTGCTTTGTTTGGGATATGAGCTCTCTTAGTCCAATCCACCATTTTTTTTTGGTTTTTACATATCACATCCCAGCTGATGATAGACATGTGTTGATCTCCTTTGTTTCAAATTTTTTTATTCGTAACTTTTGTCTATAAGTTGGCAATATAAAATTTTGCATAGCAAAAGTTAGTTTTACCGGCAAATTATGTTTAATTAAGGTCTTTGTACCTTCTTACAATAATGAATTAACTTTTTATTTCGAAAGTGGAAAATTCCCCACTGTTGCCTCCCGTAGGAGTCTGGACCGTGAAAATAGATGGTGAGTGCCTGATCGAATTGATCGGGTCATGTAGGAACAAGGTTCAAGTCTATCGGTCTGTTAGGATGCCTCAGCTGCATACATCACTGCACTTCCACCTGACACCTATCGTAATGATAAACGGCTCGTCTCGCCGTGACCTTCTCTTGAATTCTCAAAACTTCTGTCGCTCCATCCCCGCAGGGGCAGAGAACCTGTCGCTGTCTCGGCCGTGCTGCCGGAGGCTCTGGGGAAGTCGGAATAGGAGAGCACTCATCTTGAGGTGGGCTTACTACTTAGATGCTTTCAGCAGTTATCCGCTCCGCACTTGGCTACCCAGCGTTTACCGTGGG
>BSUD01000006.1:21620728-21672664 GCA_033239045.1 Fagopyrum esculentum | reverse complement strand
GACTGGAGGGGACACCAAAGGCCTCTGCCCTTCCCTCCCTTGGTTAGATATAGAGGGAGGGAAGGGCTTTTGGTTTTTTCATGTTGTCAAAGAGTTGAACAATGGTTTTTTGGTATTGTCAAAGAGTTGAACAATGAAAATAGATGGCGAGTGCCTGATCGAATTGATCGGGTCATGTAGGAACAAGGTTCAAGTCTATCGGTCTGTTAGGATGCCTCAGCTGCATACATCACTGCACTTCCACCTGACACCTATCGTAATGATAAACGGCTCGTCTCGCCGTGACCTTCTCTTGAATTCTCAAAACTTCTGTCGCTCCATCCCCGCAGGGGCAGAGAACCTGTCGCTGTCTCGGCCGTGCTGCCGGAGGCTCTGGGAAAGTCGGGTTATCTCCAAATAATTTTTTTTTACTCTTCTGTTTATGATAAAAAAAACCAAAATATTTATCAAAAAACTTGGTATGTAAACCTTGTAACATTTGAAGTCATACCCTTGTGTTTTATTGGTGGGGGGACACATTGATATTTAGGGTTGGGGCTGGTGGAATTCAAAGTCAATAATGTTGAACTTGCTGGTGGGGGTTTACAATTATAACATTGACTACATATAATTTGTAAATTCAATTCTTGTATCATCACCGCTGAATCTACACTGCAAACATATTTGTTTATACTATTTTAAGAAAAAAAATAGAGTTGTTATCCATTTTTAATTTTATTTACATTTTGGTAAAAAAAAAAAGAAAAAGAAAGAGTAAAGATCACTATGTCAAAGCGTTAAACAAAACAAACTACATCTAAGTCATTTTCAAAAAACTAAAAGTTATTTTCGAAAAAAAAAAAAAATCTTAGAGATGCATGTAGAGAAAAGTCTAGTAATACATGTCGGAGGAACATCTAAAAAATGAAGACCAATACGAAAGATAAAACTGACAAGTACATCGGCCGCCTTATACAAAATATAAGCGGAATGAATTATCCAGTATCGAACAATGTCATGACGCCTAGTCATCGGGCTATATAAGGGATCAATGAACTTTAGCACGAGTAGAGAGTCCACCTCAAGTTCGATCCAACGGTAATCTTTGGACCATGCAAAATCGAGACCATGACATGTCAACCACCTCAGCTTAATGTATGTCTCTATTTGAATAGTCCTAAAACTCAAGTCACTTTTTTGTAACCTACGAATGAAAACTAACAATTAAGCACAAATGGCACCTCAAATAGAATATTACGAAGATGCTGTGCATGACAATATAAAATATGTACCACTCATTGCTCCCATTCTCATCTTAATCATTTCCAATATATAAATACAAACGGCCCACAATATTGAATTTCTTAAAAAAATATCTCATGTTTTACCTTCATATTCTTTTTTACATAAATCTTAGTTTTTCACTTTCTTTTTCATTAAATCAATTAGTTAATTAATTGATATAAACAGCCGAGAAATTAGTGGGGGAAATGACCAATCACACTGAAACTTATGAAACTTATGACCAATCACTTTCTTTTTCATTAAATCAATTAATTAATAAGTTTTGATCTGAATTTGATACTCAAGAACTACATAATTTTTATACCCAAAAAACGCACCTAAAATCTAATATTCTAGTATTTACATAGTTTTTATATCCAAAAGACGCACCTAAAATCTAAAATTCTAGTATATTGATAATAAAAAGCATATTTTCAACTCACACTTATAATATGTAATTAGTATATTACTCCTTACATGCAGGAGATTTGTTAGAGTGTACCTTTTAGACATATTATTTCAAGATATTTTAGGCTAAGTTTCGCAATGTTTAATATGAATTATATGATAATAGTTAGACCTATTTTTGAAATAGATGTTATAATATATTACATATAACATTATTTGTAAGTTGTATTACACAATGAGTTCTATAATGTTACTTGCAATTATTTGTAAGTAGTTGGTTTAACTATTAATATTATTTAATGTAGTATGTTGTTATCATTATTAAACAATTCATTTAGTTCGATTGGAAAAATATACTTGATTGTTCAAGTGCGAAAATGATGTGATAATCATTCAAACAAATCGACAAGTTTGTCTAAATGAAAATACTTGTATCTATCTATTATATTGTTGTTTTACCCCTCCATCTTCATAAATCCATGAGATTATCTTTTTAAAATGACAAGATAATTCAGGAGTCATGACGTCACCATCACATACCTAATTAAATTGATAGCTATATATTTGTTAACTTATACGGGAAGATTCAATGGATCACGTTCACTAAATCGATGGGTCCATGTAGATGTACCCATGTAGGTGGGGCCACGATAAATGGACCCCACACCTACTGTGGTGCCAAAATCAGAAGCGATCAATTTTGACTTTTATTTGTTTCTATTATTATTTTTTTTATTATCGATCTCCCTTTCTGTTTTTAGTGGACATTCACATTCTATAAGTTATTCATCCTCTACTTGTAGAAACTTAGATTCACCAATTTATCTTAATCGAAACCTTTTCTGTCCATCCCGACTCCATACTCGATCTCCCAAACGACAGCTCATCAATCCTTGAAGTTAGGGCTGCATATATTCAGATCAGACCGGAAAAGTGAACCGGACTAAAAATTACAGTTCGATCCGGTCCTGAACCGTAATGTTCCGTTTCAAAACGGATTTTACCCTATTAATATTTTTTAACTGGAAGAGCATCCGGTTTAATCTCAACCCGGACCGGATTTAATCTATATGAAAAATATATTTAAATTTTTTTAAATAAAAATAAAAATAAAATGGTCCGGTTTGGACAGCTTTACCTGGACTACTTTAGTAACACATATTTTATTAACTAAGGATTAGATAATGATGTATCTAATAGCTCATGACGCTGAAGCCTCCCAACTAATACAAATGGAGGGAGTATAACTAATTAACTACAGTATTTACAATCGGATCAAAGGAGTTCATTCTGCAAGCCAATCAAGATTAAAACATTCTTCTGCAACTTGAATGTGAAGCTTAGGCAAAGTGATTTCCAACTCTTTCCATGACCAAGAAATCTCCTCATCACAAACTACGTGACGCAATGACTGCAATGAACCCACCGAGTTTGGCAAAGAGCTTATGTGGGAGCATTCTCTCATGTCAATCTTTTCTAAGCTCATTAGCCTACCAACACCCTCTGGTAGACTCGCCAAATTCAGACATTGGGATATGTTAAGGTACTTCAACCAAACAAGCTGGGAAACTCCTGATGGTAACGCCTTCAGTTTCGGGCAAGCATAGAGCCTAAGGATTCGGAGGGAATCTAACAGACCCAGATCAGCGGGCAGTTCGAGTAGGGCATGACAGTTGGTGATGCTTAGGTTCCTGAGAGAACGTAACCAGCAGATGCTTTGTGGGAGTTGGGTCAAATCTATACAGTGATCGATTGTGAGATCGGTGAGATTGGGGAAAATCCAAGGTAAATCTACCACTGATGGATCTGAGTTTCTTTCCATTTTACAGAGGACAAGAGATAATTTACGCACTTGTTCTAAAGGAACGGTAGATGTCGGGAGCTGAGGAACACAAATGCTTTCTAACCAAAGACTTCTTAGGTTTTTTATGTTTGCAAAGACTGGTAGGTTTTGGAGAGTAGCATGTGAAGTGTTGTTGTTGACTAGAACCAATGCTCTTAGCCTTGGCATGTTGCTTATGAACGGCGGTAAGAAGAATTCACTTGAGCTGAAGTTCAGGATAAGCACTTCAGCCTTTGGGAAATTCATTGAGTACCAATCCATTTCCTTCATTTTCCCTATATAATGAAAGATTGAATTATGACTAAGTTCTTCTGGTTCTAACAATGAACATTAAGCACAGAGAGATGTAATACCTAAATGAAGTGAAACCAGCTGGGCATGAAACGGTTGGTCTATGTTTCGCTCCCATTCCCTTGGGGGCCTTTCTTCCATTCGAGGCATCAAAAGTCTCCTCCGTTGATTTATGTTCCCTTGGTTGCTCATATGAAGAGCAAGATCTCTCAAGACATCATGTTGGGTAACATAAATGTCATAGTAGCTGCTGTAAACGTCGCCAACACTGCAAAAAATGAAATGTAAATAAATAGGAATGTCTAAGATGCTCAAAAGAGTCATTGCATTGCATCTCAAGTGAGTCCGAATATGCACCGTGAATCTTTCTCCAAAGTTAGAAGATTTTTCTCGGAAAGTTCAATGAGAATAGCAAATGCTTCTTCGTTGTCAATATCATGAATCTCAATCCATATGTTAATCAGAACATCAAGGGGAATCTTTTTATCTTCTGGAAAGGCAGCCAGGTCTAAGAAACACTCCATGACCTTGCCTTGCAAGTAACCAATACTCACTTTCAAACGCTCGAGCAGATTAATCTGATGAGACTCACAAATAGGCTCACCGCGTGCCAATCTGTTCTTTGCACTCATCCAAAACATTGGAGGTTGGTCGCGTAGTGATGCCCCCACAACTTTCAGAGCCAATGGAAGCCCTTTGCATTCACTCACAAGCTAGAAAACAGCAATTTCACTTATATGAGTGACATATAATCAACTTGTCGATTCTCATATGCCGACGAAGAAAAAAGATGAAAAACCTTACCTGCTTAACCAGATTTTCATTAGCAGAGAAGGGAATCGTCTTCTGACCAAAAGTAGTGTTACAAAACAAAGACAAAGCTTCATCTTCCTTCAACAATTCCACCTCATAGGTGAGGTTGAAAACCGTCGGGAAATTAAACCTCGAAATAACCAGGGTTTTGCATGAGGTAACTTTAAAAACCAACTGCTCCAACACTGAGAGTGACCAAACATCATCCAAGATAACTAGCTTACGCATGCCTTGCTTCCATCTGCATTGGAGGGTTGTAAACTGGGGTACCACAACATTGGGACCTAAGTACTCAGTTCCTGATAGAAATCCCCATATCCTCAATCTCAATGCCTCCACATTTGGAGATTGTGATACTGTTAAGAATAAAATCTTGTTTCCAAAGTAATCTGTCAAAGGTTTAGCCAAAAACAACAAAGTCGTTAAAACAAATCCTTAAAGCTTAAACCTAAAGTTCATTGGCCAAAATCAATATTATAAGAGTTTACTCAAACCAACAATCTAGTTAATTCCATAAATTTTAGTAATACAATCATCAAAAGGAAAGAAAATTACTCTTAACATGATCATCTGAGCAAATCTCTCTTGTCAAAGTCGTCTTCCCAATTCCCCCAATTCCACATATACCTACAACTCCGGCGTCTTCCCTCTCCATCAGAAGTTCTCTCACCTTCTTCAACCCAACCCCCAAAGCGACACTCGAATTCCCCAAATTAGACTCACACTTGTTCCCTAATTCCTCCAATCTCCTCATTTCCTCCTCCAACCAGACACCTCCTCCGGCACCAGCCCCAATTTTCAAAGCACTAAGCCGTTGTTCAATCCGGTGTGCAGAGCCTTCGAGCCGATCAAATCGCTCTGCCGTGTCGAATCTTAGATGATGAACATCGGCTAATAGGTGAGCCTGCAATGGACCTTGGACGAAAGTAGCAACTCGCTTCTCCAGTTTCTCCATCTTCCTCGCCAATTGAAGGTTCTTGTAGACGTTCCACCGGCCTGAACCGATAACCTTCTTGGAGAGATCAAGTCCATCGCGTAAGAGCTCGGAGATACGGTCGAGTTGCGACTGCCGGAACTGAGGGAGCTCGACGCCAGAGTATTTGATTTCTTGGATGATTGGGAGGAGGTCGTTCAAGTGATTGATGAGTTGCTCGGCGCTTACTCTGCACAGAGCTGATTTTCGAGCGACGGAGAGTAGTTGTTTGAGTAGCTCAGTGGCAATCTCGCCGGCAAATAGGTCAGTGACCCCCATCAACAATGGGGAACAAGGCGGGTTTTGTGAAGATCCAAGGCAAAAATATCAGCGTAGGAGAAAAGGTGTGTAGGGGGGAGGTTTTTATAGAGAGAGCAGAGAGTTTGAAGTTGTAAGTCCAGAGTAAAATTAATAATTATCTCGTCATATTTACTGATTAATTTTTAAAATCACCGACGGTTCCTCCTCACTTTTTTTTTTTAGTAAATAGGTAGACGTTTAGCGCGGTTTATAATTTCGCATTGGTAGGTGCGGCTGAACGTAGGGTTAACGCGTGTCAATTTTTTTTTTTCAGAAACGAATGAAATTTTTTTGGGTTAATTGGGTAAGTAGGCACTTTTTGTGTATTTAGTATTAAGTAGGCCCTTTTTATATTTTGTAGACAAACTAGGCCCCTCTTATTTATTAATAAAGATTAATTGAAAGGGTTAATTGGTAATTTTACATGAGTCCAAGTCCAATCAATTTAATTAGGCCCAAGTTCAGTTCAGGCCCACACGAGTTAAGCCCAAGTTCAGTTCAGGCCCACACGAGTTAAGCCCAAGTTCAGTTCAGGCCCACACGAGTTACATACATAAGCCACAACAGTTACGTACACACACAAGCTGCTCAATCCAAAACACAAATGTTGTAGCTAGTGAGTATTGAACTCTGGGCAACAGGTTCAGTTCAGGCCCACACGAGTTAAGCCCAAGTTCAGTTCAGGCCCACACGAGTTAAGCCCAAGTTCAGTTCAGGCCCACACGAGTTACATACATAAGCCACAACAGTTACGTACACACACAAGCTGCTCAATCCAAAACACAAATGTTGTAGCTAGTGAGTATTGAACTCAGGCCCACACGAGTTAAGCCCAAGTTCAGTTCAGGCCCACACGAGTTAAGCCCAAGTTCAGTTCAGGCCCACACGAGTTAAGCCCAAGTTCAGTTCAGGCCCACACGAGTTACATACATAAGCCACAACAGTTACGTACACACACAAGCTGCTCAATCCAAAACACAAATGTTGTAGCTAGTGAGTATTGAACTCTGGGCAACAGGCCCTCCCTCCCACCCTTATACCAGCTGGACTAACTGAACTTCCAGTATTCTCTTGTAGATACACGATATTAATACACAATTTCTATTACATAAATTCAATTACACAAGTCCGTCATTTTTCAATTACACAAGTCCGTCATTTCTCAATTACACAAGTCTGTCATTTACACAAAGTCCGTCATTTACACAAAGTCCGTCATTTACACAAAATCCGTCATTTACACCGTCCGTCTTGTAGATACACAATATTGTGTGTCCTTGTGTATTGTCTAGCCGATAATTCCGTCTTTTTTCCATTACACAAGTCCGGTCCTTTGTTTACATAAGATTTACTACACGAGCTCAAATGAGTTGTACATACCCAAAATGCCATCATTTACGCAAGTTTGATCCGTTGTTTACACAAGGTTGAATTACGCAAGCCTCAAATGAGTTGCACAATCCAAAAAAATCAGTCACTTACGTTATTCCCGTCGTTTACACAATCCCGTCGTTTACACAATCCCGTCGTTTACACAATCCCGTCGTTTACACAATCCCGTCGTTTACACAATCCCGTCGTTTACACAATCCCGTCGTCTACACAATCCCGTCGTCTACACAATCCCGTCGTCTACACAATCCCGTCTACACAATCCCGTTTACACAATCCCGTTTACACAATCCGTCACGCACATATGATTCTCTGAATTTAAAGAAGCTATGAAAAAATGCCAGCTAATTCTCTGAATTTAAAGAAAATCATGAAAAACTATGTTTGTCCAAACAAGATCAAAGTACTTCATCCAGTAAATCATCAAACATTAACAGTAAAACCCAAATTGATATTATTCACGGAATTCATAAGAGAAGAGAAACACCCAACGCAAGTTAAAAGCGTCATATACGAAGTTCAAAGAAACTCGATTCATCTAGACAACTAAAAACGTGTAATTACGGATAAATCTGGCAACAATTTTCACTGTAATCAGAGTCCGAATATGAACTCTCTCTAAAATCGAAAAGAAATTCAAACTGAAAACCTGCAACTACAAGAAACTCGAATTGGGGGAGAATCAAGAAATCAGGAAAAATCAAGAAGATGGAGATCAGTTTATGGATCTGCAATACCATTTTGATTTGATCTTCTAGAGAACTACAATCAATCTTCCCTCTATCAATGAAGTGACTTTAGTTCACCTTGCCGGCGGAACAAACCGGAACCGATTTTTGACGAGGGCTGAGGAAGAGGAGAAGTGGCGGCGGCCGGAACCGATTTTTGACGAGGGCGGAACAAACCGGCGGATCTGCTTGCCGGCGGTTTACGATGTGAAGCGGCGAAGCAATAGGCGGCACCGAAGGTGGATTTGGGCGGCGATTTTGTTTCCTTGGTTGTAGCGTTTGCAACTCGTCAACAATGGAGGTTTGGGAAGAACCTGATCTGGATTGAGAGAGTTGAGATCTGAAATATGAAACTGACGCAAAAAAACCCTAACCGAATGATTTTATAGGCTTTATATTTTACATTTACCCTTATGCCCCTTTAACTAATTTATTTTAGATTAAAAAATTTAGACAAAAAATAGAGGGGCCTAGTTAGTATCTGATAAACAAAAAGTGCCTCATTAACTAAATTTTCTCAATTTTTTTGAACTACAATGTTATAAATTGTGCACTATTCTCTTATAAACTTTGAACTATTCCTATATAATTCATGAATTATTACTTTTTAATATATATTATCAAATTATTTATAAATTAATCGTTTATAAGTTATGAACTATTAATGATAGTTCATGAATTATAAAAATGCAATAAAGATTTTAATTTTTTTTATAAACTTTTATAAACTTTGAACGGTTCCTCCTCACTTTTTTTATTTATTTATTTTTTTTTTAAAAAAAGAAAATATATGTTTCCTTTTATGTTTGTTTCCTATATAAAAATGCAATAAAAATTCTTGTTTTATTTACTTTATAAAAAATAAAAATTAATCGTGTAATGTAGGTATAGTATATGAGTTTTTTTAAATAAAAAGATTTTAATTTTTTTTTAATTTATAAAAATATAAAATGGGTAAAGAGAGACTGTTTTAAAACTTAGAAGGCATCAAATTTTTTTTAAAAACTCGTGGATATCAAGAGAAATGGCAATAACTCAAGGTTATCAAGAGAAAATTCTCTGATAATAATTTTAACATTCTATTATTTTTTTTCGTAGACAAGGAATAAAATGTATTGTGTTTGTTTTTCATAATAATGCTAGCAAATACTTATATCAAATGTAACACTTTTTAAATTTTTGAGAAATATAATATGATTTTGACAAGATAATTACATTTATCTATAATTTATTAGAAAAAGTTTATGCGTTGCACGGATTCGAACGCTTGTAAACTATAACTAAAAAGTGTGGATTTTAACTCCCCATGTGGATATTATATTGAGTTTAACCAAAAACACAGTAATATTAGATAAATAAACTAAAATAAATTTTTATAAGGGCATGTACCATTGGGTTTTATAAAATTGAGTTTAACCAAAAACAAAGTAATATTAGATAAATATACTAAAATAATTATTATAAGGTCATCTACTATTGGACTGAATGATGCGTGTTATTAGACAAACCATGAGTAAGACAAAACTGAAGGGAGAAATGAATAGAGCGTGAAACTTTGAGGCTAAGATGAAGGCCCTTTTAAGGATTCCATTCGCATTCACAGCTAATAAGAACAGAGTACTACACCCCAAAATAGAGTTGATTTTTCATACTCCTTGTCATGCCAAAATAAAAGGAGTAATGAATATTGTCACAGACTACAATACACCTATCCGATAATAATAACAATCTATATAGCTTCAATGAGATTTATACAACAATGTAATTTGTCATTAAAGTTTATCAGAAATGTAATTTGACACGTGAGGCCGCCGAGAGCTTTGATCTTTAAAGCATCCAGCTGCAACCATTGAATCCAGAAGTTCAATCTGTCTTATGATCCAAGGAGGATCCTCTGCAGTAATCCACAGAGCCTCGCCCGTCGATTTATGTTTGAAATCTGGTGACTTTGGATTTCTCTTGTTTTGTCGCCAATCATGCCACTCTTGTGGGTTTGTGAAGAAGACTTGCCACAAATGCAAGCGGTCTTCTTTGTTTTTCAAACTAGATCCGCCTGTAGGTTTACCGGAGAAACACATATTAGAGATGAATCCGGATAGATAAACTACCTTTCAATGAAAATTAACGTCATGTCAAGAAAACAATATGAGATGGCGCAAATCATGGCTACCCTAGATATTAAATTAGTAATCAACACAAACCACCAACATGTTGGAAGGGTTGTGGACCAAAGTCCACAACAGAGACGTATAACTAGATTTCCAATAATAAAGACAACATTGCAAGTTGTTTGCATCTCATAGCGTTTTTCAGATCAATCCACGAAAATGTTTCTCATGACAAAGTCCAGAATGATGAAAAAATTATTCATAGAATCAAATATTGCCATAATTTAACATAATTGAATTCCTTCACTGTTAAAGCCAGGAGAGCTCCTACCTTGTGGTTTTGACTGTGAGACTTCATCAACTCTCTGCTTTTCATTGTGTTGTTTAACATAATTGAATTCCTTCACTGTTACCTGGACAAGCAGAAAACTGTTACTTTAGATGCCCACTGCAAACAACAACAAAAGTGATTTTCTTGTCAAGAATGGTGAGCAAATAAGGAAACATCACAGTTGCGCTTCCTGCGCCCTGTAGGCGCCTGCCTTCTTTTTTTGTACAAAAAATAAGTTCAAAATATTTTTCCAAAAATACTTTGTCCCTATCTTCAATAGTATTTTACATTATTAATTAAGTACATAAGTTTATAAATAGATATCAATAGAAGCCCTTAAATGATAAAAATCATAAAATTATTCATAGAATCACATAATCATGACTTCTTTTTCTACAACTTTCCCAGAACAATACCGAACTCCTTTCGAGGACATTCCAACCCAGATTTGGTGCCACTACTTTGTTGTAACCAGACACCAAGCTTTGCCAGACCTGTGAACAATTGCCGTGGCTGGAAAGAGTTGCAGGCCACCCACTACTAGCAACCTTATACTTACTGCAGATGACTTTAGCCCACAAGCTATCCCTGCAATGAAAGAGCCTCCAACTCAGCTTGCTTATGAGAGCCAAATTTGAATCCGCAGCTGGACGAAGACCAAGACCCCCATTAGATCTCGCCTGACAAAGTTTCTTCCATGAAAGAAGGTGCATCTTTCGCTTCTCTACCGTGCTCCCCCAGATGAAATTGCAGCACATTTTATCGAGCTCAGTACATATAGAAGCAGGAAGCAGAACCGTGCTCATGACGTAGAGTGGAAGTGCAGACAAAACCGATTTAGTCAAGGTGACCCTTCCAGCAATGCCGAGGGCATGTCTCTACCATCCCGAGAGACGTTAGTGAACTCTTCTCGATCATAGGGTGAAAGGTTTCCTTTATTAACAGGGCCATGAAATAGCAGACTTCCTAGGTATTTCCCCAAGTGTCTTGTAGCGGGAATCCCGCATTCTGTACTTAGGCGTGCTTACAACTCCCCCCTAATATATTGTGACACGAAAATCTGAGATTTAGTAAGGCTAACTGCTTGTCACGAGGCCTCACAAAACCTCCTCAGAATCTGTTTAACAATACCAACCTGCTAGACAGAGGCTTCTGCAAATAGGAGGATGTCGTCCACAAAAGATAAATGTGAAAGAGCAGGTATTCCCCGGGATAACTTAACAGGCTTCCAGTCCCCTACGGAGACTGCTCTATCAATCATGTGCCTAAGTCTCTCCAGACACAAGACGAAAAGATAGGCGAAATCGGATCACCCTGCCGGAGACCTCTAGTCATGTCAAAAGTGGGAGTTTTCTCACGATTCCACAAAACCTGCATGAAACCCGAAGAGATGCAAGCCGTGATCCATTCCACCCACCTCTGGGGGAGCTCAAGCTTCAAGATCATCCAGCCCTTACGGCCCTTCTTTTTCTTCTTCATCGAATGAATAGCTTCCTGTGCTAGGACAACATTGTCCGAAATCATCCTCCCCGGAATGAAACTACTCTGAGTAGGGGCCTTCTTCTATTCTTCTCCTTATCCTGTAATCATTTAGCTGTGCACATCCATCCCCCTTTCCATCCAACTCTCTCCTTTTCCCTCTCATCTTAATTGATAAGATCTCCGGTTGTACCCCTCTGCACAGTCAGCAGTTGCTGCATTTGCTAGAAGAACTATTTTTTCAATTTTGTGGTTCATATTTCTTGCTTGTTTTTTTGCTTTTGAACTCAACTGAACTTTGTTTTCAATTTGATATGAACTAAGGTGTTTTATTAATAAATCATCAATGAGGCGAGGTGTTTTATTAATAAATCTTCAAAGAGGCGTGTGCCTAGACACAGTGTGCCTTACGCCTGGGCTCCAGGAGCTCCTGCGCCTTGTGTCTTTTACAACAGTGGTTGGTTCTTGAAACAATTTCATCTGATTTTTTCATCCTAAAGACTGTTGTTAGCAGCTACCCACCATTCCACCACAAGAGAGGTATCAAATACCACAAAACAAGTAGAAAATATAACCACTATGTTGGTGGTAGATGTAGCACCAATGCTAAATATTGAGTACTCAATAAGACATACACCAATGTTCAGCTTAACCGTTGTTTCATTTAATCATTCATATGATCAATTTACAATAGAATTAACTTATTCACCAAAATTTGCATAGTATCAGCAAGTGACCAATATTTATAGACCAAGCTATCATATCAATTCCTAAGTACACATAAAATCCATACGTGCTTTCATGATTTTCATGTCATTTTTCACAAAACATAAGGTAAGCATCAAAGCAACAGATCGAGTACTCAATAGGAGAGGTTTAATCTTACCAGCTTATAATTTAACATTCAAGGCATTACCTCTAATAGGCTGAGATTCTGAGAAAAAAAAACATACAAGAAACATAACCAAGATCAAACAATTCACGGCGTGTCATCAAGTGCACATAATACCAAGAGTTCTGGCAATGCGAAAAAAAAAAGAAAGTATTTTAAGTATTGCAAATACATATCTAATTGGCGGCTATATACCATCGATGAGCATTAGAAAAGCAAGAAATAATATTTCAAAAGCAACAAAGAGAATCTACCTTGTATCGTAATCTATCATTTCCAGAAGACTCTGGACTTCTGAAAGCCTCTAGTCGACCTGAAACATAAATATAATCTCCAGAATTTAGATGTTCCAATGCTACTTTCGCAATCTCACCCCACATCGCAACTTGAATCCTGCTATCAACAAAGTAATCATAATCTCGTTTTTCCTTGTCATTGTCTGAAATAAAATTGCACAAATAATATCAAATGTCACCACAAAACTAAATTTTGATTTTAGCATTTCACAGCCATTTAAACATTGTTCTCAAGTACATGCATTCAACAAACACTAAATTGAAAGAAAAAAAAAAATGGATCGTGAAATTACCTAAAGAAACTGTCAGAATCAGGGGAGGTTTTAACACTGAGCATCGTATAAACTCCGAAGTAATCACCTCGCGTATTATAAACTGTGGGAGTTCGCTCCACGGTGCCGATCAAGCAGACCGAATTATGTAAGTGCGAGCGCTGCTCCAATAGACTAATAGAAAGTGGGCGAGAGTACTTCAAAGCATGATTGTAGACCGCACTTCCACCTCCGTCCGATTGGTCCTCGAAAATGCTCGCCGTTCGATTTCTAGGGCTCACGACCGACGTTTCAGGACTGATAGAAGAGAATGAGGAGACGAAGCGAAGAAATACCAAGCGTTGATTAGAAAGTCCGCCAGAAAGAAGCGATCGCAGAAGAAACGCCGTCGTCGGTGTCATTGGCGGAGGTGGAGGCGTGGTTTGCTCTTAGTCGAGGGAGGGACCAGGACTGCTTTGGCGGGTTGGTTCGCTATGATTGTTTCACTTTAAAGTTGGGCCAGTCATTAGGATTGCTCAATTTGGGCCTGAACATAAGCCCATTTAGATGGGAGATGGGCTGATAATTTGGCCCATCATTTAATTTCTAGAAAAGGGATCCGAATAAGAAGACATGTCAATAACGAAACAAAAACGATCAGAAGCCGATGAAGCATCATGAAAATAAACACAAAGAAGACAATGACATCCAAATCTATTATACAATTCATAGATAATAAAAGAGTTTGAGATGACGTGACACGCTGTGCAAACAGTAATCAAATGAAATGAAGTTCTCACAATTTTTTTGCCAATAAATTTTTAATTTTTAAGGCAGATTTTTTTTTACTAAACTAACATCCTTTTATTGAAAAGATTGTTTTTTTCTTTTACAACCAACCTATTTTTTGGAAAAAAAATATTTATTTTTAAACTATTTTTTTTGCGAACCACTTGCCACTCCCATCAATATCTCAAGGGTCCAATAAATCGGAAACTTAACTTTCCTTCTTCGTGTCCAACATGTATGACGCTTTGCGTCCATGGTATTCTAGGTTAGGTCTATTACATATCAGACTCTAGAGGTCTGCGCCTCTCTCTAACACGCCATCAGACGACCCAATCCAGCTATCGTCACATCTACCATCAAAATTCCAACTCCAAGGGGTACTAGAATTCCGTTCATAAAAAGCCTAACAACGGTCATCACCAACACATTTCGACTATCATGAAATGTGCGCTCATTCCCCGGAAGCGTCCGGATGCCACTCGTTCTCATTTTAGCATGGAGATTATTAACATGTCCTTTAAGGCTTCAAGAGCCCTCTATAACTGACCATACGTCCGAGGACAAAAGCCGCCCCGAAAGATAATTGGGCCCTTAAGTGGTACTATCCCGCTGCCCTACAAATCTCGAGATGTGATGTCCACCTCAAACCAAAACGATGGTACTCAATACCCTAGGTAATCTCACTAATACTTACTGCATTCCACAAATAGCCGACTCATCGGTCCTGTTTCCCAAGACGGTGTAAACTACGTTATCTCCGTTATCTCCGTCGGTCGGTATATAATGACCCAATTACGTCACCACCGTTACGTGGTCTCAAACCGGTAATAACCTCTATGGAGGTATCCTCCCACCCCACTGCATAACTTGCGGTGGATGAAGTCTTCTTCCTCGTCTTTGGGTTCTCAACTTGACCTACGACGAGTCACATATGGCTATGTACTTAGCCACCTCGGCCTTAAGGTTGTCTCTCCAATGTGAACATCTCCAAACTAGACACCTCTTACCAGCGCCATGGTGAACTAGTAAGGGTAGTGCGAGCATCCTGGAGGCTCTATCTCAATTCTCCGTTATACGTACACATAAACGCTCCTCGAGACCTTATATCCCTGATCTTTCTCGAAGCCTTTCAACTCTCATGATTCTGTCCGATCTCTTCAATTATCATCTTCGTTAAAAAACCGAGGTTGAACCGTCACTTAAGTTGTGGTGTTCCTCTCAAAGCGTCCACTTATTAAGGGTTTTGGTGATCGCATTCACCTACCCCGGATGATATCAAACTCATAAGGCCGTCGTCCTGAACCATCTTTAACCATCACCTTTGGTGGGTATTCAACTCTTGCAGAGCAATATATACACAAGTCATACTCTTGTCGTCCGTACACAACTAACATGTCGCTCATTACACCATTACCTCCATCATATTAAGTGCGCGCATTAAAGCGCCTAACTCTTGACCCTTCCTCGGTCATTCTCCTTATACGCCCACAATCTAATCGATTTCCTTAGAAAGGAGGGAGTGCCCAAACCATCCCGCAACTCGGCGGTTATGGTCCAACAACTCATAGGTTGCATAGCTCCCCTACGTACCTTGGAGATATGCCTCAAAATATCACCTCACCCTCATTGGGTCAACTTGATACTTATCAAAATCGTTGCATCCCTTATGAGGTCACCTCGGACGTCTTATCTTGCTTAGACAGCTATGCCTATCCTCTTACCCTACACAACCCGTATCACCGTCTTCTCGTGTCATGCTTGTTCCTCTAAATTCCAAGAACATAACAAGCCGTTCTCAACAAATGAGAACTCGAAGGACCACTCGAAACCACAAAACGAATGTCGCTACTGCAATCTGCTTCAGAAACTCGATAAATGCACATTGTTAACAACTCAAACTTCACCAATCACACTCGTGAGTCCAAAAGGCCTCACACAACCTGTAGTCACCAAACCGGCCCTAAACGCCGTCTTTCGATGGTCCTTTCTTTACTCCACCCAAATCTGATGGCATTTGTAACACCCCGAATCCGCGGGACTCGAGATGCTACGGGTTGGGACCTCACAATGGGTCCCGACCCTTAGCTTGACAACAATTTCACCGGATCTTGCAACAAGGCACAAATAAAGGCCAAAACCAAATACATTTTATGCAATGCAAAGAAACCCAAAACCAAACAAACCAAAGACTTCAGCCGAGATACAACCGAAAGACCAAATGCCATACACGCGGCATAAAATATATAATGAATACAAAACTCAAACACGACTCCAACCAAAACCCAATCCTAAAATGTACGGAACCCCGGCTGCCCACTCTTCCGGATCTCTCGGCCGCATCCTAACCTGCAAGACAATCTACAATAATCGGTATAAAACCGTTAGCTAATATTCGAAGCATTAGAATCAAGGTGAAAGGCACAAAATCAAGTAAATCAACATAACACACAATATATACCAAAGCACGCAAGTCCAGTTTATTATCTTTTTATTATTAAGTCATATCCCGTTCTAATTCAACTTAGGTTGTGACACGAGAGTCATCGAAACTCGCCTCAGTCCCTACTTACTGGCATGGAATGGTACTGATGCATCCGACCGTCTACCAGCACGGGATAGTCGCCGAGAACCTCCTAGCTCTCGCGGGAGCCAGGCAAGTTGTCACCGCCCCTTATCATACACTTGGGACATAATATATAAAGGTCGGTAATCCTAATTCCGGTTTTATAAGTTATAATGAAAGCAATAAAACACACACCACCAAACACACATCAAATCTAATACATAGAATACGAGCTAAGTAAGTCCGGAGACTTACCTCGTCACACACTCAACTCACAACACTCTCGCTTCCTTAGGGAGGAAGCCCACAACCTGCTCACAACAAGATATCTATCAAAACCCGCTCAACTCAAGAAGTCTAAGACTTCTATACAAATGATCTACGCGAGATCGTTTGACTCACATTCTAGGACAGTATCCTAGAATCCCCCATGCTCACATCACACTCAACAGAAGCTAGAAGTCCTTAGACTTCTAGACCCTTTGATCTCGTAGGATCATAACTCATAGTACATATTAGGATAAACATACCTAGTCCAAACAAACGCAACGATAACAACACCATGTTAGGATACGCATATACTAGCCCATAAACTCAACAACCATATACTCCAATTCTCAAACCTCACAAGCCTCACAAGATAACGTCAACACCTCAAGTCATAAAACATTTCACAATCCTCAAACACCCGCCTAAGGTCCATAACCACTACTTGGTATTTACTCTAAGTTATGCTAGATCCAACCTAGCATGATACTAAAACTTAACATAACTAGATCGAAGGGAAAGAATACTCACACGACGTCGAAAGATGGAAGTCGTTCAACGGATGCCGACTTGGACTCGTTAGGCCTTTATCGGGGCGCTTCCGAACCTAGCACCAAACTAAGCAAATTTAGCTTATAAGCTAAATTTGAACGGAATAAAGAACATATATAATATAAGGAAAACCCCACTTTTAAAACCCAAGTTAAAACCGTAAATATATTTTCCGGGCAACCTATACGACATCATAAACCCAAGGGAAACTCGTTTACAAAACCATGGATAAAGAAAACCGTTCACCCGTTTTCCGGGCAATTTATACACTTATAAAAACATGGGTCATAATTTGCAATTTAATTTTCTGGGCCAAATCTGTAATTATTTCAGTAAGGGCAGATTTGTTAAACTTCAAAAACAAGGGTCAAAAACACAATTACGAAATATGGGTTAGAAACTGCAATTATAATAAAATTTAGGGGCCCCGATGGTAATTACACAAGTAGGGTTTCTTAACCCCCTTCAACGCATCGGGAGGACAAATCCAGAGGGTCATCGGCGCTTCAGAGGCGAGGGCAAGCAGGGCAGGCGGCGACGTTGCAAGCGAGCGGAGGGGCTGCGGCGGTGTGCTCCTTCGGCTGGTATGGTTTCCGGTTCCAGAGGGCGAGGCGAAACTGCCGGCCAGTGGTTGCAGCATAGGTGAAGAGAGACAAATAGAAGGGAGGTTGGGGAGAGTCGCAGGCTCCGGTAGGCTGGGCGAAGCAAGGGCGGAGCACTCCCCGGCTGGCTCCGATGGCGACGGAGGCGATGAAGAGGCGGCAGCAGGGCGGCCCACTTCCGGCGGTCGGTTGCTCCATCCCTGCGACAGAATGGGGAAAACAATAGGGTTCATCTTCACTTCTTTTTTTTTGAATCCAGATGCGGCGGAGAAGGCATATGGCGCAGGATGTTGGCCGGCTTGGCCTTCGGTGGCTCCTGGTAGGGCAAAGGCAGGGCTCTCCGGTGATGCAGCACATTGAAGGCGGTGCGTGGGTATTCTCGGCGGCTCGATCCAGATGAAGAAACAGGGAGTTGCAGAGGGTTGAAAATGGATGATGGAGTGAGCTGCTCATGGCTACAAGAAACAAAGGAGGGTTGCTGCTTGCTTGGAAGGGTGGAAGGTGAATGATGAAGTGGGCTGCTTGCTGAGAAAACAAACGGTCAAGAGGAGAGGGAAGCTTGCGTGAGGGAGAGTGAAAAACAGACAGTAGAGGTGCTATAGATGGACAACTGTTGGGTAGCATCACACGTAAATGTGCTGACTGGGAGAAGCCCAAAGGTTAGAAATTAATAAGAAACAAGTAAATTAAAATAAAGGAAGTAAAACAAAGGGGAATACACTCCATTCGAATAAACCGGAACCGGGTTTTCGACTCGGGAAACTTTTCCGACGTTTTACGAAGATAATAATACGGATATACGTGAACGTACCCAAAATATAAATTAACTCGAGAAAGATATTTTACGCCTTACAATACTTTTGAAATAAAAATATTTAATCTCGTAAAATATCGATAGAAGTCGGAGAAATAAAAGAAAAAAAATCGAAAACGCGCCGAAAAATAAAATAAAAATTGGGGCGTTACAATCTCGACTTCAAGTCGATCTTGTAAAACTTAGTCATCATATGCAACAAGTCTTCACGAGCCTCTCACTACGGAGAAGATACCTCAACCTGTCATTAACCATACACCTCTCTTGATAGTCGAAGTACAACCTTTCCACCTCGTACCTTTCTCAAAACCTGTACCAAAATTCTAGGTGGGGAAAACCCGAAGAATTTCCCATTGAAACCACCGCAACTCCCAGCTCGTAAATTCTCGAGTACTACCATCTTGAGCTTGCATCTTGCAATATTACTATAATCTCGGCCCTCAATTCTACACTATAGCCACATGGCTCCTTCGGGTGAGTCCAAAAGCGTTGAATCATCTCCTGTTCGCGACAATGCATCAACCGGTTCATAATGAGAGAATATCATGCACCTTCTTAATCATGCTCAAAGGAAACTTCACATGTCAAACTCATGACCGCAAAAGGTGATGTAAGGTCCTTACAATCCCTCTCTGGGAGGTCTAATCATAATTACTTGCTTTAACCACTTCACGTTATATGTCCAAGACACAAGCGCCTCCTTACCATTGGCATTGAACGGTCGGCATACATCAACTCCTAAAATCGATCCACTATATTTTACAATTTTGTTTACTCTTCCCTTCCGGGCTCATCACTAAGCAATCCCGCACACGTACGTTATCGATTGCCACCGGTCAATTTATAGTTGGCCTCCTTGAGGTCGTCGACTTAACTATCTTTTATGCTTTTCATTTCACCTTTAGCCCGAAGGCTACCCTCCTCGGGGTACTCTTACTTTAACTCCGTTAATTCAGTCTACACTCTTATACTCTTCCCTTTCATGGGCTTAACCACTCTCTCGAGATGTCCTTCGGGCGAACCTTGCAAACATCTCTATAGTTAGATGGTGTCCTCTCATGTGTCTCTTAGGTTGGTACTCAACTCCTTTCATAATAGAAAGCTCCTCTTCTCATCCTCTCGGGGTCAACATCAATTCGTTTTTCTTCTTTCTTGACGTTTCTTGGCATTATTACAATTTCGGAAAAACGGTCCACCCCACCAAGGAATTATACTATGTGAATCCTCACCGCGCCATTCTTCTCACAATTCTCGTAAGTCCGAATAAGTCATCCCACCGGTAATCTAGGAACTTTACACTTTATCTTTTGGTACCTCCATAAGATTAACTTACGGCCTCCTAATCCTCTCGTCGTCACTTGATCATACGTCTCAACCCGACTCCCGTGCTTAGGAGTGTCTAGGGAAAACATGCCTTAAATGGGATCGCCACTTGCAATCCTTTGCACTTAATTCACTTATTCCGTTTATCGTCACGTCACTTGAACTCCTCCATAAGTTGGTTGTCTCTAGTTTCTCTCGTTTCCGTTCAATCATTGTTTCTTCAAAACCGCTCCACATCTCCATGTTACTTTCTTGCTGGTATTAATCTCGATCTCGACTTCTCTTAAGTTATTTCAAGTCTCTCTTCTACTTGTTCGTCCTTGCGGCGATAACTTCAATAGCCTTCTCATGGTTGCTTTGCCATCCTCGAAAGGAATCCGATGATACGTAAGGCGTTCGCTAAACTTGATGCTCCACTCGATACATGATTCTACTCGTCCTCACATGTATACTATTCTAAGTTCAACGGCGTTGTCCCATATCTACTTACTCTACTATGTATAATAATCATATATATATATATATATATATATCTACTTACTCTACTATGTATAATAAGCCTTATGTCCATTATACTACTAACATATCATGCCACAAGTAGAAACTCATATAGCATAACAAGTCCAAAACAACTTACAATCCAACATGAATCCATAGTCCAAAACATCCTAAGTCCACAAGTCCATATATATATATATATATATATATATATATATATATATATATATATATATATATATATATATATATATATATATATATATATAATATAATAGTCAAGTACTATATCACCGAGGTCCGCGGAGGAAGTGGTGGTCCCGTACATACTACCCCAACTGACTCATGCACATGAATTTTGAAAATGAAAAGTCGGAACCCGTGGGGGTTCTGTTTATTCCTCATTCGGCCTTTAGAAGGTTGCGAGTGCCATTGTTGTCAACCTAGGGCTCTGATACCACTTTGTAACACCCTGAATCCGCGTGATATCGGAATGCTACGGGCGAGACCTCATAATGGGTCCCGACCCTTAGCCTGACAGCAATTTCACCGGACCTTTCCAACAAGACACAAATAAAGGCCAAAACCGAAAACAAGTTTAAGGAAATGACATGATTCCTGAAAACAACAAGAAAGGAAAGACATCAGCCGTCTATACAACAACGCCAAGAATACACCATATAATATACAACGATAATACATGGACTCAAAAACCCAAACTCGACCTAAGATGTACGGAACCCCGACTGCCCACTTCTCCAGATCACTCGGCAACACCTAACCTGCACGTCAACTACAACAAGCGGTATAAAACCGTTAGCTCACATTCTAGGCATTATAAAGATAACAAAGGCACAAACACACACGGAAACACACATAACACGCATCATACTTGTATACATTCACATCCGTTACTTATTATATTTTTAGGTTGTTCCATATCTAATCCATTTGTTCAAGTGTGACACGAGAGTCTTATAACTCTCGCCTCTGTCCCCGTGTAACCAACAGGAGTGTGGCGGTGCCCAACCCGTATACCCTGAGGGAGTGATGAAGAAGCCCGCCCGTATACTGTGTATGGCCTGGTCGCAGAGATCCCCCCAGTCTCCCTCGGGAAATTGGGCAGTGATATCACCGCCCGATAATAACATACAATGGGCCAAATATATATAACCGAGTTGCCCTAATCCGGTTTAATGATTATAAACAAAGATAAAGCACACACCACCATCACATATCCACATATTGCGTAAAAGCGATCTAAGTAAGTCCGTAGACTTACCTCATCTCAAAGCTAGATAAAAACCGATCTCACTTCCCGTGGGAATACTCATCACCTGATCATAACAAGGAATAAATCAATACCACTCTCATAAGCTAGAAGTCCTTAGACTTCTAGACCCGATGATCTCGCAAGATCATAAACCATAACCCATACTATGACGAACTATCCTAGTCTCAACAAAGGCAACGGTAACAACTATATGCACATCCTAGCTCACAAACTCACATCCATGCACTAACCATCTAAACCCTCACAAAGCCTCACTATGAAGCCCTACCCTCATCTCATAAACCAACTCAGAAACATTCAGCCATCAAGCCATAGATCCTTCCGAAAATCTCACAAACTCGCTTAAGGTCCACAAGCCACTACATGGCATTCCAACTATCCTAGGTCCAATCCTAGCATGCTTCTAGTCATCAACACTCTTTAAGGTCATCAATGAACCTATAATCAAGGTAGGGAACTCACCAAGCAAAGGCACGGGCTCGGAAGGAGGAAGAACAACCGCAAAAGGGAGAAGAAGACCGCAAGGGCGTGTTGGCTGAGCTAGTGGCCGCTCCTGCGGCCCAGAGGTCCGCCCCTGCGGCTCCTGGTGGCCGCCACTGCGGCTCCTGCTGGCCGCCCTTGCGGCTTAGGGTATTAGCCGCCCCTGCGGCTCTGAAAATCCGCCCCCGCGGTCGAACAATAGAGGGTGCTCAGCGATGGCTTCTTCGACGATTTCTTGTTGTGCCTTGGCCTCCTAGCTTCCTTGCTTGGCTCCAAAACATCCACACACATAAACATCATCATACCACTCTATCCAAGCTCGATCCAAGCACATGCAAGCCAAAGAAGGAAGATCTTGAATGAAATCAATGGCTTCCACCATTGAAGCTCAAGGAAGAAGAAGGAAGAAGATGAAGGAGGAAGAAGAAGATTACCTACAACAGTATAGCTCGGATCTTCTGTCTCCATCTTGTATCCAAGAGGAGTAGCTCATACAACCTAAGGTGGAAGGCCATGGAAGATCCAAAGGAGAAGGTGGAGCCAAAAGAGAGGAAGGAGAGCAACTCACGTGAAAGAGAAAAAAAGAGTATAGAGAGAGGGGAGGAAGGAAGGCTGCCACCAAAAGGGGAAGCTTAAGGGTCAGCTGACCCATTCTCCAAATATGCTAGGAACCGAGGGGTCCAAAAGTGAGGGTGGAAAACGAGAGGTCGGAACGAGATTTTTGGAATAAAACCCGACGCTCAGCACTTCGTGCCTGCGGGAAAACTGAGTCGCGCCTACGGGAAGGTCTATAAACCGCTCAACAGCCGGAATAAAAATTCCGGATGTTACATTCTGATTACTTAAAAGGGTTTTAAACGGTTAACCTTGTTGATGGTGGCCGAGAGGGAGCTGAAGAGGAAGCCGTCCTTGGCGGCACTGCAAGGGGTGTAACACCCCAAGTTTTGGGAAATCAAAGCGTTACGGGCTAGGACCACACAATGGGTCCTGAACCTCAGAGTAGCAACAACACAACGAGGCACAAACGAACGAAAACCAAAACTCAATATAAAACCAAAGGTTTAAACAAAGGAAAACGTAAAAGACTCGCAACCGAGTTCAAAACAAAAGGAAACAACAACTAAAAACATAAACCCGATCCCGTCCTATAATGTACGGGAACCCCGGTTGACCACATCGTCCGGATCACTCAGCAACACCTATATCCTGTAAGACATCTACAATATCGGTATAAACCGTTAGCTAACATTCTAGATATCAGAAAGACTGTAAAGACACGAACACACATAAGGTAAAGTAAACACATCATCATGCTCATTAACAACCGGTTATTATCTTTATTTACGTTATCCAATTACTAACTAATTCAACTTATGGTTATTACACGAGAATCGCTACGATCTTGCCTCCGTCCCCTTTCACCAACAAGAATAGAACGTATGCATCCTTCTGTCACCTGCTGGACTGGTCGCGAGAGCACCTCCCAGTTTCCTCATTCTGAACTAGACAAGCGGTAACCGCCCGGTTATAATAAACTTGGGCCAATTAAGGTATAACAAAGTCAATCCTTTTCCGGTTATTAGTTATAACATGATAAACAACACAAACAAACCAAAACAATCAAACCAATATGCGAAATAAAGCTAAGTAAGCCCAAGAGACTTACCTCACTCGAATGTAATCTCAACACTCATCAAACACTCAAATATCCCGGCGAAAGGAGCAAAGGGAAGCCTGCTCAACAAGGCATCACGAATCAGGAACCGAAACGATTGCTAGAAGTCTATACCTTCTAGTCTCCATGATCTCTAAGAGATCTACACAAGATAGGGTCACAAACTCTAGTCTTACAAAATACTAAGGGTCAACAACAACCAAAAGAGCCAAGGAAAGGAACGAGGGAAGCAAGGAAGGAAGCAACTCACAAGAATGGGAGTTACTACAGAAGAAACCATAAGAGTGGCGGAGCAAGATGCAGGGGCGGCTTGCCGCGGGGCGGGGATGTGCAGGCGCGGGGGTGGATAATGGTCCAGAAGCATTGTTGGCTTCTTCAACGACAGCAGAACCACGACAACGTCAAAGCTTGCTCTTCCAACATTCTCACACTTCACAACTCAACCACGGGAGCCTGTGAGCATCAAAGGATCATCAATGGAATGCTCCACAAGAATCAAGGATCAAACTTGATTCTTGGAGACGAAGAAAAGAGAAAAGGAAGGGAGAAACGAAACATCAAGAAGCAAGGTGCAGCAACACCTGAACGTGATGAAGAACAAGGGAGGAAGAACTTATATGTTCAGCAAGATCGCAAGAAGCAAGGCTGCAATACTCGAGGGTTAAAGAAAGTGTAACCAAGAAACGGGAAAAGGAAGAAAATACGGGAATATATAGAGAAGGGATGGAAAGATAGAAGGAAAGACGTTCTAGGGTTAGGAAGAAGATAAGGAAGCCGACCCATAAGATAGAAGATCGGATATTCTATCTATGGAAAGAAGATAAAATGAACGAAAATTGACCGGGCATGATCTGCAGCGAATTCGCAAGGGCGGATCGGTCGTGCCGCAGGGGCGGCCTCTTGTCACCGCGGGAGCGGTGACACGCACAACTTGCCGTTGGGGTGGCCTTCTTCACCGCGGGGCGGTGAAGGCAAAAACTGGGATCTTACAAGGGGTTCCTCGACTCTCTTAGATCGGAAACGGCGGAGGCAAAGACGGTGAGGTCGAAGGCAGGCTCTTCGATTCCCGGTGGTGTCAAGGCCGAAGGGAGAGATGAAAGAAGAGGAGGAGGATTGGGTTCCACAAGGAGGGTGAGACGAGATCTCGAGGTCTCCGGTGTCTTGATGGCGGTCCCAGCGAGGTTTACAAGAGAAGGAGAGGAGCGAGAGAAACTTCAAGGAGGGGACAGAGATTGCAGGTGGTGGTGGTCTTCGATCCGGCGTTGGCGAGGAGTTGTAGGGAGTCAAAGAAGAAATAGAGGTGGAGGATAGGTTGTGTTGAAGCGAGAGAGAATAGAGATGTTGGGCTGTACAAGACAGAGGCTAAGAGAGGTGGGAGCATGTGTTAAGATGTGTGGAATATTGTCCCACGTTGACAATATGATAATACTCGAGCCTAACATATTAGTAAGGTTCACTTTACTTGGTTATGATCAAATTAAACTTGTATATTCGAAAATTTAACAAATCATACACATACCACAATAATCTTTATACACAACTTTAAAATATTTTTTAATAAATATTTATGCAAGACACGAGTAATAATCACTAGAAAAGATCTTCCCAACCACACAATTTTTTTTAAAAAAAAGTAAGAAAAAGTTTGGGCCTAATTTGTGATGGAGTCTTGAATTTCCTCTAGGGTTCTGTCCTTAGTTTCTGGCACCCACTTGAAGACGAAGAAGCATGTGAAGACATTGACCAATGCAAATATAAAGAAGGTCCCTGAAAATTATAGAGGGTGAAGTGTTAGTAAGGTAAGCAAAAAAGAAATAATGTGAATATTGGAGTGAAGAATTACCAGCTAAGTTCCATTCCATAAGGAAGTTGAAAGCATAAGACACTATCCAAGAAGTTACACAACTAACTGTTGTGGCTAGACTCCCTGCTGTGCCTTTAACATTAACTGGAAATACCTGCATTTGTTTTGGCCTATGTAGTTAACCGTTTTAAAGTAAAATGAAACAAGAGAGAATGAAACAAGAGATTTGGTCACCTCAGCCATAATAATGAAGGGTATCCCTCCCATTCCTAAAGGATATGCTGCAGCAAACAACTGTATATCAAAGTTAGCAACACTTTTTCCATCCATCCCAATATGACATATGACCCCAAAGTTCAGTTGACTTACTAAAATCCCGATGTAACCTAGGCTTGGGCTTATGCTCGTCCACAATCCAAGATGCTGTAAACACACGGAGTATGTGTGTCATTATATGTACAAGCAAGATAGATAGGGTTTGTTGTGATTTGTTATTGAGGTATATATATGTACCTTTAACAAGAATGACAACCCTGCTAGAGTGCAAGCCATGCACATTCCAGCAGCCGATACCTACAACTCGATCATATTTGATCTTATTCTTTTCACAAGGGGAATTAATATGCATATATATTTGCAAGTGAAATGGTTTGGGGTTTTTACCAGAAGCAGTGGTACCCTTCCTAGTCTATCCATCAGGATTAAAGCCACAATAGTCACTGGAACATGAACAATAGCCATTGATATAGTCCCTATAGTAGTTGAAAATCCTGTTACAAAGTAGGAAATGATTTTAGTTTTGACTCATTCACACAACTAGCAATACAATACAGAAAGAATTTGGCCAAATAGACCCTTTTCTATTTCCATTAGGTTTGTGTACCCCTTCAATTCAATTTTTACCATTTTCATTAAATTGAGGTTGAAAGGTAAGGGTTTGATTAGGGGTAGATTTACTAAACATATTTATACCATGAATCTAGTTAGTAGAGAAATCTCAAAAAGGCTTACTTAGCTAATTTTACCTACAATATATACTACCTGCTGATTCAAAGATTGCACTTGCGTAACATATGATTCCCATGGTCCCGCCAAACTGAGCCAATGCCATTAGACCAAGTCCAAGCTACAACAACATACATCAAGTAGTGTATTAAATGTGTTAGTGCATTTATATTATCTTTGAGAGACATGCATAAGGTTGAGTGCATGACTCACAGTAAGTGCATATGCGTATTTCCTTCTGAACAAAGCTAACAAAGTTGGGCCTTGCATGTTTTTTACGGATTCAGTGTGTTCCTGCAACACAATAATTAGTTTATTATTTCATGCCATATAAAATATATTAATTGGTAGATTAATGAACCTTGATGTCAGATGCCTCCAATGATACATCTACGTTGTATCCCCTAAGACGTTGTAATGATGATTCAAATTCCTTCTCGCGCCCGACCATCACCTGTAAATAAACACAATGCTTATTGCTTAAGGCTCACCCAACTAAGAATATTTAATTTGAAGATAAATAAGCACTTACCAGCCATCTAGGGGACTCGGGGATAAAAGGAAGGCTCATAATTTGTAGTATGCAAGGGATAATACCTGAAGATACACTAACACACTTATGCTACATAAATACACACTTACATGCATGCTTATATATAAGGAGGAAGAAGATCATTGTACCTATCAGAGCTAGAAATCTCCAATTAACTACAACTCCCGCGAAAAACATCACTGATATGCCACAACAATTAGCCAACTGCAACATAATCAAATGAGTTACATGTTTACAAGGCAAATTAATTGTATTTTGGGAAAGACTAGCTAGAAGCTATACCATATAGCTAAAAACTGCTCCTCCTCGATGATTCTTGGGTGTGATCTCTGCTGTATATACAGGCACCTGTTTGAAAAAGAGTTTTCCCTATGATTTAGTTATATGTTTTTGAAAAGAAATGTTGTAACTAAACTAACGTACCACATAACTGATAAGCCCCATTCCTATACCGGTTATGACTCTACCCAAGTAGAGTAACCATGCATCCTACGACCAAAAGATTCAATGTTTAATACTCTTGTTAATTAGGGTTAGATAAACAATATACATGGATGAATTTGTCAAACCTTAGCGATTGCGATAGCAAGCCATCCAACAAGGCAGTTTATAGCAGTAGCACCCATAGTCTGAATAAGAAAATAAGAAAAATTGGGTTTGGATAGTCGATATGGATAGTTACATGTAAAGAAAGAGCGTACTTACACCTCTCCTGCCCAGATAATCACTTATTTTCCCACTCATTATTGAGCCTAACAATCCTCCAACTGTAGATAGTGATCCAAACATTGAAAACTGCAAAAATAAGCTCAGATTATTCAGTAAATCAAATAAATTTGTCTTAGCATATTTGTTCTTGATGAGCAAACCTCCGGTGTTGAAAGAGACAATTCAGACTTGAGTGTTTTTTGGACGGGAGACGAAAATCCCACCTATAACAATACATAAGGCTTATTAGAATTAGGTGCAGATGCAATTTCGTTCTAGAATAGAAATAGAGGAATACAAAGTAAGGGGATTACACCACAACCGGAGACGAGAGCTCCACAAGAAGCAACTAAGATACTGAAGAGAAGAAGAGGAGTAACCGATGAATCAGAAAGGGATCTACCACCCTCTTCAAGACAGCTCTCATCTTTCACCAACAAACTCTCTCTTATTCTTTCTTCACCTCCCCTCATTTTTTAGATTCTTAAGAGTGTTGTAAACCTCAATTTATGCGACTTACTTTGATTTTTTAACACAAATTTCTAGTGGTAAGTAGGAAATCAAAAGCTTTTGAAATTGTGACTAGTATGAGTTATGGGTTGGTGATTACCTCATTATATATCTTTTACAGTCAACGGTTTTTAAGTAATGAACCCAACACACTAAATATACCCACCAAATGATGGATCTGTGTACATTATATGTACATATGATTTCTAGGTACTATATTTGTCACCCTCTTACCCATTTTAGTTGGTCAAAGTTCTCAAATCAAAGAATAGGTGATCATTATAATCTTTAATTAATAATGATTATATTCTTTGTATGATATCTTTACATGATCATTATAATGATCATAGTTGGTCTGTTTGGGGTTAAATTTTTATGAATTCATATAATTCATCATCTTTTTATAAAATATCCTGAAACTAGTTATATTTTTTACACATGTGATTAATTTCCTAGAATTTAGCACAAATCTAATTTGAATTTGGATTTCTAAAAATATAACAATCATGTTTGTTAATATGATTCCCATTAATCTAATAAATATTAGATAAGGTCAAGATTATTTAGGCTTCTATCCATAACCTATTTATTCCAAATGCTAATTATTTACATAAATTAGCTAAAAGACTAAATTTAAATTTAAAATAAAAATAAAGAAAAAAGTGGCAAAGGAACGTTTTCATACGTTTCAATTCAGTCCTCAAATTCAAGAAGAAAAAAAAGTAATTTTTTTATAAAAAATATAAAGAAAATACTAAACGCGGTTTAATGGGAAGATAATGGATTTGTGTACATTATGTACATATAAAGTTAATGGGTTTGTCTACATTATGTACATATGTACATATGATTTCCAGCTACTATGTTTGTCACCCTCTTAACCTTTTTAGTTGGTCATACTTATCAAATCAAAGAATAGGTGATCATTATAATCTTTAATTCATGATGACTATATTCTTTGTATGAAATCTTTAATTCATAATGATCATAATTGGTATGTTTGGGGTTAAATTTTTATGAATTCATATAATTCATCATCTTTTTATAAAATATCCAGAAATTAGTTATATTTTACCCATGTGATTAATTTCCTAAAATTTTGCATAAATTTAATTTGAATTTGGGTTTCTAAAAATATAAAAATCATGTTTGTTAATATGATTCCCATTAATCGAATAAATATTAGATAAGGTCAAGATTATTTGGGCTTCTACCCATAACCTATTTAGTCCAAATGCTAATTGTTTACATAAATTGGCTAAAAGACTATATTTAATTTTTTTTTAAAAAAAAAAAGTGGCGAAGGAACGTTTTCATACGTTTCAATTTAGTCATCAAATTCATGAAGAAAAAAATTAATTTTAATATATATAAAGAAAATACTAAACGTGATTTAATGGAAGTTAATGGATCTGTGTACATTATGTACATATAAAGTTAATGGATTTGTGTACATTATGTACATATGCACATATGATTTCTAGCTACTATATTTGTCACCCTGTTATCCATTTTAGTTGGTCATACTTATCAAATCAAAGAATAGGTGATCATTATAATCTTTAATTCATGATGACTATATTCTTTGTATGATATCTTTGGGGTTAAATTTTTATGAATTCATATAATTCATTATCTTTTTTGTATAAAATATCCAGAAATTAGTTATATTCTTACACACGTGATTAATTTCCTATAATTTAGCATAAATCTAATTTGAATTTGGGTTTCTAAAAATATATATAACAATCATGTTTGTTAATATGATTCCCATTAAACTAAAAAATATTAGATAAGGTCAAAATTATTTGGGCTTCTACACATAGCCTATTTAGTCCAAATGCTAATTATTTATATAAATTAGCGAAAAGACTAAATTGTAATTTAGAATAATAAAAAAAAAAGAAATAAAGTGACGAAGGAACGTTTTCATACGTTTAATTCAGTCCTCAAATTCAAGAAGAAAAAAAAAGTAATTTTTTATAATATATATATATATATATATATAAATACTAAACGTGGTTTAATGGGAAGTTAATAATGGGGCTTTCTAATTCCACCCATATACATCCACCGTAATGGCCTAATCAATCAAATTATCAAACCAAAATCAAATAATCAATTGATTGATTCGTGAAGATTTAGAATTACCATCTAAGTTTTTTTTATCCTTATTATTGTTGGGTCCACTCTTTCGAAAATGATACGGGTTTCGGTTCTAGTCGTTTCGATGACCCGAGTTCGATTTAAAATTCAGTATTTTATAATTTGTAAATGGGTAAAATGGATAATTAGGCCTTTTATCTCTATTACTCTATCAAGACTAACCATAACATAAACATAGTAAATATACCTCTATTTATGTAACATCCCGCATCATTTGAATGAGGATTTGTGATTAATTTATAAGGATGGGTTGCTACCCATGTCAACAACAATTCTTCTTTTCCAGTGGTAGAGTGAGGACAAATAACTCTGGAGTTAAGCGTGCTCGTGCCTCTTACAGATGGTATCAGAGCTAACCTTGAGTTACGTGTGTGCTTGCCTTAGTAGGCGGTCACTCGGCTCGGTGGAAGGTCCTTGGCCTTACGTGGACGTCAGGAGTTTAAGTGGGGGAGATTGTAACACAACAAGAATTCTTCTTTTCCAGTGGTAGAGTGAGGACAAATAACTCTGGAGTTAAGCGTGGGTGACCTCTTGGGAAGTTTTCTGGGCGAGCATGTTGGCATGGGGACAACGTCCTTAAGACCTCGGGTCTTACACATTGGCGTGCTCAAGCTTGGCTCGTTTATAAACGAGCCGACGCCTTCTTTTTTTCCTGAAAAATTTTTAAAAATAAAAAAATTAGGCCGCCTAAATTGAGATAGTAAATTTTGCAAAACAATATGGTCTTTGTAATACCCGGAAAAAAATAAATAAATAAAACAATAGTAAATTCTATCATTTTATGTGACCTTAATTCACATAAAATGATAAATATGTGACCAAATAGAATTACGTATAATTTAAAACTCGAGGAGCGGTTCCGTACGAGTAACGACTCACTTTTCAGCCCATCCTCTAACGGGGTGAGCAGGCCCATCGGAGTTGGCCACAAGTACTAGTCAGCCGGCCCAAACCTTACCCTAATCTTCTCCTTAATTTTTTTAACCTAATCTAATTCTTAACCTAATCTAACATTTGCCCTAATCTAGCGTACGCTGAAACAACGACTCCCTCTGCCCAACCGAAGCAGATCCAGAACCACCACCGGAACCTCCACACGTGACTGCATCCGGCCGGACTCGAGTAGCGACGACACGCCGCCTCATCCTCGGCGTCGGGATCTGCTACTACTGCGTCGGCCAGGTAAGTATCGGTATTCCCCTCCCATCCTCCTGAGACACTAAACCACCTTTGACGACATTCTGTTGCACAGCGAGGCCATGCTTCCGTGTCGGACCACCGCAGAGAGAGAGCCCCGATCGCCACCGTCGTTGTCGTCGCTACAGTAGGTGAGGCGGCTGCCTCATTTCCCTCTCCTTCTTCCCTGTTTCCCTTCTGTTTTCATGTGATAAACCGGAAGTCTTGCCTCTCTCTGATCCCTGTAGTGACTAGCCAGGACGAGTTGTGCACATGCAGTTAGTACGGTCGAGCCAGCGTATGAGCCTCCGGTCCAGGACTCCTCTGCTACGCCCCAATACTGTAAACCCGGACCATCTTCAGCCTACTGTTGGTGAGTCCCCCCTGTGCTCTCCTGTTAATGTTGTAATAGTGTAGAGGAGAATAGACTGGTTGTTTCCAAGTCATAATCCAGTAGGTAGTTGGTGATAGCATGAATTATTGTCTATATTTTGGGGCCTGTTTAGACGTTTTATCTTCGATAATCTGCATGTTTGTATATATATTATGTGATTATATTGTCGTTTCATCTACCTTTGCGGGAATCGAGGTCTACACCAAGTTTCGTTGTAATCGTAGGTAAAATGGCATGTTTTGCATAAAAAAAGGAGCAAAAGGAGCTAAGGAGTCAATGGAGCTACATTCAGGAGCTTAAGGAAGAATCCAGGAATCATGGAATTGGATTAGAGATTCACTTTTGACCAGATTTGAGAGATTTCACATTCAGTTGTGATTCACCTCGGTTGACTACAGAGTCACCTCGACCGAGGTGATCCAGAGGAGCCGACTCGACCGAGGTGAACACCTTGGACGCGACAAGGATATTTTATTCTTGGCTGAGATCTTTTATTTTTGGAAGGAGGATCTTATCTTTTTAGGCTGGATTTCTGGAAGGAAGGAGATAAGTTGGCCCATATATTTTACCTATCTTTATGGGAAGAGATCTTTCTAAGATATCTTATCTTTGGAGAGTAATTTTCCTATAAGAAGGGTTGGATTTTCCACTAATCCACAATCCCGCATACAGTCGAACATCACGCTATACCACAGATAATCTGCTTATACACCGCTTAGGGCTGGAAGATTTGAAGAACCTTTTTGAAGGTTGAAGGAAGATTGAAGAAAGAAAGTTTATAGCTTTTATAGCTTGTGAAGGGTTTTGTAAGACTCCCTTAGATTTCTTTCATTGTTGTTTGTCTTGTTGGATTTTGATCCAAGTAACGCGTGTTGTTTGATAATTGATTCAGTTATTGAAGCCTTTCTCTTAAGGTTTTCTTGTTCAATTATTCTCTTTCTTCCCATATATTTGATTATTACTTTCATGATGATGAGTGGCTAATTTCTTTGTGTGATTATAAGGTGATTGGCTGAAGGTTGTGGGAAAAACAATGATAGAATAATTCTAATCACAGTAGGACCCTAAAAAGTTCGAGTCTTTATCCTTAACCCTAAAGCATCTCGCTCAGTCGATGAACATCTCGGCCGGGGTGGAATTCTTCTGACCGAGGTGACTTATCTGATCCGAAACTGAGAGTTAAGTGTTAGAGTTTGCCAAATCCTATTCTTATTACACCTTTCCTGGTTCAATGCAAGCCTAGGATGAGACTTACCCGGTAATTCCTTTGTTTGTTTATCTAAGATCATAAGTGTAGGTAATAAAGGTTTATCCTTTATTGGGGTTTGAGTGTGCTTTCATTCCATCTTTGTGAGTTAGCCTGAGACTTACCCGGTAAAGGTTGATTCTATTCCCTTAGTTGGAGTGTTAGTTTGAGGTTATAGTTCTTTTCCTTAATTCCTTGAGACTTACCCGATAATAGGAGTTACGGTTTTGGATTAGTGAGTAGTGAGAATTACCCGGTGACCTATTCCACTTTAGAAACACCTTCCCTATGCAAATTTCTCAGCTTTGTCCGCTTATCTTGAGATCTTGAGTTGGAACCACAACTAGATGCTTTAATCCCTAGAATTGCATATTTCCTTTATTGACTTTTTATCATCTTTGATTGTTTTAATTGCTTTGTGGTTAGTAATTACATAGCTTACCTATTCCGACTTTGTTTCACTAAGTCCCTGTGATCGACCCCTAGAATTTCTTGCTTTTTACTACGATTGACCCGTACACTGCGGGTTCGCATCCTTGTTTTAAGCTTACATCTAGGGTTATAAATTTAAAGCTTGCACACACCGTTTGGAGCGAACAAGTTTTTGGCGCCGTTGCCGGGGACTTGGTCTAGACCGAGCCGGTTACGGTTGTCTTTCGGGGCTATTGCCCTTGTTGCTATTAACTACTCTTTCTATGAGTTTTGTAGTTTTCAGGATTCCCGATGACTACATTTGATCCAGCCTGGATAGCAAGACAAAATGCTAGGGCGGACCATTATGAATACTTGGAGGAGAAATACTCCTTCTATTGGTTCAACAATGAAAGGGAAAGAGAAGAAGCCATTAAGCATGAACTTGCAATGTGGGATGAATTGAATGTCCCTAAAAAGATTTATGAGCAACCCCTTGAAGACTCTCTTGAATCAAGATGGGAGAGGTTGATGAAGAAGGTGGAGGAGCTCAAGGAAAGCACCCTATCCTATGCTAAGTCGGAAGAGGAGCATAAGGAAGTGCTGCAAGTTTCAAGCATTCCTCCAATCAAACCAGAAGTTTCTCCTGAAGCTTTTGAGGGAGAAGAAGATATGGAAGATTTCGATCTAACTGTTGAGACCTCGGCCGAGGTGAAAGAGAGATCGGCCGAGGTGGAAGAAAAATCTGTAGAACTGGAAGAAAACGATGTAGAAAACTTTGGCCAAACTACTGAGACTGTGGTCAAGGTGGAAGAAAGATCAGTTGAGTTGGGAGGAATTTCGTGTGTGGATTATCGACCCAACATGAAACTTGTCTCAAGCTTTGGAGAACTTTACAAGGTACACTCTCCTACTTCATTTGAAATCCCTATTAAAATTTCTGATTTTTTCAGGAATGCACCGGAGAGTTGGAGGTCTCTTCCGAAAGAACCTCCTAAGATCAAGATGAAACCTCCCTTGAAACTGTTGGAAGAAGATACTCCTTGGATTATAAGGAGTGGAGTTTGCAAGCACTACACCGTTAAGGCGATGAAGTGTCTCTTGTTCAAGTATGGGGTCCCTCGCATGTTAAGGACTTGTACCATCCTCAAGCTAAAGATGGGGAAGCTAGTAGGATTCTCGAGAAGCTGTTTTCTCGATCAAGGAAAGGATGGGACGAAAGACTAAGTTATGTCCCACGGAAAAAGAGGAAGACCGGTAGGATTCCGGTGAGGACCAAACCGTACGAGCTTGTACGTAGGAGATCCTACCATTTGCCGGTTAAGTTAGGAACCGGAACCTTTTTGGGAGAGTTTCATTATGGATCCAATGGGCACTTGCACTTGTTGGAGCGCTTGACAGACTTACTTATCTCACCCCATGATAAAGGTGAAGTATGGGGTGAGGACACCTCCCATCACGCATAGAGACGCCGTACGGTCCAGCTAGCGACCTTAAATCAAGCGCTTCTTGGGAGGCAACCCAAGGTATTGCTTTCTTTTCCCTTTTTCTAGTCTAGCTTAGATAGTTTGCTTTTGCTTTGCTTTGTTTTGTTTTTGGCGTCCTAGACAGACAACAGGTGACATCTAAGGAAGGAATACAAACCAGGAGCACAACTGGAAGGACAGAAGTTCGAGAATTTGAGAAGACGGAGTTTGACTGAGACACATCTCGGTTGCTGTCACAACACCTCAACCGAGGTGATTCTTGAGCAACCGAGGCGACTAGGGTTTCTGAAGATCCACCTCGGTCCGTACCACCTCGGTCCAGTCGAGATCATCTCGACCGAGGTGACAGCAGTTCCAGAAAAGGGTATAAAAGGGGGCTGAGATTTCTCTCTCCTCCCTTTACCCTCTTCTCGACCGCGGCGCAGATCTCACCTCGCTCTTCCGTTCTTCACTCGTTTTCAACGATTCTCGCTTCCACACTGCAAGAAAAGAGTAGAGGATCGTGTTGCAAGTACCAATCTGCAGAAAGAACGAGCCAAATCGACCGAATCGGGGTAAAAATCGAAAAAACCCAACTTTTTATATCTCCACTATTTTCCCTCGTTCTGGGCTTTGGTTGCCCCTACGTTTGTTGAGAAACAGATTAAGTACCCCATAGGAACCTGTGGTAGTGATTTTGGGGGAAAGAACTGGATTTTTGAGGGAATCGATCGAACAGCTCTTCGCCTCGGTCCAGTCGGCCTGCGCCTCGGCCGAGGTGTTTTACAGGGTTGTCAGAGCAACCGAGGTCACCTGACAGATTATAGAGAGATGAGTTCTGATAGGCAATTGGTCCTGAGGGACATATCTTCTCCCTCTCCTTCTTCCTCTTCTTCTCGACGTACTAGACCGGTGATCCACGAGAGACACCAGGTCGACTATGACCGCATAGCGGCCCGTCCAGTGATTGCACCCCGCTTCCTGGACATATCAGCCTTTGACTGCCTCTATGTTGATGATGACTTGAGGCGTATGATTTCTGCTGTGGGGCTGGAGCAGTTTACAGAGATTAGAGCTCCGGCCTATCTAGAGCCTACATTGGAGTTTGTCAGCTCCTTCACTTACTTGCCTACCGAGCGCGCAGTGAAGTACCGGTTGATGAACCGGAATTACTTGGTTCCCTTGGATCACTGGCGGGATATCTTCGGCTTTCCGACTCTGATAGTTGCTGATTTTCCCTCCCGAGCTGTAGCTAGGGAGTTTTGGGGACAAATAGCTCACGTGGTTGAGCATGCTGACAGATGGAGACCTGGAGATTCCAGGGAGAGGATTATATTCCATCTTGCATTCAAATTGGCCCACAGGATATTCAGTGAGACACTTTTGGCGCGTACTGAGATGCCCCAGAAGGTTAGATAGGGGGAGCTTCTGAGCTTATACTGCATGGTGACGGGAGGGATCCCAGATTTTGGACTGATGCTGGTAGAGGATCTGCATAAGATCAAGGCGAAGGGGAAGGGCGACATCTGTTGTGGAGGTATTGTGACTCATATAGCGAGTTACATGGATATGGACCTCAGTGCTTATACCATGGTGGCGGCTGCCAAGCCGCTTGGACTTCAGGAGATGATTACTCGGAGGATACTGGTTCCCCGAGGACTTACTACGCCATATGTGGCGATGCCATGGGAGCCTACTATACCGCAGGGGATCAGATGGTCAGCTCAGTTCTCCGTATTTGATCCACATTACTGGCAGACTGCGTGGATCCCATTTATGGAGGATGCTAGAGAGGCGGCAGCTACACTAGCTGAGGAGGATGTTGCTGAGGATGAGGCTGATGATGATGAGGATGGTGGTGTTCGTATGGATACGGGCAAGGATACTGCTGGGACTAGTGTGCCGGTCATCGATTTGGATGATGACGAGACTGAGACCGAGCCTGCTGCAGCACCAGCACGTCCTAGGCGTAGGGTCCGCCGACAGAGGGATCGAGATGCTCACCGTCGGATCGATGCCTCACCGAGCAGATGATAGACTCCTATGCTGCCCTGACTGTAGACATCCAGGAGAGATTTGACGACCAGCGCCGAGAGATCGACAGCTGGACTCATCAGATGCTAGAGGGCCAGCACTATCAGAGACGGATGGCTGAGATTCAATTTCAGCATGTCATGGGCTATCCATTTGACCCATCCCAGTATCCGTATGTGCCACCACCACCACCACCGGATCATGATTATTGAGAGCTTGCAGGATTTTCTTTCTTTATTTATTATGCAGCTCAGCTATGTCCGGTGAGTACTTTATTTTCTAGACCTATTTTGACCCATTGGGACAATGTGTCCCAAGTATGGGGTATTGGATGTAGCACTTGACTCTATTTGGATATTTATGTTTTATTTTGCTCTATATGCTTATGTGAGATTACATGCATGCATACAGGTTATTTGATTGAGAAAAACGTCAGAAATTGACAAAAAAAAAAATTTTGACCTCGACCGGGATGGTTCTGACCAAACGAGGTTGACCACCTCGGTTGACTTAGAACACCTCGACCGAGGTGATTTTCCAAACTGAGAATTTTCGAAACAATTTTTGTGCTTCTTATCTGGATATGACCTCAGTGAAGACTTTGTTTGCTAACTGGTTTTAAAATCTTTATACGTTTGAAAAGAATGAATTGCCTTGGTTTTATTTTGCTCTAAATGCTTTGTTTGAAATTTGTGGCATGTTTAATGCTTTGTTTTTATCCAAATTATGTTGAATTTGAAGGTTGACACCACATGATGAGTTCTCTCACTTTCTTCCTGGAAAGACCAAGGCAATTCATTCTTTTCTCTTCTTCTTCTTGATCATGCTTAGCCCCTCATATACACATTCGCCTCCCTTTTACCTATCCGGGAATTTGGAAGCAAGAAAGCGAAAAGCAGGTGAAGGAAAAGTTGAGAAGTTGGCTGGAAGTGAAAGTGTTAGAAAGTAATAAATAGGTTTGGGGAAGTCAATCATGATGGTGAGTAACTCGGCACCATTCACATAGTCGGGTGTTTGTGTCTTGCAAAGTCGGATTGAGCGATATTCCTAACGGGTCATGGTATGTGCATCAAGGGTTTGATGCATCTCAAGAAATTGATGATTGCTGATTTCCTAGGCTTCGGTTATTGTGCACCTCTGTCCATGCATCCCAAAAAGTAAAGTAAAAAAGGAAAAGTGTGAAATAAGCAAAGCTTATTGGTGGATGATGTTGAAAGTCAAGTGAAAGTGAAGTGATATCCTTTTCCCGGATTCTAGCACCACATTACCTTATATACATCCCTACCCTACACGTTTCTTGACCTTTCTTTTTGGGAAGCCCTTGAAACCTCGAGCTTGTTGATTGACTTAGTGGTTTAAACTGGACTATACATGATTAATTTTGATAATTATGATTAATTATGCATTCTGTGATTTTATGCAAAGATGAACAACTTTCTTATATTTATAAAATGTTTTAAGCATATTTTGATTTTAAATTCCATGAAGTATTCTCTTAGAGTGATCTATGATTGTAGCACACCATTAAAATGTTTTGAAAAACTTTTTCATTGATCTTTAGGACTAATAATCCATTCTATCTTGTATTTTATATTCGGAACTTGCTTGGGGACAAGCAAGGGCTAAGTATGGGGTATTTTAATAACATGAATTATTGTCTATATTTTGGGGCCTGTTTAGACGTTTTATCTTCGATAATCTGCATGTTTGTATATATATTATGTGATTATATATATATATTATGTGATTCTATGTTTGTATATATATTTTACCTATCTTTATGGGAAGAGATCTTTCTAAGATATCTTATCTTTGGAGAGTAATTTTCCTATAAGAAGGGTTGGATTTTCCACAAATCCACAACCCCGCATACAGCCGAACATCACGCTATACCACAGATAATCTGCTTATACACCGCTTAGGGCTGGAAGATTTGAAGAACCTTTTTGAAGGTTGAAGGAAGATTGAAGAAAGGAAGTTTATAGCTTTTATAGCTTGTGAAGGGTTTTGTAAGACTCCCTTAGATTCCTTTCATTGTTGTTTGTCTTGTTAGATTTTGATCCAAGGAACGCGTGTTGTTTGATAATTGATTCAGTTATTGAAGCCTTTCTCTTAAGGTTTTCTTGTTCAATTATTCTCTTTCTTCCCATATATTTGATTATTACTTTCATGATGATGAGTGGCTAATTTCTTTGTGTGATTCTAGGGTGATTGGCTGAAGGTTGTGGGAAAAACAATGATAAAATAATTCTAATCACAGTAGGACCCTGAAAAGTTCGAGTCTTTATCCTTAACCCTAAAGCATCTCGCTCAGTCGATGAACATCTCGGCCGGGGTGGAATTCTTCTGACCGAGGTGACTTATCTGATCCGAAACTGAGAGTTAAGTGTTAGAGTTTGCCAAATCCTATTCTTATTACACCTTTCCTAGTTCAATGCAAGCCTAGGATGAGACTTACCCGGTAATTCCTTTGTTTGTTTATCTAAGATCATAAGTGTAGGTAATAAAGGTTTATCCTTTATTGGGGTTTGAGTGTGCTTTCATTCCATCTTTGTGAGTTAGCCTGAGACTTACCCGGTAAAGGTTGATTCTATTCCCTTAGTTGGAGTGTTAATTTGAGGTTATAGTTATTTTCCTTAATTCCTTGAGACTTACCCGGTAATAGGAGTTACGGTTTTGGATTAGTGAGTAGTGAGACTTACCCGGTGACCTATTACACTTTAGAAACACTTTCCCTATGCAAATTTCTCAGCTTTGTCCGCTTATCTTGAGATCTTGAGTTGGAACCACAACTAGATGCTTTAATCCCTAGAATTGCATATTTCCTTTATTGACTTTTTATCATCTTTGATTGTTTTAATTGCTTCATGGTTAGTAATTACATAGCTTACCTATTCCGACTTTGTTTCACTAAGTCCCTATGATCGACCCCTGGAATTTCTTGCTTTTAACTACGATTGACCCGTACACCGCATCCTTGTTTTAAGCTTACATCTAGGGTTATAAATTTAAAGCTTGCACACACCGTTTGGAGCGAACAGTTGGTTCCAAAGTTAGTATACAAGATATGAATTTAGAGAAGGGGTGTGTGTAGTTGTCACTTTGTTTTGAACCTAGGATGTGTGAGAATAGATTTAATATTTCAGAATAGCTGACAGTGAGTTTTGAACCCAAGACCTCATGAACTTCTTGTGCCGAGATCTTTGTTCAGTGCATATAAACTGTCTAGTTGGGAAATAAATTTCGATACCTTAGAATGATGATCCACCGTTAAAATTTTGACATATTGTAGATAGAAATATGTAGTTTACTGTGTTAAAAATTGGGAGAAAGTTAATGGTCGGATTAGAACTTATAAGGACTCAAAGTAGGACAGATGGGTTGTTTTTGTAAGCAGAGGAAAATTTGGCTAAGTATAGAAATTTTAGCTTTTACTCCAACTTTAGGATTTTATGTAGGAGTTTTGGTTGAGTGTTTTTGAGAGATCTTTGCCCCTATGTTGAGTATGCATATCATAGAGGATCCAGAGTTTTTATTTTCGAATTTTTATATTTTTCTTCGAGCCCCATATCTTGAGCTAAAGTCAAACCTTAGCGACTCTTTTGGAAATCTAGAATTTTGGTTAACTTTAATAAATCCTTAACAAACTATCTTTTGAGAACTAGATTATGGAAGTAGGTTCCAAAGAAGAATTTGGAACTAGGTTATAGAGTATTTTGGATATTTCGGGACCAGGGGTAAAATGGTCATTTTACCTTAAGAGGGTTTTTAGTAATTCCTCTTCATGAGATTGTACATCTTAGAAGTTTATAACTTCTAAGAGTATGGGATGTGATTTTGATCCACATGCCTTTTTTGACATGCTAATGAGTTTCCACGGTTGCAGACCGAGTTGAGTTTTTAGAGAGTTGTGATTTGATTCAGGTAAGTCCTTGCGATTTACTTAGCCGGTTTCTGGATGTTAGTTGAATGATAATAGTGGTATTGCGATGTGTGTTTATAATAATAACTTGATAGGACGACTGTTATTATTATATTTAAGGCCCAAGTGTATGTATAACGGGCCGTGACATCACTGCCCAGCTCTGCCAGGAGACTGAGAGGTTCTCTATACCCAGACCATACATGTACAAGGTGAGATGCATCGGATCCATTCCTGGTGGTTACACGGGGGCGGAGGCGAGGTTTGAGAATCCCTTGTGTCACCAAATAAGTATTATTAGTAAGAGTGAATGACCTAAGTAAAGATAATAAATGGATTGTTTGAAAGCATGATGAGTGTTTACTTTTGTTATGATGTGTGTGTGCTATTATTATTCATCTAATGATTAGATAACTAGCTAATGGTTGTTCTATTGTGTTTTTAGATTTACCACAGGTTAGAGCAGTAGCTGAGTGATCCGGAAGTAGTGGTCAGCCGGGTCTCCGTACTCCTTAGAGTGGGGTTGGGATGTTTGCTTTGTTGTTCTTTATTCTTGTTAAGATAGTTAGTCCTTTTCGTTGGTTAAGTACTATAGGCTGCTAGACGTTATTGCATTCATCCCTTTAAAATAATATTTTTATGAATTTCGGTTTTTCTTATTTGTGTCTTGTTGCAAGATCTTAGTAATATTGTAATCAAACTGAGGTCGGGACCCATTGTGAGGTTCTAACCAGTAATGTCCCGAGTTTTGAGAATTCGGGGTGTTACAACATGGTATCAGAGCTCTAGGTTGGCAACAATGGCACTTGAAATCTTCTGAAGGTCCAATAAGTAAATAAGCAGAACCCGAAAGGAGTCTGAGTTTTCCAAAGGAATTTTGGTTTTCAAATTGCATGCATAGTCGGGTTAGGATAGAAAGTACGGACAATCAACACTACCTCCGCGGACCTCAGCAACTTAGTACTTTTAGAAATGTTATGTTGACTTAGTAGCTGCTTATAAAGATATGTACAATAAATGAGTTTATGCCGAAGGTTAGTAACATAATAGTTATATTATGCCCTTAACGGGGATAATATAATGAGTTTCTCACTCCGTTGACACATCTAGGTAGATTTTGAAGGGTGTCAACGAGAGAATTAGTATGCACATCTTATGTGCATTAAGGTAGGCGAACGGCGGACAACTCCTTCGAGCTTGTTGATGAGCGTCGAGTCGGGAAAGTGAAGACTGAAGGACAACACCAACGAGTATGGCAAGTAGGGGATCCCGAGTCAACTTAACACGATTAAATGATGATTATACATGAGAGTAGTCCGGAAAAGCATTGGATGACCGCCAATTATGCAAATCGGGAGCGACATCACATAGATTCTTTCAAGTGTGGTGTAAAATGACGATATGAACAACGTGGATGCCGTCAAAAATAGTCATAGTAATGACGGACAAAGTAAGATATATAACCAATCCAAGAGACATTAAATTTAAGCCTACCGACGGACCAAAATAGGAAAGTGGTTGTTAGAAGCGGGGCGGAATATGGCCACTATTGGCAACGTAAGTCGGCATCCTAATCAAGAGGGCCCCACCTAGACACTCATAACCTGAGAATGAAGAAGAGATATGTCGTCGAACCAACTATGAAGACTTAAAGAGCCACGCAACTGAAACTTATGGATTAGCCAAAAAGTGGAGGGTAGATTTCATAAGCATGGAGGCAGAGTGACTTTCTATAAGATAAGTGTGTTACAAGAAAGAGGGTGATACAAATATCCAAATGATAGAATCCTGAAAGCGGAGTCAAAGGATCACTATAAAGGCAACATTATAATTTAACACCAACTAAGGAACAAGAGTGTGTGAAAATGATCTTGGCGTGCCCAAGGACCGTAATAACTTCCCTCTCACAAAGGGACTTAAGTTACCAACACCAACGATTCACACCGGAGCACCGCAAGTAGTGGATGACTGAGGGAAAAGAAATCGCGAAGATGTAATTACGAGCTATCATAGAAAATCTGATGAGTCTATTGACGGTGGATAAATGATGCAGCTAAACTAGGAAAGAGTATAGTGGCCTTATAGTGTGAGAGAGAAGTGTGGATTATAGAAGAAGCTAAAGGAGTATAAACGGAGAAACTGGAGGAGATAGATTTCCACCAAGTAAATCAAACTTCAAAGAGATAGAAGAAAAGTAAGTCTATGATCTTGTAGAAGGTCAACTATAGACTAAATGGTAACAACGGAGCCTTTACATGTGCAGGTTAACTAGTAGTGGCTGGTTGGCATATAAGAAGAATAACCACCTGGTTACAAATGAATTTTATCGATATGTGGAGGAGTCCTTAAAGAGATCAAATACGACAATTGTAAAATCAAATCGATACGAGTGCAAGTAACACCGAATAAGTCAAGTCAGTAAATCTAATTAAAATTGTAAAGGAAGAGTTGACGGTCAGAAATGACCCCTTATATCATTAATGATATAAAGAGGATGGATGTGAGCAGTTGTTTACTTACGGGATAAGAAAAGGGTACAAATCATAGTTAGTACAGATAAAGTCGTACTAGAAGAATTAGAGGAGTAAGAAGAAGCAGATGATTTTGATCAGATCCTACGTCACTCCAAATAGAGGTTACTTAGCATTTCACACAAATGAGACTGATGGTGCTCTTCCGAGCAAAAGTTGGGGTTAATTTCTAGATTTACAGAGGAGTGTCGACTTTAGCATTGAGTTAAAGCCGGGCACGAGACCGACCCCGAAGGCCCCGTACCGCATGACACCGATAGAGCTGCTTGAGCTGAAGAAGTAGTTAGAGGAATTAGTAGAGAAGGGCTTCATACGCCCTAGTGTTTCTCCCGGAGGAGCACCAGTATTGCTTGTGAGGAAGAAGGATGGATCGATGAGGCTATGCATCAATTATAGAGAGTTGAACAAGATAACTATCAAGAACAAGTATCCACTGCCTCGCATAGATGATCTGTTGGACCAGTTGCATGGAGCGTCAGTGTTTTAGAGGATAGACTTGAGGTCAGGTTATCACCAGCCGAGGGTGAGAGACCGGGATATACCTAAGACGGCATTCCGGACTAGGTATGATCAGTATGAGTTTGTAGTGATGCCATTCAGGCTCACTAATGTGCCAGCAATATTTATGGAGTTGATGAACGGAATTTTCATCGACTTCTTAGACCAGTTTGTAATGGTCTTCATTGACGACATTCCAGTTACTCTAGGAGTCGAGAGGAGCATGCCGGGCACTTGAGGACAGTGTTGTAGATTCTGCAGGATAGCCAGCTTTATGTTAAGCTGTCCAAGTGCGAGTTCTGGATGTCAGAGGTGGCCTTCTTAGGCCATGTGGTGACTGCTGAGGGTATTAAGGTCGATCCGGCGAAGATCGAGTCAATGCCTTCTTGGCAACCTCCGAAGAATGTTAAGGAGGTGCGCAACATTCTCGGTTTGGCAGGTTACTACCGCCGGTTTGTGGAAGGGTTCTCCCTGATTGCCAAACCACTTACCTGCCCCTGAGTAAGACTACTCGATTTGTTTGGTCTGAGCCGTGTCAGCGGAGTTTTGAGGAGCTGAAGAGGAGATTGGCGTCTGCTCTGATTTTAGCAAAACCTGAGGGTACAGATAACTTTGTGGTATACAATGACACATCCAAGCTAGTCTTGTCGTGTGTTTTGATGCAGAGGGGTAAGGTCATAGCCTATGCGTCTCGACAGTTGAAGACATATGAAGAGAACTACCCCACACACGATCTAGAGTTAGCAGTAGTAGTCCATGCTCTTAAGATCTGGCGTCACTATCTCTATGGGGCGACATGTTAGATCTTAACAGACCATAAGAGTTTGAAGTACATATTCACTCGGCGGGAGTTGAATAACCGCCAGAGGCGGTGGTTAGAGTTGATCAAGGATTTCGACCTTGAGATTCTCTACCACCCCGGAAAGGCGAATGTAGTAGCTGACGCTTTGAGCCGGAAGAAGCCTCGGGAGAAGGAGATAGTTCGGTTGACAGTACAACCACAGTTGTAGAGAGAATTGGCTTGGTTAGAGGTAGAGATTCATTTTCCAGATACAATCCGTCATTTGGCTACTTTGGAGTTACTTCCTGATCTGCTGGGTGAGATCCGACAGAAGCAAAAGACTTGCCCGACTTTGACAGGATCCGAGACAGAATGTCCCGAGATGAGGCACCTCAGTTCACTATTGATGCTGATGGAGTGATGAGACGTCAGGACCGTATTTGTGTGCCATCAGACAATGAGTGGAGAAAGAGGATATTAGGTGAGGCTCATGCTACCCCATACTCAGTACACCTTGGAGCAAGTAAGATGTACAAGGATGTGAGACGTTCCTTCTGGTAGGGTGGTTTAAAGCCTGACGTGGCTCGGTATATAGATCAGTGTGCGACCTTCCAGCAGGTTAAGATTGAGCATCGTAGTTCCAGAGGAGAGCTCCACCCACACCCAGTATCACAGTGGAAGTGAGAGGATATATCTATGGATTTTGTCACGGGATTGAGACTCATCAGAGGTTTTGATGCTATTTGGGTAGTGATGGACCGTCTGACGAAGACCGCACGTTTCATTCGATTAAGGAAACGTGGCCGGTAAGTTGTCTAGCTGAGGAGTTCACCAAACACATTGTGAGACTCCATGGAGTACCGAGGACTATCGTCTCCGATAGAGATGTACGTTTCACCTTGAGATTTTGGCAGCAGGTACATACTGCTTTAGGGACGAGTCTCCACTTCACTACTACTTACCACCCACAAATTGACGGTCAGTTTGAGAGGACCATCCAGACGTTAGAGGCCATGATGCGGCTTGTATACTACATTGGGGACAGGTATGGTCATATCACCTTTCACTTGTAGAGTTTTCGTATAATAATAGTTGGCACGCGTCTATTGGGATGGCCCCTTATGAGGCTTTGTACGGGCGGAGATGTCGTACGCCGTTGTGCTGGGATGAGCCTAGCAGAGCTAATGGAGTATCTCTAGATTAGATACAGGATGACAACGCTCGGATTGCCCTGGTCCGAGAGCCGAGGTTAGCAGCTCAGAGTCGTGAGAAATCCTACGCCGACAAAAGGCGTCGACCCTTGGAGTTTAGGGTGGGTGTACAAGGGTGGTGAAGAGTGTCACTGACGAGAGGAGTTCGGCGTTTCGGCATTAAGGGGAAGTTGAGTCCCCGCTATGTCGGACCTTTTGAGACTTTGGAGAGAGTTGGAGAGGTCGCCTACCGATAAGCACTACCACCGAGACTAGAGGTGTCCATCCGGTCTTCCATGTATCTCAGTTGAGAGAGTACATCCCGGACCCGAGACACATCATTAGCCATGAGGATCTGATAGTTGAGCCCGACCACACATTTGTGGAGTACCCAGTAGCTGTCCTGGAGCGCAGTACTAGACTCTGCGGCCCAAGAAGTTACCGATGTTGAGGATCCAGTGGTCTAGACAAGGAGCCGATGAGGCCACTTGGGAGACAGAGGAGAGTATTAGACGTAATTATCCCGAGTTCTTTGCGGGGTTAGCTGCTACTTCTGTACCGACGAGTTAGTACTCGGATGCTGTGTTATTTGACTTTTTATGTTTTTACCTTGGATTGATTGATTGTGTTTTCTTTGATGTGTGCCGGATTATGATGATTGAGTAGTTATATCTTAGAAAACGAGACTTAATGAAACCAAGTTATACAAAAAAAGTCGTTTGATTAAATACATTATTCTAAGTTTCGGGACGGAACTTATTTTAAGAGGGCACTGATGTAATACCCGGAAAAAAATAAAAATAAAACAATAGTAAATTCTATCATTTTATGTGACCTTAATTCACATAAAATGATAAATATGTAACCGAATAGAATTACGTATAATTTAAAACTCGAGGAGCGGTTTCGTACGAGTAACGACTCACTTTTCAGCCCATCCTCTAACGGGATGAGCAGGCCCATCGGAGTAGGCCACAAGTACTAGTCAGCCGGCCCAAACCTTACCCTAATCTTCTCCTTAATTTTTTTAACCTAATCTAACATTTGCCCTAATCTAGCGTACGTTGAAACAACGACTCCCACTACCCAACCGAAGCAGATCCAGAACCACCACCGGACCCCCCCCCCCACACGTGACTGCATCCGGCCAGACACTAGTGGCGCCGACACGTCACCTCATCCTCGGCGTCGGGATCTGCTGCTACTGCGTCAGCCAGGTAAGTATCGGTATTCCCCTCCCATCCTCTTGAGACACTGAACCACCTTTGACAACATTTTGTTGCACAGCGAGGCCATGCTGCTAGTGTCGGACCACCGCAGAGAGAGAGCACCGATCGCCAGCGCTGTTGTCGTCGCTGCAGTAGGTGAGGCGGCTGCCTCCTTTCCCTCTCCTTCTTCCTTGTTTCCCCTTCTGTTTTCATGTGATAAACCGGAAGTCTTGCCTCTCTTTGATCCCTGCAGTGACTAGCCAGGACGATTTGTGCACCTGCAGTTAGTACGGTCGAGCCAGCGTATGAGCCTCCGGTCCAGGACTCCTCTACTACGCCCCAATACTGTAAACCCGAACCATCTTCAGCCTACTGTTGGTGAGTCCCCCCCGTGCTCTCCTGTTAATGTTGTAATAGTGTAGAGGAGAATAGATTGTTTGTTTCCAAGTCATAATCCAGTAGGTAGTTGGTTCCAAAGTTAGTATACAAGATATGAATTTAGAGAAGGGTGTGTGTAGTTGTCACTTTGTTTTGAACCTAGGATGTGTGAGAATAGATTTAATATTTCAGAATAGCTGACAGTGAGTTTTGAACCCAAGACCTCGTGAACTTCTTGTGCCCAGATCTTTGTTCAGTGCATATAAACTGTCTAGTTGGGAAAGAAATTTCGATACCTTAGAATGATGATCCACCGTTAAAATTTTGACATATTGTAGATAGAAATATGTAGTTTACTGTGTTAAAAATTGGGAGAAAGTTAATGGTCGGATTAGAACTTATAAGGACTCAAAGTAGGACAGATGAGTTGTTTTTGTAAGCAGAGGAAAATTTGGCTAAGTATAGAAATTTTAGCTTTTACTCCAACTTTAGGATTTTATGTAGGAGTTTTGGTTGAGTGTTTTTGAGAGATCTTTGCCCCTATGTTGAGTATGCATATCATAGAGGACCCAGAGTTTTATTTCCGAATTTTTATATTTTTCTTCGAGCCCCATATCTTGAGCTAAAGTCAGACCTTAGCGACTCTTTTGGAAATCTAGAATTTTGGTTAACTTTTATAAATCCTTAACAAACTATCTCTTGAGAACTAGATTATAGAAGTAGGTTCCAAAGAAGAATTTGGAACTAGGTTATAGAGTATTTTGGAGATTTTGGGACTAGGGGTAAAATGGTCATTTTACCTTAAGAGGGTTTTTAGTAATTCCTCTTCATGAGATTGTACATCTTAGAAGTTTATAACTTCTAAGAGTATGAGATGTGATTTTGATCCACGTTCCTTTTTTGACAAGCGACTGAGTTTCCACGGTTGCAGATCGAGTTGAGTTTTTAGAGAGTTGTGATTTGATTCAGGTAAGTCCTTGCGACTTACTTAGCCGGTTTCTGGATGTTAGTTGAATGATAATAGTGGTGTGTGCGATGTGTGTTTATAATAATAACTTGATAGGACGACTGTTATTATTATATTTGAAGGCCCAAGTGTATGTATAACGGGTCGTGACATCATTGCCCAGCTCTGCCAGGAGACTGGGAGGTTCTCTATGCCCAGACCATACAGGTACAAGGTGAGATGCATCGGATCCATTCCTGATGGTTACACGGGGGCGGAGACGAGGTTTGGGAATCCCTCGTGTCACCAAATAAGTGTTATTAGTAAGAGTGAATGACCTAAGTAAAGATAATAAATGGATTGTTTGAAAGCATGATGAGTGTTTACTTTTGTTCTGATGTGTTTGTGCTATTATTATTCATTTAATGTTTAGATAACTAGCTAATGGTTGTTCTATTGTGTTTTTAGATTCACCACAGGCTAGAGTAGCAGCTGAGTGATCCGGAAGTAGTGGTCAGCCGGGTCTCCGTACTCCTTAGAGTGAGGTTGGGATATTTGCTTTGTTGTTCTTTCTTCTTGTTAAGATAGTTAGTCCTTTTCGTTGCTTAAGTACTATAGGTTGTTAGACGTTGTTGCATTCATCCCTTTAAAATAATATTTTTATGAATTTCGGTTTTTCTTATTTGTGTCTTGTTGCAAGATCCTAGTAATATTGTTGTCAAACTGAGGTCGGGACCCATTGTGAGGTCCTGACCAGTAATGTCCCGAGTTCTGAGAATTCGGGGTGTTACAGTCTTCTTATACAAAAATTGTAGTTAAGTCGCGTGTATTTTTCGGCAACGCCTGATGGCCCCTAGATTGGAAAAAATATTTTGGGCGCCGGCGTCATTCGCCAACGTACAAGATAGGTGTCGGCGCCTTGCGAGTTTTGTTGGTCCTTGTGAATTTGAGCGTTGTGTATTTAACACGTGTCATTAAAAGAAAGAATTGTGTAACATATGCTCTTTTTTATGGTCTTTTGTTTTGTAGACTCCTCTAATTTTACCACTATAATTGACTTACTTTATTAAGGGTATATTTACTTAATGAGTTTATACTATGGTTATTAATAATAGAGTATTAATGGTAAAAGGTCTAGTTAGCCATTTACCCCAATTAAAATGAGCTTTAAAACATGTTCATATTTAGATAATTTGGAAAATGAACGAGCCCGAGCCGAGTATCTCGGTTAATATACTTGCCCTATAATGTTATTTTGGCAAACAAGCCAAGCCCCAACCTAAATTTTACATGAGCTTTAATGTGTGTTCGTCTTCGGCTTGTTTTAAAAGTGAATTAGCCCGAACTGAATAGCTCGTCTCATATAAGATCCCTATTTGCAACTCAAACTGATGGTCAGATAGACTAGATTTGACGCTAAAATGATAGAAACCGAGGAACATGAGTGCAAGAATTTGGCAAACTGCCAATATGATGATATCAACTATAAAGAATTAAAACCTGCAGGTCTTACTTTTTTAACAGGAAAGCAAAATAGCTAACTCCTGACATTAAATAAAATGGGGGAACCCGACAACAGGAAAAGCGAACATAACTAATTAAGTTTATTATAACTTGTAGTTGGGTCTGTACCATTTATTTTTTGACAGAGTTAATGGTTCATATTGTAGGAGGTCATGATATGTTTTGAAAGTAATATTGCTGTGTTCTTAGTGTCAAACAAGTCCATATCGTTGGGAGCTATTCATATAGGAGGACAACTTGATCTGGTTTCTCATGAATCATGAATGCAGGCTTTGCAATATGCCAATATGACATTTTTGTTTTTATTTATATTTCTTTTCACAAGAAAGTCAAAAATATTTTCTTTTTCACAAGAAGATTATGAATGAAAAATAGGTACTTGATGTAAGAAGCTGAATAAAAGTTGGTTGTTTGGTATAAAGGAGATAATAAAATAATGGATATCTTTTCTTTACTCTTTCATATTGACAGGGAGTGATGTGATATTATAAAGTTCCAAATCTGCGGGGTTGCATCAGCATAAGCTACTATGATGGTTTTCACTTTTTGCTAGACCTAACTGTCATCAAAGATGTAAGACGGTACTAATGTTGATTGGATCTTACAATGCAAACACGACGATTAACCAAAGACAATGAAATAATCAGTCATAAAATTCAATGCAAACCATGATCCGACTACCGACAACACTGGAAACAAAAGTACCATGAAAACTGCCAATTCTAGCACAACCCAGAAAAGAACCTACTAAACTATTCTAGAATAATACTCTTATATAGAAACCGAAACATAAACATTTAACCCAATATGAATCCTATATGCAGTGGGAAACTAGGAGTGGTGTTAACATAACGTTTGAGATTGTTGACTTGTGAACACTAAATAAGACTACTTTCGTGTGTAGGACAAAGGTAGTCTGATACCCTATATGCAGGGGTGGGTATCATAGTAATGCATCAGGTTAGCTGTTTTTTGCTCTCCCCAACTCAGACGGAAGTGTAGTGTAAATGTGTTAAGCCATATATGTAGTGGCCTGTTTTGCACTTTTTTTTTTAAATGTAAAGTTATTCGATCCACCTGGATTACAGTATCCCGATATAACAGAGGAAAGAATGACTCAACAAACGGGAGCCACCAAAAAGTCCATAAAATAGCGTTTGTTTACCCACAACTTGAATATATATATATATATATATATATATATATATATATATATATATATATATATATATATATATATATATATATATATATATATAT
>BSUD01000006.1:21556596-21620497 GCA_033239045.1 Fagopyrum esculentum | reverse complement strand
TTTTTTTTTCTAGAAACGAATGAATCATGTTATAATTTATGTAATATTCTCTTATAAACTTTGAACTATTCCCATATAATTCATGAATTATTACTTTTTAATATATTATATCAAATTATTTATAAATTAATCGTTTATATGTTATGAACTATTCAATTGTAATTCATGAACTATCATTTTATAAGTTATGCACTATCCTTTATAAATTTTGCACTATGAACTATTCTATTATAATTCATGAACTATCCTTTTATAAGTTATGAACTATCCCTTAATAAGTTTTGAACTATTACTTTCAATCCTTTATAAATTTTTCACTACGAACTATTCTATTATAATATATGAACTTTCCTTTTATAAGTTATGAACTATTTCTTAATAAGTTTTCAACTATTACTTTCACTCGTTTCTGGAGGATTTTTTTTTGGACTCGTGTCAGCTCTACGTTCAGCCGCACGACCCTACCGGAATAATGTGCCTAACCTGAACAGCGCCCTATATATATATATAGAATCATACTCCCATGTAAACAACCCCTATAGTGTACAATGAGAACAAATCTAATCCGTACGATTAGAATAATAGATGTGAAGATTAACCATAATAAATAGAGGAAAAAAATAAAAATAAAACAAATTAGAATGAGAGTGGGGAATTGGTTGCACGTGAAAATCAATTTTCACCCAATTTGCTCCATTATTGTATATAAAAAGATTTGTTACCTTATATGGCCCTAAAATCTCTCATTCAAATCTTCCATCATCACTCAATAACCGATTATTTGTGAAACGACTTCAATGGTGAGCAAGAGCGATTCAACGATGATTAGGGTTGCTGTCGTTCGTCCAATGAAGCCACCACCGTCGTCTCCATACCAAATCTGGTCGGCCGGTTTTCTTCACATATCCGGACTTGAACTCGCCATGGCTCTCCCTCGAATGCCTCAGGTGCCCTTCCAACATTCCTTCAGTCTCGTGCATCGCGACTCAACCGTCTATGAGACCAATTTCGTCTCGCTCACCATCAATTTCGCTCGAGACTATTCAAAAGCCTCGTTTTCCTTCATCCTTGCAGTCTCGTGTCGATATTACATCATTACCCATCAACAATCTTGTTGTACGACTCCAAATTTGTCATCATTGCAGACCAACCGGAATCCATGGTTGTCCCCATCCTCAACAATACAAGAGAAGCATATGCTATTTGATTTGTATTCATTGTTTATTGATTTTTTATTCGTTGATGTATGTTAATGTATTTAGCAAAATGAGAAGGACATTGATTTTGCTTAGATTAAGATTCAATATGTTTTTGTGGTGTTTGAAACCTTCTTTGATCTGATGAACAAAATTTGTTATTCCATTGTCATATACATGAATTATTGTACTTTAGTTTTTATTCGACACTAAATGTTGTAAATATTCGGTGGTTATATGTCTTTTATCCGGCGATTTGTGGTGGTTTGTCCGTGTATATGGGACAAGTTATTGGAAACAATTGAATAACTAAATTTTACAACGAATATATTATGTCATATGTACGAATATATTTAGTAACACTAACGAATATTTAATAGTACACTAACGAATATTTGAAGTAACATGGACGAATATCTTCGTATACGTATATGTTCGCGAATTGTCCGAAGATTGAAACATTGGTATCTTCAGATTATGAACGAATATTTTTCACTATGTAAATGAACAATTTATGTACCACTGACTATTAATTTCAGTTATCAATAATCGACTAAAATTTGTTGGACATGAACGAATAATATCGGTATCATGAATGAATTTTTAATAGTATATTGACAAATATTTTCATGAACATAGACGAATACTTTTGTACAATATTAACTAGAAGAATGGAGATGATAATTGAATTGATTTAGAAATGTTGTTGATATCAACTATGATGAATGATGAATTGAGAAATGAAAAAAAGGCAATATGAATTCACGTTGAAAGCCAGATTTGGATGTAAATGTGGAGATTAGAATAATAACAATTAGGGAAAGAATCTTTAACTACCATATTTGGCTATAATTACTATGGAGAGTGTAATGCACTCTCTTTAATTGGAGAGTGGAGTAAAATATTCCCTTAAATTTGGTTTAAGTAAGACCATTAGATCAAAGCAATCCTATGGTTGATGTTTGTTCTCATTGAACACTATAAGGGTTGTTTACATGTGAGCCAAACTTTATATATATATATATATGTATATGTATATATATATATATATTATCTTTCCGTTTACATTCCTAAATACTAATAAAACACCTCATTAGTAGCGTTAGTGCAAATTCCATAGTTACAAGGGAGAAATGATTGAACTCGTGGAAGGTGACCTGTTAACCTCTCGAAAGATATGCTTAGTGACCTTAGGGTCCGTTTGGTTTAAACTCCGGAAACGGAAACGGAATGGAAACGAATCTAGTCCATATATTTACTTTGTTCATGAATAATTTTGGAATCATTCCTTGTTATTTCATTCAAAATGCACTTAATTACTTCAATTTTGTTACCCTATAGGGTATCACAAGTAATCAAAATAGAGGGAAGCAAATGCATTTTGCATGACACCACAAGGAATGATTCCAAAAACTTTCATGAACAATGATATACTAATGGACTAAATTCGTTTCCATTTTGTTTCCAGAGTTTTTAAACCAAACGGGCCCTTAGTCTCTTCAAAGTTGGCAATATAAGCTAGGATATCAGACATAAAGATTCATTTTACAGAGGAGATTTCAAATTCATCTTATGGTGTAAATAATTACACTTTCTACTATCGGAGAAAACTCGGTGTACGTTTTTATTCTTTTTAGTGTGGTTTATTAGAGATTATTTGATAGCTTTTTGAGATGATAACTAAAATCTTTTTCATTAGAATGGCAAAGTAACGAGAATAGCTTGCATTACTCTTTATTATTATGTTTTGCTCGACTTAACATGTAATAATTTCTTTATGAAGACATATTGACTCAAAATTACTCCTTAAATTAAAATTAAAATTAAAATTAAAATTAAAATATATTTTTAATTTCATTTTTTTAAAATTAAAATTAAAAAATATTTTTTTAATTTCATTTTCTAAAATTTTAAATTAAAAAAAGGAAAATTTCGGTTGGTATCCCTGTGGTATGGGGTATTCCGAAATTTGTCCAACAGTTTTGTCAATTACGGATTTTGCCTTCAATTTTGAAAATTTGGATTTTGCCCACTATAGTCAATTTTACTAACCTTGGTTAAATATCTTAGTTAAGGTTTAAAAAAATAAGGGGGAAAAAATTTCACGTGCCTTGACTGCTTTCTTCTACAATCGAACTCCTTGAGCTTGCTCTTATGAAGATAGATTCTCCTCTTCCATTGAAGACTTGAAGCTAGGTTTGAAGCTCGTTTGCGCCTTCAATCAAAGACTTGAAGCCGTTCTCTTCTTCCATCCAGATTTGAAACTCTAATCTCTCAATTTCGGAACCTTAATCCCTAATTTCCCTAAACGTGCAAATCGTTTGCGCCTTCAATCGAAGACTATCAATTTCGGAACTCCCTTAGCTTGTAATGATCTTGTTGTTAGAATCCACATTCAAACAAACCACTACTTGCAGGTGGAAGTGTATGTTCCCTTGATTTTCAATGCCTTCGGTCCATTTGAGATTGAAGTATGCAAGTTGTTCCTCTTGCTGTTGTTTTCCTTATTGTTTGATATGCCTGCACCTTTATTGCAAAACATATTTAAAGATCAGGGTGTGTTTAGTATCAGAGTGACTTAGGACCATTTGGGGTTGAAGTTGGTGTAAAGAGATAAGAGATACCTCTCATAGGAGTTTAGGTCCATTATCAAACAATAACTTTACCACATAATTCTATATGATTTTTGCAAGGAAACAAATTGAAAGGGCAAATTATAGGTCCATCTATACTAAATTGTATGAGTTGTTGATTTTTAGTTGCTAATTTTTTTTTGTAATAGTTGTTGATTTTTTAGTTGCTGATTTTATATACATTTAAAAAGGGTAAGTAGTAAGGAAAATGTGATTTTTCTCTCATTTTTCATAAGATTATTTTAAAAAAAATTTAACCCTTCTATTTTTTTCTAATGAATTATTTGAATAATTGTATACCTTGTCCGATATTAAAAAACATACATGTTTACTAAAATCATTCAAAATAAAATTATTTCAACTAAAGTAGTATTTAAAAAGTAAGGATGATACAACATAAAAGACTTGAACACTTGATACAAGATACAATCAACCACTGGACCATGTTAGCTCGATAGTACAAGCCTTAAAATTTTGATGGTGGATCATGGCAAACTCTAACCCATTCATAAATATCTTTATTTATTGTTTTAAAATATCTATTATATTTGTAATGACAAACGAAAATAACACGTATGGTCAGGTTTTATCGCTCTCTTTGGGGAATCCAAGCAGGAAGATCCAACAGTCAACATCTATACAACGTTTAATTGAAGTAATCATCTACGTACCAGAAAATATATTAATTAGATTCCCATTAGGCTCCCAATCCAACAGTCAGATTCCAATCGGCGGTTACCGCCCCAGCAGACGTTCTTCCCTCTTAGCTCTTCACCAATCAGGAAGCCCACCTAATATTTGGTCGGTCAATTACAAGAAACTCCAAATTTTTCATAAAAATCACTGTAAAACAATAAATAGTTAAATACATGTCACCAAAAGAGAATTTCAAGGGAGTTGGTACAAAAAAAATCAATTGATGAATATATTCTTATAAAATAAACATATTTCAAAATCTTGATTTTGAAAGAAACTGTGAATTTCCGTCGAATCGAAATCGGTTAGGGTTATGTAACATATGAGACCCGAGAACCAACCGCTTTGATACAATGGCTCGTGCATCTATGAACGCACATGCATAATGAGTCTAAGCCGAACATATAAGTTCCGTGTACATTCATCCTAAAACCATCTCTATATAAATCATACCCGTATCGAAAATAATAAGTCATTACATCTAAAATTGAGAGATTCTGAGACTAGGGTCAGGTCCACTAGATATGAACATGGTGGCTGATTTCTATATATAAGGATCAATTGAGAAGACACATTAATTGGAGCAATAACCAATAATAAAGCTAGGGTCTTTAAATCAGTTTATTTCTTTCCTTTGTCTCCTTAACTTTGATGAACAATTTATGTTTTGCTTTTGCTTTTTAGCCACATGAGTACTCCATAAATGTATATATTAGTTCTACTAAAATCTTATGTATAGATAGGTAATTAGCTATAGTTAAATGCGTATTCTCCTTCTTCCATGATCTTTGGATAACACTAGAGTTATTGAGGCAGCAATGCAACATTCATCTACCGATTATGAATCCATGTTGCCTTACAAGAAGGGGGGAAACACAAAGAGGAACAACAATCAAATGTAAAAATATTTATGTATATTTAATGTGGCAAATGTGTCTAGATTTAATATATACAATTAAGTTTAATTTATAGTTTGTAGTTTTAATATAAAGTCGAAACCGTAATGGATCGGTATCGATTAAAAACGTTAAAATTACGGGATTAATATATTTCCTCCTTCCTTATCTAATAAATAAAATACACCTCTTCTCATCAAATTATATATATATATATATATATATATATATATATATATATATATATATATATATATATATATATATATATATATATATATATATATATATATGACAGTTAAAAGGGAGTTGGCGGTAGTTTTGTTAAACAGTTGCATTCTTCATGGATAGTGTAATGAAGTAAAAACTACCGTCAGTATGTACTGCAGGCATAAACAAAAGATTACTACAGATTAAGAAAACAATAAAAGAGGGAGGTGTTTAATTAACACTAATCTCATCCATTAGAGAGATTATTGAAAGTGAAGGATTAAGGAAGGAGAAGACTATTCGCTTACGCTTATGATCGATTTGGACTCGTTTGATTTGCGATGAAGACTCCCACGGATAAAGGTTAGTCTTCGATTCATAGACAGATATATCAGTTGATTCATGTATAAGTCTAGATCCATTATAGTGTTTTTGATTTCGAAACGGAATCGCAAATTGTCTAACATTTGGTATCAAAGCGAGGTTTAGACTTGCATGATCATCGATCTATTCGTATTCATATCCAGATTGTATATGAATGTATGTTTTGGCTTTTTGTGAAACGTATGAATGCATGAGATTGATCACGTTTGAATATAGGTTTGTTTGACAGTATATATATACAATGTATACTGTCATGTTTGTTAAAGAGTTGGTCTTTGCTTTGATTTTTCCTTAACTTTACATGGTTTTAGTGATGATAACTATTAATTATAGTTAGTCATAATTATCATTAATTATGGTTTACAGTTGTTATGTTTTGTTAAAGCATCAATACCATATTTGCCACTCATTTCAAATATTATACATAAAATATATATATGCAGTGGTATGGTTATATACATGAATTGATTTACGATGTTTGATCATGTTATTAATGGACATTAGCTATTAACAACTATTGTTTTAATCTTACTTGTAATTAGTTGGATTGAACGTTGGCTTGTATATATATTACAGTGATATAAGAACTTGAGTATATGTTTTAGGATAATTAAATTTAAATGTTAAAATTATGTATAACTTGTTAGTCATCAAAGTGACCTAGTTGTATTTAAGTTTAACTTTTAAATTTTAGTATATGATTAATTGTTCATGATTAAATAGATGCTATGAAATGATTTGATTGAACAATTAATTTATTGGCTATGATTCTAGGAGATCAGCCAAAGGTGGATCATTGAAAATAGTCAATAATATTAAAGAGATTAATCATGATACTTAGGTTGAATAGTGTGTATATCCAAAGATAGCATGCTTATTTAATTTATGTATGTCATGATTGTCTATTAAGTGTATATTTTAGCATCGATGATTGTATGTGCGTTTAAGTATTGTCCAAAGGTTGCTTGAATACATGCTTTAAATTTTACATATATGATTTGAATCTGTATTGTAGTCAAAGCACTAATAGGTAAGCATGTATAAATTATTGCAGCTTCATCAAATTTCTCTGCATCTGCAAACTTTGTTGTCAAATTCAATGGGCAAAACTATGATGATTGGTCTGAACAAGTCCGATTTACTTTGGGCATTATGTCGTTGGATCTTGCTATACTCATGGATAATCTACCGGCAACCATTACAGAGAATAGCTCCGAAGCTGAAAAATCTCTTTATGAGGATTGAGAGTGTTCTAACAGGTTGAGTTTGAATCTCATGAGGATGAGTATGGCCGAAAGTATTAAGCCATCAATGCCTAAGACAGAGAATGCAAAGGAATTCTTTCTAAAAGTTAAGGAGTACTCACATTCAGATTTGGCGGATAAGTCAAATCTAGGAAGCCTTATGAGTGAGCTGACTACGAAAAAGTTTGACTGGTCTCGGCCTATTCATGATCATGTGACGTACATGTCAAATTTGGAAGCAAAGTTAAAGACCTTGGGAATGGATGTTAATGAAACATTCTTGGTCCAATTTATCATTAACTCACTACTTCTTGAGTTTGGTCAGTTCCAGGTGAACTATAACACCATTAAAGACAAATGGACTTTTCAGGAATTAAAGGCCATGCTTGTTCAAGAGGAAGGGAGATTAAGGAAGATAAAGGATCAAGTTGTCCATTTTACAAGTCATGATGGTGTCAGCAACAGTAAGGTAAGTCAGGTAAAAAGGACAGGAGGAACAAGAACCCTTTGAAAGTCAATGAGGGTCATGCTAAGAAGGAAGTGAAGTGTTTCTTTTGCAAGAAAACGGGACACTTCAAGAAGGATTGTCCTAGAAGGAAGGCTTGGTTTGAGAAGAAAGGTATACATTATAGTTTTGTTTCCTTTGAATCAAATCTTATAGAAATGCCTAATAATACTTGGTGGATAGATTCTGGTGCTACTACTCACGTGTCTCATATTAAACGGGATTCAGTATGATCCGGCCCATAAGAGGAGCTGAACAGTATTTGTTCATGGGAAACAAGATGAAGGCAAAGATAGAGGGCATCGGGACTTACAGATTGATCTTGGACACTGGTTGTTATATAGATCTTGAAGGATGTCTTTATGTACCTGAATGTGCTAGAAATCTTGTTTCCATTAGTAGATTGGACAATTTAGGTTTTATTATTAAGTTTGGACATGGTGAATTTTCATTGTACAAACATAATATCTTTTATGGTAGTGGTACATTGATTGATTCACTTTACATGTTTAATCTTGATATTAATTTTTTTGAATTTTTGCTTTATGTTGAAGCTAATGTGGGCATCAAGCGTAGTAAATCTAATGAAAATTCAGCTTTCTTATGACATCAAAGATTAGGTCACATATCTAAGGAAAGGTTAATGAGGTTGGTGAAAAATGATATCCTACCTCACTTGGATTTTAGTGACTTAGATGTGTGTATAGATTGCATTAAAGGAAAGCAAACTAAACACACTACAAAGAAAGCCGCCACAAGAAACACTCAACTGTTAGAGTTAATTCACACCGACATTTGTGGTCCTTTTGACGTTCCTTCATGGAGCGGTGAAAAGTATTTCATCACTTTTATTGATGATTTTTCACGTTATGGATATATTTATCTATTGCATGAAAAGTCTCATTCTATAAATCCCATAGAGGTATTTGTTACTGAGGTGGAAAGGCAATTAGATAGAAAAATAAAAATCGTGAGATCTGATAGAGGTGGAGAATTTTATGGGAAATATAATGAAAATGGACAGTGTCCAGGTCCATTTGCAAAGTTTCTTGAAAATAGAGGCATTTGTGCACAGTATACAATGCCCGGTACACCTCAGCAAAATGGTGTAGCTGAGAGGCGGAACCGTACATCAATTAATATGGTTAGGAGCATGTTAAGTAATTGCTCTTTACCCTTATCATTGTGGATACACGCATTAAAGACTGCAACATATTTATTAAACCGGGTTCCTAGTAAGGCAGTTTCTAAGACCCCTTATGAACTGTTGACAGGAAGGAAACCTAGTTTGAGACATTTCCGTGTTTGGGTTGTCCTGCAGAAGTGAGGGTGTATAATCCACATCAAAAGAAGCTTGATCCAAGAACAGTTAGTGGATTCTTCATTGGCTATCCTGATAAGTCAAAGGGGTATAGATTTTATTGCCCTAACCATAGTACGAGAATCATAGAAACTGGCAATGCTAGATTAATTGAGAATGGTCAAACTAGTGGGAGTGGTGATCCACGAAAAGTGGACATTCAAGAAATTCAGGTTGAAGATCTTTCACCTGTGGTTTCTTCTGAGGTTGTTGTATGACAACTTGGAACAACAAAATGATGTCCAAAATCCATTAGTTGAAAATGAAATAAATGAACCGGTCATAGTACAAGAAGAGACAAATGAACCACGTGAATCATTAAGGCGGTCTATAAGAGAAAGAAGATCTGCCATTCCAAATGATTATGTGGTTTATTCTCTTGAAAATGAATGTGACTTAAGCATTGATGAAGATCCAGTTTCATTTAAGAAAGCCATGGGAAGTGACAATTCTGAAAATTGGTTAATTGCCATGAACGAAGAGATGAAATCGATGAGTGACAACCAAGTATGGGATTTAGTTGAGTTGCCTGAGAGTTCCAAGACAGTTGGGTCTAAGTGGGTCATTAAGACCAAACGGGACTCCAAGGGCAACATTGAAAGGTATAAGGCTAGATTGGTTGCTAAAGGATACACTCAAAAAGATGGCATTGACTACACAGAGACTTTCGCTCCGGTGTCAAAGAAAGACTCTTTGAGAATTTTTTTTGGCTTTGGTGGATCATTATGACCTTGAGCTTCACCAAATGGATGTAAAGACCGCCTTTCTAAATGGAGATTTAGAGGAGGAAGTATATATGGACCAACCTGAAGGGTTCTTGACCACAGACAAAGAACATATGGTGTTGAAGTTGAGAAAATCAATATATGGATTGAAACAAGCTTCCCAACAATGGTATCTTAAGTTTAATGATATCATCACGTCTTATGGTTTCGTAGAGATCACTGTTGATCGGTGTATCTACATAAAGGTCAGTGGGAGTAAATTTGTTATTTTAGTCCTATATGTTGATGATATCTTGCTTGCTGCAAATAACATAGGCATGTTACATGATATAAAGAAATGTCTCTCTAAGCACTTTGAAATGAAAGATATGGGTGAGACATCCTATGTGATTGGAATAGAAATATTTCGGGATATATCACAGGGATAGATCACAAGGATTGTTAGGTTTGTCTCAAAAAGCTTATATCAATAAAGTCTTAGAGAAATATAGAATGGATAAATGCTTTGCAGGGATAGTTCCAATTCAGAAGGGAGATAAGTTTAGTAAACTGCTAGGTCCTAAAAATGAATTGGAACGAAAGGAAATGGAAAATATTCCTTATGCATCAGTGATTGGGAGTTTGAATTATCTTCAAACATGTACTCGACCTGACATTAGCTTCGCTGTAGGCATGTTGGGTAGATATCAAAGTAATCCCGGAATGAACCACTGGAAAGCTGCTAAAAAGGTTCTCAGGTACTTGCAAGGCACCAAAGAGCACATGCTTACATATAGGAGATCCGATCATCTAGAGGTCATTGGATATTCAGATTCAGATTTTGCCGGATGTGTGGATAGTAGGAAATCTACGTTCGGATATGTGTTCCTATTAGTGGGAGGAGCTGTTTCCTGGAGGTGTGGGAAGCAATCTATCATTGCTACTTCTACTATGGAGGTTGAGTTTGTGGCATGCTTTGAGGCCACTAACCATGCATTGTGGATGCGGAATTTTATCTCGGGGCTTGGAATTGTTGACAGTATAGCTAGGCCGCTGAGAATTTATTGCGATAACTCTACAGCCGTGTTCTTTTGAAAGAACGACAAGTACTCTAAGGGTGCTAAGCACATGGAGTTAAAGTACTTGTGAGTTAAAGATGAAGTGAAGAAGCATAGAGTGTTTTTTTGAGCATATTAGAACGGACATGATGGTTGCAGATCCGTTAACTAAAGGATTACCACCTAAGGCGTTCAATGACCATGTAGAACGTATGGGTGTCATAGATAAGACCTTGCTATTATAATTATATTTCGCTCATCAAAATATAACACTTTGAATTCACTTATTGATATGTTTCTACTTTACAATACTTGTCATCATTATCGTATTTGTATACAGTTATTGTTTTCTGATGACACGTGATTTTAGACTTATAGTGTATTTCAAACTTAAAGCAATATTGAGTTTTGAATTGATTTGTGATACTTGGAAGGAATCATGTCGCTCAATGATGTGTGACCGCCATGATCCAATCAATTTTGATTCAATTATGGATTATTGATAGTTTATGGACTTATACAAGTTTCCGCATTCATTAAGCTGACACACATGCCAAGTGGGAGAATGTAAAAATATTTATGTATATTCTAGGTGGCAAATGTGTCTAGATTTAATATATACAATTAAGTCCAATTTATAGTTTGTTGTCTTCTATTCATAGACGGATTTATCGGTTGATTCATGTATAAGTCTAGATCCATTATAGTGTTTTTGATTTCGAAACGGAATCGCAAATTGTCTAACATCAAACTCGTCGGGTTATCCCATCAAGAGCTAATGGTACAAGCACCTTGTATCATTCAGAAAGCTTGCCGAAAATGGAGATGATGGTGAACCCGAGTTTTCCCCTTGCTTCTTCTTTGCCACGTCTAAATTCTTCTCCATACCCACTTTAGTTTCATCAACATCTTCCCATGGCTTCTTCCTCTTGTTTTAGCAGATCTCTTCATAGTGGTGCTAGCTGCTGCAACTTTGAACTTCATCCGAGCCACAAGAAGCAGACCAAAGGATACAATCATCAAACAAACACCAACGGATTATCCAAGCAGGATACAAAATCTGGGAATTACGCAAGATTAGGACCAGACTCAGACCGTCAATCGAAAGATCTGAGAAAGATGATTTGCTATCCCGTTTTCCCTCAGGCTCCTCCTCCAAGTAACTTACCAATTCCTAAGTTCTAGTGGAGGTGGTTGTGTTGATACGGCTGTCGCTTCCAGTAATCTAAGCCAACTTCTAAGTCTCCAGTGATACTGTATTATGATGTTGCTGATGTTGTGTGTTGAATCAATATGTTCTTAGGGAGGGGCAGGTGAATTGCTCAATGGTGGTTATGCCTGTAATGTGATTTGGAATTGTGGGGTGCACAGACCTTTTCCGGTTTGGTATGGATGTTACAAGACCGGTGCCGAATGTTTACTTGCTTCTATTTGTATGTTTTCCAGAACAAAATAAATTCATCAGCTGATCAAGTCTGTAGCAGTAGCATAATATATTTCATTGTTGTTACACACACAACTGGTTCCAAGTCAGTAATCTATTAGTAGTAATAGGAATTTCTTTGACAACCAAAATTACACGAAATTGGGTGTGGGTGTGCTTAAGAGTTCTCCTTCCATTTGTGTCTACACGATGGACACTCTTAGAAATTGGTTTGTCCTTCATCAGCTGATCTTGTCTGCAAGAGGTTATGCACATTTATAAATGAGTTTCTACAAATAAACAAGGACTAAATGACATAAACATTTCAGCATTAAAAGCCTGTGCAATCTTACTTGTCTTGAGTCAACAAGCTCCACAGGACTGTGGGCACACTTCTCACATGGCTGATCAATCTGCAAAAGAGATTCAAGAAGATAAATAAACACTTATAACTTCAATCCTAAAAAACACAACCGTCAAGTGAGAGACTAGATCAACAAATTATTAGGGTCTTAAGAACGCAGGTATCAGCCTCAAGCGGTCGAGCCTAGTCAGTTTAGGATCTCACCTTTTGCCTTTGTATGTTCACTTCACCCGATATCATTCCGACAAGTTTGATAAATGGTTCCATCTTCAATGGCCGTCTAATAACCTACAAAACATCAGTTTGTGAGTGATCATGTACAGTAGTTAAAATGAAAAACAACAACTGTTCATCAAACAGTATTCACAGAATCATATGAATGTCATGTATGGGTAATTTGGATATTATGGGTCCGTTTGGAAACCACGAGCTTATTGTAACTGAAGCTGAAACTTATTGGAACTGAAGCTGAAGTTGATTGAATAGCTTAAATAAGTAGTTGATTGGACGAGCTGATTTTTTTCATAAGCTTGATGAGTGTTTGTGTAACACCCCGAATTCTCAGAAGTCGGAGTATTACTGGTTAAGACCTCACAATGGGTCCCGACCTCAGTTTGACAACAACATTACTAGGATCTTGCAACAAGACACAAATAAAGAAACCGAAATTCATAAAAACCATGTTTTTTAGAGTAATGAATGCAACACTGTCTAGCAGCCTAAGGTACTTAAACAAAAGAAAAGAACAACTGTCTTAACCAAGGAAAGGAAAGACAAAACAACCCCAACCCCCACTCTAAGGAGTACGGAGACCCGGCTGACCACTACTTCCGGATCACTCAGCGGCTGATCTAACCTGCGGTAAATCTAAAACAACAAGAAGAAGAACCGTTAGCTAGTTATCTAAATATTAGCAGAATAATAGCAGCACAAACACACTCAGATAAACATAAACACTCAGCATGCTTTCAAACAAGTCCGTTTTATTATCTTGCTTTAATTTACTCGTTCACTCTAGTGATACTTATTTTGTGACACGAGGGATTCCCAAACCTCGCCTCTGCCCCCGTGTAACCATCATGAATGGATCCGATGCATCTCACCTTGTACCTGCATGGTCTGGGTATAGAGAACCTCCCAGTCTCCTGTCAGAGCTGGGCAGTGATGTCACGGCCCGTTATACATACACTTGGGCCTTAACGTAATAATAACAGTCGTCCTAGCAAGTTATTATTATTAAATCACGCAATAGCACACACCACTACTATCATTCAACTAACACTCAGAAACTGGCTAAGTAAGTCGCAAGGACTTACCTGAGTCAAAACACTCTAACACTCCTCAGATAGTCCGTACTCGTGGTAACTCAAGTGCCTGTCAATGAAGGCATGTGTATCAAACTCACATCTCTATGTCCAACCTCATGCGAAGGAATTACGGAAAGAACGATTCTCATACGGTAAAAGACCGTTTTACCCTTAGTGTAGATAATTCTCCGGGTCAATTCTTGACCTCCAATATTTCTTTTGGAACACTTTTCTAATCTAAGATTACTTCCAAAACAGTTGACTAAGGTCATAAAAATTAATCTCGTCCACTCGTCATCTGGAATTACATTACTACATTTTCGGGTATTAACTAATCTTATATATATCTCTATATATCTGTCTATATATATATACTTCCGTGCATACTAACCTTCCTTTCAAAAAAATATAACATCCGTGACTACCCGTTATTTGTATATATATAGTTACAAAATTTTACTTCTCATCTCGTACGGGTATAAGTGCAGTTTAGTATAAGATATATATATACTTATAGGGATACCTATATAATCCAACATCCGCTTACTCAAGCATACCTATATACATTCACTCGTCTGTAGTACTCACATATATATATATATACATATGCATCTCCACTATCTCTAACTAAACATACAACCTACTCATATACAGGTATACACAAACTACACTACAGAAGGCCATAAACACAAGGATTTACCCTCACTGTTGGTCACAGTTGGGCGCAGCAGTGGCGTTCTAATTGAGTTTGTCACCGACTCGCCAACTCTCTACGGTATGCTCGCGTTCAAGGCTGTCACCGCCGGAAAACGGAAAACTCGGGTTAGTCATGTCACGCCATAGACAGAGGGGAAAGATGGAAGGAGCAGCAGCCACTCACCGTCGGAATCACAAGGTCGTCGGCGGCTAGCGTGCTGAACTGGGCGGATGGCGGCGTGAACAGCAGTGGCTGTTTCCAGCGTTTCCTGGTGGTCGGCGTGCTGTTGTGTGAAGACGGAGGGTGGCCGGCGCGTTCCGAAGCAGAGGAGGCAGGGCGGTGTACTGGTGAGGCGAGGAGTGTTAAGCCGGCTAGCAGAGCGGAAGGGGAAAGGAGGAAGGTGGAGACGGACTTACTTGCGGCTGCTGGCGTCGGCGGCGTCTCCTGTTGCAAGCGGAAGAGGGCGGCCGCGTCTTCTGGTGAGGCGGAAGAGGCGCGGCGGTGTCTTCTGGTGAGGCGGAAGAGGGCGGCCGCGTCTTCTGGTGAGTCGGAAGAGGCTGTTCACTCGTTCAGCGATGGAGAGGGGAGAGGGCAAGACGGCACACGTACTGTAAGGTAGATTAGGGTTAGATTAGGTTATTTTAATTAGGTTTTTAAGTAGAGGTTAATGATAGGCTGGGCTGCAGTCCACAATATGATTGGGCCCATTTTTACTTCATTAAAGCGAGCTGAAACGAATCCCGTTACTCGTATGGATAGGTAGGCATTTTGCGGAAAATTTTTACGGAATAATTTTCCTTATTAGGTAGATTATTATTTTTATTTTAAAAACGTAAATTATTTCCGGTCATTTAATTTATCATTTTATGTGAATCTAGGTCACATAAAATGATATAACTAAACTCGTTTATTTTACTTATTTATTTATTTACGATTGTCTCATCGGACTTTGGTTAATTTCAATTTACCGGGACTTAAAATTTTCGGTTATTACATCAGTGCCCCCTTAAAAGAAGTTTCGTCCCGAAACTTAGATTGTTTCCCCTTACTCGCACATTTCTTTCGGTATATTTTAGTTTTCTCGACATTCCGTTTTCTACCATGCAGCTACTCAGGCATCAACAAACAAGTATCACAAAACAAAAACACTCAAATCAATATGAAAACCTGAAAGGTCAAACAACACCACATCCGAGTACTAACTCGTCAAACAGAAGTAACCTCTAACCCCGCAAAGAACTCGGGATAGTTACGTCTAATACTCTCCTCAGTCTCCCAAGTGGCCTCATCGGCTCCTCTCCTAGACCACTGGATCCTCAGCATAGGTATCTCCTTGGATCGCAGACGTCTGGTACTGCGTTCCAAGACAACTACTGGGTACTCTACAAATGTATGGTCAGGCTCAACTGTCAGATCCTCATGGCTGATGACGTGTCTCGGATCCGGAATGTACTCTCTCAACTGAGATACATGAAAGACCGGATGGACACTCTCTAGTCTCGGCGGTAGTGCTAGTCTGTAGGCCACCTCTCCAACTCTCTCTAAGATATCAAAAGGTCCGACATATCGGGGACTCAACTTCCCCTTAATGCCGAAACGCCTGACTCCTCTCGTGGGTGACACTCTCAACCACACCTGAGCACCCACTCTAAACTCCAAAGGTCGACGCCTTCTGTCGGCGTAGGACTTCTGACGACTCTGGGCTGCTAACATCCGCTCTCAGACTAGGGCAATCCGAGCGATGTCATCCTGTACCTGATCTGGAGCTACTCCATCAACTCTGCTAGGCTCATCCCAACATAAGGGTGTACGACATCTCCGCCCGTACAAAGCCTCATAAGGAGCCATCCCAATAGATGCGTGCCAGCTATTATTATACGAAAACTCTACTAGTGGAAGATGGTCTGGCCATACCTGTCCCCAATCTAGTACACACGCCCGAAGCATGTCCTCTAATGTCTGAATAGTCCTCTCAGACTATCCGTCTGTCTGTGGATGGTAGGCGGTAGTGAAGTGGAGACTCGTCCCCAAAGCAGTATGTACCTGCTGCCAAAATCTCGAGGTAAAACGTCCATCTCTGTCAGAGACGATAGTCCTCGGTACTCCATGGAGTCTGACAATGTGTCTGGTGAACTCCTCAGTCAAACGACTCACCGGCCACGTTTCCTTAATCGGAATGAAACGTGCGGTCTTCGTCAGGCGGTCTACCACTACCCAAATAGCATCAAATCCTCTGCTGAGTCTCAAACCAGTGACAAAATCCATAGATATATCCTCCCACTTCCACTGTGGTACTGGAAGTGGGTGGAGCTCTCCTCCAGACCTACGGTGCTCAATCTTGACCTGCTGGCAGGTCGCGCACTGAGCTACATACCGAGTCACATCGGGCTTCAAGCCACCCCACCAGAATGACCGTCTCACATCCTTGTACATCTTACTCGCTCCAGGATGTACTGAGTATGGGGTAGCATGAGCCTCACCTAGTATCCTCTGTCTCAACTCACTGTCTGACGGCACACAAACGCGGTCTTGACGTCTCATCACTCCATCTGCACCAATAGTAAACTGAGGGGCCTCATCTCGAGACATCCTGTCTCGGATCCTGATCAAAGTAGGGCAAATCTCCTGCTTCTGTCGGATCTCATCCAACAGATCAGGAAGTAACTCCATGGTAGACAACTGACCATCAGTATCGGGAAACTGAATCTCTATCTCCAACCAAGCCAAGTCCCTCTGCAACCGTGGCTGTGCTGTCAACCGGGCTATCGCTCTCTCTCTAGGCGTCTTCCGGCTCAAAGCATCAGCTACCACATTCGCCTTTCCGGGGTGGTAAAGGATCTCAAGGTCGAAGTCCTTGATCAAGTCTAACCACCACCTCTGGCGGTTATTCAACTCTCTCTGAGTGAATATGTACTTCAGACTCTTGTGGTTTGTAAAGATCTGACATGTCGCCCCATAGAGATAGTGACGCTAGATCTTTAGAGCATGGACTACTGCAGCCAACTCCAGATCATGTGTGGGGTAGTTCTCCTCATACGTCTTCAACTGTCGAGACGCATAGGCTATGACCTTATCCCTCTGCATCAAAACACACCCCAAGCCCAGCTTGGATGCATCACTATATACCACAAAGTCATCAATACCCTCAGGCTGTGCTAAAATCGGAGCGGACGTCAATCTCCTCTTCAGCTCCTCAAAACTCTGCTGACACGGCTCAGACCAGACAAACCGAGTGGTCTTCCTCAGAAGACAAGTAAGTGGTCGGGCAATCAAAGAGAACCCTTCCACAAACCGGCGGTAGTAACCTGCTAAACCTAGAAAGCTGCGAACTTCCTTAACATTCTTAGGAGGTTTCCAAGAAGATACTGACTCGATCTTCGCCGGATCGACCTTAATACCCTCAGCAGTCACCACGTGACCTAAGAAAGCCACCTCTGACATCCAAAACTCACACTTGGATAGCTTAGCATACAGCTGGCTATCCTGTAGAATCTGCAGTACTGTCCTCAAGTGTCCGGCATGCTCCTCTCGACTCCTAGAGTAGACTAGGATGTCGTCAATGAAGACCACTACAAATTGGTCTAAGAAGTCAATGAATATCCCATTCATCAACTCCATGAACACCGCTGGTGCATTAGTGAGCCCGAATGGCATCACTACGAACTCATAATGACCATACCTAGTCCGGAATGCCGTCTTAGGTATGTCCTGATCTCTCACCCTCAACTGGTGGTAACCTGACCTCAAGTCTATCCTCGAGAACACAGACGCTCCATGCAACTGGTCCAACAGGTCATCTATGCGTGGCAGTGGATACTTGTTCTTGATGGTTACTTTGTTCAGCTCTCTGTAGTCTATGCACAGCCTCATCGATCCGTCCTTCTTCTTCACAAACAACACTGGCGCACCCCAAGGAGACACACTAGGGCGTATGAAACCCTTCTCTGCTAGCTCCTCTAACTGCTTCTTCAGCTCAAGCAGCTCTATAGGTGCCATACGGTACGGAGCCTTCGAGATAGGTCTCGTGCCCGGCTCCAAGTCAATGCTGAAATCAACGCTCCTCTGTGGGGGTAGTCCTGGCAGGTCGTCACTGAATACCTCTGCAAACTCGCATGCAACAGGTATCTCCTCTATAGTCAGGCTCTTGCTTTCCTTCATGGCATAACACCAGAAGGCTTCGCAACCCTGCGCTATCAGTCTCGCTGCTCTCACTGCACTGATAACTGTACCTGACTTTCCGAGGTCCCACCCTCGGAATATTACTCTATGGCCCTCCTCCGTGGCAACGGTCACTGTCCTCCTACCAATGTCTAAGACTGCTCCGTGTTTCCTCATCCAGTCTATCCCTAAAATGACATCCTCATGAGCTAAGGGCATGACTAGAAAATTGACTAGCCAATCTCGATCTCCCATGCGGATCGGACATCCAAAGATCTCTCTAGTCCCTCTTACCTTACTCCCATCAGGTAAGCCTATCATAAAAGGTATCCCCTCTACAGTAGCTAAGGACAACCTATCTACGCATGCATCAGATATGAAGGAGTGTGTAGCACCCGTATCAAATAAAACTCGTACAGGTAAGTCATGAATCTGGATCGTACCTGTGGCAGTCGGTGCATCTGGATGATCAGCATCTCTCAACTCAAACACTCGTGCCTGAGCTCCTCTAGTATCAGCCACACTACCACGTCCTCTGCCCCGACCTGATCCCTGCATAGAACTCTGTGGTGGTGTGTGTCCTGGAGCCCTGTAAGACTGCTGCTGACTAGGAGCTCTGTACTGCTGCTGCTGACTCGGAGTCCGGTACTGTGGCGGTCTCTGTACACTCCCTGATAAGCCTGCAGGAGAAGAACCCTGCTGAGATGGAGCCTTGCCCTGACGGCAGAATGCAGCTCTATGTCCAACCTTGCCGCACTGGAAGCAAGTCACTGCTGGCTTCGTGCAGTTCGATCGGATATGTCCATAGCTACTGCAGTTGTGGCACTGCAAGCCACCAGCTGAAGTCTGACCAGTAGCCGTATGGCTCTGTCGCCCCTGAGTCTGTCCCCGTCCAAAAGCAGCTACTCCTGAACTACCACTAGCATAACCTGTCCTCTGCCGCTTATCCGGCCTGTCTGACTGAGCAGCTCTCCTCGACACTGGTCGATCTCTCTCATAAGCAGATGCTCTATCCTGATAGTCTGACAGAGTCTCACAGCGAAATCCTGCCAGATAGGAACGGGTACTCTCTCTCAATCTCCGAAAAAAGAGATAGACATGCTGCTCCTCAGGAGGTGCAGCTGGTCCAAGCAGTGTCAGTTCCTTCTGGAACTTCTTGATGGCAGTAGCGATCGGAATGTCCTCAAATCCAACCTCAATGAAGTCCTGGAATCTCTCTCTCCTCAACGAGACATGGCAGTATCTGTCTCTAATAATGCTCCTCATCTGCTCCCAACTGGTGACTCGACTACGCATGGTCCGCCACCAGGAATGAGCATCTCTAGTGAAGCAGGTCTGCACCAAGTCTACCTGCCGATCCTCTGGGCAGCGTATTGCCTATAATGCAGTCTCTACCTGCCCAATCCAGTGCTCCACCTCCAATCCTATCTCTCCATTATATGAGGGGACCTTCTGAGAGTTGAAAGCCTTCAACCACTCATCCGGTCTCGGAGCTCTAGTCCCAGTAGGAGCTCTATCAGCCACAACTCTCCTCTCAGGTACAGCTGGCACCTGAGGCGCTCCCTGTGTCACCTGGACAGATCTAACCGGTACTGGTGGTACCTGGGTAAGTCTCTCTGTCCTAGCAGCCTCCTCCATACACTCAACGTAGGGTCGGTACTCTCTGTACTCAGTCGCTCCAATGGAAACACGTCCTGACTCTGTCGAACGTGCTCTCTGTGCTCCAGACCTAGCAACGGTCTCGTTCCTGACCTCAGGACCAACACTCTCAGCTACTTCCTCCACTCCAGCCTCTGGCATGATCACTGCTGGGGGATCCTCTCGTGGAGCTCGACCTCGACCTCGGGCTAGTGGGGATCTACCTCCACGGCCGCGTCCTCTAACTGTAGGGGTCCTATCTCCCCTACCTGGTCCAACTGGAGGGAGAGGTGGACGACCTCTGCCTCGACCAGTAGCTAGCGTAGCTCTAGTACGTGCCATCTGCACAAGAATAATAACTATAATTACTACTAGCTAAAAGTCCAAAAGTCCAACTACAATAACTTAAAGTCCAACTAAGCATACTGAGATCCGCGGTAGTAGTGGTGGTCAACCGTACTTTTCTATTCCCAACCAGACTATGCATGCATTAAAACCAAAAGTTCCCTTTTTTTAAAACTCAGACCCCTTTCGGGTTCTGCTTACAACTTATTCGGTCTTTCAGAAGATTTCAAGTGCCATTGTTGCCAACATAGAGCTCTGATACCATGTTGTAATACCCCGAATTCTCAGAACTCGGAGTATTACTGGTTAAGACCTCACAATGGGTCCCGACCTCAGTTTGACAACAACATTACTAGGATCTTGCAACAAGACACAAATAAAGAAACCGAAATTCATAAAAACCATGTTTTTTAGAGTAATGAATGCAACACTGTCTAGCAGCCTAAGGTACTTAAACAAAAGAAAAGAACAACTGTCTTAACCAAGGAAAGGAAAGACAAAACAACCCCAACCCCCACTCTAAGGAGTACGGAGACCCGGCTGACCACTACTTCCGGATCACTCAGCGGCTGATCTAACCTGCGGTAAATCTAAAACAACAAGAAGAAGAACCGTTAGCTAGTTATCTAAATATTAGCAGAATAATAGCAACACAAACACACTCAGATAAACATAAACACTCAGCATGCTTTCAAACAAGTCCATTTTATTATCTTGCTTTAATTTACTCGTTCACTCTAGTGATACTTATTTTGTGACACGAGGGATTCCCAAACCTCGCCTCCGCCCCCGTGTAAGCATCATGAATGGATCCGATGCATCTCACCTTGTACCTGCATGGTCTGGGTATAGAGAACCTCCCAGTCTCCTGTCAGAGCTGGGCAGTGATGTCACGGCCCGTTATACATACACTTGGGCCTTAACGTAATAATAACAGTCGTCCTAGCAATTTATTATTATTAAATCACGCAATAGCACACACCACTACTATCATTCAACTAACACTCAGAAACTGGCTAAGTAAGTCGCAAGGGCTTACCTGAGTCAAAACACTCTAACACTCCTCAGATAGTCCGTACTCGTGGTAACTCAAGTGCCTGTCAATGAAGGCATGTGTATCAAACTCACATCTCTATGTCCAACCTCATGCGAAGGAATTACGGAAAGAACGATTCTCATACGGTAAAAGACCGTTTTACCCTTAGTGTAGATAATTCTCCGGGTCAATTCTTGACCTCCAATATTTCTTTTGGAACACTTTTCTAATCTAAGATTACTTCCAAAACAGTTGACTAAGGTCATAAAAATTAATCTCGTCCACTCGTCATCTGGAATTACATTACTACATTTTCGGGTATTAACTAATCTTATATATATCTCTATATATCTGTCTATATATATATATACTTCCGTGCATACTAACCTTCCTTTCAAAAAAATATAACATCCGTGACTACCCGTTATTTGTATATATATAGTTACAAAATTTCACTTCTCATCTCGTACGGGTATAAGTGCAGTTTAGTATAAGAATATATATATACTTATAGGGATACCTATATAATCCAACATCCGCTTACTCAAGCATACCTATATACTTTCACTCGTCTGTAGTACTCACATATATATATATATATATATACATATGCATCTCCACTATCTCTAACTAAACATACAACCTACTCATATACAGGTATACACAAACTACACTACAGAAGGCCATAAACACAAGGATTTACCCTCACTGTTGGTCACAATTGGGCGCAACAGTGGCGTTCTAATTGAGTTTGTCACCGACTCGCCAACTCTCTACGGTATGCTCGCGTTCAAGGCTGTCACCGCCGGAAAACGGAAAACTCGGGTTAGTCATGTCACGCCATAGACAGAGGGGAAAGATGGAAGGAGCAGCAGCCACTCACCGTCGGAATCACAAGGTCGTCGGCGGCTAGCGTGCTGAACTGGGCGGATGGCGGCGTGAACAGCAGTGGCTGTTTCCAGCGTTTCCTGGTGGTCGGCGTGCTGTTGTGTGAAGACGGAGGGTGGCCGGCGCGTTCCGAAGCAGAGGAGGCAGGGCGGTGTACTGGTGAGGCGAGGAGTGTTAAGCCGGCTAGCAGAGCGGAAGGGGAAAGGAGGAAGGTGGAGACGGACTTACTTGCGGCTGCTGGCGTCGGCGGCGTCTCCTGTTGCAAGCAGAAGAGGGCGGCCGCGTCTTCTGGTGAGGCGGAAGAGGCGCGGCGGTGTCTTCTGGTGAGGCGGAAGAGGGCGGCCGCGTCTTCTGGTGAGGCGGAAGAGGCTGTTCACTCGTTCAGCGATGGAGAGGGGAGAGGGCAAGACGGCACACGTACTGTAAGGTAGATTAGGGTTAGATTAGGTTATTTTAATTAGGTTTTTAAGTAGAGGTTAATGATGGGCTGGGCTGCAGTCCACAATATGATTGGACCCATTTTTACTTCATTAAAGCGAGCTGAAACGAATCCCGTTACTCGTATGGATAGGTAGGCATTTTGCGGAAAATTTTTACGGATTAATTTTCCTTATTAGGTAAATTATTATTTTTATTTTAAAAACGTAAATTATTTCCGGTCATTTAATTTATCATTTTATGTGAATCTAGGTCACATAAAATGATATAACTAAACTCGTTTATTTTAATTATTTATTTATTTACGATTGTCTCATCGGACTTTGGTTAATTTCAATTTACCGGGACTTAAAATTTTCGGTTATTACAGTTTTGGAGAGCGAAACTTATCAAAACTAATATAAACGTAAAATTATGAAAAGGGCAACATTCCTATTACAATTTATTCATAATTTTTTATCAATATTAAGGAGAGATTATACTCACACATATATTAGAACAATTACATAACAATAAACTATTAAATAATGTAACTAATTACATTGTCAAAATTGTTATTTAAATTTATAAGTTGGCTTTAATACATTAAATTTATAAGTGAATTTTTAAAAGTATAAAAAAAAAATTGATTATTATGTAAATCAACATTTGCATTAAGTTAGAACTTAAGGAAATTTATAATATCTAATAATATTACAAATTAAAATTAACCCATGAACATAAAGTTTAAATTAAATATTTATGAACCACAAAATAAGAACAAAACATCATAATTTATAAGTGTAATTGAACTTAACAAAACATAATAAATAAATTGTAACCTTATTGATAACTGTACATTATATAAACTATTTTTAAAATGATACGTTAAGGAAATAACCGTAACAAATTTGTTACGTTTGTCAGGTTACTTATTTTACACCCTGAGACTCCTTGAGTCATGATACAACTATAGTTTCAAGTGAATAATATCTACTTAAAACTTATAAATCAGGGTTTAAATAATACTAAATTTTATTTGGCAATTAGGTCAGTGCTAATTATATATTATATCTATGAATATAGTTTTGACATTTAAAACAAAGCGGATGCTCTTTCAGAAAAACAAAAGCCCAGCAAATGATGTAAATTAACGCAACAGGTGATATAAATTCTTGCTTTTATAAGGGTATTTTGAAGATAATATTTTTCCATAAGCTTTCATAAGCTTGTCATGAGAAGCTGATGGAAATCCTCTTTGCATCAGCTACCATAAACTTTCATATGTTTCATCAGCTTTCATAAACTGATGCTCCCAAACACTGAAAAAGTTGGTACAGTGTTCCCATCCGCTGATATCAACTCCATCAGCTACAATAAACTGGTTCCCAAACGGGACATATATATAAATAGGAGATATGATTGTCATCACGGTTTAAGTTTATTATAAATAAAAAATCTCTCAATCTCTTAACTTTCCTCTAATCTAATTCTAACTTCAAACTAGAAAAATCCTCCGTATAAAAAAGGATGCTTCAAACTTCAGCCCAAGGACTGTTAGTTTTATAATTTTAACAACTTTCTTCAGTCATTAAGAGGCAATTTGTGGAATCATCAGAATTTGTAATTCAACTCAATATATAACGCAGAATTTAGGATTAAAATCACAAATATTTAATAAATAAAAAGAGGGTGCAGCGAGGAGTGATATATGAACATAACTCTCTAGATATTGTGTATCGTGTTTCTTTATCAAAAATCTCTAAAAAGAAGGAAACAAAGGGTCCGTTTGGGAAACATAAGCTGATTGTGGCTGAAGGTGAAGCTGAAGCTGAAGCTGAAGCTGAATGAAGCTGAAGTTGAAGCTGAAGCTGAAACTAAAGCTGAAACAAGTAGATGATTTAAGTAGCGAATTGTTTGTAATAAGCTAGTTTAGCGTTTGTGAAGTACGAGCTGACCGAAACTGATACAACCGTAAAATTACCAAAAAGGGCTTAATGAAGTATATAGTTGTTATTTTTTATTGTGATAGAAATATTTATTCAAAAGAGGTTATACTTTGAATAAATATAATGAAATAATTGTTTTTGGCCAAAAAATTATATTGTTAATTTTTTTCGTTTGTTTACCAATATTCGAAAATTTAATTTATAAAATTTGGAAAACTAAAATATTTAATAGGGTAATATAAATAATCGAACAATACAAAAAATTAAAATAGAAAGTTGCTAATTTAGTTTATTACATAAATTCATTATAATTATTTTTGTGTTTTTTTAATAAATATCAATAAATTTTATAGTTTATTATATAAATTCATAATAATTGCACAAAAAAATAAAACTTTTTTACTCTAACAATATGAAAAATTAAAATAGCAAGATGCTAATTTGGATTTCTAAGTTGGTTTGAATCAATTATATTAGTAAGTGTTTTTGTAATAAATATCAAAAAATATTTATAGTTTATTATCTAAATTCATCATAATTACACAATGATAACAACTAAAAATGTTTTAACTCTAATAATATGACAAATTAAAATTAACTCAAAATATATAAATTACACTAATAAGCATTACAAAAATTATTGACAAAAATATGACAAATTAAAAAAAATCCCAATGAGTTATTTGTGTTATGTACAACTAGGAAGAAATTGATCTTGAGCATAACGATTAAAAAAATTACACTAATAAGCATTACAAAAATTCTTGCACTTGTTGTCATGACGTTGCACTTGCACTTGATGTCATGGCCTTGCACATGCTGTTTTTGACGGGTTGTTGATAACAACACTGATCTGGGCATAACAATTCTAGTCCAAGATTCCACAGTAATGGTCTTCAATCCTCACTCAAGTAATCTCAATTCCACAGGTTGTAGATACTTGCCTCCAAGAAAGGATGCTTGCACAACCAAGCCATACATCAGAAAATAAGCACTAAAATAATTAATGGGGTGATATAAATAAATATGAATTGAAATAAATGATAAAAAAAATTCATGTACTCGAATCTATTCTAATTTTCGTATATGTAGAATCTATTCTAATTTCCAATCATCAATGTAATCAAATTGCAAGAAATCTGAACTTGTGTACACCAATCTAATCAAATTTTCATCTACTATCATGTACATAAAAAAAATTATAAACAAATTCCAATCACCAATTTGAAATTGTGTTGTCAAGGTCACTGACTCATAAAAAACAGTACACAAATTCCAATCAAATTTTCATCTAATACTTACAATTTTTGGCAAGTGTCGTCAAGGTCACTGACTCATAAACATGCAATGCAAATCCGTTTCTATTATACATACACTGTCAAATACACACTTTGATTTCTCAGGAGTGTGTTAAATATATTAGATATGGCAAAATGAACATAAAGAAAGTATAAGGAATTGAAGATTTCTATTTCATATAAACTCAAGGATTTTGGATTTCATTGTGTACATATGAAGGAAGAGTAAGTCTACATTTGTAAGTTTACATTGGATTTATTGACTAAATTGTTCTTTATGGTAATTACAATCTTACCAGGCTCACTTATATAAAAGGAATTCCTGATTGTCTCACTAATCCTCCCTTCCATTTGAACCTGGATTTTGTATGCGCATTCATCATATGGCACAAAATCTTCATTGTATACCACTTCCCATCCAACAACCATTATATCCCACACTGCTGTAACATGCATCTAGGACATAATTTGAATCAAGGAAAACAAATCCAGCAAAATTGGTGAATAAAAATCAACAACTCAGTCAATAAATCAAGAATAATTCATGCTAAAGTTGTGGGAACCAATACAACAACTCATTCAACCTCTAACATGTAACTTGTGGGAACCAATACAATAACAAAATTCAAACAGTCAAATGTGTCGAATATTCAACCTCTAACCTGTCAACTTCTAAAATCTGTTGAATATTTAAGTCACACCAAATTTCTAACCTGTAACTTGTGGAAACTGAAGGATTGTGTGTCATTTTGCTAACCCCAAATCTCGATTCTACAACCACCAAATTGGGCAACCCGAGTAGCTCAGCAGGTATTTTTCTGGAAAGATTCAGCATGCTCAAAATCAGGGACTGAAGCTTCATCAAGCTCCCAAAGGTGGTTGGGATTGAACCTGAAAGACCACTGTTGCTCAGATTCAACACCAACAATCTCTTTAAATTTCCAACAAGTTTCTAGAGAGGTCTAAAACCCTCAAGCTGGAAATGCGAGTCAACCAGGAAGGAAAATCACCATGTATGAGATTTTCTTGGAGCTCGAAGACCTCCAGTCTCTTATCCAAGGGCGTCGCGTCTAGTGGCTTCACAATGCCAGAGAAAGAATTGAACCCCAAATAAACAAGTCTGAGAGAACCACTGACGAAAATGGAGGGAATCGAAGAAGAAAAGAGTACATAATTGACGAGGAAGAAGAAGATTGGAAAAAGATAGATCGATACCTGTATTGAGGGAGGTATTTCGAGAATTACAAAACCCAATTTTTCCATCAGCTCCCATAAGCTTGCCATGAAGAGCTAATGGAAATGCCCATTTCTTCAGCTTGCTTCAGCTTTTATAAGCTCCTTCATCTTCCTTCAGTTAGCCTTCCCAAACGGACATTAAATATGCACAGTGAAAGCTGAAGCAAGCTTAAGCTTCCATAAGCTTGCATAAGCTGCGTCCCAAACGGGGCCAAAATCATTATTTGATGAGCATAAAAATAAAAAATAAGTGCAAAAACTGAGTCCCAAATTAAACAGTCAACTATGACCATCCCCAGCATCTTATATACAAAAACAACAATAAGTCATAGTTGTCATTGTTTTGCATAGCTTCTAGGTTTTCGAGTTTCTAAGGAACCCGGAAACAGCTATACCACCACGCATCAAAGTGGTTTTGCAGAGCACAAAACAAAGGGAATAAGAAGCAGAGAAAATGAAAGCAGCAGGCACCTTTAACATTTTTCTTGGACTTGCACAAGTTACAATGAGCATGTTTCTTCGAATTCAGTGAGAGCATGGTTCCACATAACTCACAAAACATGAAATCACGCCTTCGACTGTAATCCATCGAATAACTACTCAGGGTTGATGATTCTCAGTAGTTATATGCAACCACAACGAAATAATGACCTACTACAACCACAAGCAATTAGTTTAACGAGATATTACCGAATAAACAAATATCTTTGATCAAACACGAGACACAAAAAAACCAAAATCTTGAATTAAAGCTTCCTTAATTGTCATACATTTGGGATGCAATTAAATCACTCATACTATATGAAGAATTGTTTTAATCTGATGCTTATTCTGATCAACGTTTGTTGTTTAAATACAAACACAACTATAGCAAAACGCAAGCTAGAAAGAAGATAAATACAAACTAAATAGATAGGAAAATACTCTAACAAAGTATCTTAAGCATCTATTTGTTGATGAGATCTCGCGACCTCTCGCAATTGTTGATAAGATCTCACAACGTCTCGCAACCTCTTGCTGATGTGGACTTCAATGCTGACTCGGTAACACTTCCCCGCAAGCTTGGAAGTTGGTGAGGGAAGCAATTCCAAGCTTGGACAAAAGACGTTCAAATTGCTTTGCCGAAAGTGCCTTTGTTAAAATGTCTGCTAATTGATATGCGGACCACATATAGGCTGTTTGCAAAGTCCGTTGTTGAAGCTGATTTCTGACGGTAAGCTAGCAACCTCAACAACTCTATAGGTGGGGCAACGAACTGTGTAACTCTCTTCAAACCTCAACAGATCTCGCGGGAACTGGTGGTGCTAGTGTTGGTCCTCCAGTCTTGATAGCCTCCTCAACTCTCTGCAAATAGTTGCGATATGTAAAAGCTCGGATAGACACTCGACCAGACTCCGTCGAAGGCGCTCTCTGTGCTCCAGACCTAGCAGCGGTCCCGTTCCCAGCCTCAGGAACAACACTCTCAGCAACTTCTTCAGCAAACGCCTCAGCGATAGGCGGATCAACAACTAGGTCTTGGCCCCGACCTCTAGCTAGTGGAGGTCTTCCTGCACGTCCTTGTCCACGGACGGCAAGAGGAAGTGGTGAACCCTTCCTCGCCCAATAGTAGATGTAATTCTAGTACGTGCCATTTGATATAAGGATAAATATATAAGAATCTATGTATATAAGGCCACGCTACAACTAAAGCAGAAATGCAGGAAGAATAACATAAAAGCCAACATATAAGAAACGACACTGCTGAGATCCGCGGAGGTAGTGGTGGTCGCCCGTACATCTATCCCATACCGACAAGTTTAAAACAAAAACCCCCTTTGGAAAACGTTAGACCCCTTGTGGGATCTATTTATATATCCATCCGACCTTTAGAAGATTTTGAGTGCCATTGTTGCCAACCTGGCTCTGATACCATCTCGTAACACCCCAAGTTCTGGGAACTCGAAGCGTCACGGACTAAGACCTCACAATGGGTCCCGACCCTCAGAGTAGCAACAAAACAACAAATCTTTCAACAAGGCAGAGACGAGTGAAAACCAAAACTCCATATGAAACCAAAGTGATACGCCCCCGGATGACGATGCCATCCGTGTTTTCGACAAGAAGGACCAACACCATTTTGAAGACATTTATTATTATTTGGCTATTTAATAATAGGCCTTTTATATTCGTAACTTTAATTCCGAAACTTAATTCCGTGACTTAAATTCCGACCTTTCATATTTTAGTGATAGCATGAATTATAGTCTATATTTTAGGGTTTGTTTGGACGTTTTATCTTCAATAATCTGCATGTTTGTATGTATTATATGTGATTATATTACCATTTCATCTACCTTTGCGAGAATCGAGGTCTACACCTAGTTTTGCTGTAATTGTAGGTAAAATGACACGTTTTGCATCGAAAAGGAGCAAAAGGAGTCATGAGTCATTTGGAGCTACATCAAGGGAGCATAACCATGGATTAAAGATTCACTTTGGACCAGTTTTGAGAGATTTCACATTCAGTTGTGACTCACCTCGGTTGACCATTGATTCACCTCGACCGAGGTGATCCAGAGACGCCGACTCGACCGAGGCGAACACCTAGGACGCGGCGAGAATATTTTATTCTTGGCTGAGATCTTTTAAAATTGGAAAGTGATCTTATATTTTTGGGCTTGGCTCCTGGAAGGAAGAAGATCTTATATTTTACCTATTTTTATGGGAGAAGATCTTTCTAAGATATCTTATCTTTGGAGGGTTATTTTCCTATAAAAAGGGTTGGATTTCCACAAATCCGGATCACGCTATACCGTCGATTAGGGTTTATAGCACGCAACAGCAGCAACATACTCCAATTGGGGAGATTCGAAGAACCTTTTTGAAGGTTGAAGGAAGATTGAAGTCTATAGCTTTTATAGCTTTATTGGAGGGTTTTGTAAGATTGTCTTTAATTCCCTCACTTGTTGTCTTGTCTTGTTGGATTGCTATCCAAGGAACGCTTTGTTGTGATATTTGATTCAGTTATTGAAGTCTTTTCCATTAAATTCTTCTTGTTCAAATATTCACTTTCTTCCCATATATTTAATACTTTCATAATGATGATGAGTGGCTAATTTCCTTGTGTGATTCTAGGGTGATTGGCTGAAGGTTGTGGGGAAAACAATGATAGAATTATCTTAGATTCCAGTAGGATCCTGAAGGTTCGAGTCTTTAACCTTAACCCTAAGCATCTCGTTCAGTTGATGAACATCTCGGCCGGGGTGGAATTTGGCTGACCGAGGTGACTTATCTGATCCTAAACTGAGAGTTAAGTGTTAGAGTTTGCCAAATCCTATTCTTATTACACCCTTCCTGGTTCAATGCAAGCTTAGGATGAGACTTACCCGGTAATTCCTTAGTTTGTGTATCAACGATCATAAGTGTAGGTAATAAAGGTTTATCCTTTATTGGGGTTTGAGTGTGCTTCCATCCCATCTTTGTGAGTTAGCCTGAGACTTACCCGGTAAAGGTTGATTCTATTCCCTTAGATGGTGTGTTAGTTTGAGGTTATAGTTCTTTATCTTAATTCCTTGAGACTTACCCGGTAATAGGAGTTACGGTTTAGGATTAGTGTGTAGTGAGACTTACCCGGTGATCTACTCCACTTTAGTAACACCTTCCCCACGCAAAAATCTCAGCTTTGTCCGCTTATCTTTAGATCTTGAGTTGGAACCACAACTAGAAGCTTTAATCCCTAGAATTGCATGTTTGCTTTATTGACTTCTTATTCATCTTTGATTGTGTTAATTGCTCTTGTGGTTAGTATTCACGAAGCTTACCGTTATTGACTTTGTTTCACCGAGTCCCTGTGATCGACCCCTGGAATTTCTTGCTTTTTACTACGATTGACCCGTACACTGCGGGTTCGCATCCTTGTTTTAAGCTTAAGTCTAGGGTTATAAATTTAAAGCTTGCACACACCGTTTGGAGCGAACAAGTTTTTGGCGCCGTTGCCGGGGACAGTTCTGATATGTTTAAGTTGCTAAATGCTTTGTTTAAGTTGCTAAATACTTACAGGTTATTTGACTGAGAAAAACGTCGAAACCGAAAAAAAAACAAAATGGTTTTAAAAAAATTTTTGACCTCGACCGGGACAGTTCTGGCAAAACGAGGTGTTTCACCTCGGTTGAACCAAGAACACCTCGACCGAGGTGGGCGTAACAGAGAGTTTTCGAAAACGATTTTTGTGTTACTTATCTGGATATGATCTCAGTGAAGATTTTGTTTACCGACTGGATTTAAATTCTTTATATGTTTGAAATGTTTTATGATATGTTTAAGTTGCTAAATGCTTTGTTTAAAATTATTGGCATGTTTAATACTTTATTTTTATCCAAATTATGTTGAATTTGAAGGTTGACACCGCAGCATAAGTTCTCTCACGTTCTTCTTGGAAAGACCAAGGCAATTCATTCTTCTTCTTCTTCTTCTTCTTGATCATGCTTAGCCCCTCATATACATATTGCCTCCCTTTACCTATCCGGGAATTTGGAAGCAAGCGAAGTGGTGAAAGCAAGTCAAAAGTTGAGAAGTGGCTGAAAGTGAAAGTGTTAGAAAGCAATAATAGGTTTGGGGAAGTCAATCATGAAGATGAGTAACTCGGCACCATTCACATAGCCGGGTGTTTGTGTCTTGCCAAAGTCGGATTGAGCGATATTCCTAACGGGTCATGGTATGTGCATCAAGGGTTTGATGCATCTCAAGAAATTGATGATTGCTGATTTCCTAGGCTTCGGTTATTGTGCACCTCTGTCCATGCATCCCAAAAAGTAAAGTAAAAAAGAAAAAAGTGTGAAATAAGCAAAGCTTATTGGTGGAAGATGTTGCAAGTCAAAGTGAAAGTGAAGTTCATCCTTTTCCCGGATTCTAGCACCACATTACCTTACATGCATCCCTACCCTACACGTTTCTTGACCTTTCTTTTGGGAAGCCCTTGAGACCTTGAGCTTGTTGATTGACTTAGCGGTTTAAATCGGATTATACATGATTAATTTTGATAATTATGACTTATTATGCATTCTATGATTTTATGCAAAGATGAACAACTTTCCTATATTTATAAAATGTTTTGATCATATTGAGTTTTTAATTTCCAGGAAGTACTCTCTTAGAGTGATCTATGATAGTTGCACACCATAAAAATATTTTTTTGAAAGACTTTTTCATTGATTTTCTTGACTTATAATCCATTCTATCTTGATTTCTATATGAGGAACTTGCTTAGGGACAAGCAAGGGCTAAGTATGGGGTATTTTGATAGCATGAATTATAGTCTATATTTTAGGGTTTGTTTGGACGTTTTATCTTCAATAATCTGCATGTTTGTATGTATTATATGTGATTATATTACCATTTCATCTACCTTTGCGAGAATCGAGGTCTACACCTAGTTTTGCTGTAATTGTAGGTAAAATGACACGTTTTGCATCGAAAAGGAGCAAAAGGAGTCATGAGTCATTTGGAGCTACATCCAGGGAGCATAGCCATGAATTAAGGATTTACTTTGGACCAGTTTTGAGAGATTCTACATTCAGTTGTGAGTCACCTCGGTTAACCAGAGATTCATCTCGACCGAGGTAATCCAGAGACGCCGACTCGACCGAGGCGAACACCTAGGACGCGGCGAGAATATTTTATTCTTGGCTGAGATCTTTTAAAATTGGAAAGTGATCTTATATTTTTGGGCTTGGCTTCTGGAAGGAAGGAGATATGCAGAATCATATATTTTACCTATATTTATGGGATAATATCTTTCTAAGATTTCTTATCTTTGGAGGGTTATTTTTCCTATAAAAAGGGTTGGATTTTCCACAAATCCGATCGTGCTTAGAGCCCGCAAACATCCGCTATCAGCGCAGCACCCGCATACTCCAATTGGGGAGAGAGTTGAAGAACCTTTTTGAAGGTTGAAGGAAGATTGAAGTCCATAGCTTTTATAGCTTTTATTGAAGGGTTTTGTAAGATTGTCTTCAATTCCCTCAATTGTTGTCTTGTCTTGTTGGATTATTATCCAAGGAACGCTTTTGTGTGATATTTGATTCAGTTATTGAAGTCTTTTCATTAAATTCTTCTTTGTTCAAATATTCACCTTCTTCCCATATATTTAATACTTTCATAATGATGATGAGTGGCTAATTTCCTTGTGTGATTCTAGGGTGATTGGCTGAAGGTTGTGGGGAAAACAATGATAGAATAATCTTAGATTCCAGTAGGATCCTGAAAGTTCGAGTCTTTAACCTTAACCCTAAGCATCTCGTTCGGTTGATGAACATCTCGGCCGGGGTGGAATTCTTCTGACCGAGGTGACTTATCCGACCTAAAACAGAAAGTTAAGTGTTAGAGTTTGCCAAATCCTATTCTTATTACACCCTTCCTGGTTCAATGCAAGCTTAGGATGAGACTTACCCGGTAATTCCTTAGTTTGTGTATCAACGATCATAAGTGTAGGTAATAAAGGTTTATCCTTTATTGGGGTTTGAGTGTGCTTCCATCCCATCTTTGTGAGTTAGCCTGAGACTTACCCGGTAAAGGTTGATTCTATTCCCTTAGATGGTGTGTTAGTTTGAGGTTATAGTTCTTTATCTTAATTCCTTGAGACTTACCCGGTAATAGGAGTTACGGTTTAGGATTAGTGTGTAGTGAGACTTACCCGGTGATCTACTCCACTTTAGTAACACCTTCCCCACGCAAAAATCTCAGCTTTGTCCGCTTATCTTTAGATCTTGAGTTGGAACCACAACTAGAAGCTTTAATCCCTAGAATTGCATGTTTGCTTTATTGACTTCTTATTCATCTTTGATTGTGTTAATTGCTCTTGTGGTTAGTATTCACGAAGCTTACCGTTATTGACTTTGTTTCACCGAGTCCCTGTGATCGACCCCTGGAATTTCTTGCTTTTTACTACGATTGACCCGTACACTGCGGGTTCGCATCCTTGTTTTAAGCTTAAGTCTAGGGTTATAAATTTAAAGCTTGCACACACCGTTTGGAGCGAACAAGTTTTTGGCGCCGTTGCCGGGGACTTGGTCTAGACCGAGCCGGTACGGTTTGCTCTTAGGTATATGCGAAGAACCCGCACTGGGAAGGAAATTGTTCCTTACGATCCCGAACCAGAAAAGACATACAAGCGACGCTTAAGAGAAGCGAAGATGGCCCAACAAGACGATCGCGATCTTGCGGCCGAATTGAAAGAGGCGCTAGAGCTGCTACGCCTCAGCAAAGAAGAACTAAGGCAAGAGAAAGAAGAGAATCGCACCAGGACTGCAGCAATCGAAGCGGAGATAGCAGTCATACGAAATCAGATTCTACAACCACCGAGGGAAGATCCTCCTGTTGATCCTCGACCGATGCAGGATCCAGTAGTTGACCCTCGACCGAGGCAGGTTCCAGTACCTGACGCCCTGGCCGATGTACTTCCACCTCGGAGGCCAATCTGAGATGTTCTTCTTGCAGGAATCCCACAAACCCTAGGTCAAAGGATGAACCCTAATCAACAACTGAGGCGTCCAGGAGTGAACCTAGGAGATCCAGCGGATCATGACTACGAACTTCGACCGTAAGTTCTATCTATGATTCGCCAATGCCAATTCGGAGGGCTAGAGAAGGAGTCACTACATCAACATCTTCAAAACTACGAGATCTTGATGGAAACCTTGCGACCTCCCAGAATTGAAAATAACAATTACAAGCTAAGACCTTTTTACTTTTCTTTAAAAGATAGAGCTCTTACTTGGTATCAATCTCTTCCTCCAGGAAAAATTAGCACATAGGAGGAGATGACTACGGAATTCTTGACCAAATTCTTTCCCCCCTCGAAGACAGCTGAAATGAGAGGGAAGATCAATGCTTTCATTATGAAGGACAAGGAGAGCTTGTCCAAATCTTGGGAGCGGTTCAAGGATATCCTTTTGGATTGCCCACATCTTGAGATTCCAAAGATCGAGTTGTTGGAGATCTACTTCAAAGGACTGGACAGAAGCACCCAGTTCAACCTCCAACTACTCTCTGCCGGTACCTTCATGGACATGGCGATTGATGAGGCTTGGGACTTCATTGAGAAGCAAGCCTTGCACATGGAGAAATACACCCACCAAGGAGCTGAAGGTGGAGTTAAAAGAGTCAACTTTCAAGAGGCTCAATCCAACAACAATTAACTCACGTCTTTGAAGAATGACGTGAAGTAATTGAAGGAACTCTTGATGGCTCAAACCAAGAAGGAAGAGCAAGGGCAAAGGAACAACAACAACAATAACGGGTACCGTAACAACAACAACGGTCCCCGAAACAATAACTACAACAACAACAACAATAGAGGGTCAAATAGCAACAATTGGAGGACGAACAATCAAAGCAACCAGAATCCGGGTAACAATTATTCTAACTCCAACTCTAATAATTCCTCTAACCCTTTCCTCTCTTCCCCTTCTTCTTCTACTCCATTAAAAAGCCAAGGGCAAGGATCAAGTTCGTCTCAGCCGGAAAAGAAAGACGCAGTTCTGGAGGCTATCTTGATCAAGCTTAGTGCTATGGAGAATTCTATGACTTCATTTTCGAGGGCCCAAAAGTCCTTCGAACAACAACTTGCAAATAGGGCGAATGAAGCGCCAAGAGATCCAGGGAAGCTTCCAGCAAAGACGGAAAGCAACCCTAAAGGCCAGTGCATGGCCATAACAACGAGGAGTGGACTCAAAACTGCAGATCCAGTACCTCGCTCGACGCAAACCACCTCGGTCCAGATCCAGTCGAAGAACACCTCGACCGAGATGCCAACCGAGGTGGAGCAACAGAAAGCAGGAGGGACGACTGAAACTTATATTCCACCTCCTGCATACAAACCACCACTTCCATTCCCTCAGTCCAGAGCCAGAGCACATCTAGACAAGCACTTTGGTAAGTTCCTTGACTTGATGAATAAGCTACATATTAACATTCCTTTCCTTGATGCTATTTTAGGTATGCCCGCCTATGGGAAGTTCTTAAAAGAAATCTTATCAAGGAAGAGGAAGCTGGAGGATGTTAGTGAAGTTAGGATGACATCTAAATCTTCGGAGCTTATCAAAATCATGAAGGAGAAGATGCCTCCTAAATTAAGAGATCCCGGCTCATTTTGCATTCCCATTCAAGTTGGGGATGTCACTTGTGAAGCCCTTTGTGATCTAGGAGCCAGCGTGAGCATCATCCCGCTGGAGCTATGCACGAAGATCGGTCTTGGAGAGCCCAAGCTGGTCAAAATTCGACTTTATATGGCGGATCACTCCATTACCCATCCCGTGGGCATCTTGGAGGACGTTCCGGTCAAGTTAGGTAACTTCTATCTACCTATAGATTTTGTTGTACTTGACATTCCCGCAGATTATCCTGTTCCTATTATTCTCGGGAGACCATTTCTAGCAACTTCGGGTTGCAACGTGGATTGCAAGAACGCCAAGTTGAAATTCAACGTTGGTGGCGATGAGGTGGAGTTCGCACTACTTGCAGCCATGAAAGGGGAGCAGCTAACTGATGATATCTTCAACATCTACGATGAAGAAGAATCAAGAGAATTGGTGAGCTCTATCCTTATTAACGATCCACTCGAAAGAGTTATTAGCTTCAGTTTAATGGAGGAAGGTATAGATGCTTCTTGTGATGCAGATATACGGAGCTTAAAGGCACTGGAAGAGGATCTAGGAGCTAAAATTGAGAAGCTAATTCAGGAGACGAAGATCTCCAGTTTCGGTTCCAGTAGCAGTACCTCGACCGAGGCACTTTCTGGACTGAGCTAGGCGACTGAAGAACATCTCGGTCAACGCCTCTGCGCCTCGACCGAGGTCGACGGCGAGATGATGTCAACTGAGACTACTGAGAATAATAATCCTCTTACTCACTTCTCTGACATTCATCCTCAGTTGGTGGAACATTCCATCCACCAACTTTCTGATAAAAACGGACCTTGGTATGCTGATATTGTAAATTATCTTGTTTGCCAGGAAACACCGCCCGGATTGACGTACTCTCAAAAGAAGAGATTCTTCAAGGAAGTACGACATTATTACTGGGATGAGCCGCTGCTATTTAAGCGCGGACCGGATGGAATGCTTCGAAGGTGCATTCCGGAAGATGAGGTTAATAGCGTTATACGGCATTGCCATTCACTCCCTTGTGGAGGACATGCTAGCACCGATAAAACATGCGCTAAGGTATTGCGTTCCGGTTTCTTTTGGCCTACATTATTTAAAGATGTACAAGCTTTTGTTGTCTCTTGTGATGCATGCCAAAGAACAGGAAATTTATCAAGGAGGAACGAGATGCCACTTAATAACATCCAAGAAGTGGAAATCTTTGATGTATGGGGGATTGACTTCATGGGACCTTTCCCATCCTCCGGAGGAAACCTCTACATTCTCCTTGCAGTTGATTACGTCTCTAGATGGGTTGAAGCCATTGCTTCTCCCACTAACAACGCCAAGGTGGTTGTGAAGTTCTTGAATAGAACTATCTTTCCACGATTTGGCACTCCACGCATCATCATTAGCGATGGAGGAACGCATTTCATCAACCGGAAGTTCAAGGCACTTCTATCGAAGTATGGGGTAACCCACAAGGTATCAACTGCTTATCACCCTCAAACTAGTGGACAGGTCGAGATCTCAAATAGAGAAATCAAGGCAATTTTGGAGAAGACCGTCTCTAGAACGAGGAAGGATTGGTCCATGAAATTGGACGATGCTCTTTGGGCGTATAGGACCGCATTTAAGACTCCCATAGGTACCACCCCTTATAATTTGGTATATGGGAAGTCTTGCCATTTGCCCGTCGAATTGGAACACAAAGCGTATTGGGCGATCAGATGGTTGAATTTCGACATCAAAGAGGCTGGTGAGAAGCGACTATTGGAACTCAACGGGCTGGAGGAGCTGCGTTTGAACGCTTATGAGAATGCCAAAATCTACAAGGAAAGGACAAAGAGATGGCATGACAAGCGTATCGTCCCAAAGGAGCTTAACAAAGGAGACCTAGTTCTACTCTTCAACTCCCGCCTCCGACTTTTTCCAGGTAAGTTGAAATCTAGATGGACCGGACCTTATGTTGTGAAACATGTTTTTCCTCATGGTGCAGTTGAGATATGGGGCGAAACTAGCGGAAGTTTCAAGGTCAACGGTCATAGACTTAAGAAGTACCAACCGGAAACTCCGGTTGAGGAGGTTGCACCAATATACCTCATTTAGGACGCATCATGGTCCAGCTAGCGACCTTAAATCAAGCGCTTCTTGGGAGGCAACCCAAGGTATTGCTTTCTTTTCCCGTTTTCTAGTCTAGCTTAGATAGTTTGCTTTTGCTTTGTTTTGTTTGTTTTTGGCGTCCTAGACAGATAACAGGAGACATCTAAGGAAGGAGCATAACTGGAAGGACAGAAGTTCGAGATTTTGAGAAGACAGAAACATCTCGGTTACTGTCAGAGTACCTCGACCGAGACGATTCTTGAGCAACCGAGGCGACTAGGGTTTCTGCAGAACCACCTCGGTCCGTACCACCTCGGTCCAGTCGAGACCATCTCGACCGAGGTGACAGCAGATCCAGGAATAGTATAAAAGGGGGAAAATTTTATTTTTTACTTTTTACTTCCTTCGACTCGACCGCGGCGCCTTCATCACCTCGCCTCCTCAGTTTTTGCTCGTTTTCGAAGATTTCCGCTTCCAAACTGCGATTGAAGGGTGGAGGATCCTATTGCAACTACAGATCTGCGAAGAAATCGAACGAATCGACCGAAACGAGGTGAAAACAGTCGAAACCCTAACTCGTTCATTCGCTTCGATTTGGGCTTTGGTTGCCCCTGATTCTGCTGAGAAAAGGCTTAAGTACCCCATAGGAAGTAATTGTAGTGATTTCTGGGGGAAAAGAACTGAATTTATGAGATTGGAATCGTAAACTGTTACGCCTCGGTCCAGTCAAACTGCATCTCGACCGAGGTGATTCTTGAGGGTTGTCAGCGACCGAGGTGATCTGACAATGTTTGAGAGAAAATGAGTTCCGATCGTCGCCTAGCCCTCAGATATAGATCCTCACCTTCCCCTTCTTCTTCTTCTTCCCGACCCTACCGCCCGGTGATCCACGAGAGATGCCGGGTAGATTATGAGCGCATAGCTAGCCGTCCAGTTATTGCACCACGTTTTCTGGACGTGTCAGCCTTCGATTGCCTAGGGTTAGATGGAGACCTTAGGAGGATGATTACCACTGTTGGGCTGGATCAGTTTACTGAGATCCGAGCCCCAGCCTACTTGGAGCCGACCTTAGAGTTCGTTAGCTCCTTTTCCTACCTTCCCACAGAGCGGTCTGTGAAGTACCGGTTGATGAACCGGAACTTCATAGTTCCTTTAGAGGTTTGGAGAGAGATTTTCGGCTTTTCTGAGCCCACCGCCACTGACTTCCCCTCCCGATCTGTAGCTAGGGAGTTCTGGGGGCAGATTGCCCATATTACTGAGCATGCAGATAAATGGCGCCCTGGAGATTCCAGGGAGAAGGTCATCTTCCACCCAGCCTTCAGATTAGCCCATAGGATATTCAGCGAGACACTTCTGGCGCGTATTGAGACGCCCCAGAAGATCCGACAGGGCGAGCTCTTCAGTCTTTACTGTATGGTCACGGGGTTTTCCCAGACTTTGGCTTGATCTTGGCAGAGGACCTGCACAAGATCAAGGCTAAAGCGAAGGGAGACATTTGCTGTGGAGGTCTAGTCACCCACATAGCTACTTTTCACGGGATGGACCTCAGTGCTTGTACGATGGCGGAGGCTCCGAAGCCGCTTGGACTTCAGGAGATGATCATACGGAGGATTTTGGTTCCCCGCGGTTTGACCACTCCATATGTTGCTATGCCATGGGAGCCGACTGCGCCACAGGGGATCCGCTGGTCTGCCCAGTTCACAGTTTTCGATCCACATTATTGGCAGACAGCTTGGGCTCCACTGATGGAGGATCATAGGGAGGCAGCAGCTGCCCCAACTGAGGATGAGGAGGAGGAGGATGACGATGACGAGGATACAGTAGACGAGAGAGATGGTGGAGTCCCGATGGATACAGGGACAGATACTGCAGGGATGAGCGCGCCGCCGATCATAGATCTTGATGACGACGATGAGATTGAGCCTGCACCAGCTGAGACCTCTCCAGTCAGACCCGCTAGACGCAGGAGGCGCGGAGTGAGAGATCGAGCTGCCCACAGACGGATCGATGACCTGACGGATCAGGTTATTGACTCGTATGCTGCATTATCGCTGGATATCCGCGAGATGCAGGAGCGGCAGCACTATCAGCACATTATGGCCCAGCTTCAGTTCGAGCGTGTCATGGGTTACCCGTTTGACCCGACGCAGTATCCATACGTGCCACCACCACCACCACCACCACCACCACCGGATCGAGACTATTGAGGAGCTGCAGGATTTTCTTTATTATACTTTTTATGCAGTTCAGCTATTTATCCGGTGAGTACTCTCATTTCTAGACTTATATTGACCCACTGTGACAGTGTGTCCCAAGTATGGGGTGTTTGTATTTATTTGATGACTATTTGATGTACTTATTCGACTATTTTGATGTATGACATTTTATCGGATATTTTATTTATGCTTCACTTCTGCATTTATATGATTATCTGATATTACATGCATACCTATAGGTTATTTGATTGAGAAAAACGTCGAAACCGAAAAGAAGAAAAAATGTTTTTAAAAAAATAAAATAAATAAAAATTTTTGACCTCGACCGAGTCAGTCTTGGCCAAACGAGGCATTTCACCTCGGTTGAACCAAGAACACCTCGACCGAGGTGTGTTAACTGAGAGTTTTCGAAAACGATTTTCGTGTTGCTTATCTGGATATAATCTCAGTGAAGATCTTGTTTACTAACTGGTTTTAAATTCTTTATATGTTTAAAAGGTTTTATAATATGTTTAAGTTGCTAAATGCTTTGTTTAAAATTATTGGTATGTTTAATACTTTGTTTTTATCCAAATTATGTTGAATTTGAAGGTTGACACCACAGGTTAAGTTCTCTCACTTTCTTCTTAGAAAGACCAAGGCAATTCATTCTCTTCTTCTTCTTCTTCTTCTTGATCATGCTTAGCCCCTCATATACATTTTGCCTCCTTTACCTATCCGGGAATTTGGAAGCAAGCGAAGTGGTGAAAGCAAGTGAAGTAAAGTTGAGAAGTGGCTGGAAGTGAAAGTTTTAGAAAGCAATAATAGGTTTGGGGAAGTCAATCATGAAGATGAGTAACTCGGCACCATTCACATAGCCGGGTGTTTGTGTCTTGCCAAAGTCGGATTGAGCGATATTCCTAACGGGTCATGGTATGTGCATCAAGGGTTTGATGCATCTCAAGAAATTGATGATTGCTGATTTCCTAGGCTTCGGTTATTGTGCACCTCTGTCCATGCATCCCAAAAAGTAAAGTAAAAAAAAGAAGAGAAAAAGTGTGAGATAAGCAAAGCTTATTGGTGGAAGATGTTGCAAGTCAAAGTGAAAGTGAAGTTCATCCTTTTCCCGGATTCTAGCACCACATTACCTTACATACATCCCTACCCTACACGTTTCTTGATCTTTTCTTTTGGGAAGCCCTTGAGACCTTGAGCTTGTTGATTGACTTAGTGGTTTAAACTGGATTATACATGATTAATTTTGATAATTATGACTTATTATGCATTCTATGATTTTATGCAAAGATGAACAACTTTTCTATATTTATAAAATGTTTTGAACATATTGAGTTTTTAAAATTCCATGAAGTATTCTCTTAGAGTGATCTATGATTGTAACACACCATAAAGTGTTTTTGAAAGACTTTCCATTGATTTTCTTGACTTATAATCCATTCTATCTTGTCTTCTATATGCGGAACTTGCTTGGGGACAAGCAAGGGCTAAGTATGTGGTATTTTGATAGCATGAATTATAGTCTATATTTTAGGGTTTGTTTGGACGTTTTATCTTCAATAATCTGCATGTTTGTATGTATTATATGTGATTATATTACCATTTCATCTACCTTTGCGAGAATCGAGGTCTACACCTAGTTTTGCTGTAATTGTAGGTAAAATGGCACGTTTTGCATCGAAAAGGAGCAAACGGAGTCATGAGTCATTTGGAGCTACATCCAGGGAGCATAACCATGGATTAAAGATTCACTTTGGACCAGTTTTGAGAGATTTCACATTCAGTTGTGACTCACCTCGGTTGACCATTGATTCACCTCGACCGAGGTGATCTAGAGACGCCGACTCGACCGAGGCGAACACCTAGGACGCGGCGAGAATATTTTATTCTTGGCTGAGATCTTTTAAAATTGGAAAGTGATCTTATATTTTTGGGCTTGGCTCCTGGAAGGAAGAAGATCTTATATTTTACCTATTTTTATGGGAGAAGATATTTCTAAGATATCTTATCTTTGGAGGGTTATTTTCCTATAAAAAGGGTTGGATTTCCACAAATCCGGATCACGCTATACCGTCGATTAGGGTTTATAGCACGCAGCAGCAGCAGCATACTCCAATTGGGGAGATTCGAAGAACCTTTTTGAAGGTTGAAGGAAGATTGAAGTCTATAGCTTTTATAGCTTTATTGGAGGGTTTTGTAAGATTGTCTTTAATTCCCTCACTTGTTGTCTTGTCTTGTTGGATTGCTATCCAAGGAACGCTTTGTTGTGATATTTGATTCAGTTATTGAAGTCTTTTCCATTAAATTCTTCTTGTTCAAATATTCACTTTCTTCCCATATATTTAATACTTTCATAATGATGATGAGTGGCTAATTTCCTTGTGTGATTCTAGGGTGATTGGCTGAAGGTTGTGGGGAAAACAATGATAGAATAATCTTAGATTCCAGTAGGATCCTGAAGGTTCGAGTCTTTAACCTTAACCCTAAGCATCTCGTTCAGTCGATGAACATCTCGGCCGGGGTGGAATTTGGCTGACCGAGGTGACTTATCTGATCCTAAACTGAGAGTTAAGTGTTAGAGTTTGCCAAATCCTATTCTTATTACACCCTTCCTGGTTCAATGCAAGCTTAGGATGAGACTTACCCGGTAATTCCTTAGTTTGTGTATCAACGATCATAAGTGTAGGTAATAAAGGTTTATCCTTTATTGGGGTTTGAGTGTGCTTCCATCCCATCTTTGTGAGTTAGCCTGAGACTTACCCGGTAAAGGTTGATTCTATTCCCTTAGATGGTGTGTTAGTTTGAGGTTATAGTTCTTTATCTTAATTCCTTGAGACTTACCCGGTAATAGGAGTTACGATTTAGGATTAGTGTGTAGTGAGACTTACCCGGTGATCTACTCCACTTTAGTAACACCTTTCCCACGCAAAAATCTCAGCTTTGTCCGCTTATCTTTAGATCTTGAGTTGGAACCACAACTAGAAGCTTTAATCCCTAGAATTGCATGTTTGCTTTATTGACTTCTTATTCATCTTTGATTGTGTTAATTGCTCTTGTGGTTAGTATTCACGAAGCTTACCGTTATTGACTTTGTTTCACCGAGTCCCTGTGATCGACCCCTGGAATTTCTTGCTTTTTACTACGATTGACCCGTACACTGCGGGTTCGCATCCTTGTTTTAAGCTTAAGTCTAGGGTTATAAATTTAAAGCTTGCACACACCGTTTGGAGTGAACATTTAGGCTTTTCATTTCCGGAACTTAATTCCGATTTTAATTCTGTCATTTATGTTTGAACCTTTGGTTAGCCCCCATCCACTATATAAGGATGGCTTGACTCATTTGTAATAGCATGTCTAAGTTAAATCCAAGTATTGTGAAGGGAAAATCCTCTTACTTGGTTTAGGCATCACTTCTTCTTCAATCCTCTTAAAGTTCTATCTTGGATCTAGTCTTTGATCCAAGCCTATCATACTCGAGGATCCTTTTGAAGGATCAACCGAACGCTTCCGTATCCATTCCTAAGCTTCCGCCGCTCAAGTTCTACGCTTGATCCAACACGAACGATCAAGAAGGAGTAGTTGAAGTTCTCCTCGATCTAGATCCCCTGTAATTCTATCATTGGTATCTGAGCTCGGGATTGAGGTCAAGTTTCTTTACAAATTTTTTTTTTCTTGATCAAATCTATTCAAGTGTTCTTCGGTGTTCTTCGAAGATCTTCAAGTGTTTCTTCATCATTCATCATGTTCTATGATGATTATGATTCTTATGATAAGGATGAGGAATGGTTACCTCCTCCATATCCATCTAAGGCCAAACAAACCACCCGGAGGTACCGACGGAAACAATATTTTGAGGATGAGGAATGGTTGCCTCCTCCGGACCCACCAAGGCTGACGTATACCATGGATGGGCACCAACGATATCCACACCAACAAAAAATATTTTGAGGATACCTACGTTACCCCACGACAATGTACCTACCCAGAAGGAGATCCCTACAAGGAACAACAAGAAGAGAATAAGTCTTTAAGGGAAGAGATTGAAAAATTGAAGGCACAAATGGTTTCCCTCATGGCGGCCACCCAACACGAAGAACTTCAAGCGGTGCCACAACAAAAGTGTGAGTTGGTTGTTACCCCATTGTGTGACAAGGGAAAAGTTGAAGACGAGGGCAATGTCGTCATTGCAAATTGTGCCCCGGTACTTCCCATTCAACTTATCAATCCGTTATGTGGAGAGTACTTTCAAGAAGACAAAGATGAAGCCATTATTGAGAAAGAACAAATAGTGGACTCCAACAACGGCACAATGGTGTTGCTGGACTACAATTATGAGTCGCATGATCCGAGGTTTGTCTTTACTATGCCCACTCACTTACCTCACGGCTTGCCGTTCAAAATTTTCAACATGCCTCTGTCATTCAATGTCAAGACCAATTACGGCATAAGAGGCAAAGTCCACAACATCACTACCATGTTGAACTACAAGTTTGAGCCTCCCGATCCGGAGTTCGTCCTATTTATGTTCAACAACCTTGGCGGCCCCACCGTTCTTTTGAAAGACTACAAGTCCAAGCCGCCTGACTTCAACGATGGGCATCCAGTGCTGCATTTCAAGGGTCTTGTTCCTCAAGTGACTACATTCATTTTTGACGGTGAAACGGGGACGTCCACATTTAAGAGGAGGAGAATGATACGCCCCCGGATGGCGATGCCATCCGTGTTTCCGGCAAGAAGGACCCGCACCGTTTTCAAGACATTTATTATTATTTGGCTATTTAATAATAGACCTTTTATATTTGGAACTTTAATTCCGGAACTTAATTCCGTGACTTATATTCCGACCTTTCATATTTTAGGCTTTTCATTTTCAGAACTTAATTCCGACTTTAATTCTGTCATTTATGTGCCCTCATCCACTACATATAAGGATGTCTTGACTCATTTGTAAAAGCATGTCTAAGTTAAATCCAAGTATTGTGAAGGGAAAATCCTCTTACTTGGTTTAGGCATCACTTCTTCTTCAACCCTCTTAAAGTTCTGTCATGGATCTAGTCTTTGATCCAAGCCTATCATACTCGAGGATCCTTTTGAAGGATCAACCGAACGCTTCCGCATCCATTCCTAAGCTTCCCCCGCTCAAGTTCTACGCTTGATCCAACACGAACGATCAAGAAGGAGTAGTTGAAGTTCTCCTCGATCTAGATCCCCCGTATTTCTATCAATGAGGAGTGGTTGCCTCCTCCAAATCCACCAAGGCCCAAAGAGAGCATCCATGGGTATCAACAGTATCCACACCGACAAGCTTATTTGGAGGATACCTATCTTGCCCCAATACGGCATGTTAATCAAGAACACGTTGTCAACTTTGTTCCCCAACGGCGTGCTCATCATGAACAAGTTGACGATGTTGCCCCTAAAGACGACTATGTTGTGCTCAAGACAACAAATGATGCTCTAAAGCGTGAGTTAGAAGCTTTGAAGGCACAAGTACTTGCACTAATGACAGTTGCCCAACAAGAAGAGCCTCAAGTGGAGTCACAACCAAGGTGTGAGTTGGTGGTCCAACCGTTGTGTGACGAAGTTGAAGACAAGGAATATGTCGTCATTAAAACATATGCCCCGGTTATTCCAATTCATCTTGTCAATCCGTTATGTGGAGAGTACTTTTAAGATGACAAAGATAAAGCCATTATTGAAAAAGAAGAAATCATCGACTCCGACAACGGCACAATGGTGTTCAAAATTTTCAGTATGCCTCCGCCATTCAAAGTCAAGACCAATTACGGCATAAGAGGCAAAGTCCACCGCGTCACCACCATCTGGAACTACAAGTTTGAGCCTCCCGATCCAGAGTTTGTCCTCTTTATGTTCCACAAGCTTGGCGGCTCCACCACTCCTTTGAAAGAATACAAGTCCAAGCCGCCCGACTTCAACAATGAGCATCCAGTGCTGCATGTCAAGGGTCTTGTTCCTCAAGTGACTCCTTTCTTTTTTGACGGTGAAACGGGGACGTTTCAGATTTAAGAGGAGGAGAATAATACGCCCCGGATGGCGATGCCATCCGTGTTTCCGGCTAGAAGGACCCGCACCATTTTGAAGACGTTTATTAATATTCGGCTATTTAATAATTGGCTTTTCATATTCAGAACTTTAATTCCGGAACTTAATTCCGTGAATTAAATTCCGACCTTTCATATTTTAGGCCTTTCATTTACTGGAACTTAATTCCGACTTTAATTCTGTCATTTATGTTTGAACCTTTGGTTAGCCCCCATCCACTATATAAGGATGGCTTGACTCATTTGTAAAAGGATGTCTAAGTTGAATCCAAGTGTTGAGAAGGAATACCCTCGTACTTGGTTTAGGCATCACTTCCTCTTTCATCATCTTCAAATTCTATCTTGGATCTAGTCTTTGATCCAAGCCCTTCAAACTGGAGGATCCTTTTGAAGGATCAACCGTAAGCTTCCGCAACCCATCTTCTAAGTTTGATCAAACTCAAACGATCAAGAAGAAGTAGTTGAAGTTTCTCCTCGATCTAGATCGCCCATAATTCAAAACAAAAAGGAACATCTACAACATCGGCATAAACCGTTAGGTAACATTCTAGATATCCGAAACAACGTAAAGGCAGAAACACACATAAGGTAAAGTAAACATATAGCATGCTGACACACAACTGTTTATTATCTTTCATTAAGTTATCCATTACTAATTCAACTTCTTTTATCACACGAGAATCTCCCGAAACTTGCCTCCGCTTCCGTCTACCAATGGTAATAGATCAATACTATCCGTTACCTATGGGCCTGGGTTGCAAGAGCACATTCTAGTCTCCTGTAGAACTAGACAAGTGGTCACCGCCCGGTTATCATACACTTGAGCCAGTTAAGGTTTTGAGAGTGAACCTGAAAACTTACCCGGTGATGGTTAGTTCTGTTCCCTTAGGTAGTGTGTTTGTTTGAATTGATAGTACATTTCCTTATTTCCTTGAGACTTACCCGGTAATAGGATCTTTGGTTCGGGAAAGTGGATAGTGAGACTTACCCGGTGATCTATCCCATCGTAGAAATACCTTCACTTTGCAACCTCAGCTTTTTCCACGTTCATCCTTGAGAAATCTTGATTCGAAATCACAACTGGATACCTTGATCTCTAGAATTTGTGTTCCTCAATTATATCATAAATTTTTGTCTTTGCATTTGATCATTGTTATTGCATGCTTGCTAAGTTAGACTACTTTGCTGAATTTATTCTCACCAAATCCTTGAGATCGGCTCCGGAATATTAGCCCTTACGACGATAGATCCGTACACTGTGGGTTCGCTTATCATTAGGTATATATTTAGGATATAAATTTAAGACTTCTTTGCACACACACCTTTTGGAGCGAACACCTCACTCGAAGGTAACTCAAAAATCAACAAACAACTTAGTTTCCCGCGGGAAAGAACGATGGAAAGCCTGTTCAACAACGCATAACGAATCAGGAAGGAAATGATTTCTAGGTATATAACATCTAGCCTCAATGATCTCTAAAAGATCTCATCAAGCTAAGGTCTCAACCTTAGTCTTATAGATCAACAAGGGTCAACAAGATCAACACAAGCCAAGGGAAGGAACGAGGAAAGCAAGGAAAGAAACATCTCACTAAAGACGGGAACACTACAGACAAAACTGCAAGGGTGACTAGGTAGGGCGCGGGGGCGGCGCTCGGCAGATCCGCAGGGGCGGCTCTGTGCAGGCGCGGGGGCGGCGGCGTGACAAAAGGCGATGCCAATTCCTTTGACAACAATGAACACAACAAGGACCAAAGCTTGCTTCTCTCAACACATACACACACACGTCACAACTCAACCAAGGGAGCCTGTGAAAATTAACCAATCAACAACGGGATGGCCGACAAGAATCAAGGCTCAAACTTGATTCTTGGTGAAGAAGAAAAGAGGAGAACGAAAGAAGAAAGCAAAATAGAAGGGAAAGGAATGCAACAACTCATGAACATGAGGGAGAAACAAAGAAGGAGGGCACTTACATGTCTAGCAAGAGATCACAAGGAGTAGGGCTGCAACATTCGAGATTGAAGGAAAACGTATGCAAGAAATGGGAAAAAGAAAAAAAAAAAGGGAATTTATAGGAACGATGAGAAAAGACAGAAGAAAAGACGATCTAGGGTTAAGAACATGATAGCAAAGCCGGCCCATAAGATAGAAGATCGGATCTTCTATCTATGGAAAGAAATAAAAACAGAATAAAAAAAATCGGCGCAATCTGGGCAAAACTGCAAGGGCGGTTTGCCCTACCGCAGGGGCGGCCAGCCATAGGGTGGCCGCCCCTGCGGCCACCCTATGGCTGAAAACTGAGGCATTACATAAGATCCCCCTAAAAAGAAGTTTTTTCCCGAAACTTGCAACAAGCAACAAGATCACATAAAAACAACGCAGAAACACTAATCTCAACTCATATATTCCCACTCGGGGCACATTACTCGAAATGTCACAAAAGCGTATACAACTCAACAAAAGAAAACCGCAACTCAAACATCTACGCTAAAGGTACATCCAAGTTAGCGTAAAACTCTGGATAGTTTCTCTGGATACTATCCTGTCCCCCACTTCGCCTCATCTGCTCTTGGTATCGACCATTGAATCTTCATCATCGGTATGTCTTTCAACCGCAAGTGTCTCGTGCTACGCTCTAAGACAGCTACCGGATGCTCTACGAATGTATGTTATGGCTCGACCACTAAATCCTCATGCCTGACGATGTGTCTCGGATCTGGTATGTTCTCCCGTAACTGAGACACATGGAAGATAGGGTGAACACCCTCTAGCCTCGGTAGCAAAGGAAGTCTGTATGTGTTAGCATGAAGTATGACTATATTTTAGGCACTTGTTTTAGTTGTTTTTCCCTCTTTATTGTGTTCTTAGATATGAGTTTGAAGCAATTGTGAGCTAGTTCACCCACTTTGTCGATATAGAGATCTACACTAGCTTCGTTTTGTTTTTAGGTGAATAAAGCTTGGAATGGAGCCAAATGAGGAAGGAATGGAGTGTTTGACAACACTTGATGGCAAGGAGATGCATTGGAGAGGCTAAGGAAGGAGCATGGATGAAGGATGTCACGAAACTAAGGCAAAAACAAGTAACTAGAAGAACCACGCCCTGAATTACGGCCGTGGAAGAGGATTTTGAAGTCCACGCTCTAAACCACGACCGTGGATTTGGCAACATGAACGTGGACGTAATTTTGGAGCACTGCAGAGAGTTACACGGTCTAAACACGACAGTGGAAATCATATAGTACCGTAATTGGGTTCCACGCCCTAAACCATGGCGTGGAAAGTTGTTCATGACCGTGATTTTGGTGATTTTGTGACGTGTCATATTTTGCCACGTCAGCCACGTCATTGGGCTTTCTCGTAACCCTACCTCGCCCTATAAAAAGGCTTGAGAAGAGAGTTTTCGGGACGGTCGCATACGCTCGCTTATCCTCACTTACCGCTGTTTAGAGTTCCGCTTGGAGTTTGGAGACGGCCTTAAGGTTTCATTTCGACCTTAAGGATTGGAGATTCGTGAAGGACGTATTTTCGGAGATTGTGTACTTTGCGAGATATTTTAGGGTTTTCATTAAAGGACGGTTTGACATCCCGTTCTTTGTGACTTCTCTAGATCTTTGTGAGGATTTCTATTCCTATTCGTCTCAATTCATAATCATATTACTTTGTGTTTGGATTTCGAGATTGACTTTGAGTTTTATTTGAGTTTTTGAGGGTTTTCATCTTTTATTCTTCTTAATTTGATTATTGATATCATAATGATGATTATTGGCTAAAACCCTTTAGCAATTATAAGGTGAAGGGTTGATAGTTGTGGCTTAGATGATGATAGATCGATCGTAATTTGATTGGACCCTGAGAGTGTGAGAAAATTCGTCGGCACCCTAAATCACGGGCTGTTCTTGGTTTCCACGGCCATGATTCTCAAGATCTAGCCGTGATTTCCCCTAGTTTACGAACTTTGCTTTTGCTTTGATCCAAAGTTAAAGATTAGCTTTAGCCTAGCCTTGGCTTGTCTTTCCTAGGTAGTAGTGAGACTCAAAATCTTCTATTTCAGTTTCAAGTGTCACAACCTTAACCGTTTTAGCTTGTCTTCGATTTCTTGGGTTTGGGCATGGGTATTTGAGATTAATTCTTACCTTTAGATCCTTTATATACTGCAGCGTCAACAACCTTTATAGAGAGAGTCTTTGGGTTAGACATATAAGGTTTTGGAACTTCACCGTACATGACCTTGCTTTAGTACCTTTGCAATTCTCAACTCTGTCCTTACATCTATAGTATATCTTGAATCGATTGCCACAGTTTGATACCTGGATCTTTAGGGTTGCTGTTTTCCCTAATATTTGCAAAGCTTCTACACTTTTATTTGCTCGACTATGTTCGCTCCAAATAGTGTGTGCAAGCTTTAAATTTATAACCCTAGATGTATGCGTAAAACAAGGATGCGAACCCGCAGTGTACGGGTCAATCGTAGTAAAAGCAAGAATTCCGGGGTGTCGATCTCAGGGACTTAGGTGAAACAAAACCAATATAGGTAGTCAATATTGCAACTAACCACAAAAGCAATTAAAGCAATCAAAGATGATAAAAAGTCAATTAAAGGAATATGCAATTCTAGGGATTAAAGCATCTAGTTGTGGTTCCAACTCAAGATCTCAAGATAAAACGGACAAAGCTGAGATTTTGCAAAGGGAAGGTGTTACTAAAGTGGAATAGATCACCGGGTAAGTCTCACTACTCACTAACTCCAAACCAAAAACTCCTATTACCGGGTAAGTCTCAAGGTACTAAGGAAAGGAATTATAATCTCAAACTAACACTCCAACTAAGGGAATAGAATCAACCTTTACCGGATAAGTTTCAGGCTAACTCACAAAGATGGAATGAAAGCACACTAAAACCCCCAATAAAGGATAAACCTTTATTACCTACACTTATGATCTTGGGTAAACAAACAAAGGAATTACCGGGTAAGTCTCATCCTAAGCTTGCATTGAACCAGGAAAGGTGTAATAAGAATAGGATTTGGCAAACTCTAACACCTAAATCAGTTTCAGATCAGAAAGGTCAACTCGGTCAGACGAATTCTACCCCGGCCGAGATGTTCATCGACTGAACGAGATGTTCTAAGGTTAAGGATAAAGACTCGAGCTTTCAGGGTCCTACTGGAATTTAAGATTATTCTATCATTGTTTTTCCCACAACCTTCAGCCAATCACCCTAGAATCACATAAAGAAATTAGCCACTCATCATCATGAAAGCAATAATCAAATATACGGGAAGGAAGTGAATATTTGAACACAAAAACCTTAAGAGCAAGGCTTCAATAACAGAATCAAATATCACAAATATAAGCGTTCCTTGGATAACAAATCCAACAAGACAAATCAACAAGAAGGGAATCTAAGAAAGTCTTACAAAACCCTTCACAAAAGCTATAACAAGCTATCAATCCTTCCTTCAATCTTCCTTCCTTCAAAACCCTGGAGAAAATCCCTTAATTGCTGGATGCTATCAGCCCTCTAGGCTTGTATAAGCATGGTTGAACTTGTGGAAAATCCAACCCTTTATATAGGAGAATTATCTCCCAAAGATAAAATATCTTAAAAAGATATTATCCTAATAAAATATATCTAAATCTCTAAAATAGATCTCCAAAATATATAACCTTCCTTCCAGAAATCCAGCCCAAAAATATAAGATCTCTCCTTTCAAAAATAAAAGATCTCAGCCAAGAATAAACGATCTCGCCGCGTCAGGGTATTCGCCTCGGTCGAGACGCTCCTCAAGATCACCTCGGTCGAGATGACTCTGTAGTCAACCGAGGTGACTCTAAACAGAATGTGAAATCTCTCAAATCTGATCCAAAGTGAATCTCTAATCCATTTCCATGCTTCCTGGATTCTTCCTTAAGCTCCTGAATGTAGCTCCAATAACTCCTTAGCTCCTTTAGCTCCATTTTGATGCAAAACGTGCCATTTTACCTACGATTACAACGAAACTTGGTGTAGACCTCGATTCCCGCAAAGGTAGATGAAACGACAATATAATCACATAATATACATTCAAACATGCAGATTATTGAAGATAAAACGTCTAAACAGGCCTCAAAATATAGACTATAATCCATGCTATCAAAATACCCCATACTTGTCCCTTGCTTGTCCCCAAGCAAGTTCCAAATCTAAAATACAAGAGAGAATGGATTATAAGTCAGAAAGATCAATGAAAAGTATTTCAAAACATTTTAAAGGTGGTGTGCTCCACTCATAGATCACTCTAAGAGAATGCTTCATGGAATTTAAAAATCAAAACATGCTCAAAACATTTTATAAATATAAGAAAGTTGTTCATCTTTGCAAAAAATCATTGAATGCATAATAAATCATAATCATCGAAATTAATCATGTATAATCCAGTTTAAACCACCAAGTCAATCAACAAGCTCGAGGTCTCAAGGGCTTTTCAAGAGAACGTCAAGAAACGTGTGAGGATGAGATGTATATAGGGAATGTGGTGCTAGAATCCGGGAAAAGGATCTTTTACTTCACTTCCTTTTGAACTTCAACATCTTCCACCAATAAGCTTTGCTTATTTACTTTTTACTTTACTTTTTGAGATACATGGACAGAGGTGCACAATAATCGAAGCCTAGGAAATCAGCAATCATCAATTTCTCGAGATGCCTCAAACCCTTGATGCACATACCATGGCCCGTTAGAAATATCGCTCAATCCGACTTTGGCAAGACACAAACACCCGGCTATGTGAATGGTGCCGAGTTACTCATCATCTTGATTGACTTCCCCAAACCTATTTGTTTCTTTCTAACTTTCAGCCAACATCTCAACTTTTCTTTCACTTGCTTTTCACTTGCTTGCTTCCAAATTCCCGGATAGGTAAAGGGAGGCAAATATGTATATGAGGGGCTAAAGCATGATCAAGAAGAAGAAGAGAAGAGAATAAATTGTCTTAATCATCCCAGGAAGAAAGTGAGAGAACTCATAATGGGGTGTCAACCTTCAAATTCAACATAATTTGGATAAAAACAAAGTATTAAACATGCCACAAATTTCAAACAAAGTACTTAGCAACTTAAATATATTATAAAACCTTTCAAACATATAAAGATTTCAAAACCAATCTGCAAACAAAATCTTCACTGAGGTCATATCCAGATAAGAAGCACAAAAATCGTTTCGAAAACTTTCTCAGTTAAGCCACCTCGGTCGAGATGTTCTAAGTCAACCGAGTTAAAGTACTTCGATCGGTCAGAATTACTTCGGTCGAGGTCAAATTTTTTTTTTCTTAAACCAGTTTTTGACGTTTGTCTCAATTAAATAACCTGTATGCATGCATGTAGTCTCAGATAAGCATATAGAGCAGGATAAAATCATAAATATCCATCAAGAGTCATACAATCATCCACATAAGTCAAGTAATACATATCCGAATACCCCATACTTGGGACACATTGTCCCAATGGGTCAAATAAGTCATAAGAACAGAATACTCACCGGACAAAGCTGAGTTGCATTATAAATAAAGAAAAGAAATCCCTTCAAGCTCTAGTCCTGATCTGCTGGCGGTGGTGGAGGATACGGTATGTACGGATGCTGGGACGGGTCGAATGGATGTCCCATCTATGCTGGAACTGGATCTATCATCCGACACTGATAGTGTTGGCTCTCCAGTATCAGATGAGTCCGGCTATCTAACTCTCGGTGAAGGTCATCCAAACGTCCCCTAGATCGATGGTCATGGCTGCGTAGGAGTCAATCATCTGATATGTCAGATCGTCGATCCGGCGGTGAGCTACGGGATCCATCTACCTGCGTACTCTACGCCTGGAAGGACGTGCTGGTGTTGCGGCTGGCTCGTCCTCTGTCTCCTCGTCGTCTAGATCGAGGACTGGTATACTGGTGCCAACAGTATTTGTCCCTGTGTCCATGGAAGCACCGCCATCATCATCCTCATCAGCCTCCTCCTTATCCTGCTCCTGGGCTGCTGCTGCTGCGTCTCTAGCGTCCTCAATAAGAGGAATCCACGCAGTGTACCAGTACTGAGGGTCAAATATTGAGAACTGAGATGACCATCTAATACCCTGAGGGGAAGTTTGCTCCCAGGGCATCGCCACATATGGCGTAGTAAGTCCACGAGGAACCAAGATCCTCCTCGTGATCATCTCCAGCAGTCCAAGCGGCTTGGCAGCCGCCACCATAGTACAAGCACTCAAATCTAAGTCCATGTAACTCGCGATGTGAGTCACTAGACCGCCGCAACAAATATCTCCCTTCGCCTTTGCCTTGATCTTGTGGAGATCCTCAGCCAACATCACTCCAAAGTCAGGAACTCCTCCGGTAACCATGCAGTATAGATTCAGCAACTCCCCCTGTCTAATCTTCTGGGGCGTCTCAATATGCGCCAGAAGTGTCTCGCTAAAGATCCGGTAGGCTAATTTGAAGGCGAGGTGGAAGATGATACGCTCCATGGAGTCTCCAGGTCTCCACCTATCAGCATGCTCAACTACGTGAGCTATCTGGCTCCAGAACTGTCGAGCCACGACTCGAGAAGGAAAATCAGAAACTGTGGGGGTCGGGAAGCCGAAGATCTCCCTACAATGGTCCATCGGAACTAAGTAGTTCCGGTTCAGCAACTAGTACTTGATGGCACGCTCTGTAGGCAAGTAAGTCACGGAGTTCACAAACTCCAAAGTCGGCTCAAGGTAGGTTGGAGCTCTAATCTCAGTAAACTTCTCCAGCCCTACCATAGCAATCATCCGCCTCAAATCATCATCTACGTAGAGGCAATCAAAAGCAGCAATATCTAGAAATCATGGTGCAACCACTGGACGCGCAACAATGCGGTCATAATCTACCCGGTGACGCTCATGGATCACCGGTATGGAGCGGCGAGAAGAAGAAGAAGGAGAAGGGGAATACCTATCCCTCAGAACCAGCTATCTGTCAAAACTCATTTTCCCTCATTGTCAGACCACCTCGGTCGGTTGTCAGATCTCAAGAACACCTCGGTCGAGACGCAGGTCGACTAGACCGAGGTAGAAGGCTGTTCGATCGTAACGCTCAGAAATCCAGTTATTTTCCCCCGATATCACTACCAATTGTTCCTATGGGGTACTTAAGCCTTTTCCAACACAATGCAGGGGCAACCAAAGCCCAATTTGATCGAAATATTGGAAGAAGAACGAGTTAGGGTTTTTTTCGATTTACCCCAGATTTGGTCGATTCGGAGCGTTTTTGTTGCAGATTGTTGCTTGCAAAATGTTCCTCTACTCTTTCCTTGAAGTTTGGAAGCAAGAATCGTCGAAAACGATCGAGAATCGGAGAACGAGATGAATCGGGACGCCGCGGTCGAGAAGGTGAGAGAGGGAAGAGAGAGAAATCGATCCCCCTTTTATACCCTTTTCTGGAACTGCTGTCACCTCGGTCGAGATGGTCTTTGTTACGTCTAGGAATAGATGTAATGTGCACGCAATAAGTCTTAAATTTATACTCGTTATATTTATCCTAACTCCTAGCGAACCCGCAGTGTACGGGACGTTTGTAGAAAGGTAAGTATTCCGAGGTCGAACACAAAGACTAAGGTGAAATCGAGTCAAGCAAATGATCAAAGATAGTGTGAATCTAGGCTAAGATAAGATGAAGAACAAAGAAAATGGAAAACGCAATGTTTTTGTTGGGTTTTGTGGTGATCAAGCAAGGATCACAAGTCAAGCAAGATAATAAAACAACTAACAACTCAAGAAAGCAAAGCAAACAAGTAACACAAGCACAAGATATATGATCAATAGAGAAAAGGAGATTCTAGAGGTCAAGATTTCCGGTTATGGCATCGGACTCAAGGTTCTAAAGATTCTAAGGACAAGCTGCGGTGTTGGGGAAAGAGTGTTTCACTAATGGAAGCGATTACCGGGTAGGTCTCTCACTTCACTAATCCCGCATCAAACTCCTATTACCGGGTAGGTCTCAAGGGGTTAGAGTAAGGAATTCCACACAAACTAGATACTACTTAAGGGTAACCCTCTTCCTTACCGGGTAAGTCTCGAAATAGGGGAATCTCAAGTAATAATCCTAGCACACTCAATCTAATAGCGGCTTGTGAGGCTCACTACTACCTAGAATTCATCTTCTAAGGTATCTAAGATCGGAAATCATCGGGTAGATCTCTTCCCTCACTTAGGTTGATAGCATTAGGGGATCCTAAGCTAAATTAGGCTTAATAAACACTAGGATTTCAACACCCAACACCCTAACATGCAGATTCATCAATTAAAGAGCAACAGAGAAGAAAATCGGATGGATCATACAAAAATCGGTCGATCTAGCATGATGAACAGGTCGATTTTTGTCTCTCGAATTGAATTCGAGCTTACAAATCATCCTAAACTAAAATATAAGTCCATCCTATCATCACCCTAGCCATAACCATCAATCCATCACTCCAGAATCACAACAAACTAGCCAATAGTATGCATATTAAGATCCAAAATCATCATACAAGCATACATGGTGTTCATAGATGGAAAATGAAAGATAAGCAAGCAAAATCAATAAATCTCAGCCAAATCCAAGTTGTAGCAAGACTTACAAACTCTTAAATGAAGATTCAAAACGTTCCTAACAATCCTTGCAATCGTTCTTCAATCCAAAATTACAAAAATCACTCCAAAGTCACTCCAAACTCCTAGAATGGTGTTCTTGTTCTTCCTTCAATCCTTGAGAGCTTTTCTTCTCCTCCAATCTTTCCCCCAAATTGATGAGCTGTGAATGAGAGTGTGGGAGAGGAGAGATGCTCAGCAACCACCTGCAGGACCACTTATATTCTCCACCAAGAGCAAGGACGGACAAGAGATCGTGGGACACGTGGCTTAAGCTGTCAAAGCCCCAAAAATCGACCCAGTGGACAAAAATCGTCCGATTTAGCTGCTTGTTGGTCCGATTTTCTTCAGCAGAAAGGTGCTATGATCGTCTAGTCATGAGTTGATCCATTGCTTGCACCAATAGTGGTCTTTGTGTCCTTTGTTGCTCCAATTATGCTCCTCCATGGCTTTAGATGTGTACCATCATGAGGCTTGGCCCTCTAATGTATCGGTTAATGTCCAAAAGTCTCCCGAAATACCTACAAAGCAACGCACAAGTCCGTGTAGACGTCTATCTCGACAAAGTACGTAAATTGAGTGCAAATGTCACGAATTTGTGCTAGACCGTGCATGAATGAGTGATGAATCTATCTAAATGATTACCTAATCCTAGCTCATAAATCGTGTTATCAAAAATACCCCATACTTAAGGTTTGCTCGTCCCCGAGCAAATTCCCAACTATAGACTAAGAGATGACATGATTTATGTATGCAGAAAAATGGCAAAATCTTTTTGGTTTTGTGCTTCTAATTTTGGATCACCTTCATAGTCATGTTTCATGGCAATGGACAAGCAATCATGTATCAAACAAGTGAAGGCATGGAAAGACAATTGTACTTAACTCGATAGCATGCAATGAAGTGTAAAGATGAAGATGTCTAGATGATTATGAGCATATCCAATCTAAATCACTTAGTCTTACACGCATGCAAGTAGGTCATAAGGACTTGTGAAATAGAAGGCTAAGAAACGTTGTGATTAGGTGGGAATTTTCTAGGCTATGTGATGCTAATCCGGGAAAGGAACTAAACAACCACAACTTCACATTTCTTATCAACTTCCCTCAAGTGTATATTTTTTTCATCATTTTCTTTTCTTTCTTTTCTTTTATTTTTGAGACAATGGCATTGGTGTACAAGAGCCGAAACCTTGGTGATTAGCCATTCTCGGGCTTTTTCTATTTTTTCGAGATGCATCCACACCGGGCACACATACCAAAGCTCGTTAGGACTATCGGTTTATTTGACTTTGGCAAGGAACCAACACCCGATTATGTGAAGTGTACCGAGTTACTTGTCATTTAAACCAACGTCCCCAAACCTATATTTTTGTCTACACTTTCACAACAATTTCAGCATTTCATTCACATCATTCTTTCATCAACAACTTCACCCCACACTTGCTTTTCACACACATCAACACACTATCATGCTCCTATTCCCGGATGGGTCAAAAGAGGTCAAATTTGTCTCAATTGAGGTGCTCAAGCAACATGATCAAGATGAGAAGTAGAGGAAAATGAATTGCCTTAATCACTCCTAATTGATGTGCAAGAACTAGCATGCAATTTCGACTTTCAATACTCAATTCAATCAAGGCAAACATTCATGATCACAAATCATTCATGGTATTCAAGAGAAGTACTTCAAGTCCACATATGCTATCATCAATTTGACACATAAGGCCATCCATAGCCAATTCACAAGACAAGATTCATCATAAGGGTCATATCCAAGCCTAGAAAGCACAAAAATTTTTAAATTTTCTGAATTTTTTGGAATTTTCGAAATATGTATGTACAATGCAAGACATAATGAAATATGTGACAAAATTAAACTATCCTAGATGCTAATCATGCAAGTGATTATGAAAACCCCACCCCATACTTAGAAACACATTGTCCCTAATGTGTAAACTAAATAAAGAAGTGAAAGAGAGTCCTCACAATGTAAAATTTGTGATGCTTTGGTATTTCGGTTCACATTGGATGATGATGGTGGATGATCGATCAAGGATGGTAGAGAGCTCTTGATGTTCATTATGATGTCGAAACCCGCGCTTGGCAACGCAAGCCGTCCAAGTTCCACGTTCGCTCCACCCATGCTTGATTTGAGATCATCACTTTCCTTTATACAGAGGAAAAATCGGACCATAGCCCAGGAAAATCGGCCAATTTTGTTGATGAACAGGCCGATTTTTCTGGGTGCTTTCCTCCTCGTCCATGTGCTTGGATCTTGTACCTTCAACTGGTCCATGAGGCTTTCACATGACCTCCAACGTCTCATAACTCATGACAATCAACAAGATCTAGCACCTAAAAACACAAAGGAAAAACAAAGCACACCAAGAGTGAGATTACACAAAAGCAAGAAAAAGAAAGGAAAAACATGTACCAATGGGTTGCCTCCCATTAAGCGCTTCTTTAAGGTCATTAGCTTGACCAAATTCAGGAGCGTTTCAATCAAGGTGAAGCGGGGCAATCACTTCCACCGGGGCTTCCGGGATGTACTTCTTCAAACGATGCCCATTCACCTTGAAGTTACCACAATGATCTCCTCCTATCTCCACCGCTCCGTGAGGAAAAACTTTCTTCACCACATATGGCCCGGTCCATCTTGATTTGAGCTTTCCGGGGAAGAGCCGCAGCCTTGAGTTGAAGAGAAGGACAAGGTCTCCTTCACTCAACTCCTTGGGGATGATCCTCTTGTCATGCCACCGCTTGGTCCTCTCCTTGTAGATCCGGGCATTCTCGTATGCATCCAACCGGATCTCCTCAAGGGCGTTTATATCAAGCAACCTCTTCTCTCCCGCCTCCTTGAGATCAAAATTTAGCCACTTAATGGCCCAATAAGCTCTATGCTCCATCTCTACCGGAAGGTGGCAAGACTTGCCATAGACCAACTTGTAAGGAGTGGTGCCAATTGGTATCTTGAAAGCGGTCCTATATGCCCACAAGGCATCATCGAGCTTCATAGCCCAATCTTTTCTCGTCCTTGATACCGTCTTCTCAAGAATGGCCTTGATCTCCCGGTTGGAGATCTCCACTTGGCCACTAGTTTGAGGATGGTAAGGTGTTGCCACCTTATGAGTCACCCCATACTTACCCAAAAGTGCCCCGAAGTTCCTATTGGTGAAATGCTTTCCTCCATCACTTATGATCACCCTTGGTGTTCCAAACCTAGGGAAGATCACTCGGTTGAAGAACCGCACAACAACCTTGGCGTCATTTGTAGGTGAGGCGATTGCCTCCACCCATCTTGAAACATAGTCAACCGCCAATAGGATGTAGAGGTTGCCACATGAAGAAGGGAATGGCCCCATGAAGTCCACACCCCATACATCAAATATTTCTACCTCTTGGATGTTGTTCAAGGGCATCTCATTCCTCCTTGAGATGTTGCCCGTCCTTTGGCAAGCATCACAAGCTACCACAAAGCGTTGCACGTCTTTGAACAAACTTGGCCAAAAGAAGCCCGATTGCAACACTTTTGCACATGTCTTGTGTGCGCTAGCATGCCCTCCACATGGCAAGGAATGACAATGGCGGATCACACTCTCCACCTCATCCTCCGGTATGCATCTTCTAAACATTCCATCCGGCCCTCTTTTGAACAAAAGTGGCTCGCTCCAATAGTAATGCCTCACATCCTTGAAGAATTTCTTCCTTTGGGCATATGTCAAACCGGGAGGCACTTCCTCACACACCAAGTAGTTCACTATGTCGGCATACCACGGTTCACTCCCTCTAGACACTTGGAACAAACACTCCTCCACCATTTGCAATTGCTCATCCCGGAATGAGTCATCAATCGGGATGTCATCTCTCTCAATCTCTAGGGGAGGTAGTCTACTAAGGTGATCCGCCACAGAGTTCTCGGATCCCTTCTTGTCCCGGATTTCCAAATCAAACTCTTGAAGAAGAAGGATCCACCGAATCAACCTAGGTTTGGCATCCTTCTTTGTAAGGAGATAACGGATCGCAGCATGATCCGTATAGACTATGACCTTTGCTCCAACAAGGTATGACCGAAACTTCTCAAAGGCGTACACTACCGATAGCAACTCTTTCTCGGTTGTGGCATAGTTAAGTTGGGCATCATCTAGCGTCTTGCTAGCATAATAAATGGCATGAGTGCGCCCATCTTTCCTTTTCCCCAAGACAGCCCCAACGGCTACATCACTCGCATCACACATGATCTCAAATGGTAGACTCCAATCCGGAGGTTGCATGATAGGTGCGGAGATCAAGGCGTTCTTCAACCTATAAAAAGCTTCAAGACAATCTTTGGAAAAGACAAAATCAACATCCTTCATTAGTAGGTTAGTGAGAGCCTTAGAAATTTTAGAGAAATCTTGAATGAACCTCCGGTAAAAACCGGCATGCCCCAAGAAACTCCTTACCCCTTTCACCGAGGTAGGTGGTGGCAACTTCTCTATAGTTTCAATCTTGGCTCTATTAACCTCAATGCCACGGTTAGACACCAAGTGTCCTAACACAATACCTTCACTTACCATGAAGTGGCATTTTTCCCAATTTAAGACAAGATTTGTCTCCTCACATCTTTGCAATACTAAGGACAAGTTAGCCAAGCAATCATCGAAAGAAGAACCATAAACAGAGAAATCATCCATAAACACTTCCATGATATTTTCTATATATTCCGAAAAGATAGCCATCATACACCTTTGGAAGGTGTCGGGTGCATTACACAACCCAAATGGCATCCTCCTATATGCAAAAGTACCCCATGGACATGTAAAGGTTGTTTTCTCTTGGTCATCGGGGTGGATAGGGATTTGGAAGAATCCACTATAGCCATCTAAGTAACAAAAATGGGAATGTTGAGCTAATCTCTCTAGCATTTGGTCAATGAAAGGAAGAGGGAAATGATCTTTCCTAGAGGCCATGTTAAGCTTTCTATAATCAATGCACATTCTCCATCCCGTAACCGTTCTAGTGGGGATTAGTTCATTGTTCTCATTGGTCACTACGGTCATCCCACCCTTCTTAGGTACTACATGAACGGGACTAACCCACTTACTATCCGAGATAGGGTAGATAATTCCCGCATCTAGCAACTTTATGATCTCCTTCTTAGCTACCTCTTTCATTATAGGATTCAACCTTCTTTGATGTTCAATAGAGGCTTTATGATTATCTTCCATCATTATCCTATGCATGCACAAAGAAGGTTTGATGCCAACAAGATCATCAATGGTGTATCCTATTGCCTTTCTATGCAGTTTCAATTCATTCAACAATCTATTAAGCTCATCATCATTCAAAGATGCATTCACAATCACCGGATAAGTAGAATTTGAACCAAGGAAAGCATACTTTAAATGAGAAGGAAGAGGTTTAAGATCAAGTTGAGGAGGACCTTTTTCGGTTGGAGACGATCCATACAATGTAGGTTGAGATGATTGCAAAGCTATGGAAGCCTCCTTGAAGTCCCTTGATGATTGCTCACACTCAAGTGGTTGATGCTGAAAAGACTCAGGAAAATCGGCCCAGGGAGAAAAATCGGACGATTTATCTGAGGGTGGGTCGATCTGAGTTTCTGTTTTGGCAAAACTGGCTGAAATTTCAGCACAAGTACAAAAATCGGCCGATTTTTGCCCTTCAGTCCGATTTTTCTGGCAGTTTTCCTCTTCTTCTAGCACTTCAAACCCAACACTTGGTAGCTCGTCCAATGCATTCAAGGCCTTGATTACTTCATTGCTACTCTCCTCAATTCCTTCCTCCATCAAGCTCGAGCTAAGAACTCTCTCAAGCGGATCCTTGAGCAAGATTGAGCTCACAATCTCTCTAGACTCTTCCTCTTCAACTATGTTGAATACATCCTCATCAAGAGTTGGCCCTTTCATCATTGTTGATAGCTTGAACTTGATGTTCTCTTCTCCAATGTTGAAGGAGAGAGTCCCATTCTTGCAATCTACTAGACATCCGGAAGTAGCTAGGAAAGGTCTTCCCAAGATAATAGGAACCGGATAGTCCGCCGGGATGTCCAAAACAACGAAGTCTATGGGCACATAGAACTTCCCTAATTGCACCGGAATGTCCTCCAAGATCCCAACCGGATGAGTGATCGAGCGGTCCG